>JAQPPZ010016381.1:4375000-5000000 GCA_028583015.1 Wollemia nobilis
CTATAAAATCCTTCTTATTTTCTTACATCTATGATTCTGTTCACCATTGCCCTGAGTTAGTTTCTGCGATGATTAAATTTTATGACCCTAAGAAGAGGATAGTGAAAAATCCTAATGGTATACCACTATTCACCATTACCAAAGAGCTTTGTCATGATTTATTTGTCATAGGGGTGAGCCCACCCTTAGAGCCTAAATTATTTGATATAACAGAACAAGCTAGGGTTTACACTTCAATAATGGCTTCAGAAGAAAGGAAAGTCATAGAAATATGGCTTAGATTCTAGTTTAGAAGGATAAGAGAGGAAGATGAAATACCTAAAGTTCCAATATCCATCGATAATTTTGCTAACCCAAAGCTCTATTCCATGTTAGCTTGTATGGAGGGTTTGGATTCTGATCAAATGGTGACATATTGGCAAATAGCCACTGCATACTACATTTCCAATGAGAGAATGTATGAGGAAGGTGTAGAAAAGAAAGGTATTAGGATAATTTAATTTTATTGGCCAGATTTCCTTACTCAAAGAATACATGAGCAATTAGTGAGAATGAAAAAGAGTTCTGACGCACCCTCTTTTCAGCACTGGTCAAGCCTGGTTTGGATGTTATTTGCTTCTGTGAGGTAAATGATACCCTTGATTTTAGTTAGGGAGAAGAATTATCAGGGAGACCCTATTTTTATTTACTATTGGACTTCTCATTTGAGGAGCATTGGATCCTTTTATAAATTTAACTTAGAATTTTTAGGGCCAGCACTAAATATAATGTATGGGGAATACCCTAGGTTACCGTCACTGGCCAAATAATTATTAAGAATAGAAGGTGTCAAAGAAGGATATTGGTACATCCTCACAAAGGGCACAATAATTAGACTATATGGCTTCACTAGTAAGCCTTTTCTACTACCACATTTCATTACAAATAGATTATTCACTTTAGAATATTTGAGGCAAGCATAATTTATAAATATGAACTATGGCTCTGAAAGGAAGAGAAAGTGTTTGTTGACCTACCGTGGTGTTGATGATATAACCATTACTAAGAAGCAACAAGAGGAGCAAATTGATCAGTATTTGGATAGGTTGGGTCTATTTTACATTCTCCAGATATGGGGATATGACCTAGATGATGTATTCCACAAGAGGAACATAGACCTGAATGGAGAAAAGGCCTATAAATTTGAGAAAAAATCTAGGCCTCATTTTGAACAAGCAAGAAATAATAAGGAAAATGCTCATTTGGAGTGGAATGTTGCCAATATGGAACAACTACCTCCATGGTTAGATTTCTATGAATAGGTAGTCAATTTTGATCTAGACCATAATGAAAACATTGATTGCAGGAGACTACCATAAGAGAAGTCGATAAAAAAAAATATAAGAAAGAAGAACATCAATCACAAGAGTTTGCCATTGGAGACGTCAAAAGTAAAAAGAAATGGAATGAAGCCAATATAGCAGAATTGTGGAGGATGAGAGTTGAAATTGGTAAAGAAAATTTTTAGTTTGGATTGGTAATTGACAATGAATTTTCTGATAAACTGGAATGAAAAGGATGAGAATTTTGTGTTCACACCAGTAAGTTTCACCACGACAATAATAGTGGAATTAAATCCTATATCTAAAGAGATATTGCGAGAGGAACCATTGAAAGAAGGGAATTTTGGAAAATATATATAAAATGAGAAATAAAAAACATTGCAGGTTTTTAAAAGAAAAGCTAAAAGGGGGCCATAAAGAGCTAAGAAGGAGATTTATAAGAAACAGAAGTTGGAAAAGGAAAAAAATTGTTAAGAAAACCCCTATTTCAGTTGTAAAAGAATTGATACAACAAACATAGTAGCAAAGTGAAGAGATAGATCTAGAGAACCCTACATCTGTAGGCAAAGGTATGGTTTCTATCTCCTCTTCTCCTCCTCCTCCTTCAAATTCCTCAAAGAAAACTCCCTCCCATTCTGAGCAAGAATTTGTAACAAAAGTGCCTTCTCCCCCTCATAGTTCACCACCTATTTCACTAGTGAATACTGAAGGCCAAGTAAACCCATATCCTTCAAGGTCACCTCAAATTAATTCTTCATCATATAAAATTAATTTTCATCATCTGAAATCCCTCCATTATTTTCCATAATTTCATATTTACCATTGCAATCACATCCATCATTTGAGAAACAAACTATTTCAAGCACACCCACTCACCCTTCTATGAGTTGTGCTTCAATTTATATGAATATGCCAATTGCAGTAGTAGCAGTGGTAATAGATTCCACTATAGTCACTTCTACTAAGCCACTGTTACCTATTGATTTCACTCTTTCATACCTTCTATCTTCTTCTCCTCCTTTTGTGAGTTATCCTACCCAAGCAATTTTGCAAAAGAAGAAAAATGAGGAACAAGCCTAGGAAATACAGAGCTTGAAGCATCAAATTTAGATTCAAAAGGCTAAGTCTTCAGGTTTCTCTAAAGCAGGGCTAAAGAAAGTAAGAAAATAAATATTTTTCGAAGTTCTAGAAAAATGCTTAGATATACAACCCATTATTGATTATATGGATGATGCCAATCACCTTCTTCAAAACATTCAGTAAGACCTAGATAAATTCACTAGAGAAATTCAACCTATGGTGGTTCCAATTGAGCAGATTTATAAGTTGGTAGATAGTAGGATCAATGAGACTGCTAAACCTATTCATAATAAAGAATGGTATACTACCATGTTAGCTACCAAAGTTGTTGTAAAGAAGCACAAAGCCCTCCAGAAGGCTTGGCTATTTTTTGACAAAGTTAAAAATATGATCAAGGATGTAGTAGATATAAATAAGAAAATGATTCAAAATGGCTTCAGAGGTCTATGGATGGAAGATAATACCTTGTTATTAGTAGAAGAGGTTAAGAAGAGTACTACTGATAGCCTTAAATATGAGTTTGATATTTATGCTCTGGAAGAGCCAATCAACCAGGAGCAGGTTTCACAAATGGTTATTGATTTTACCAAACTCAGATATGTGATGAAGGAATTGGTAAACAAAGAAAGTGATACAAATTATGAGGACATTGGTGAGCTAGAGTACATTCATAATAAACTAAAGGAAAATTCCAACCTATCTGAAACAATTTGGAAACAAGCCCTGCAAACCCTGAAGCTAATGGTGCAGTTATTTAGTAAAGATGTAGAAGAGTAAAATAAAGAGTGAAGTTCACCTGAGGAAGAAGCTAAAAAGAAAGAAGATAATGCTGAAGAAGAGGCTCAATAAGAAGAGGAAGAACTAAACAAAGATATTGCGGACCTTGAAGAGACACAAGCTTAGAATATTTTTGTTTGTACATTTTTGTAGTCATGCATAAGTTTTGTATTTTGTTTGATTTTTTTTTACTCTGACATTGTTAGAAGGAAATAATAAAAGCATGAGGTTAGAGAGATACAGAGAAAAATAGTTTTTTGTGAAGGCATTCATATCATTTATTTTAAAAGAGATTTATAAGGAGAACATAGATATGTGTTTACTTAAGCTTGGAGCAGGTTTGATGGAGTAGCAGAGATAGTTGTGTTTCTAGCATGGTCTCGATATGAATGTTTATCCTCTAGGATGTCCATAAAGTTTTCAGAGGGTAGTTTTCATATGGAAAATATTCTTTGAAGCATTATTTTGAAGATAAACATTTTTGACTCCTGATGTCCAATGGATAAGACTATGAATTTGATGGCTTTACGAGCAAATCGACCCAGGAGGTGCTAGAATGTAGGCCGAAAATGACCACATCCTTAGAAAAAATTGAAATTTTTATTCTAAGGCATGAAATATCTATTCTGTTGAGGTAATAGAGTATTTTGGAGCAGATCCATGACAAGAGTTCTCCAATAGGCTCAACACTTAGTGTTTTTTATGATAACAAGCTAAGAAATTGATTTCACCCAGTGCCTAGTGTATTTGGCAGCAGATTCTAATGCAAGTTCTAATATGCAAAACTTTTAAGCTTTGTTGGTATAAGTGCGATAAAAAGTGCAGAATGGCAATTGCTTTTTGTTTTGCACACTCTAGCAACTAAGTGCTGACAAGCTTGATTTTGCTGAGTTTAAAGACTAATGTGGAGCAGAATATCGACATGAAGGCCAAAATAATTGTAAAGGCTACGAAATGACGACATAAAGGCTGAAAGTATTGTAAAGGTTGTGGAATGGTGAAAAAGACTATTTACACTACTTCTAGTGTGGATTGGTGATTTCGTAGTCCAACCAAGTAAAACACTAATGTTAGCATATTTTTGTGTGGATTGTGATTTGCTTTATGCTGTAGAAGTGAGAAATAAGAAGGATAAGTAGTGGACTGATAACAAACTTTATTCCACTTGCAAATCAGTATATTTTTTGCCGAAATTTGATTCCACTGGCTAAGGCTACAAAAGCTGACATCAAGCATTTAAAAAGTGTGAAATGGCATCTTGTTCCTTCCTCACCAATTTGTAGAGCATTTTTGATATTAAGTCATAGTAATATATTCAGAGTATTAGCAGTAGATATTTTTCTAAAATTATTTGAGGCATACAAAGGCGGACTCT
This sequence comes from Wollemia nobilis, assembly GCA_028583015.1. Classification (NCBI taxonomy): domain Eukaryota; kingdom Viridiplantae; phylum Streptophyta; class Pinopsida; order Araucariales; family Araucariaceae; genus Wollemia; species Wollemia nobilis. The sequence goes on from JAQPPZ010016381.1 coordinate 4,379,555, forward strand.
TACCAGATTAGAGAATAGTCAGTTCGAAGCAAGAAGGTGAAGCATCTGAGTGATTTTTAAGAACAAGAACTAGAGTGGTTAAAAATATGTTATGGAATGAGGTTTTAAAGAATGTTGAATGGTCCATATCAAGTTTCCAATGGCCTAAGGCCCAAATACCATTACTGGACCAACAGGTTGCAGAGTCGAGCTGCCATGGTGGATTTCTTCCAATGAATTTTTTGAACTCCACCAGTGAATGAGTTGATGCCAACAAAGCTCTCTCCTGAGCTGTTAAAATTTTGATATTTGTAATGTCTCCTTAAAATATTTTATTTGTAAACTATAAATAGAGTTTGAACCCTCAGTTATCAGGGTTAGATCTAGTGTATTTGCTTGCCCTACTATAAATATTCTTTGCAAACTAATAGAAGGAGCATTACTCTGATTTTTGACTCAAGGTATGTTATTTTTTCTATATTTCGATTAAGAGGTTCAAAGCTGTGAATTGAATTTCTATCAATGCTGTAACAGTTAGTTCATTCCATTTTATTGGATTACTAGTTGTGAAGGTAGTTGAAATATATTCATAGTTAGATCTGTGTTGATAGTAATTTTATTTAAGTTAAATTTGATTATTGGTCTATTCTGCTAAATTGGATTATCAATATATTAGATATTGGAATTGATTCCTACAATATATCTTTGTTTTTTGCTTTAATGTATGAATATTTTATTATTTTGGGTGCTTCTAATCTTGAGTGATGGGAAACTAGAAATAGTTTGTTAAAGGTTTATGTTGTAGATGCCTATGCTGTTAGCCTATCCATCCACTATTAATTTACATTTCTCTATCCCTAAACCTTTTCTAACCCTATTACTCAAACCCTTATTGTGCTTTAATTATATCAACACCTTACTAAGTTGACAAGGAACCATCCTACTCTGGAGGTTGGATTTAAATTATATTTGGTCCATACAATATTGAGTGTTGAGCTATGACTATTGGGTGTAATCTTGGATAGAAAATTGGAAGATAGAAAGTTGTAGTGTCAAGTAAAATTTGATGTCAATTCGATTCCCAAAAACATCGAGGGTGGCTGGGGTGGAATTGGGATGATTGGGTGGGTATGAGGTAGAACATATATGACATGATCCTTTAGAGTAAGCAACTACTTTCAAATGGGTTGATGCATAGGAAAGATGTGAAGATAAAAATCATTGACTTCCATGATAGAAACAATGGAAAAGGATTCCTCTTTTGTAATATATGATGTGATGGATAGAACCTCAATGAGGTCATTGTCATACTCCGGGTCTAATAAAGGAATTAAATTATCTTCATACTCATATAATGAAATGAAATCATCTTCTGATGTATCAAAATGATCCATAGATAACATAGCGATCTAAAAATGATCACTAAATGAGTATAGCTTGGAGCAGTATACTTGTTCATGTCAATATCCTTACCAAAGACTAGGGTAAGGCATTAGAGAGAATCTACAAATAGTTTGTTAGGCATTCTTATAGAATATCCTAATCCAAATTTATTTTTAGGTAGTTGATATCGTGGATCTAAAGGGGTTTGGAGACCTTGTTTGTATCAACCTAGGCCATTACCTTGCCAATGGTAACAATCAAAGTATCATAAGGTAAAGGACAAGTTTAACATATAATCGATATTCATCTAAAATGGTTCAACATATTTCTATAGGAGAGGTGCATATGTAGAAATATAAATACCCCCATAAATAAAATTTACTGGGTTTGGGGTAATACAAAGGGGAATAATGATGACATTAAGCAATGACGTACTATGAGGTCAACTCAGGTATATTACAAACTTTATGAGAGGAGTAAATACTATATTTTGCATCAGATTCTCATCGAGTCTCGGGTTGGTCATGTGTACATTGATTTGTAGAGGGGCGGATGATAATGATGGCAATGGGGGTTGTGATGGAGTATTTGTGATGAGAAATGGTGCTTCTCCTATGGGGGAGTCATTGATGGATGTTGTAGTGATTTTTGAAATTGAAGGTACAAGAGGAGACCTTGGTGATTGCGATATGGATGGTGAGGTTGTGTCTGGCGGTGATGTCATTGGTGCATTCAATGGGTATCAATTTGAGATGTCTAATTACATGGATTGAGATGGAACTTTTGAAGTAACCAATGATGAGATTTGGGATGGAGTTGGTGGTTATGAAATTACGAATGATGGTGGTACATATGGATATTGGATGGGATTGTTTGGTCCAATATCTAGGTAGGTGGAAGAAAAAATATGGTCTTACAAATGTTGAACCAAATTGCAAAACTTGAAGGAATTTGAGTCTACCAAGATGCAATGAACATGGTATTCATGTATGTACTTGATGCATTGATGCAATACTAAAGGAACACATTTCATGTCTCAAATCCAAGGTCTACCAAGTAACAAGTTGTACTGCATAGCACATTCTAGGATATGGCACCATATAGAAATAATATTTAGTCCAATCTAAATAGGGAGGATGACTGTGCCTCTAGTAGAACACAATGCATCATTGAAGATACGAAGGGTAAAAGTAGAAGATGCAATGTGTGTTGCTGGTAGATTAAGATGTTGGAGTGCCATAGTAGTAATAATATTAATTGAGGAGCTTGTATCTATCAAAACACATTTGTATGGTATCCTATCCACACTAGTGATGATATGCAATGATGGATGAGGTATGACGGTAGGTATCATATTGATTTCATGATTATGGAATGTAATAATAGGCTTTTTACATGTTTGAACATGACCCACAAAGTTGATGAAAGAGTTTGGATCTTGGGGTTGTAATTCAACCGATTTCAAAATCTCCATCAGAGCTTCTTGATGTAGGATTGATTGTTGTATAAGATCATATATGGAGAGTTTCACCAATGCCATTTTTAGACTTTGGGTAAGCCTAATTTGTAATGTAAGCACTGGGTAAGGTGGATGATGTATCATTGGGATTGGTTATTATGGTTCTTATGACATGGAAGGCATGTTGGGGGACCCATAGGTTGGGTGGGTTTCATTAGATACCTTCTATTTATCATCACTATGCTAATAATCCCCACAAAACCTTGGTTAGATGGGGTGACATGAACCTAATTGACCAGTTTTGGTTGCTTTATTGTAGTGGCCAATGCTATGTTTTGTTCACATTGAGATAGGGGGTCTTGATATATCCCCATGTTTTGATTATTTGCGATAAAAGGATTATCAATTTGAGTTTCCTACATGTCAATTATGTCATGCACTAGGTTTTTAAAGTTGTAGCATGCTTGGATATCATACCCTTTTTACCTATGATAGATGTAGTAATGATCCTCCCTATAATTCTTAGATTTAGAATTATTTGAGTCCAATGGGTGAATATCAGGAAGGATTTTATTGTGCCCCACACAATCGTTGAAAAATTATTATTAATGGGTCTGGAAATGTTATACCATTCCAAAGCACCTCTTATGCATAACCCTAGGTGTAATAGATGATTATACTATTCCAAAGCACCCCTAGCCAATGTTATAAAGAATGTTCTTAACATTAGGGAGTCATTATCTTGAATATGAAAGCACATATTGATTAATCTTGTCACGTGCTCTTGCATGTCTTCATTAAATTTAAAAATTTCAAGTTTAGGCATCTCAAAATACAATGGGTATGGTGGTTATGGCACAGATGGATGGAGTGGTTGATTTCTAAGATGCCTTAGGATGGGTTTTTGGTAATCTGAGGTTTGAGCTTGTTTCTATAATGAATTTTTTTGATTAGTTAGCACTTTGTATGCCTATGGAGAAATGATATGATTTACCTACCTTTTTTCTTGATTAGGTAGATGTAGTGGATTTTTATGTTGAGGTGGTGGGTAGTAATTATGATCATTAGGTACCTCACCATAAGTTGATTCAAGGTAGGTATCAACTTGTTGATATTCCTATTGGGGTTCTCCATAAATTTTATCATCTTATCGATATTGGTATTTTTGAGGTGTAGGAGGTTCTTGGTAATGAACAATTGGAGGTCTCTGATGTTGGATGCGAGAGGGATTCAAGTATGGATGCAGGGGGAGGTTCTAATTTAGCTACAAAGGAATATTATGATATTAATTTTTGTGGTCTATATGAGGTTGAATTTATTGCCTTTGATGTGTAGGTATTGGAAACCTTTGATGCATAACCCTCTACAATCATTGTTGGTACTTAGGGTTTGGCCTAGGTACCTGATAATATCTATTCATCTATTTCCCTGTGTAATCACGTGAATTGGTAGTGTGGATAGGTGTGGTTTGCTCTTAAATTTTAGAAAGATCAATGACTTGCTTTCCATGATCTCGAGAGGTGGCATTAACTTGATACTAATATCATAGGATAGGCCTTATGTAATCAGGAGGTGCCGAAGCACACCATCCTTACCCATATTATCTACATAAGGTGTAATGGAGGCTCAAAGTCACCATCCTTAGGCCTGTGAGTTGTCATGATGAAAGCATGGGCTGATGTGCTAGCCTTATTATGACCTTAAGTAGAGTACACATTCAAATAGTCATAGTTATGACTCATCCATGGGTGATCAGCAAGAGTGGCTTAAGAATCCATGTCTCATTGGGGAACATACATTTGGTATTGATTTAGGGGAGTCATAGGCCAAGTCAGGATTCTAATGCATGGTAGGGAATTCCTAGATGTTTTAGCTTGGAAGTAGTTATCCCTATACATGGCATGCAAGGCTTCTTGATTTAGATAATCTAAATCTTGATCATACTAAGGACCTGTAGTCTGACCTTGAGTAGCGACACCCGATATATTGGGGTTAGTTAGATAGTTAACAATGTTTTCTTCTTAAGGATCATGTTGCCACTCAGGTTTAATAAGGTCTTGTGGATTAACTCTAGAGTAATCCATATTTTCTTATGTTGATATAGCAGTGTTCACTCATGATTGATCTTAACTACATGTCTCTACCATTGATTAATCAAATAGTGTGTTCGCTCTAAGCTACAAAAAAGAATGCAAGTAGAGAAAACAAGTGATTTTGTAATATTTTTTATTTTTATTTTTATTTTAATTTATTTTGTATTTTGTGTGTTTTGATTTTTCTAAACCTAGAACTAAATATATAATGATGGAAAGTAAACTAACCGAATGTGTTGAATTCCACCTCTCTAATGAGAAGCAATAAAAAAACTACTAAAAATAGCTTCCTAAATGGATGTAGCTTATGGTAACCTTATGGGAAAAATACCTCTAGAAGGGACCACATTGTCTAGTGCCTTGCTACCAACTCATTTGGGCTTTCGATTCACCTTCGTGTGAGCTTAGACATAAACAGTAGCTACAATTTCATAAATTATTAAGCCATGGGAATTAAGGTCATCTAAATCTATCCTACTTTAGGATGAACCCAAAAGTAGGGGATGTTTTGGTGATGAAGTCCAAGAAGCCACTCACAAGGGCTATTAAGGTGTATATGAGGCCAATCCATGATGGGAGATGAATGCCCACATTACATGATTGTTTTTGGTCATTGGTGATGAAATCCAAATAACTGATGTTTTATATGTCTCATGAGTGTTTGTGTAGGTTCATTTTTATTTATTTTTAAATGAAACCAAACAACAATCAATGATTTTTCACTAATGCAAATTCTAAATCCTATAATGCAAAATTTCCTAGATAATGATCAACCTTTAGTAGGCAGCAACACAAGGAAACCAAAAAATTGTAGATAGATACCATCTCTCACTGAGATGATTATCTTGACATGAGATGATCACATATAGGGACCATATCGACCTAAGACGGTTGTTGTCTAACTGACTTAGAAATTGAAAACTTTTCAAGTATGTTGTAAATGTATATTTTCTACCTTTACTTTTTATAAATCAAATAGAAAAAGATAAAGATATAACCTTGAAAGCCTAAGTTTGATGGAGTTATGCAAATCTACTACTGCTCAACTTCTAATGAGAGACTATCTTGACCTAATATTATTGTGAAATAGGGACTATATCATAATGATATGGTTATGCTTGTGTATCTATAAATAATAGAAATAACATATCAATCAATCAAAAAACATATTTAAAAAAAATAAGGACTATGTCCCACCATGATCACCATTTGAAAGCTGAATTACACAAAATAAAGCAATACAAAACAATAATGAATGAACACATGATGATAAACCAATGTAAACTAATGTGGATCCCCTTTTTATTTATTTATATTGTATTTCAATGGTGTTACAATAAAAATCCCCTCTTAGGGGATGCTACTAAATTGATACAATGATACACAATATCATGAACAAAATCTCTTAGTGTAGTAGAAGAATCTTCATGACAACACAGTTCATAGGGGAGGAGGTTTTTGAACCGTTACACGAAGGTTGTATACAAAGTATTTTGCTATTTTTGTACTTGTAATCTGCACACAATATAATAATAGCAATTTAGTAGTATGTATGGGTCCCACTGAAGTTGGACCCATATTTAATATAAAGATAAATGAAACAAATGAGAAATAAGGTGCATGTATGCAATAATAGAAATGTAAAATGATACAAAGTAGTAAAATAAATTGATCTAACCTAAGATGCAATAAACTTGTAAAATAGATCACCTAACCATGACCATCTCGGGGTGAGATGACCTCTATATATGAACCATATCAGGGTGAGACGATCGCTAGGCTTGCATTTCTTTGTTACCAATCCTAAGCAACATTTGGGATAACTTGGAAAGTGTTATCAATGGATTTTTTCTACGAGGAGGTAAGCTTAATGAACTTGAACAGTCACCATAGTGAGGACATGGATTATGCAGATAATAAAAGTGAGGCTTCAAATCCTTTATGGCAGTCCAGTAGCATAATGTTAGTAGTAGGAAAGCCTAGATTCTTTTTGGTAGTACTTTGTTACTTGGGAATTGTGGATTGAATTTGATAGCACTTCATTGCACAAATTCAAATATTTCAAAATTTCAAAACTAAGGGGTGAGTGCCATTTTATAGATCTCTTGATCAAAGCTAGGGCACTATGCATGAAAAAAAAATGGGTAGTTCACATTGGAAAAATAGGTCCATGACCCAAAATAGTTAATTGAATATTAATTTGAAATATTCTCATGCAAAGGAATCTAAAATTGGTGCAAGCTCATGCATGACACTAACAATCAATTTCGGTTGTCAGCTGTCACTTTTATTATTTTTATTTTTTGATTTTTTGCAACCATCTCAAGGAAATATGGTCATGGTCTGGAGACCATCTCATGTCGATAAGGTTAGGAAACTTATAGGAAAAGTTTCCCAAAGTTGGTAAAAATCATCAAGTTAGCCTTAGGGCTACCCAATGTGGATTGTGAGGGTAGTAAGGAAACCTTTTGTCGAGTCTCCTTAAAAGAACATATTTTAGGTGTCTACACATACTAATGTGAAACTTCACATACTTGACTATTGATCCCCATATGATAGCTCCCATGAACTTTGTATTATCATCTTGCCACTTGTATACTAGACTCTTCACTCTCTTCTTACATGCATACTTGACTCTATGACACTTGTACACTTCTACATAACACTTAATATCCTATGTGCATTCCTAATATAAGACACTTGTGCACATCTGCACATTACATATTTGCACACTTACATACATGACACTTGTGCACATTCTCTCAATACACACTTGCACTCTTACTTACATGACACTTGTGCATATCCTGCACATTGCACTCTTACATGACACTTGTGCATTTCCTGCACATTGACACTTATATAAAAGAGAAATATAAATAAATCATCTAAACTATAGATACAAAACCAATGTAATACATATTTTTGTGTATCATGAAGGTACCATGGGGGTACATTTGCATGTTACAAATAATGCAATATTACCTAACACCCATCATATTACATTATTTGGTTATTGAAGACATTAGTCTTCAATATTTGTCTTTGTCTTCAACCTTCATGTGACCTTATATTGTTCATGAACCTCTGGTTGAGATTTATCTTCAATTTCATTGTTGAGTTCTACTTTGAGTTTCTCCTTCATCTTCAATCTTTGGATTTTTATTCTTTGTATATTCATTATCTAGTTCATAAATTGCTTGAGTTTCTTCATTGCTCTTGATATCTAGTGTTGGAAATATGAGCAAGTTTTGTTGTCATTGATGTCAAGAGGTTGATGTCCAAGTTTAGTCGTCATTAATGTCATCAGGTGGTTTTTCCAAAAGGCAAGGAAGAAGTTTAAAGGAATAGGATATAATATTTATTTTAAATATTATATGCCTACAAAGGCCTAAAAAGATTGAAATCCCAAGGATGGAGAAGCAGGTTTAAAAGGAAATAATAATATTATAATATTTCAGGCTAAAGGTTGAGGTGAAGAAAAATGAGGTCCAAGGAGTCATTAAATTATAAATCCTCAAAAGACCCATTTGGCAGAGTTTAAAGGTTATTATTTAATTTATTTAAATTAAAATATTTTAACCATAGGTTAAAATTTTAATTTAAATAAATAATAAAGGCGCCAAAAGTTTAAATTTTAAATTCGAATTAAAAATCGAATTTACTAATCATCGATGTGTTGGAGTGCATAGAAAATGGTATAAAAGGGGCAATGGTTTTTATTTAAAACCATCCATGCAATTTGTATGCCCAAAGTATAAAGGAATTCGTGCGCTGCATTTGAGTGAAGAGAAAGGAAAGAATTCACATGTGTTAAATGTTAAAGGGAAGACGTCATGATAAAGCTAAGTGGAGCGCCAAACATATCTCAAAGCGCTTGGTAGCACAAGTGGCAATCGAGGGCTGGTTAAGGCGTTCGTGAGGGCAAGATCGCGGGTTCGATTCACGCGATTGTGTTTTGCAAAGGGAAATCATTTTTGTTTGTGCTTAGTGGGAGAAGAGACAAGGAACAAGAGGTGATTCATGTGCCTTTTAATTTTGTGTGGGCACGTAGCCCAACTGGTGGTTGAGCTTTGGGCTAGGGCTTTGGAAAGGCGAGGTCGTGTGTTCAAATTTCGATGAAAACAATTTTTGGGCAGAATTAAAAGGAAAGGTATGCATTTCACGATTTAATTTTTCCAAAGGTTTTGATATTCGAAAATTTGCATTAAAGGGTTTTGTGAGATTTAAAAGGTAGTTTGTGAGTTTGTTAAGGGAGATATAAGGTGTAAGAAAATTAAAATATTTTATTTTAATTTTTGGTGGTTAGAATTTATTTTATAAAGTTTGGAGTTATAAGTGTTAAGAAAAGAATTTATTTTTTATGTGGTGGATGTTATTCTGAAAGGTTGGAGTTTATAAGGTGTTAGTAAAGGAACTTGATTTTTGAATATTAATTTGAGAGTTTGGAGATTATAAGGTGTATTAGAGATTTGATATTTTGTATGGTGAAATAAATATTGGAAAAATATTTGAGTGGAGATTTTTAGATAAATTGTTGTTATCTAACCTTGAAAGTGGCAAAGAGGATTTGAGTGTGATTGAGATAGGTTTTGAAGTCAGATCTCCATCAAAACAAAAGGTATGGGCATATCATCCTTGTGAGTGAAATATTATTGGATTGAATGTTGTGAAATGCAAAGTTGGAGTGAAAAGGATTGTTTGATAAGTATTGTTGGAAATATTTGAGTGAGTGTTCATGTGCATGATTTGTGGATGATAAAAGAACATGAGTATCATTGTTATGTGAGATTGAAAACTATCTTGAACTAGGGTTTGTGAAAGAACATGAGTATCATTGTTATGTGAGATTGAGAACTATCTTGAACTAGGGTTTGTGAAAGATCATGAGTATCATTGTTATGTGAAATTGAGAACTATCTTGAGCTAGGGTTTGTGAAAGAACATGAGTATCATTGTTATGTGACATTGGAATTATCTTGAGTCAAGGTTTGAGTTCCATAGTGTGAGTTGTTGGAAGTATAGTGAAACACTTGGTTAGGGTTTGTAAGCAAGTTGTGTTTCATTGAGTGGATGGTTGAGTGAAGTTGATTGAGCATTATTGATTGAGAGCATTGGAGTGATAGTTCAAGATTTGTGAAACAAATTATTCTTTATTCTGAATTGATTTGAAAGTGAGTTTGAAAGTGATAAAGTGATTTGTGAGTGTGAAACATATTGAGTCTCTTACCATTCTCTATATGTTTCTATGGTTAAACAAGATTCTGAGTGAAACTTGTTTGTGTGATTGAAGAGGTTTTATGAAAGAGATTAAGTTGAGTTGTGTATGCAAGTTTTGCAATTGATTTGAATAAGCTTTTGTGAAAGCTTAATTGAGCCCTTAAGGATAGATTTAGTGAGATTTTGTGAAATATTGAGAGAAGATTTGAAGTAAGTCTTAGTGAAGACTTGTTGAGAGATTGACAAGTTCTAGGAGAACTTTTGAGGAAGTCTTAGTGAAGACTTGTTGAGCATATTGACAAATTTAGGAGACTTTTGAGTGGGTAAGTCTTAGTGAAGACTTGTTGAGCAGATTGGACAAGTTCTAGGAGAGGACTTGTTGAGAAGATTTGAGGTAAGTCTTAGTGAAGACTTGTTGAGAATATTGGACAAGTTCTAGGGAGGAATTGTTGAATATATTTGAGGTAAGTCTTAGTGAAGACTTGTTGAGAAGATTGGACAAGTTCTAGAGAGGACTTGTTGGATAGATTTGAGGTAAGTATTTGAGAAGACTTGAGAATAGATTGATTGATTTGTTCAAGATTTGTGTTAAGGCTTGGGATAGATCTAAGCAGAGTTGATTTGTGATTGGATCAAGCTTTGTGTTAAGGCTTGAGGATAGATTTGAGGATAGAGTATGGTGTATATTTGAGGATAGATTTGTACTTATTTATTTGAGGATAAATTTGTGCTAGAACAAAGATAGACTTGTGATTAGATTTGTGCTAGACCGAAGGATAGTGTTTAGTGTAGATTTGAGATAGAGTTGAGAGTAATATTTGGAGGTGATAGAGTAGAGGATAGTAGTCTCTAGTGGATAGAGATCCATTAGCTAGGGTAGTGAGGATAGAAGTATTTTGAGTGAGGATAGAGGTCTTCAATGGAGAGAGATCCACAAGCCAGTGTAGTGGAGGCAGTAGTCTTCTAGAAGATCACCAACCAGAGCAGAGGAGAAAGAGTTCTCTTATGGATAGAGATCCACAAACCAAAAAAGGGGAAAGAGTTCTCCTATGGATAGAGATCCATGAACTTTATTAGGGGATTGGTGTCTCCTTTGGATAGAGGTCCATAAACATTGTAATAGGGAAGGATTCCCAAGAGATTTGTTGAGAAAATTTTAGTGAAATATTTTCTCCGTGGAGTAGCCCACATTGGGTGAACCACGTTAAATTGGTGTCTCTATTGTGTGTGATGATTTATGCATTACTTTGATTACTACTACTAATATTGCCATTGATTATATTGGATAATATTGTTTGGAAAGAAAAGTAAAAAGTGGTCTTATACTGTTCACCCCCCTCTCAGTATAAGCTTGTGTTCTTCAATTGGTATCAGAGCGGGTTCCTTCAGAAGAGTTTAACAACTTGAAGGAAAATCTTACAAGAACACAGATGGATTCTTAGAGTGGATCTTCAAGGAATAAGGCACCATTGTTCGATGGGAACAATTATGCATTATAGAGTGTAAGAATGAAGATTTACCTAATGGCACAAGGAAATGATATATGGCAAGCAGTTGAGGATGGGTACATACCGCCAACTACTCCACCTATAGATAAATATGGTAAGCTCCTACAACTAAATAATTCAAAGGCAATGAATGGAATCTTAAATGGTTTACGTGAAACAAAGTTTGTAAAAGTTATGCATTGCACATCAGAAAAAGAGATTTGGGATAAACTAAAAAATATATATGAGGGAGACAAAAAGGTCAAGATGGCAAAATTGCAAAATCACAAGAAAACATTTGAAGACCTAAAGATGAAGGATGAGGAAGATATTGCTACATACTTACTTCATGTGGATGAGGTTGTTAACTCCATGCAAGGACTTGGGTTTAAAGTGGAAGAAACGGATGTTTGTCAAAATATTTTAAGGTCACTCCCTAAGAGGTATAGTGAAAATATTTCAACCATAGAAGAAACAAAAGATATTGAAACTTTGACAAGGGATGAGTTACATGGGATTCTCACAGCTTTTGAGATGAGAATAAAAGAGGAGACTATTCCCCAGAAAGAAGCAACCTTCAAAGTTACAAAGAAGACAAAGGGTAAGAAGTCGGATTCAAGTAATGAGTCATCCAGTGATGAAGAAGTAAACTATGGTAGAAGGAACAAGGACACAAGAAAGCATAAAGGTACAAAATTAGTTAAGTGTTTCAAATGTGGTAAATATGGTCACTATGCATCTGATTGTCTAGAAGCTAGAAATAGTAGTGGTGATGAGAAACAGGATCATAAGAACAGGGAAGCAGGAAAATACAGGTATCAAAATAAAAGTAGGGATGGACAAGGCAAAACAGGAAAGAAGTTTTTCCAAAGGTATAAGAAGAGTTTTTATGCAGATAAGGTAGGCAAGGATTCAAGTGATAGTGATGGAAGGTCATCAGATAATGAAGAAGAAGAAATTATATTTTTGACAATAGAAAAAGAAGATGATAAGAAAAAGGTAAAAAGGGCACCAATAATTCTCAAGTGTTTTAGGTGTGGAAAATTTGGTCATCTTGAAGATCATTGTACAAGGAATGGGTTCAGTTTTAGTGAAGATGAATATGAAGATGCTCTTGAAGGTCCAGAAGAAGAAAGTCTACTTATGGCAATAGAAGAAGAAGGAAGTGCTTCTAGTGAAGATGAATAAGAAAGGAATGAAGATGATCTTAAAGGTAAAGGAATGAGGAAGTCAGAGGAAGGAGAAGTTGATCTTGAGGGTGAGCTTATTTATACTCTTAAGGAATTAAGGAAGGTAAGAAAGTAGAACTCAAAACTCAAGCTTCAATTTCAAGAATGTGATGAAGAAAAAGGAAAGCTTATAGAAGATCTAACCAACTCAATAGCTAAGACAAGGAGATTTAAAGAGAAGTTAGAGGTAAAGGTCTTAGAATGTGAAATATTAGAGCATGAGGTAGCTTCACTAAGGAAGGAAGTAAAAGAGTCTAAAGACAAGCTACACAGGTTTGGGAGAAGCTCAAAGAACTTGGATAAGATTATCAAGGTACAAAGATCTTCATAAAATAAAATAGGACTTGGTTTTGAAAAGGAACATAGAGAATGAGGAGAGGAGTCAATCTCAAGCTCCATTGAAGAAGAAGCTTCAGAAGAAGAAAGTGTAAGAGAGAGTGAGACTTATGAGGATAAGTTGGAAAATAGAAAGTTCAACAAGGAAAGGAACAATGCACAAATGAGGAACAGATGGAACAGGAAACAACACAGGGAAGAAGAAACTAAGAGACCAATGGGGTCAAGGCAAGGTTTCTTCAATGGATATTGCTTCTCATGTCACAGGTTTGGTCACAAGGCTTCGTAGTGTAGGACACATGAAAAACAGGGATATGGTTTCACTAAAAGGAATTTTAGAAATGGGCATCTATTTCAAGGGTATTGCTACTCTTGTAATCAGTTTGGTCATAAGGTAGTTAATTGCAAGGTTCATGATAGGAATGGATATGGCTTCACTAGGAGGAACTTCAAGATATTTGCACCTTCAAGGAACTACAACATTAAGTGTTATAAGTGCAATAATGTTGGGCATATGGCTAAGTGGTGTAGAGCAGAATTTCTAGAGACAAGCAGGAACAAGAATATTTAGAGGAATCAGAAGGATCAGTTGAGGAAGAAGGTGGACAAAGGAAAGGAGCAGTGTATGTTGGGAGTAGAGATACTCCCACCCCAAAATTAACCACCTCAAGGAGAGGAGGTGGGGAGGGGGCTGAGCTAAGAGTCTTATCCTTAGCCCCAAAGGTGTCCCTTTGCCATTGATGTCAAAGGGGGAGAGATTTGAGTTAGGGGGAGAGCATTCAATAAGGGGAGCAATTTCTCAAGGGGAGAAGAACTAAAAAGGTAAAAGAAATGGTTAAAGGAAAATGGGTTGCCATCAATGACAAAGGGGGAGATTGTTGGAAATATGAGCAAGTTTTGTTGTCATTGATGTCAAGAGGTTGATGTCCAAGTTTCGTCATCATTAATGTCATCAGGTGGTTTTTCCAAAAGGCAAGGAAGAAGTTTAAAGGAATAGGATATAATATTTATTTTAAATATTATATGCCTACAAAGGCCTAAAAATATTGAAATCCCAAGGATGGAGAAGCAGGTTTAAAAGGAAATAATAATATTATAATATTTAATATTATAATATTTTGGGCTAAAGGTTGAGGTGAAGAAAAATGAGGTCCAAGGAGTCATTAAATTATAAATCCTCAAAAAGACCCATTTGGCAGAGTTTAAAGGTTATTATTTAATTTATTTAAATTAAAATATTTTAACCATAGGTTAAAATTTTAATTTAAATAAATAATAAAGGCGCCAAAAGTTTAAATTTTAAATTCAAATTAAAAATCAAATTTACTAATCGTCGACGTGTTGGAGTGCATAGAAAATGGTATAAAAGGGGCAATGGTTTTTATTTAAAACCATCCATGCAATTCGTATGCCCAAAGTATAAAGGAATTCATGCGCTGCATTTGAGTGAAGAGAAAGGAAAGAATTCACATGTGTTAAATGTTAAAGGGCAGACATCATGATAAACCTAAGTGGAGTGCCAAACATATCTCAAAGCGCTTGGTAGCGCAAGTGGCAATCGAGGGCTGGTTAAGGCATTCGTGAGGGCAAGATCATGGGTTCGATTCACGCGATTGTGTTTTGCAAAGGGAAATCATTTTTGTTTGTGCTTAGTGGGAGAAGAGACAAGGAACAAGAGGTGATTCATGCACCTTTTAATTTTATGTGGGCACGTAGCCCAACTGGTGGTTGAGCTTTGGGCTAGGGCTTTGGAAAGGTGAGGTCGTGTGTTCAAATTTTGATGAAAATAATTTTTGGGTAGAATTAAAAGGAAAGGTATGCATTTCACGATTTAATTTTTCCAAAGGTTTTGATATTCGAAAATTTGCATTAAAGGGTTTTGTGAGATTTAAAAGGTAGTTTGTGAGTTTGTTAAGGGAGATATAAGGTGTAAGAAAATTAAAATATTTTATTTTAATTTTTGGTGGTTAGAATTTATTTTATAAAGTTTGGAGTTATAAGTGTTAATAAAAGAATTTGATTTTTATGTGGTGGATGTTATTATGAAAGGTTGGAGTTTATAAGGTGTTAGTAAAGGAACTTGATTTTTGAATATTAATTTGAGAGTTTGGAGATTATAAGGTGTATTAGAGATTTGATATTTTGTATGGTGAAATAAATATTTGGAAAAATATTTGAGTGGAGATTTTTAGATAAATTGTTGCTATCTAACCTTGAAAGTGGCAAAGAGGATTTGAGTGTGATTGAGATAGGTTTTGAAGTCAGATCTCCATAAAAACAAAAGGTATGGGCATATCATCCTTGTGAGTGAAATATTGTTGGATTGAATGTTGTGAAATGCAAAGTTGGAGTGAAAAGGATTGTTTGATAAGCATTGTTGGAAATTTTGAGTAGGTTTTCATGTGCATGACTTGTGGATGATGAAATAACATGAGTATCATTGTTATGTGAGATTGAGAACCATATTGAACTAGGGTTTGTGAAAGAACATGAGTATCATTGTTATGTGATATTGAGAATCATCTTGAACTAGGTTTGTGAAAGATCATGAGTATCATTGTTATGTGAAATTGAGAACTATCTTGAGCTAGGGTTTGTGAAAGAACATGAGTATCATTGTTATGTGACATTGGAATCATCTTGAGTCAAGGTTTGAGTTCCATAGTGTGAGTTGTTGGAAGTATAGTGAAACACTTGGTTAGGGTTTGTAAGCAAGTTGTGTTTCATTGAGTGGATGGTTGAGTGAAGTTGATTGAGCATTATTGATTGAGAGCATTGGAGTGATAGTTCAAGATTTGTGAAACAAATTATTCTTTATTTATGAATTGATTTGAAAGTGAGTTTGAAAGTGATAAAGTGATTTGTGAGTGTGAAACATATTGAGTCTCTTACCATTCTCTATATGTTTCTATGGTTAAACAAGATTCTGAGTGAAACTTGTTTGTGTGATTGAAGAGGTTTTATGAAAGGATTAAGTTGAGTTGTGTATGCAAGTTTTGCAATTGATTTGAATAAGATTTTGTGAAAGCTTAAGGATAGATTTGTGTGAGATTTTGTGAAATATTGCAAGCAGATTTGAGGTAAGTCTTGGTGAAGACTTCTTGAGCATATTGGACAAGTTCTAGGGAGAACTTTTGAGGCAAGTCTTGGTGAAGACTTGTTGAGTAGATTGGACAAGTTCTAGGGAGGACTTGTTGAGGAAAGTCTTGGTGAAGACTTGTTGAGAAGATTGGACAAGTTCTAGGGAGGACTTGTTGAGCAGATTTGAGGTAAGTCTTAGTGAAGACTTGTTGAGCAGATTGGACAAGTTCTAGGGAGGACTTGTTGAGAAGATTTGAGGTAAGTCTTAGTGAAGACTTGTTGAGTAGATTGGACAAGTTCTAGAGAGGACTTGTTGGATAGATTTGAGGTAAGTCTTTGAGAAGACTTGAGAACATAGATTGATTGATTTGTTCAAGCTTTGTGTTAAGGCTTGGGATAGATCTAAGTAGAGTTGATTTGTGATTGGATCAAGATTTGTGTTAAGGCTTGAGGATAAAAGATTTGAGGATAATATTATAAATAGAGTTTGGTGTATATTTGAGGATAAATTTGTGCTAGACCAGAGATAGAATTGTGAGTATATTTGTGCTAGATCAAAGGACAATGTTTAGTGTAGATTTGAGATAGATCTGAGAGCAAGCTTTGGAGGTGAAAGAGTAGAGGATAGTAGTCTCCAAGTGGATAGAGATCCATTAGCTAGGGTAGTGAGGATAGAAGTCTTCTGAGTGAGGATAGAGGTCTTTAGTGGAGAGAGATCCACAAGCTAGTGTAGTGGAGGTAGTAGTCTTCTAGAAGATCATCAACTAGAGCAGAGGAGGAGTTCTCCTATGGATAGAGATCCACAAACCAACAAAGGGGAAAGAGTTCTCCTATGGATAGAGATCCATGAACTTGATTAGGGGATTGGTATCTCCTTTGGATAGAGGTCCATAAATATTGTAATAGGGAAGGATTCCCAAGAGATTTGTTGAGAAAATTTTAGTGAAATATTTTCTCCGTGGAGTAGCCCACATTGGGTGAACCACGTTAAATTGGTGTCTCTATTGTGTGTGATGATTTGTGCATTGCTTTGATTACTATTTGAATTATTATTCAATGGCAATATAATCAATGCCATTGATTATATTGGATAATATTGTTTGGAAAGAAAAGTAAAAAGTGGTCTTATACTGTTCACCCCTCCCTCTCAGTATAAGCTTGTGTTCTTCATCTAGTTTATGTGTGACTTCTTCATCTTTGACCTATTGAAAATGCATTTATTTTATTTATAAATTTTTGAAAAATCACTTAAAGAATCATAATAATTTCTTGAATTTGAAGTGCTTGGAATATTAGTATTGCATGAAGAATGAAATATTGTTTTTAGAGATGATTCACATGATTCATCATGATCAACAACTAATTTTATAATTAGAGTTTCATTCAAGTTTTTTGTTTTAGAATTTTAGGTTTATAAATTTCAAGTGAAAGCAATGCAATATACGTTATACTACCTATATCAATATGTATCATAATGTCATCATTTGAATTATCAATTACTTCAACAAGTTTTAAATGTAAATAATATTAAAACATTTCAAATATTTCATTCATTGCTTCTCTAAAGATGAATTGTATGGTCATATCTAGATTGCCTTTAGATTTTTCAATCCATTTACAAATGCTAGATTTTAAAAATTCTAATCTTTTATTTTTGATTATGAACTTCATATTTTCTTCCATAATAATCAAAATTTTCAATTCAAATTGCTTAATGTTGTAAACCTTATATTTCCCAAAGTTCTAATAGTAACACAAATAAGAAATTTTAAAATTTTAAAATTTTTAAACTTTTGATGTAGAAGCCCTTTTAACTCCCTACTATGTTAAATTTGCAAAATTTCAAAGTTTTTCAAAACTTTCAAATATTCAAAAATCTTCCAATAACTTATAACTATATTTCTTCAAAATTTAAAATATTAAAAAAACAAAAAACTCAAATCTTAAATTCTTTTAACTCCACTATTTTCAAAAAATTAAAACCAAATATTCAATTCTTCAAAAACTAAAATCACTGGAAAAAATTTAAATATTCAAAGTTTAAAAACTTAAATCTTCAAGGATTTAAAAAAATATATAAAAATTTCAATCCTTAAAATATTAAAACCTTGTAGTAGTCCAGATCACTTCATAACTTAAATACGTTCAAAAAGTTTTGAAAAAATAAACTTTTGAAAAAAATAAATTTCTAAACTTTAATAAGGTAGAAAACCTTATAACTCCCTACTTGATAAAATTAATAAAGTTTAAAATTTGAATACCTTTATTTCCCTCCATGCAATAAAAGTATCAAAGATAATTTAATGTACCTTTATTTTTCGAAATACTTTTGAAACCAATAGAAATTCTTATGATGAGTAATGTATAGATTTTAACTCATTTCACTCCACCTTCTTCTCTCAAACCTAACTATAATGCTAAAAATAAATGATATTTCATTTTCCTAAAGTTTGGTACTCTCTTCCTTAGATTTTGGCTTAACTCTTATCAAGTAAGTAGGTTTATAGAGTGACATCCACTAAACGGGATGCTTGGTATGTCTTATACAAAGCACACTTGGTGCTCCCTTAGATTACTTTGCATTTGGATACCTTTTTTTAAATAATGCTTGGATATTTCTTAGTCTCCTTATTCTACTATGCTCAGATTCCTCCTGATATGAAGCATGATTGGTGCTCTATCGATCTCGTTCTTCTATGCTTAGGAATTCTGATCACCAAAATATATTTGTTGATGGATGCCATAAAATTAGTCTTCTCTAATGTAGGCTCACACTCTAGATAACATTGGCTCTAATGCTAGAGAGCATTCACACTCTTGTTGGATCTAATACTGGATAAAATTCACATGCTCGTTGGATCTAACACTGGATAAAATTCATACCCTCATTGGATTTAATGTTGTATAGCATTCAAACCCTTGGAATTTTCTAATATTGGCTCTAACAACATTGATTTATCTCAAGACAACACTCTTCTAGCATTTTTTTTTTTGCTACTTAGTTTCCTCTGTGCTAACTAGTTTGTTTGTCTATCCTATGTTGGTTCCTTTGTTTATTTTACACTTTATTTTCCTTGTGTTGGTTGTTGGTTGCTTTTTATCCCCTATGTAGGCCACATAGACTATTATTCTACCTTTCATATGTTGTTCTCTTCTTCTATGTTTTTCACTTAGGAGCTAGCCTCTTCTTCCATGTTGGTCACTTAGGAGCTAACCTCTTCTTCTATGTTTGCTATTTAGGATTTGGCTTCTTCTTCTATGCTGACCACTTAAGTGTGGGTTTCTTCCTCTATAGTGGATGATATCTCAACTAAATATACACTTAATGTGCCTTAATATTTCTTGCTTGTCATATCCGATGATACTCTAGATAATGTTTTAGTAGCGCTATTCTTTTCTTGTTGTAGAATAATTTCAAAATACTACAAATAAGTCAAGGCCAAGACTAATTTTGCTTTAGTCAACCTAATGTTTTTGGTTTTTGAAACAACCAAAAATTCTATGTGCCCCTATCTATAGTTATCTTTGGAGATTTTATCTCTATACTTATCAGTACAACTCTTATCTATTCTCTAAAGCTTATACACCTTCTCAATCTATATACTTAGGAATATAGAATACTTCTCTATTCTTGGAAGCTTTGATGTTTTTCTATAATTGGAGGCTTTGATGCTTATTCAATATCCTAGAAGATTTAATGCTCCTTAATATCTTGGAAGCTATGATGCTTCTCTATATTTGGAAGCTTTGGTGCTTCTCAATTTATGTACTATAACTCTAATGTCTTAGGTCACACCTAAGAACTATATGATTTTCCTCTTCTCTAGAAAAACCAAAATCAATATCAGGGTGACTATGAATATCCCCTCACATCCAACTATCTCCTGAGTTAGATATCTCTTAATGTTCAACTTTATCCTAAGTTGGCTCTCTCTCAATGTCCAAATTTATCCTAAGTTATCCCTCAATTAATCTTAGTTGAGTCCTAGTCTTCACTGATTTTCTTTTAACCATGTGCAAAGACCCTAGCATTCAAATCAGGGTGACTAAATCTTTTTTCCCCTTAATATATACTAAGTTAGACCTTTAAAAAATAGAGTCAAAGTCTTCACTACTATCAAAATTAATAGAATTTATTAACTCTATCAAGAATGAATAGAGTTAAGTGGTGGCTCTGATACCACTATTGGATTTTAAGCTTAACTATCTCAAAATATCACAAGTCCTAATGTAAATAAGCCAACAATATTATAGGTCAAAAATATCAATAATCAAGAGTAGAATAATATATGAGCAATTAAATATATATCAAGGGCAAAATAATAATCAAATAACATTCACTTTATAATATCAAATATGAATTTAAATAGATAAAATCATTCATGTACATGAATGAATAATACTTACAATAATAAATTTCTCAAAAGATATGTATACAAGATTTATTATCAATTCTTTCTATGTGGTTATCATTACATACCATTTTACCTTTATCTTGTGTTACATTGTATGGAGCTTTATCTCCATAATATAGATATACTAATGTGACTCTTCACATAATTGTCTATTGCTCCCCATATGATAGCTCCCATGACCTTTTGCGTATCACCTTGCCACTTGTATACTAGAATCTTCATTCTATTATTACATGCATACTTGACTCTATGACACTTGAACACTTCTACATGACTCTTACTCTCCTACATGCACTCCTAATATAAGATACTTGTGCACATCCTCACATTACATATTTACACACTTACATACATGACACTTGTGCACATTATCTCAATACACACTTGCACTCTTACTTACATGACACTTGTGCATATCCTACACATTACACTCTTACATGACACTTGTGAATTTCCACAAATTAATACTTACATAAAAGGGAAATATAAATCACTCATCTAAGCTATACACACAAACCCTAATATATTACATATTTATATTTGTACCATAAAGGTACAATGGGGGTATATTTACATGCACCAAATAATGTAATATTATCTAACACACTTTTGGCATAATATTTTGTAATAATGTTTTGCATACACACACATATATACTAGAGGCCTACGTGTCTACTTTGAGTCTACCTATGGATTTAACACCCCGACCCATATCTTTTATGTGTATATTTTTGTATCTTTATTTTTTTGGGCTTTTATATGTCAAGAAGAGGAAGCAATCATGCTAGCACATTATGGTTAGAGTTTTTGTGTAGAAGGGTCTTATTTGATATTTGGTGCATCATCACATTGTTATATTAGATTTTTAATTTCTATTGAATTTTTTTCTTTCTCTAACCCTTTTCCTCCTAATCTATGGGATTAGAAGAGTGTGCCCAATATCATATATTATAAATAAAATGACATTTTTCAAAATCCTAGAGGTTATCAACCAAGAAAAACCCTATGATCTCAATACTAGCCTTGTTGTGTCACTATGTGCAAGGTACAATCTACCCTATTTGCCTAGTCCACACCACATTCTATGACTAGGATAATCAAAGACAACAACAATTATAGAATACCCAATGGGACTATGTTGAATTATATTTTGTCTTGCAATTACAACAAGTTAGACTTGGAATTTGGTGAGAGTATCTACCTATTCTACGTGTTGAAGCACTCCAAGCTCACCTGATAGTTTCACTCAAGAATAAATATCTAGAAGAAACCATTGAAGGATTCAAAATTGAGTTTGAAACAAAGACCTTAATCTTACTTTCAAAGTAAAATCTATATTTACCTAATGAATCCATTCCAACTAAAAGACCCAAAAGTGTATGAATGAAATACCTAGCAATAGGTACTTTGCTACTAAAAATATATAAGATTTTTTTCCCTCAATTAACACCAATCCATAAATAAAAAGAGCTAAGGGCCAAAACATTGCTTCTCCACTACCACCACCTAGAATATTTCATACCTAGAATGATAGATATTCCTTGGTGCAATCTACTTTGCATGAAGTATGGGAGGAATTATCATAGCCTACTATAAATTCTCTCACACACTTCATTGGGGAGGACCTGAATACTTATATCATGTATCTAAATCACTAAGTAAACCTTTACACACTACATAATATATCAAATCAAAACATGGATCTACGATTTCTATCAATCTCTTTTAGATAAAAGGCCTAAGAATGATATCTTCCACTATGACCCATATTGATAGTTGATTGGAATCAACTTGCCACTCTATTCACTAAAATATTTGTAGAAAATGTGGATGCAATCTCCCTCCTAGAATAAATGTCATCCATCAAGAAAGATCCCATGGAGATGGTAGAAGATTTCAATATTAGATTTCATAAATCTTGGCACAAAATACATGAAGATCTTTGGCCTCCCTATGTATGATATTTATATATTATTTGAGGTCCTTAGATTTCAAAATCTCATTAATGATTAAGGACCAAGGTGAAAACACCCTAATAGATACCTATGGTATAGCCATATAAGCTAATTATGACCTAATTCATATTGGAAGAATAGCACCTAAGTATCCCATGATTTTGTACCCTAGTATGAAATCTTTTTTCCATTCTCCCCCAATGGTTCAATCATCAACCATATAGACAACCTTAGTCTCACTTGTAGTTACTCTAGATCCACATGCTCCAAATTTCCCTAGTCTAGAAGACCCAAAAAATAAAGTGATATAATTTTTTATTATATTAACCACCAATGAAGTGTTGACCATGATAAGAGAATGTAATGCCTAGAGGTACCCTTATAAAAACAATCCAAGACCTTCTTTTTTTATAAGAGAATAAGGGTAATTAAAATATCAATAATAGTTATCCCAACTAGGCCTGGTGGACGATGGCGGGAGTGGCGACGATGGCGACGATGGTGGGAGAAGGTGTTGTAGGAATGTCTTCAGGTCCTACAGGTGTTGCTGGGATTACTACAGGCCCACTAGGCAAGAATATCGATGAAGACCCAAACGGTGTGGTGAAACCGGTGGATGGCGATGGGAGCCGCTCTAAAACCATTAGGGTTTCATCCTCTTCTCCTTCCAAAGCACCTCCGTGGTCTTTATCCTTTGCTGATAAAGTGTGGTCTTCATCCGGCGCATTTTATTTCCAAACTCCTTTGCCCTTCTCTGTTACGGGCACTGAATTTTTTTTCCCGAGTGAGGTCATGGAGCCACTAATCTTCCAAGAGTCTCTCTCTCTTATTGGGAATTTTTTGGTGCTCGGCCTGATATGGAAACTATCCGTGAGTGGGATCTATCCAAATGGCAGATTTTGTGTAGCTTGGAGTTAGTGGCCTTTCCCAGGGGGTTTTTCATGATAAGGCTAAATAATGCCCTTGACACCCACCACATCCTTATCGGAGGGCCATGGTTTTTCGGTCGTTGCAGCCTGTTTCTCCAGAGATGGGGGGAAGACTTTGACCCTGAGACTCAGTCTATCAACATCGTACCAATTTGGGTCAAACTTCATGGGCTCTCCCCATAGTTATTCTACAACGACGCACTCAAAGGCATCACTCAATCGATTTGAGATTTGGTCGCCATTGACCCTGCTACCCGAGCTAGAACCAAAATGACCTATGCTCGAGTTTGTGTCATGGCAAATTTGGACTTGGCTTTGCCTACCTACATCGGTATCAACTACGAGAGCTACAGGAGACACCAAGGAGTTGAGTACGAAAACAAGCCCACTTTTTGCTTGGAGTGTAATACTCAGGGCCATCTGCTTTCTCAATGCCCTTCTCAGAAAAAATAAATCCCCAGTGATTCAGGATGAAAGTTGGATACTCAGATCTAGACTATCCAAAAAAAGGCTACTGCCCGAGGTCATGGCCGATCTGCAGGCCCTCCTAAGACCTCTACTTTAGATCCAGTCAAACCCAACAAGGTTAGCGCTTTGCCTCCTCAATCTAATCATTTTGCCCCCTTAAATAATCTTCATATTGGAGAGGACATTTCAGATGACCTACTCATAGATCTAACCATTGTGTCCACACCCACTTTGATCCAGTCCCCTTTGTCCAAAGGAAATTCTGCAATGACCTTTCCAAACTCACCCACCGATTTCGGTCCCTCACACCTTCCTCTTCCCTTCCCACCCCTCCCCCCATATCAGAGCCCCCTTCCCCAAATCCCTAAGTCTGCTACCCTATGCCAGCCTCCCCGCTCTTCATCCCCCCACCGTCCTGCCCCTAGGACTGACTCCATCGACATCCACCAAGTCTACAGCCCATTGAAATCTCCCAATATCACACCCAAAGCAGACGTCAATAAAGAACAAAGGAGGGGACGACTGACAAATGTAGAAAAACATTCCCAAGTAGCTGAGATCAAAATGGCTGGCGACACAGTGCCTACCACCTTGGGCCCCATTTCTGAACACTCCATCACAACCCACCAAGAAGAGGATGAAGTTAGAACCAAACTAACTCCGTCTCAAGGGAGAGGCAGAGGTCACAAAGCAAACTCCAAATCGTATCGATGAAGATCGTCTCTTGGAATGTCAGAGGCCTCAACAAAACTGCAAAATAGAGAATTGTTAAAATAGTAAGAAAAAATCTAAAACCAAATATCATGTTCCTTCAAGAATCCAAATTAGATGAGAATAGCAGCACTCAAGTCTGCAAGCTAATATGGGAAAACAACAATTTTGCCTTTTGTCCCTCCACAGGGGCATCCAGGGGTCTCCTCTGTTTATGGGACCCGACAACCATTGAAGGGAGAGTTCTTTTAGTCTCAGACAGAACCATCAACATTCTGTTTACTAATAAATACACTCACCTCTAGTGGATCGCTACCAATGTTTATGGACCTAACAGTCTTGTTAATAGAAGATTGTTGTGGGATAACATTTTTACAATGCATAACAACTTTGTAGACTTTCCATGGATGCTTTGTGGTGATTTAAATTCTCCCCTCCATTTGTTTGATAAACAAGGAGGCAATCCGATCACCAAAAACTGCATAGAAGACTTCAGCAAAATTTTCAACCACAATGAGCTAATGGACATGCTGCTCCAAGGGTCCAACTACACATGGAGCAACAGACGAGCGGGAATCCATCACATCCAAATCCAGCAATTTTCCATTATCATTGTTAGACACCAACTTTGGGATGTTCTATAGCAAAGAACTTGAGGAGATCAAAGATGCTCTGTTCATAATGGAACCTGATAAGGCCCCCGGACTTGATGGCTTCCCACCCTGGTTTTTTCAACATTTCTAGAATATTGTGGGCCAAGATGTCGTTGCTGCAGTTAAATTCTTCCAAAGAGCCAAAAATATGCCGAGAGAAGCCAATTCCACTTTCATTGTTTTAATACCCAAGTCCAACGATCGTGCTTCCCTTTATGATTTCAGACCGATTAGTCTCTGCAGTGTCATTTACAAACTTATCACCAAAGTTATGGCAAATAGGTTGAAAGACATCCTTCCCTCCATCATCGATCAGTTCCAAGGGAGATTGGTCAAAGGAAGATTCATTTTGGATGGAGTGATAACTGTCCACAAATTGGCCCACTCGACATCAAAAAATAAAAAACCCAGCATGTTCCTTAAGCTTGACATGAACAAGGCTTTCGATCGGGTTTCCTGGAAATTCCTATTCGAAGTCTTGGAAAAGTTTGGGTTTCACAAAGAATGGATCAAGATGGTTCGTGAATGTGTCTCGACTACTTGGTTCTTGGTTCTTATCAATGGCTCACCCAAAGGTTTCTTCCAAAGTTTTAAAGGCATCCATCAAGGGGACCCTCTGTCCCCCTTTCTCTTCATAATTTTGGCCGAAACCCTTGGAAGAACCCTTTTAGCTACCTGCAACAGTGGTCTTGTTTTCGGGATCAAACTAGCCTCAACATCCAAATCCATATCCCATCAACAGTTTGTTGATGATACTATTCTATCCTCTCATGCTTTCGTTCCCGAAGAAAAAATCATTAAGAACATTCTTGATTCTTATGAAGAGGTAGCTGGTCAGAAAGTCAACTATCGCAAAAGCAAGCTATACTTTCTCAATACTGCCAATCACAGAAAAAATAGGATTTCTGAGATCCTTGGGTGCAACATTGGGAGCCTTCCAACTACTTATCTTGGATTACCGCTTTTCCATGACAGATCAGTCTCGGCTATGTGGAACCCTATTTTAGATCGCCTCAACAAGAAACTAGCGGGGTGGAAAAGCTCAATGCTCAGCTAGGTAGCCAAAGCCACTCTGGTCCAAGCTTACCTTCAAAGTATCCCCATTTTTTTCTTATCTATTTTCAAAGCTCCAGATACCATCTGCCAAAAAATTGAACAAATTCAACGCAGATTCCTTTGGGCTAGAAACGAAATCAAGAACAAATTTTTGCTAGTCGCCTGGGACAAGGTCTATTCCAAGAAAAAGGATGGAGGACTCAGATTCAGAGACATCAAGTGGATGAACATGGCCCTCATTGCCAAGCAGGCCTGGAGACTTACCATCAATGAAAAAGTCACTTGGATTGATATCATTAAAGCTAAGTACCTCCATCAGTTGTCCTTTCTTGGAGAGCACAACCTCCCTATCGGATCCCATTTCTGGAATGGCGTGATAAAAATAAGAAAAATCATCATGGAAGGCTTAAGGTGGTTTCTAGGAACTGGAACGACCTTCCATTTCTGGGACGACCTGTGGATCCGTGATAAACCTCTCAGCAAAGATCTGCATCTTGCAGTGCTCAAGCCGACTACCGAAGCCACCTTTGGAGATAAGGTGTGCCACTTCATTAACCAAGGTCCTACAAGACTTGAGTGGAAACACCTGGCTATTAACGGGCCTAGGCATATCACTGAGGCTCTTAGGTGGTTACAAAACTTGTTGAGGACTTGCATCATCTCGAGCTCACACAAAGATGATTCCATGGTCTGGAACCTTGAAGAATCTAGAAATTTCACTGTCAAATCAGCCTACTACAGTTAAGAAACTCCCATAGATGGCTGGGACTTATCAAATCAGGTCTGGGTCCCCAAGATCATTCCCAAGGTCAAATTATTTTACTGGTTGGCCATCCAAAACAGAATCCTCACCATTGACAACTTGATAATCAGAGGGTTACTCATTCCCAATTGGTGTATCCTGTGCAAAAATGCCTATGAGTCTACTTCGCATGTTTTTTTGGAATGTCCCTTTTCTTTTGCAGTTCTCAACCAGGTCCATAACACCTTTGACATCTCCATAGTCCTCCCACATTCCATTCCTCTCCATATTAAGCAATGACCCCGACCTTTCAAGAGCAACCAACTAAAATTCATGTGGCAAGCTTGCCTCCACCTTTACCCGTGGCAGATATGGCTCGAGAGAAACGCAAAATTTTTCAAAAATAAAGCCATTGATAAGAAGATTATCATTGTCAAAATCATGACCCTTGCTGTGGAGAATGCCTCTCTTGTTTCATCTCCAAAACCCCCCCTCCTGGCTTAGAATCGGACCTAACCAAACTTTTCAATCTGTCTAACATCTCTGTCATACCCTACATTTTTGTTGATAGGTCCGTCATCAAGTGGGTCTTACCACCTATTGGGTGGCACAAGCTCAACTTCGATGGTGTGGCTAAAGGCAACCCAGGAGCAGCTGGCGGAGGGGGAATTCTCAGAAACCACAGAGGAGAAATAATTTTGGCCTTTGCCCAGAACTTGGGAATTCAATCCAACAATATGGCAGAGGCACAGGCCCTATTCCAAAGTTTGATCCTCATGGAAGGGTTGACCATGAATAAACTTATCATCGAAGGAGACTTGTTGCACTGTATCAACTGGCTGAATGGTACCGCTAAGCCTCCTTGGGCCCTTGCTTTGATTTTCCAAGAATGTAAGGCCCTAATTGGCAATTACCCAGAATTAGCCATTAAGCATCAATACCGGGAAGGAAACAAAGCTACGGACTAGCTTGCTAACAAGGGATTCGATGAATCTGACATTCAAGTGTGGAGAGACTCCTTCCCCATTGGCCTAAGGAACGATCCTACAAGTTTCAATGTTTGCACAATGTGAGATGTTGCCAAGGGATTGGTTTGGTATGCTGTTGAAACTTGTCGTGATATTGCGACACCTTTTCCTTCTTCTCCTTCGACAGCGAAAATGCAACATGTCACGATATCGTGACACTTTTCACCTTTGGCCACGAAAATGCAACATGTCACGATATTGCGACATTTCTTTCTCCTTTGGGCCCGACGTTGCAACTTGTCACGATACTTTTCTCTCCTTTGGTTGTGGAATTACATCATGTCACGATTTCACGACACTTTTTCTCTTTCGGCCGTGATGATGCAACTTGTCACGATATCACGACACTTTTTCTCTTTGGCCGCGATAATGCAACATGTCGCGATATCGCGACACTTTTTATCTTTGGCCGCGATAATGCAACATGTCGTGATATCACGACACTTTTTCTCTTTGGCCGTGATAATGCAACATGTCATGATATCATGACACTTTTTCTCTTTGGCCGTGATAATGCAACATGTCATGATATCGCAACACTTTTTCCTCATTTGGCCGCGACAATGCAACTTGTCGCGATATCGCGACACTTTTTCTTCTTTGGCCATGTCATTGCAACATGTCGCGATATCGCGACATCTTTTCTCTTTGGCCGCGATGTTGCAACCTGTCACGATATCGCGACACTTGTTTTCTCTGGCCACGATGCTGCATCATGTCATGATATCGTGAGACCTTTTCCTTCTTTGGCCGTGGCAATGCAACATATCATGATATTACGACATTTTTTTTCCTTTTGCCGAGACGATGCAACATGTCACGATTTTGTGATACTTTTTCTCCTCTGACCACGATGCTACAACATGTCATGATATCGCGACACTTTTTTCCTTTGGCCATGATGACACAACATGTCGTGATATCGTGACACTTTTTCTCTTGGTCCGTGATGATGCAACATGTCACGATATCATGACACATTTTCCTTCTTTGGCCGTGGCAATGCAACATGTTGTGATATCACGACATTTTTTATCTTTTTTCCAAGACGATGCATCACGTCACGATATCACAACATTTTTTCTCCTTAGGCCGCGATGATACAACATGTCACAATATCGTGACACTTTTTCTCTTCTGGCCGCGACATTGCAACATGTCGCGATATCGCGACACTTTTCCTCCTTTTGCCGTGACAATACAACATGTCACAATGTCACGACACCTTTTCTATTATAGCCGCGATGGTGCAGCATGTCATGATATCGCGACACTTTTTCTCCTATGGCCACGATAATGCAACATGTCGCGATATCACGACATATTTTCTTCTTTGGCCTCGATGATACAACTTGTCGCGATATCACGACACCTTTCCTCCTCTGGCCGTGACGACGCAACTTTTCATGATATCGTGACACTTCTTCTATTCTGGTAGCGACGTTGCAACATGTCACGATTTTGTGACACTTTCTCTCCTTCGGTTGCGATGCTGCATCTTGTCATGATATCATGACATCTTTTCCTCCCTTGGCCGCAATGGTGCAACATGTCGCGATATCGCAACACCTTTTCCTCCTTGCTTTTTCTCTATGCTTGGGACCGCGAAAATGCAACATGTCACGATATCGTGACACATTTCTTCTTGTGGTGTTTTGATTTTTCTATGATCTTTAGCTCTTGGGCCTCTTCGGTCGGTTTGGATAACATGTAAAAAATACTTGTACAAGGTTCAGGGACCTTTCAACACCCTTTCAACCAATAAAAAAAAAAATAGTTATCCCAATCCCTAGTTCCTAAACAATAAGGATAATGATAAAACCCAAGGCTAGATCCAACAAATAGTCTTGGTGCCCAATTATCTTCAAATAGAATTCCCGAATCATGCTAGGAAAATATCCCCCATATAGAAAAATTATGTAGAGGAGTCTACCTCTTAACATTGCCCACTCCCATATAACTACTCCAACTAGAGTATTGTAGGAGAAATCTCTTAGCTCCTTACCACTATAAGAGCTAAAATTATGTCTTCCCAAACATACACTTCATATTCAAAAACTAAGAGCTAGATAGCTAAGCAACCCACATATATGAAATCTCTTCGAGATCCAAAAAATACCCCCCAAGAACAAGTCCTAGTAATGTAGGATGAAAAATAAATTTATGTAATATTTGATGAAGTAGGCAATCTGACATCCACCCAACCATAATTTTATTTAGAATATCTAACATGATCTAAGAATAGTCAATTATGGAAAGGGGTAAGAGTGACCTAACAAACCCTAGAAGTTAGCACAAGCTAGTCCAACCCTGATGGAAGCCTTCTGCTACAATACCTCAATAGTTAAGGGAACTTGTGTCTCTTACTATCATCTAGAAAACTAGCCAAAAGGCTTTAGGGAGGAATGCTAAAGCACCCAATATGAAATTTAGACTTTTAGTATCTATACCCTCAAAAATCTTGACAATCACCAAGAAAAATACCCTAAATATTCTAAAGTAGAAAGCACTCCTACTAGCTAAAGCCACTCAATTTATTAGAGAAAATCCTAGATTCACTCTATCATAGACCACTTAGAGAGTGATCCCTCTTAGTGGACCATCTAAATAAATCTATGATGTCAAAACAAATTAGGGACACCTTGGTTTTTTTAGGCAAAAGGGGTATTTGAGGAGAGCCCTCAAAGAAGAAAGAAAACAAGGACAACAAGAGCTATCTATAATCATATAGATCTTAGCCCCTAAAAATAAATAGGTCTAATATCCTTCTCTTTTATCTATCTCTCATCTATAAACATAAAATAGTCCATAATTGTATGGTATACTTAGGGGTAATCATAATTGTAATATCCAAAGGAGTCATAGACACATTGGGGCTGAAATATCAACTTACTAGTAGAAGAGTGGCACAAATATATGGAAATACAATCTAAGTATTGGGAAAAATAAAGGAACTATTTCTAGCCCTAAATGTGTGCCCAAGTATCACTATCATATATGACATCTTAGTAGTTGATATCCCAACTACATTTAACATTTACTTGTCCAAGAATTTTACCACTAAGCTCAAGGGGTATATGCACATAGGCTAGTTCATCATGGTATTAATAATTTGGTATGGGACTAGATTTGAGCTCCGATCAAAGTTGGTCTTCCTTCACCATTGGGAACATATAGCGATATCTAATCTTAATTATGATTATGTTATGATATTGGAAGTAGAAAAATATAAATTCTTGATTTATGGAGTACATTCTTTCATCCTTAATGACCATATGGATCAATGGATGAATGAATTAGGAGAGTCAGATACCCATAAAACATATGGAACTACAACAATGGGTTGAGTGCCCAATGGAACATAAAGATTACAAAACATTTTTAGGGTCATGTAAATATGTTATATATATATATATTCCTAATCAATTTTTATATGCAAGAAATATCTCAAAGCAGAGTGAGTTGCTTGAACATTAATAACAAGTACCCTTGGGATCAACACCAAATAAATAAAATGATCAATTCTATTGTGGTGTCAAAATTACATAAGCTTAAATGAAGATGAGAAAATCATATACGTTGTTTGGGGAGTTGGCATTTGAATATTCTTATGTTATCTCTCCATCACATGTGCAAAACATATCCATTGGGGAGAGGCATATGAGGTGAGAACAACAAAAGGAAGTAGAGAAAGACTCACAAGATCTCATAATAAAAAAATCTAGTGAGATATCTACTTACCCTATATTTAGTCATAAGTTCACTTGATTCAACATCTTTACATCAAAATGAGAGGTCATCATGAAGCGGTAGAGTTGCAAAAAGGTATAAGGAGCACTTCAAGACAAAAATAATGTGGGTAAACTAAAAGTAATTATCTACATCCTCCATTTCTTTGAAGGAAGAAATTATTGACAACTTGAATTATGGAAAATTTGGTAGAAAATAAGAGAACTAAATCTAAAATAAGAATTTACGGGCTCTAACTCAAATCATAAGTGCATTATGTTTTACATAATACACCTATCCTTAATCAAATAAAAACTAGAAAATGAATTGAATTGTTCATCCATGAACATGTATACCTTTTCATATCATAAGTGCATTAGGAGACACTTAGAATTTTTATGATGTATTCCCTATGTTTAACAAAAATACTTTAGGAAGGGGATAGGAAGTTTATAGACTCTCTCATGTGATGAGACGTTTTTCGCAGGACTGCCCAAACTTCCGAACTCGTTTTGGCCATATCTCACTCATCCGGACTCGGATTGAGCTGAAATTTTGAGGGTAGATGCCTGAAAAACCCTAGAACGTCTCCACAAATTTTCATATCATTTGGAGCAACACAGATCCTAGCACATCCCTATGTGTGAACGACATATTTGGCAAGCGGCTATGCGAGGGTTTCATCTGGGTTGAGTGCAAGCAGCTCCAGAGGTTGGTTTTTAGGGCCTTCGGGCCCTAGCGACCAATATTTTTGTGGTTTATGCTCAATATTTTAGTAGGAAATGTTGCAGGGGATACAATATGGGTTAGAAATTTGTCTTTCAATAGATCATACTATGAACTTGAGTGACAACGGCTTCCAATTTGTTGCACAAAAGAAAAGTGAAAACCATACCTTTCCACGACGTCTAGGGCAAGGATTAAAGAGATCACGAAACAAGTTTCAAGCAGTTGATCAAAAAATGGCTCATATCTCAAGTGAATCTGGTGCTAAGGTGCACCCACAAAATAATTCTACTATGAAAACCCCTATCAAGGGTAAGAATTTCGAAGACTCGGTCCCAAAAATGAATTTTAGGGATGCCCTTCATGGTGGACAACCTCAGCCCAATGCTAATATCAATATTAGGGCTTCCCATAAACCTCTAAGAATGCCTAAGATTGATCCCAGGAAAATGGAGTCGGGATGTCTTAAAGCAGACTGATGGAACTCCTATTGTTAAGCTTGATATGGGTAACATTCAGACTGGCATTGAAGATTTGGAAAAAAGAGGACTAATTTGTCGGTTCGTGGGTTTTCGTCCGAGTCTATCTACTTTCAAAGTCTGGGCTGCAAAAAGCTGGAAAACTAAAGGTGAGTTACAAATCTCTATTTATCCAAATGGTTATTTTCTTGTTTTATTTGCTAATAATGAAGATAGAGAGAAAACTTTTCAAGGGGGTCCTTGGTTTTTTGGAAGGGCGGGGCTTTTCATGAAGCCCTGGCATACTAAATTTAAAGTCGAAGAAGAGATGCCTTCTATAGCTCCCGTGTGGGTTAGACTCTTTGGCCTCCCTATTGAATTTTGGAATCCTACTATTTTTTCTTCAATTGGAAACTCTTTAGGAACTTTTATGATGATTGCTGATTGTACTCAAAATTTTGAACATATTATTTATGCTCGGATTTGTGTTTTAATGGATTTTGACAAACCCCTACCTAAAAAGATCACATTACAATTTGGGGAAGACACTTGGGAGCAAGTAGTGGACTATGAGAACATTCCTTTTCATTGTAGAATTTGCCATGAATATGGTCATTTGGCCAGTGCTTGCCCAAATAAAATTCTCGATCAAAAGAAAGAAGATATAAACTCAGCAAGTTTCCAAATACCTAAGAAGAAGAACACTAAAAAAAAACTAGTTATGAAGGATCAATCAAAGTCATCTGCTAATATGTTTGAAATCCTTTCCACAAATGATGTCCCAAGTGAGGAAGAGGAAATAATGGAAACTAAAATCTTAGAAACACAATTTAAATATGAAGGGAAGAACTCGGAGACAAACCAACAAATCAAAGGTTTTCAACAAAAAAAAAAGGAGAAAATTTACACAAGAAAAACAATATTTCAAATGTCAAAACTTCAAATAATGCAAGTCCCAATATAGACTCCGTTGAACCATCTAGTAAAATTTTGGCTGTGTATGAGCATTCTTCAAGGTTAGAAGCCATCTCAGATTCAATTGGAATAAGTCAAGAAACAGGGGAAAAAAAATTGAAGATGGATTCTAATCAAAAAGTAGGTCGCAAGACCAATCAATATCATATGGTAAAAGAAGGTGAAAAGCTTGTAGAGGAAGGTAAGATTAATGCCCTTCCCAAATTTTTTAGCCCTGGTATTAATGAAGATCATCACTTGGAATATTAGAGGACTCAAAGGGAGTCTTTCAAAACAAAATGAAATTAGAAGAATGATTCAAGTAAATCATCCACATCTTGTTTTCCTTCAAGAAACAAAGATGTCAATGGAGGATATGGACTTAATTGCCAGTAAAATTTGGCCAGCTGGAAAAGTGGTTTCCCTCAGTTCCCAAGGGACTTCGGGTGGCATTGCTTGTCTTTGGGATCCAAAAGAGGTAGTTATTCACCATATGGTTGGCAGTTGGGGTTTGTTGGCTATAGCTATTCAAAGTAGACATTCCAACCAGATTATGCTCTGCATTACTATTTATGCTCCGACTTCTTTGGAGGAAAAAAGAAGACAGTGGAAGGATATTACTCATATTATCTCTCATTTTCCTAAATCTTGGATCTTGATCGGAGGAGATTTCAATACCATCCTCTCTCTGGATGAGAAAAGGGGGGGAAATAGAAATTTGGACAAAAGCAACTGACCTCATGAGCGAATATATTGCAAACCTCCATCTTGTGGATATCCAACTAGATAATGGCCTTATGACTTGGTCTAACAGAAGGCAAGGCTTAGCTTGTATAATGGAGAGATTGGATAGGTTTTTGCTCTCTAAAAATTTCTTAATCCATGGTCACATTCCTAAAGTGAAGACTCTTAATAATGTTGGTTCGGATCATTGGCCAATCATGGTGGAAATGTGGAAAACCAATGTGAGTTTCTCTCCTTTTCGTTTTCAATTAATGTGGCTTAGAGACATTTCCTTCAGACCTCATGTGCAACAATGGTGGAAGGAAGGTAAACCTAGGCATGGGACTAAGATGTTCTGTTTTGCCAAAATACTCCAATACATTAAATCCAAAATCAAGACTTGGAACTGGAAAGAGTTTGGGGATGTTCATAAAAAAAACATGAAGTTATTGCTCATATTGAAAATTTGAATAAGAAAATCCGTTTAGATGGCCTCAGAGAGAAGAGAAGTGCGAGATGAAATTAAACTCACAACTCGGTTAGAGGAATGGGAAAAAAGAGAAGAAATCTTATGGAAGCAAAAATCTAGAATTCAATGGCTCAAAGAAGGAGATCGAAACACAAATTTCTTCCACAAATCTCTTCTAGCTCGAAGATCTCACAACTTTATTTCTTCCTTAAAATCAGATTCTGGAGATGTTGTTTATACTTGGGATGGCATGAACTCTATTGTTGTTGATTACTTTTCCAATATTTTTGCTGCTACTCCCCTTGACTCAGCTTCACAATATAATGTTCTTCAAGCAATCCCTTCTCTTATCACTTCTGAGGAGAACTCTATTTTGATTGCTCTTGTTACTATCAATGAGCTTCAACAAGTAATTTTTAAAATGCAAAAAGGGAAAACCCTAGGTCCTGATGGTTTTCCTATTGAGTTCTACCAAGAGTTCTGGGATATCCTTCATGTTGATTTATTAGAGGTGGTGGAAGAAGCCGGGAAAGCCAAAGAAATTTTGAAGGTTATCAATAAAACTTATATTACTCTTGTTCCAAAAGCTCAAGAGGTTGATCATATCTCAACTTTTAGACCTATTGCTTTATGTAATGTTCTTCTCAAAATCATTACTAAAATCATGGCAGAAAGGTTGAAGCCTCTTTTGCATAAGATTATTTCCCAGAGCAAGGGGGTTATGTGGAAGGACGTCAAATAGTAGATGAGATAGTTCTTGCTCAGGAAGCCATCCATTCCATGGATATGCAAAATTCTCCTTCCATGTTCATTCGGTTAGACTTATCCAAAGCTTATGACAGAGTGGATTGGCACTTCCTTATCAAAGTTTTGAGGCAATTTGGTTTCTCTAAGGATTGGATGGATTGGATTATGGGATGTATCTCTTCAATTTCCTACTTAGTTCTTATCAATGGCAGGCCTTCTCAGTCTTTCCCAGCTTCCAGAGGTATTAGGCAAGGTGACCCGCTATCCCCTTATTTATTCATCATTCTTGCTGAATGCTTGGGTAGGACTATAACCAAAAAGAGGGAAAACAAAACCCTTGAGGGAGTTACCATTGCTCATGGAGCTAGACCTATCTCTCATCTTCAATTTGTGGATGACTCTACTCTTTTAGGTAAAGCTACGAGTTAAGGAAGCTTCTAATATTAAGCAAATCATTAGCTGTTTTTCTAAGGCTATTGGGCAGTTGATCAATGAAGACAAATCTAAAGTTATTTTCTTTCACTGCTCTGCTAGACAGGAATCCATGGTCTTGGATAAACTAAGATATAAGAAGACCTCTCTTCCAATCACTTATTTAGGTATTCCCATAAATATTCAAAGGCAGAAAAATAAATATTGGAATTGGTTGTTGGACAAAGTCAAGAAGAAAATTGGAAAGTGGACCAACAAGTGGCTTTCTTCTGGGGGTAGAATCACCTTGGTAAAATCAGTCCTTCAAGCTATTCCTATTTATGTTTCTTCCATTTTGAATATCCCAAAGGTTGTTCTTCGAGAATTGGATCAAATCAGTCATCGTTTCCTTTGGAGTGGTACTAAGGAGAAAAGAAAATGGGCCTTGGTGAAATGGGATACTTTATGTCTTCCTAAGAGTGAAGGGGGGTTAGGATTACGGTCTTCAATTAATAACAACAAAGCTTTAGCTGCTAAATTATATTGGAGGATGTTGCATAACCCCAATGCTCTTTGGGCCAATAATCTTCGTGCTAAATATGCTTAGAACAAAAGTCCCGAAGACCTTGTTCGCTATCAACTTCCTACCAAAGGTTCTCCCATTTTAGCAGTTCTTAAGACTCGGTGAGGATTTGATAAAGAAAAAATTATTTTGGATCATTCATAATGGTCAACATGCAAATTTTTGGACAGATTCTTGGGATGGTCACAAGCCTTTGATAACTCGGTTTCTCGATTGGAGGCCTTGGATGGAGGAGCTTCACCGAGCTAATTGGATAAAGGTGGCTAATTACTATCGGTACCATACTTGGTAATTCAAAGGTTGGTAGATATTGGATCCCTATTGAGGACTGGCCTATTCAAATCCTAGAAAGGCAAAGACAAGATATCCAAGGCATCCTTCATATGAGATCCCTCTCTTGGTCCCATGAAAAAGATTGTTTTGGATGGAACAACACTACTAAGGGTGAGTATTCAGTTGCTCAAGGTTATTTGACCTTATGCCATAATAATCCCAACCATTCTTCTGACATATTTTCTCGATTGTGGGCTCAAAAGCTCTGGCCTAAGGTGAGGTTCTTTAATTGGCTTTTATTGCATCGTAGGGTGCTTACTGGTGAGCAACTTATGAAGCGTGGTTTTCATGGCCCTTTTAGATGTGAAATGTGTGAAGAGAATGTAGAAAATATCAACCATATTTTTATTGAGTGTACTTTAGCCTCTGAGCTGTGGAGGAGAATGGCCACTTTACTTGGCTTACAGTGGTCCAATTTTTTTACTTTTGAACAACTTTGGAGGGATTGGCCTAATCAAGAGGGTGTTGATCATTTTATTAGGTAGTTAGTTTGGATGGGTTCTACCATTCTTCTTTGGAATATTTGGAATGAAAGGAACAACCAAATTTTTAATCAAGATAGGAAGGATATTCACTATATTTGGCAAAAGACCATAGCCAACTTAGTTGAATCGGTCCATCATCTCCTTAATCACCCCCAAAACTCCCACCAAATATGGGATCAAGTGATGCAAATATTGAAGATTAAACCTTCTAAGGGCAACCAACTTAAAGGGAATGTGAGTATTAGTAAGATGGATAGGAATAGAAATTGGCAACCTCCTCCTAAGGATTTTGGAAAAGTCAATACTGATGGAGCCTCTAGAGGGAACCCTGGAAAAGCCAGTGTGGGAGGAATTGGTAGACTTTCAGATGGCTCCCTGGTTTTTACTTTTGCTTAGAATTTGGGTATTCTTTCCAATAACCTTGTTGAGGGGTATGGTATCCTCGAGAGGCCTTCGAGGAGGCTACTAAGGTTGGATGGGAAAAGGTGTTAGTTGAGTGACTCTCAACTTATGATTAATCTATTGAAGAATCCTTCTAAGAATCATAAGGTGGATTGGAGAATAAAAAGAATTATTGAGAAGATTCAGTTAATCCAGATGGGATTTTTGAAAGTTGATTACAATCATGTGGTCAGAGATCAAAACAAGAGTGCTTGATGCTTTAGCTAATTGGGCTTTGGACAAAGGTGATCTTACTTGTTATGGCCACCCTCCTATATGGTGGGCTTCTCAAATTAGGGAAGCTCTTCTTTCTATCATTTCTTTGGATGGCTCCAGTTCTGAAGGTACCTAGTTTCTTCTTGTTTTTTTTTTTTTGCTTCTCTTTGGTTCATTCAGATTTTTTTAGTTCCCTAGCTCATTCTATTCTTTATTTTGTTTCCTCTGTTGATTCTTGCCTTAATAGTCTTCTGGTCTAGATAGGTCATTGTTTTGTTCATTTTTTATTTCTTTTTTTTTTTTTTGTTTAGTTTTTTAAGGTGGGTGGGTTTTTTTTATTTTGTTTTGTTTTGTTTTTTTTTTATGTTTTTTGTTATTGTTCTTGTGTTTTTTTCGTTCTTGTTCTTGGGTTTCTCTTTGTTTGTGTTATTTCGTGTTTTTATGTGTGAGTGTTTTCTATGTTTTTTGTTTGTTGTTGGTTGTTTTTTATTTTTATTTTTATTTTATTTTTTAATTTTTTAGGTTTTGGTTGTGTTTATTTTTCATGTTTTTTTTGGGTTATGTCTTTGTAGTGTTCTGTTGTTTTTGTCTTGTTTGTGTTTTGTTATGTGGTTCTTGTGTTTTTCTATGTGGTTTGTGTTGTGGTTTCTTTTATCTTATTGTGCGTGTTTGGTTGTGCTTTTGTTTTTGACACACTCAAGGAGCATGTTTTTTATTTTATTTTATTATTTTTGTTGTTATTTACTTATTTTTAAATTGGTTTTGTGTGTTTGTTTGCTCCTTGAGTATGTCAAAGGTGGTAGGCCAGGTCCGAGTCCTGGGCATTTTTGGTGGAATGGATACCCCTGCCTCCTTGGGTCTTACCCGAAAGTGGCATCCCTTTTGGGATGTTTTCCACAAATAAAAAAAAAAAAACAAAAAGACTTTAGACTTTGGAAGTTTAAATAGGAGGTTTAAGATTCGAATTGGTTGGATAAATAAATATCTTCTATGAAAGTAGCTTGATATGTAAATTTATTTAATGATTTATAATTATAAGTTATATATTATATAGAGAAATTATATATTACCTTTGAAATATGTATATTATAAAGAAATTTATCTTCCTATCATCTATTATTTTATGGTGTGGGATTGATAAATTCATTAATAATTTATATTTATACATCATTTCTCATATAAATAAATTATATAATACCTTTAAACTATGTATATTATAAATAAATTTATCTTCATATGATCTATTATCAACTTGGATGAGGATATATCATAATATATCCTTAAATTTTTGGAGAATTCCATATGAAGAATCTCTTTCTGAATGGATTTTTATTGCTAATAATAATGAATAATTGATCTCTTTTAAAATCATTGTACTTCCTCCTATAGTTAATGTTCATGGAAAATTCAATCTGTCTATGGTTTTTAATTATTCCTCCTATTATCAATAATCATAATTTTAGAGAATCACATTTGATCATGGTGAAGAATATCTTTTTCAATGAATTTTTATTGCTAATAACCATGAATAATTGATCTCCTTTAAAATCACTGTAATTGTTCATCCTATAGTTAATATTCATGGAAAATTCAATCTTCCTATGGGTTTTAATTATTTTATCTACAACCAATATCATAAAAGATCATAATCTATGTAATATTTAAGTATTAATTAATAGTAAAAAAGTAGTTATTGCTCCTATAATTTAATGTTCATAGAAAACTCAATCTATGTATGCTTTTTAATTTTTTTCTCCTATTATCAATAATCATAATTTTAAAGAATCACATTTGATCGTGGTGAAGAATCTCTTTTTCAATGAATTTTCATTGCTAATAATCATAAATAATTTATCTCCTTTAAAATTATTGTAATTGTTCCTCCTTTAGTTAATATTCATAAAAAATCCAATCTTCCTATAGTTTATAATTATTCTTTCTATAACCAATAATCATAAAGAATAGTAATCTATGTAATATTGAAGTTTTACTTAATAATAAATAGTTTGATTCTAGCTTCTCCTCATTCAAACTACATCTAAAAAATCCATGATATTTTCTTCTTACAAACTATCACTCATAACAATTTTGATTTAAAGAAGTCTCCAAAATAATATCATATAAATCGGGCCTCAAATAGTTAAATATTTTTGAAAAAAAAAATCCTAAATACAAAAAAATTTATTACTTCAAAGCCTATTGTTCTAATTTAACCTAATTTAACAAACCAAAATAAAATCACAAACGAATCAATCTGTTAATTTTTTTAAAAACATATAATTTAAAAAACATATTTTATTATAACTATAATCATCATTAATAACTATATAATAATATAATTAAAAAAATTAATCTCAACTCTAACAAAAAAAAATTCAAGTTCAAATAAAAAGAACTCAGTTAGAATCAGGATAGAGTGACCTCTCATACTTCACATCCTACTTTAAAAAAAATATTAATCTATAGCTAACGGTGTTGTTCGGATCTCACAATCTGTTATTTCTATGGATGTTTAATCTACACGGACGAGATCATTCCAACATTATGGATGTTTAATCTACACGGACGAGATCGTTCCAACATTCTGAGACCCTATTTTCAGTTGTACCTGAGACTCATTCAAAACATTTAAAGTGAACTTCAATAAAATTCTAAAGGTCGCTGAAAACAAACAATTCCAAACAGGATCCTCAGAGCAAGGAATATAGGAAAAAAGAAAAGGGGGAAAGACCAGCACAAAAAGCTCAACTTTCTTTTATTAGACTTAACATGGCTCTTCGTTAATAGTGTCTGTCTGTTATACTGACAAAAAGCCTGATTATTGGCAAAACGGTCTACAAAAAGCCTGATTATTGGCAAAACGGTCTACAATTCATCGTGCCTGATTATTGGCAAAACGGTCTACAATTCATCGTCTACGCAGGCAGCAGGAGAAGAAACTGGTCTTTCAAACAGTTTACTCAGATTGGTAGGCTGGATAACGTTGTCCGATCCTGCCCACATCGCCTCTGCGAACTGTTGATGAATGAGCTCCGTTGGGTGGTATGAATCCCACCATATATATTCCTTGGGATTCTCACACATCTCGTACTCTTTCACATCCCTATGTCCTCCACAGCTGAATATCCCTCTATATACTCCACTTCCACAGCAGGCCTTCACGGCTTCCTTGAAACCTGTAACAGAATTTGAGCACGAAGCTTAGAATGTGGAGGTTTGAGTCAATTTAAAAAAAGGTACTGAGATCTGTCCTTACCATATTGAGACGGTTGGTTCATGCGATCGTTCAAGAAATTGTAGAAATTTGAATCGGCAATGGTTAGGCCTGGAAGAACAGAGGCAAGGCCTCTGAATGCCGACGATAATGCAGCGTTATGTGATGCCCCCAGAATTGAAGCTGTTTGCAGACATCCGCCGTTGGGATCGTTCGCCATTTCTCTGACAACCGGTAAACATCCCAAAGGCGAGAGTCCCAAGTTCCCAAATTTCCTTGCCCCTTTGGAGTACAAGATCTGAATTCAATTTCACCAGAAAATGGAATATGATGTGAACATCAACACTTAAAGCAATTAAAGATAATCATCCATGGATTTGTGAGAAGTGTTTATATTTTTAAAATATGGGATTGAAATGTGTTAAGGTTTATATATGGTAGCGAAGTAGGATGGCTGTGTGTAAAACTTATTTATGGGTGAAATTT
Source organism: Wollemia nobilis (assembly GCA_028583015.1). NCBI lineage: Eukaryota > Viridiplantae > Streptophyta > Pinopsida > Araucariales > Araucariaceae > Wollemia > Wollemia nobilis. The sequence goes on from JAQPPZ010016381.1 coordinate 4,421,754, forward strand.
GAATTTTCTTTATATTAAAAATAGATTTTAATATATATATATATATATATATATATATATATATATCGATAGCCGTCACAAATCCGGGTAGGCTGTCTAGCTTTTTATGGTCGTCACAGTATCTTGCGCTGTCTGTCCTTGAAGCCGCCACAGATTTTTGCGCAATCCGTCCCTATAACCACCATGCTACAATCATTTTAAACCTTTTACGTCGCTGAAAGCATCAGGAAATGGACAAGCGTTCAGTTCGGCGAAGCCCGAGATTTGAACCTTGGACCTCCGCCCCCTTATGGGGTTTGGATGAACCAATTGGTCTACACCTCGGACCTACATAATTGCAATATATAAAATTAAAATTTTAGTTTATAAAATAAATTTTATAATTTCAATCAACGAATATTAAATATTAAGGTTCATTCGAGATTAAAACCTATCTGCTACAAAGTTTAACCATGAGATTCAATCCAATCTATTGTATAAAACTTTTTGTTTTATGCTGTTTATCCCAATTTTAGAGGTAAATATTAAAATTTACAAATTGTCAAATTATTATCTGGTCAAGTTATAAAATGGATCGGTGAAGCATTATGCTAGAGTAGTTAGGCTGTGAAGTAGATCGGTGCAGTTTTTTAGGTTTTAGAGGAGCGTTGTAGAGGAGGTAGGTAGATGAGAATTGCAGAGAAGGTGGATGCCTGGCCAAGTGTGGATCTGTGAAGCATTGTGCTACAGTAGTTAGGTTGTGAAGCAGATCAGTGCAATTTTTTAAGTTTTAGAGGAGCTTTGCAAAGGAGGCAAATGAGCTTTGTAGAGAAGGTGGATGCCTGGCCAAGTTGTAAAGCGGATCTATGAAGCATTGTGCTACAGTAGTGAGGTTGTGAAGCATATCGATGCCGTTTTTTTAGGTTTCAAAGAGGCATTGCAGAGGAGGCAGATGAGCGTTGCAGAGAAGGTGGATGTCTGGTCGAGCAACTTCAACCCCATTGTTAAAGAAGCTAAGTCTATGAAGGCGGATCTATTTGACTCTCGTGACCCCTCCTTTTCATTTGAATGGGAGGAGTGGGATCTTGGTAAGCTCAAAGGTGGGACGAGTAGAACCTACGGGGAGTACCCCATCCTCCCTAGTGCACCTTCATATGCAAAAGTGGTCACTGGTATTAATGGAGGATCTGACACCCTCTTTGATATTTCTCCTATGTCGAACCATATCCATATCCCCCATAACTTGATTGATAATATATTGAAAGATGGGTTGTGGAATCTTGTGGCAAAATTCCAAAGAAGGAGGTCGAATATTGATACTTTGAGGGGATGAGCTTTGGCAATATGGAGATCTATTGGTTCTTTTGAAATTGTGGCCATCCCAAAAAATTTCTTCCTTATCAGGCTTAATTGTGAGGAGGATTCCAAGCAAATATTGGAAGGGGGTCCATGGTTTTTGGCAAATAAGGTTTATTTTTGCGTAAATGGGCCCCAAATTTTAATCCCCTAACACAAAGCATTAATATTGTCCCACTATGGGTCAAGCTACCAGACTTCCCACTTCATATCTGGAATGAGAGCATCTTCCATGCTATTGCCAAGACAATTGGGGATTTTATTTCCTTTGATCAAACAACCAGTTCCAAATCTCAAATGCTCAATGTTAGAATGTGTGTGATGGTAGATATTGAGAAGGATCTACCAAGCTCTATTGAGCTATTTTCTAATCTTGGCACCTGGATTCAGAACATTGAATATGAAAATAAACCCCAAGTTTTCCAGGAGTGTGGTAAGAGAGGGCACCATAAGAGCATATGTCCCTTGCATGCTAAAGCTTTGAGTACTTTGGCAAGTCATAAGGAAAACAATAAGAAGCTCAGTGAAAAGTGGGTTCCTAAGCAAAATTCTCAAAAATTGAAAGGAAAAGATCCAATTCCTATTTCTCAAGTTGGGCTCAGTGAGAAATTACAGAAGTAAGCCCTTCTTCCATAAAATATGTTTGATGGAGAGGAGGAGTTGAACAAGGTTCCTGCGAAGAGAAGGAAAGTGAGCCTAGTAGCCGGGGATATTGTTCAACTTCCTAAATTTTGGGAGAGTTGAGAAGAGGTAAGTCCATTTGATTGTCTTGACATGGATGATCCGACTCTTCAACAGTTAATGGAAAGCTCTCTAGCCTCTTCAAAACCTATTTTTGAGAAAGGATCTCTAGGTTCGAAGACCAGAAGTCATAGGAAAACTTGTATTGATGTAGGGGTCAAAAATAAAGTGGGGAGACCTAGCAATAGAGAGCTGATAAAAAGGGAGATTGACTTTCAAATTGCTAAGAGTACAACCCCTTCTAACAAATAGTTTTGAGGCTCTACATCCTAGAGAGAATGAGGTTGTTCCAATTATGGAGACTTGGAACAAATGTGTTCAGGAGTGTCGCCTGAAAAAAAGGATTTATTTTTTTTGGGGGTCAAAAAATGTTGGCAGGCCTCCCAAGACCTCGCTGAGACAGGCTTCCAACAAGTGATTTTTTGTTGTTTTTGTTTCATTTGTTTGTCAGGCCGGATGTTGTTGTTGTAAATCTGCTCCAGTTTTAAATGGGATTCTTGGCTCTCTGGTTCTTTGAGCACCCATAGGTTCCAATGGTGAGGTTTGGTTCATAGATTTAAGGCCCTAGTAGTGGGCGAGATCTTCAAATTTTGAACTTTGAATTTGAATGCAGCTTTGGGTGGGATTTTCAAATTCTAATTTTAAATCTCGAATTTGAATGTTGTTTTGGGTGTGGGTTTCTCCTATGTTAACCCCTTTTGCTAGTTGGCTGTTTGATCATGATAATCTCTTGTATTTGCTTGATAAAAATATGCAATTTATTTGCTAAAAGGTTGCTTCATTAGATTTTCAAGTTAGTTCAGTTTTTCTTAAAACTCTTTGTGCTACCAATTAAAAAAAATATTAAAATTCATAAATAAAATTTCATCTACAATATGTTAACAATCATCCATAAACTTTCAGACAAAATATTAATATCCATGTAAAATGAATTACACACCTTAACCAAGATATAAAAAAATAGAACTTTTTATAACCCAGATTTTAAGTTTCCACAAACTTTTACGGACTGGCCCCCTTGGCCTTAAAAAATGTAGATTATAATACTTTATTTTGTTCTTTCCGTGAAAAATTATGAGCGTCAGACGTGCAAGTTACCTGTATGGCTTTTGTGATGTTAGAGACCACCATGCCCACGTACTCTTCTGGAGGGTGCAGCTGCTGCATCTTCGGATTAGCAACATACCCTGTAAGATAGTCGTTACTGCCGATGCTTATGAAATACACAGCCTCTGAAACCAATTTCTCTACCCGGACGGGACCCAATGTCTCCACAAGCTTGTTCCGAACCTCCTCGAATTGACCCAGTTGTTTGCTCAAATCAATTACCTAAACTCCGGGAAGAAGAAAATTAAGCCATTTCATAATCTCTTACAGGAATTGAAATGAAATAATCAGAATCAGAAATCCATACCAATCCTTCGTTGGTCTCGGGAAGAACTCCTGCACCTCCCGATGCGAAATTGGCACCTCGAGAGAAATCGGCTCCGGCTTGTAAAAAGGGCGGAACGTGTGGGAGCTTCGCATATTCAGCTTAAAGAACATGAAAAACACAGGCGTATATATAAATCAGAGTAGATACTAACAAAACCTGTAACCAAAGATTTAATATAGTATGTAAGGAAATATTTATACCTATGAAATCCACGATTACACGGCCTTCAGAGAAACGTCCGGTGGGTTTGTCAAAGAAACCGTTGTTTCCATAAGGAGGGTGATCTGCTCGGAAGTAAGGAACTGTAGAAATGTAGTTATTGTTGCCGGGATCAACGGTTGAGTCACCGAATATGAAGAAGGCGCTTCCAACCTCCTCCTGGGCAACCAATGATTCAAATTCTAACAGAAAAAGTGCCCCACAGCAAAGAAATGCAAGAAACTTCTCCATCAAAGTAGAGATTCTTTTCTTTCTTTTTTCTTCTCTTATTCTGGACCTCCTGAGATCATAGGAGATACTACCTACAGCGTCCACAGGTTCAACCTTGGAGATCTGAGGGACTCAACACTGCGTTTAAGGTTTCGTCTTGGAAGGCATTTAAACTTAAATTTAACGCCTTACATTCTTTGGAGAAACCGCCCCACGGACCATTCCACCTAAACCTTTTCCGTCTTCTATGCTTCTCTTGTGCACAAAAGCATGTGTTACAGAATATACTGTGAATGTCCGATTTTTCCAATTTGTCAAGCTTGACAAAAAACAATCGATCACTGGAAAATCAGCATTTTCTAGGCTTAAGCTGTGTCAGGTAATTTGTTGCTCTTTGAAAAAGATGCCAAGTGTAATTAAAATATATTAAAATTATTCTTAAGTTTATTTTTATAAAATCAAAAACATACTGAGAACAGAAAAAAAATTGTTCCATCTCTTGACAAAATAGTAAACGGGTATACCTAAGAGGCTTCTAAACATTTTAGTTGCAGACTGTTTGCAATAAATTGAGGTCTAAAGGGTTTTTATTTTTATTTTCTTTTATTAAAATCTTATGGGAGGGGCCAATAGTTGAGCGGAGTTTAATAGAATGGATAATACTTAACCATTGGCACACATGGATAGTAACAAAATTAAAATAAATAAAAAACACAGTTGGTGGAAAATGATGTTTTGTTTGTGGTGATATCTCAAAAGCGTTTAAGATAACAGTTATATTAAAAATATTATGGAGTATTGTATGTTACTTAACATTAAGTAGATGTGGTTTTAAAAAAATTGTAAAGGTAATTCTAGGATAATTAGGCACATATTAGGTAAAATAAATAGTGTAATAAGTACTCAGGTGTTGTAGGTGAGTTGGAGAGGAGAGGGCAATCCTTCAAGAGAGGTCCCAGGTTCGAATATCCACCCTACCAAAAAGTTGAATTGGGTACCCAAAATCCAATTGATAATGTTGATGCAAGTAGGGCTGGGTGCAACTCCCGAGTGACTTTGATGGTGTAGAACCCCCTGTTTGTGGTCTCTCAGACCAAGGAGGCCCCACAAGGGGTTTTTCGCCTTTTAAAAAAAATAAAAATAAAAAATTGTGTAATAAGTATTTTATTATTTATTTTATCCATGGGCATAAATGAGTATGTTCAAGACAGAAATTGTATGAAAGAAGATTAAAGCATCTATTTCAATGGTTTAAGCTTGGAAATTGTAGTATTCAATAAAGATGATTTGACAATAACCATGTTTGCCCTATAAAAAAAAAGGTAAAATTTAAGTGATAAATTAATTTATTGAATATCTTGAATGTTTTTTATTTGCATAACAATTAAAAATGTTTCCTCGGTATTGTCATCACATATCATATGTAAGATAAAAAGGGTTAAATTAAGGTGGTTGCTTTATGGCACGTACTAATACAAAAAAAACAAGGAAGGCCTTGAAGACATCATGGTGCCCCTTACTAACAATAGTAATACCATGAAAAAGGAGAGCAAAAAAAGTGCAAACAAAGCATGCAATAATAAATGGTAGTAAAAATAGATAAAAAATTTAGGTAACTAGCAAAGTAGAATGCAAAGTAGAATGGGTTATTCAATCTTTTTGCTTGGTCCAGATCGATTTGGAAACTTGTTTGCATAGTGAGCTCTCCCACAATCATAGCAACCTCTTTTGGGACTTGGGTGTCTTTCCTATTTCCTTTCCCCTATCCGCTTGGTTTGAGATGGTTTAGGTTATCTTTGTGCTTGAGGGGTACTATTATCCTTCCTTTTATAGAAATTTGTCTTGGAATTCCCTTGTTTCCCATAATTTTTCTTTTTCATGTTTGGATTATGTTTGCTTTTCTTGCTCTATTCATATTTCTAACTCATAAACCAACACTCTTTCTTTTCCTTAAGGTTTGACAATCTCTTTCTAACAATATCGTATAGTTAAAGTGGGCATTATTCATCTGTAGGTTAAACTCGACTTGACAAGCCAGATCATATATCTTTTGCAGTGTCTCAGGCTTATGCATGTTTACTATCAATCTTATCTTATGATTTGCTCCCAATTTTAACTTATGTACCTTCATATTCTCATCTTACTCATAGATTGACACATAAGCAGTTTTACAAATTTTGGTGGTAAAAATCTATTATCATTTTTCTTTGGAGAAGTGTGGAAAATTCCTTGAATTTCTCTACATAATGTTGTTTAGTAAGAAATATTTTCTTAAAGGCCTTCAAAAACCCTTCCCAAGCTAGGTTAAGAGCATCAAATTTTTGACTGGATCTAAAAGTGTTCCACCATTCTAACCCAATTTCTTGCAAATGGAGAGTAACCAAATAGGTATGGATCATTGAAGAATAGTTTTTCATGGAGAAATAGATCTCCAAATCATTCATCCAAGCTTTAGTTGAATCACCCCTATTCTTTCCTATGAACTTAGAGGTCTTAACATTCTTCAAATCCTTGGCTAATTTTACCTCTATAAGAGCCCTAACCTCCTCTCATCTAAAGGAGGGTTTCCTTCCTATCTAACCTCAGGATTTCTATTTTGACTCACTATAGTTTCTAGCATCTATATTTTTTGATCCATTTTTTCTCTTTATTGCTCTATTTACTCTTACAAATTTGAGTCAGTAGTAGTGAGTTTCTCCACCTCTCTACTAGAATTCATCAAACTTTATCTTGGGGATCTAGCCTTGGCACCATATTGCTACCATATCTTGGAGGTATGGAAGATCCTCTTCTTTATTTCCTTAAGTTTGATACCATAGTTTCCTAGACACACAAAAGTTCCTAGGTTAGGTTGCATTTCTCCTTCTCATACCTCCTACCTACTAGTTAGTCACATCTTCCAAAAACACTAACATCTAAATACTATCATCCACTAAAAGTATTGAAAAAAATTCTAACTCCACTTAGAATGACATCTCCCAAGAGAAGGTATTTTATACCCAAAGGTCATCCATGAAGTCAAAATATCTCTAAGTCCTTTCTAGGGAAACTTCTAGTCCCATGATCTAGAGCTCTAAATACCAATTGTAACAAACCCAAAATTTGACCAACATGAGAGAGATTTGTTTTTAACAAAATTATTAAGGTTCTCAAGAGTATCCATGGAAAATATATATTGACCCAACATATTCACATTTTGAGTCTATGAAGCTGCATATGTCACTCGAGTGGATAGGAGAGGCCAAGATCTCATAGATACTGGGGTTTACCTTGTATACCTCTATGGTATAGAGGATGTTATTAATGATCTCCCTATATTTCTAGCATTCTCCATAAATGTTGACTTCTTGACCTTAGCATTAGGATTATCCCATCTCAGTCCTTAGAGAGGAGGAATGCTATTTTCTTCCACTAGCCATAATTCAGTCTATGTTGGGTCCTTTGACGTAATGCCTTGGTCTAGTTTAACTACACCTCCATAGTGATTCCTTAAAATTTATGCTTTTATTCTTCGTAATTATTTTCTAAGCAATAATCACTCTGTATGATTGTCTTCTCAAGGATACAAAAACTAAGTATTATTACCCCATAACAACCCAAGTTGAAAAGGAGAGTTTATACAAGGTTACTTTAGAGCCCTTCCCAAATAAATCCCCCCTTAAGCCCAAGGATAAATCTCTCTCACACACACATACTCTACAAGCATAAAAAACAAGAGCAACTTCTAGCATGGAAGCAAAATACTATCTTATCTTAAGCTTACAAATAAATCTAATAAAACCTTTAGATTAAAGCATTAGCTCCAATAGCATGGATAAAACCATAAAATCAATAATCAATATGGCATTGCATAGTCATTCAATTAAAGGTTTAGATTACATAAAAAAATAGTCTTTGCTTCTATTACAATAAATCCTCTTTCACCAAGAATGATTTTCAATAGTACTCCAAGAATAATTGAATAATCCACTTAGCATGATCTAACATCTTCCTCCCTTGGCCTCCATGGTAGCTTGGTAGGAATGTGGGGATCAAAATTATTCATGTGTAGGTATGAATGCATTTCTATATGATTCATTGCATAGCAACCACAAGCAAAAGAAGCCCATACTTCTTTTCCAAAATATTTTCCACAAATATTTTAAAACCCAAGCCCTTGCATTTCTATATAAATCAATTCAATATAGAAAACATAAGCAAAATAAGCCCATACTTCTTTCCAATATATTTTCCAAAAATATTTAATTCCAAAGCTATACATTTCTAATTCAATATAGTGAAACACAAGTAAAGAAGCCCATACTTCTTTCCAAAATATTTTCCACAAATATTTAAATTCAAAGGCTAAGAAAAACCATCCATAGACTATCTTCCATTATCCAATATTGAAAGGTTATCTCCATAGATTAATCCATTATATCTATCATTTGGATTAACTAAATATTAGATTAGTTAAAAAACAACATTAGAACAATAATCAAAGGTTCAAATAAAATGATCTTACATTAGATTAGTTCCAAGACTAAAAGTTAAACCAATACTAGGTAAATTCTAAAATTAGATTAATCCTTTGTTAGCTTAAGGATTAAATTAACCCATCATTTGGTTAAGTAGAAAATTTAGATATTTAAGTAAACAATCTACCATTTGCAAGTCTTATCATTCAATTGCAAGACTAAATATTAATCTATCATTTGATTAATTACCAATATAAAGATTATAATGAATTAATCTATCATTAGATTAATTGTCAAACTAATCTATAATTTGATTAATTAACAATCTAAATATTATAATGAATTAATCTATCATTATAATTAGAATAATTGCTAAACTAATCTATTATTTGATTAATCAACAATATAAAGATTATAATGAATTAATCTATAATTATATTAATTTCCAAACTAATCTATCATTTGATTAGTTACCAATATAAAGATTATAATGAATTTAATCTATCATTTGATTATTAGTAAAACTAGAATATATTAATATCTTTTTTTTTTAAGTGAAAAACCCCTTGCGGGGCCGCCTTGGTTCGAGAGACCACGAACAAGGGGTTCTACACCATCAAATTCACCCGAGAGTCGCACCTAACCATGCCCGCACCAACATTATCAATTGGATTTTGGATACCCAATTCAGCTTTTTGGTAGGGTGGAGATTTGAACCTGTGACCTCTCTTGGAGAATTTTCGTCTCCTCTCAAACTCACCTACAACACCTGGGTTGAATATATTAATATCTCATTAGATTAAAATCAAATCTAAAGTTTACTTTGCATTAATCTACCATTTGATTATTAGCAAAACTAAAGATTAAAATATATTAATATCTCATTAGATTAATAAAGGGAAAAACCATTAAACCCAAATATAAAGCAATATTAGAAGGAAATAGGCCTTTACTTCTATGAGCTTAAAACACCCTAAAGGCATTAGTGCTAAAACCAAACCTTATGTTGAAAATAATACAACAAAACTAAAGGTTCTTTCTAAAATCTATCCTTAGCATAATAAATCATAGATTAGTACATAACCAAACCATAATGCTAGCTTACATACTATGACTAAAATCATCCGATCTAATATTTGATTCAACTAATCAAAAACACAATAACAAGAATTTCTAATAGGGAGGGAGGGTCCAAAAACCAAGATTTCCATGCAAGAAGAATGAGTTCCAAGCTAGTAAATTCAATCACATGAACCCAAGATTAACACAAAAAATAAAACCGGATGCTAAAGCAACCAACACATAGCATAACAGGGTATCTAGCTTTGAGGGATAATCATTTAATTATCAATCCAGGTCAAAACAATTTAAAGAACATACAATCCTGTATAGATTTTTCCAAGACAATAATCAGTTCACTTGATTCATTTTCTTAAGATCAGGTTATAGAAAAGATAGAATATTTTAAATATTTTTCTTTTTAATATGCAATTAACTTAATAAATGTGAAATTAACTAAATGAATGAATGTGTGTGGATCCACATGCAACTAATGATGTTTTAACTATTTTACTTTTGAAATAAATTATGTAGATTGATTTTTACTAATCTATTTATTCTAATCTAATCCTATTCTAATGTAGGAGTGGGAGAACAGGGTCTGGTCTTCTAGAAGTGGGCCCTACCTTGGAGAATATCAATATTTTTCTCTTCTCCTCTATGCTATTTTACTTCAAAAACTACTTATTTCATCTAACCTATTCTAACTATTGACTATTCATTGATTGTAGGAAAATAAAAGTATTACAGATAAAAGTAAATCATTACGAAAACAAAATAATCATTTCAAAAGACATGGAAGAAAATTAATACTATTTTATTGTTGGAATTTGAATGTGTCCATCGCTGGAGATTACAACTTTAGTCAACTTCTTCAACTTCTATTACAAAATGCAATTCGGAGGAAAGGAAGGGCTCAAAAGAAGAAAAAGACCTTTTCAATACCCCCTCCTTGTAATTTATACAATAATATTGAAGGAAGTCTTTTCTGTAATGTTCTCTATTTTCTTCAACTAATCAAAATCTAAATCCTAACTTTCAATCCTAACTACGTACTAACAATTTTTTAAATAAATGTATTTTCATAACAAGATGAAACTTTGACTAATCAACACTAACACACGTGCTAACGACTTGTTCTAAACAAACATGAATTTATAAAAAATACAAATTGGACTAATAATTGTGAAGCCAAGTAGCATTTACTTAACAAATTTCTTAATATAAGAAACAATAGAAATAATCTTGTACCCTATTCTCAAGGAAAGAGAATATTATTTGGTGGAAATAAATGAGGAGTTTGGATCCTTTGCAACTTCTAATAAATCTTTAAAACTTTATCAAATAAAATAGAAGATTGCTAAATATTCCTTTGATCACATTGACATCCAAAATGAGTGATTGTGCAAGATGTGTTCTTTGTTGGATGTGATGTGGCACTAATGCTTAGTCAATATTTGAATATCTTTCCCGTAGCACTCCTCTTTGTAAATTCTTCAATAACATCTCTTTGTAACACTTTATCCACAATGCATGTAAGTGTACCATGTGTCCAACTAGTCTACATACAACTGCGTTCTGGTTCAACATCCACGAAATTTCATCTAGCTTCATGCATATTTACCTAGCAACACTATAACTTACACAAAATTCATGTAAAATATATGCATAAATAACATTTATAATCATTAATCTAATTGATACATAAATAACAATATTAAAGTAAAACAATAGTAAAAATCATTCATATCCATTCATGTATAAAGAAATATATAAGCAAATCAGGTGTAAATAATGTAACACTTTGACACTCATCATTCCCCCAAACTGAAGGTGAGGCATGTCCTCATGCATGTAAATTCAAGAAAAACCATATCTCATTTTCCCGATTTACTAAAATTTAGAAAACAAAAATCATGTTTAAAACTGTAATATTCTAGATGAATGGATAATACATATAGAGTCTGATTTCACAAAGTAATTTTATCTTTTCTGAACACTACAACAACAAAAATACAATCCTTATTTTTGAATGTTGTAAATTAAAACAGTTATGTTAAAACACAAATTTTAATATTTGAACAACTTTTCACAAGCAGAAATATATTTCTAAATATCATCATAGTTTTGGATTCATACTAGCTGTTAAAACAATATCGTGACAAAATATTTCATAATAATCTAATTTTTTCAAAATTCAACTAATAAATCAATAACACACAGATATCAATCCACAAATCTGTGTATATCTCTTCCCATCATATGTATCTTAAAAGTATATTGCATAAATTAAACAACATCTGTTTTAAGATGAAACAATTCATGCATAATCAAGATATTGAGAACTATACTAATTTTTTTGTAATTCAGAAAAACAACGATTTATGCAAAAATTAGAATATACATATATATCAAATAAAATATGGCTACAATATGAAACCATTCACACATACATTCATGCCTACACATTCATCTATCTATTATAAAAATATTAAAATAATAATAATAATGATAAAGTCTTTGAATCAGCAAGAATGAATATGTTCTTGTCATTTTCCTATGATCCTATAAATTTCCAAACCAGTCTTAGCCTTGATACAAGATAAAACCCACAAAGGTGGTGATCTAGCTAGGATATATCTCTCTCTTTTTACCTTTTATACCTGTGCCCTTCCTATTTTTGGATCTAATGGAATTTCTATAGCTATGGTTTTGATGCGTTCTACATCCTTAAATCCAAAACTGTGAGACTCACTATGTGTTCCTTGCGTATTTGGAGGTGGTCCTGCTATTTTTGTAGTACAATTGATAACTTCATTAATATTGATCAAAATACCTACCTTAAGTGCTAAGTCGCTTGGCCATATACCTAACTCTTTGGATGGTTCCAAAACTAAAGGTTGACTTGGTGGAGGTGGTTTGGATAATGGTGCTAAGCTATCCTCATCTAAGACCTTGGAAAAGTCAATGATCCCCTTGGCAAAGTTGACTGATTTCATTTATTTCCTACAAACTGTAATATTTTTTTGTGGAGATGGATTGATAGTCATTGGTGCAACGACTGAATCAACCAGTTTTACCATCTTTCTCTCAATCATTTTTCTAAGGATTTTTCCCTGGATGGTAAGGGACTTGGTCACCATTGTAGCATGCCTTTCAAAAATTGTTGTGAGATGATCAATTTTGAGATGCCATAAAGTCTGCTGCATCTTAAGAAATTTAATGGAATATGATGATCCTGTAGCAGGTGGATGTAAATTAGGCCTAAGAGTTTCTTTAGGTAAATGCACTTCTTATATGAGAGGTATTCTTTGAGCTATTTCAGCTGTAGGAGATGGTTTCTTGGTAAAATTATTTGGAATAAATCTCATATTTCTATTTTCTAACGGTTTCAGAGGTTGTGATTTATTTGGAGGTAGTGGGTCACTTTCGCGTAGGACGATATTCATCAGAAATTATGTCATCAAACTCAGACTCTTGAACTGGTTCATATTCACTAGGTTCAGACATTGGAGAAACGTTAGCCTCATTGACCAAGGTATCCCATGAAATATTTTTTTAGCAGCTTGGTGTAAGACTAATAATTTGATTAAACCATGATAAGAGGCTAGATTTAGTTTAGGGCCTTCAGATTAATTTAATGGCTGCACTTGTTAGATAGTGGCTTTCAAATAATTGAACGGGAAGTAAGGAAAATTAATTATGCAATCCTCTTTCTTAGGAAATTTCAGATTTAGAAGCATCTTTATATGGTATCTATTGCAAATAGACAACTTAATCTCAAGGGTAAAAAATTTCATGATAATTGTAACTTATTCTTGCTATTTTATTGGCAAGGAGGAGGTAGCTATCCCATTTATCCAACCTCTCCTATCCTTATTGATAGAACACTTTTCCCCAAAATTTTCAACCAACTTATTCACCTTCTTATAGGAAGTTTTAAAATATCTTTTTTCCCATCTCTAACAAACTTAACACTTTTGCAATCAAACTAGGAGAAATTTCTATTTGGATTCCCTCGACATGCGTTTTCATGGAAAAGTAATTGTAGTTCAAAATGAACTTTAATGATACTCGAAGGTCATGGCCTTGGTATTTGTCTACCATCGGGCATTCTGAAATAGATTTTTTACTGCATCACTCGGGTTTTGGGTTTCGATGGATAAGGGTTCACTTTCCTTGTGAAATGAAGCCCTAGGCATAATGTTGATTCTAAGGAAAAATAATGTTTCAATAGTAGGGCGTAGTAGAAGGAACCCTACATCATAAAAGTAGAATATTTTCGAAAATAAAAAAAAAATCATTTTTTTTTCTTTTTGAAAATACAAATTTGCAATTTTACTTTTTCTAAAAATAGAATTTTTTTTACTTTATGTATTTTCTAAAAAAAATCATGAAGCCTTCAGAATTTCAACAGAGTAATAATGCATACGTAAATTTTTTAGAAGAAAACAAAGGAAACTTCGAGAAGCTTCAAGAGCTTTTGGAAACCCTTTAAAATATTTGTAGAAGAAGAGGAAGGAAGTTTCAAAATATTTCAAGAATTTAGGAATTTAAAACCCTAAAATATTTGCAGAAAAACACATGGAATTTTGAAATGTGAAACCCTTCAAAATAAATATTTGCAAAAAACTTAGGAAATTTCAAAATATGAATCCCTTCAAAGAATTAGTAGAAGAAAGGCATGAGAATTTTGAAATAATTCCAGCATTTAGACATTTTGAAAACCTTTTAAATTTTTTGCAGAAAAGCGTAAGGGAAATTCAGAGTATTTTTGACAGTTAGAAATTTCGAAAACCCTTTAGGGAATTTGTAGAAAAATTTAAGGGAAATTCAAAATGAAAGAATTTTTTCAAATATTTCAAGGACTTAAAATGAATTCTTTTGTCGAAAACATAGGATTTGTATTTTTTAGAAAATTCAAGGAAAAATTCAAAAATTCCTAAGTGAAAACCAGAGAACTTTTCAAAATTTTACCCTTCCAAATTTTAGAAACAAATAGATTCCCCTTTCTAATTTTATTATCATATATATTTTTTATACTTTTGCAAAAACAATTAGAGTGTTTATGAAATTCCCTCAAAAACATGGTTATTTGAAGGATTTTCGAAAGGGTTTTGAATTCCCTTCTCTCTTACGACTCAAACACATTTTCAGACATAAGTTCCCCTCGAATTTTATGCAATTCCTAAAATAATTTTACAAATCCCAAATTGTTTCCTTTAAGCAAAATTCTAAAAAAAATTACAAAGTTTACCTTGTAGCTAACATCGTTTCTTGCTTCTACCTTGGTATCTGCTCTGTTCGTCATTTGTAACTCAAGCTTTGTCATCGTTCTACAGCTGTACATGTCCCTAAACTATTTACATCATATGTGGTGAAAAATTGGCACAAGGTGGTGGATTAGGGTTTTTTCACCCTAAACTAATTTCTAATTTCCTATTAAGTCCCCACCGTTGGATTTCTTCCAATCTAACGGTGGAGATTCAATGCTACTCTTGGCCCTTCTGTGCACATGACATAATCAACACACATTGATATTCCAACCTTATATTACGTTGCTATCCAATGGTTGAGATTTCCATCTGAGGCTTGGCTTCATATATGTTGCATGGGTACAACAAATTTGATACAGGCTTTATTACCATCGGTTTGATGAATGGGGGGTTCATGTGTCATCATAAACAACTAATTCTCTGCTACCTCATCAAGCTTTTACTTCACTGTGTTGTTTTTAACCCTGACATGGCATAATTTTCCCCCATTACACTACTTTGTGACCTTGACGTGGCGTCTAGGGTTTCTACCCTAGGTTTAAACTCATGAGTAATCCTCCATCATTGATTTTAATCAATGGTGGAGAGCATCGTTGGAAATTTCCCACGTGGATTGCCATGCATCACACACATCAATTGCGTCATCCAATAATTGTGGGAGAACATACTCACCGTTGATGTCTTTCAATCAATGGTTCAAGAGTGCTTCTAATTTATTTTTTTAGGTTTAAATTTTCACTGCTTGCTTTGTTATTTATCCCCTTTTGTATCGCTTTACCTGCAGACTATATGAATCCATGGTTGAGGTTTGGATAAATATGTGGCTTATCCAACCTATGTGACACAACTTTCAATACCTACATGGCCATGACATGGCATCATAAAATTCAATCTTCATTACGTCGGTCCAATCGAAATAGAATTGAGCCCGAGAAGTCAATTACACGATCGTCTTCAAACTTCAGGGTAGATTATTATTGGGTTTTATTGACATCCATGCACTATAACAAGACTTTATAATAGGGGATAAATAATGTCGTTCAAAATAATGTTCTCTCGCCCCTTTAATTAAAATAATTATTATTTATTGTTTCAACTTCTTCCATCGAAAAACATTTTGAAGTTCGAAGGTTTTATGATTATGACAGATTTAAAGAAATTTTGAGTCCAAAGCATAATTCGACGGATTTAAAATAATTTGGAGTCCGGTGCATGGTTTCACATCATTCAATGGATTTAAAAATAATTTGGAGTCCGGTGCATGGTTTCACATCATTCAACGAATTTAAATTTTTTAAAAGTCCAATGTATAGCTTTTAAAATTAAAACAAATTTAAAATTCATTTGATGTCCAACGCTTAGAATTTAGGTTTTCCCACCAAAAATGATGCTTTCTTCAAATTTAATTTTCCCTCCAAACTACTTAGAATTTTTCAAATGTAAATCTATGGAAAGCTTGCTACCGAAACATTTGCTATGGAAAACTATATTATTATTAAGGAAATTTTATTTTATTGCAAAGTTTTTCTTCCCCCCAAACTGTATTATGGACTTAATGTATTAATCTTATATCTACCCCCCAAACTGTAATTTTAGCTATATTGCCAAAATAAAATATAGGGGACTATTTTATTTTAAAATGCTGATATTTATAGGGATTTTATAGATATATTATTTTAAATGGTATGGGGGTAAATATATATTGATGTATTATTTTAAATTTTATATACATATTAATATAAATTATCATTATATGGATATATTTTATTTACTTATTATTTTAAATTTTTTTTATTTGGAATATTTTCTTCTTCTAATTTCATAAGGAGTTCCATGTGGGATGAATATCGGTCATCAAAAATGGATCTTTTATCATAGGATGATTTCAACAGGATATTAGGGTTCTTGGAAAATACAAACCACACTTTTGTAGGATGGGATAACCCATAGTACTTAGGAATTATCTCATGACTCTTACTTGCTTACAATATTCTAGGGTTGTTTTACAAAGACTCGAACATCCTAGAGAATTTGAACAAATTCATCTATGTGTATCATAAATAAGTATGATGCTAAGGATGTCCTAATGTTTTCAAACCTCTCGAGGATCAAATGTGTGTGTAGTACAACATTCTAGGGTTGTTTTACAAAGACTCAAACATCCTAGAGAATTTGAACAAATTCATCTATGTGTCTCATAAATCAGTATCATGCTAAGGATGTCCTAATATTTTCAAGCCTCTCAAGGATCAACTGTGTGTAGTGAATGTTTATTTCTTATCATTAGTAAGGATTGGGTAGACCAATGGTCACTTATTCCAATAAGCTATCTTATATATGAGCTTTCCTGTAACTCACAAGCTGATACAAATAAAGAAATGCTTTTTTTAGGATATTTTTGAAACAACATTGAGACTGGAAATTTTGATGGAGAATAAAGTGAAAGTGATGCAAACATTGGAACTCTTTTATGAAACAAAAAGAAGCATAATCCTATTTTTTTTTATATATTATTTATATGAATATATTTTATACATATGTATATTTTAGATATAAAGCAACAACTTATTTAATAGGTAGTATATTTATTTCTTGTTAAAGATAAGTATTTATTCAATAATAGTGATTTACAGTTTAGATATATATTGCAAATCAGTTTTTTGCTTGAAATGGTGCATGAAATATTCTTTAGAATGTGGATTTTTATATAATTTAAGCCTATGTCCATTAACTAGCAATTTTTTGGTTAAGTCATCAATGATCTTGAGTTTTACTATACCGTTTCCAAATATCTCTTCAATTTCATAGGGCCCAAGCCATCTTGTCCTTAACTTCTCTTGAAAATCATTGAAGCAGAAGTCAAATAACAAAGCCTAGTCTCCTGGTTGAAACATTCTAGGTATAATGTGTTTATCGTGTCATTTATTCTTTTGTTGTTGTGTTAATTTAGTTTGATGAAGTGCCTCGATTCTCCTTTAATCAAGAATATTTAACTTCTCCAGCATAGCCCTTTGTGCTCAATATAATTTCATATCAAGTTGTATTAATGTGCCAAGAGTCTCAATTTCAAATTCGATGGGCATGATGTATTGATTAGCATAAGTTATCTCATAAGGTGTTAAACCAGTGGTAGTCTTCCAATGGTGAAACCCATTGACTATCAAAGATAGGGTATATAAATCCCGCGTTTAAGAGCCTGACAATTTCTTCCTGAACTATATATTTCATAGTTGAATTTAATATCCTTTGAGGTTGTCTTACTGGGTGACAACCTTGTTTAATGAAAATACATTGGGTGCAAATACTCAGATGTATCCCATTCATGTCCTCATATTTCCAAGTGAATATTGTCCAATGATTTTTAATGCTTCTATCAGTTGTGATTCCTAAATATTTATAAGGTCATTGCTTATATTTAAAGCTTTTCCAGATGTAATATCTATTTGTTTATAATTACTATCTATACTCATTATTTTATGCTTGAGAGTATTTAGTTGATAATTGTAAGGGGCCATTGGATGAGGTTAACTTTTGCTTGCTTCACTATTAGTCATGGTAACTTCATTAGCACCTTGTTCCTCATCAAGAAGTGAAGCTAAGGGCCCTTCAATTTCTCATTGAAAATATTCTCCTAGCATATTGATTGATAAATTTTGTAGATCATATAAGTATTCAAGAGAATCATAGCACAATTGGTTTGAAAAATCATGGTCTTTTATTGATTCAGGAAACAAGCTAAAATTTTTAGTGTACTTACCATTTAAAATACTCATATTCCTAGATCTACAACTAATATAAGCAGTAGCTATTGTAAGCCATGGTCTTCCTAATATCAAGGGATGTACCCAAACCCTCTCTTTGGTTGTAAGACTATAAATTATATAGGGTATTCCCATGAGCTTACAAAAACTATAATATCTTCTAGTTTCCCTTATGGTTTAATGGTAGATCTATCTACAAGTTGAAGCACTATAAAGGTTGGTTGAATCATGTGTACCCCTAAATATTTGTTTGTTTCCTTTATCATGACGTTTATGGCAGCCCAAAAGTCTACTAAGACATTATGCAAGGTTGTCCTACCAATGTGAAGTGTGAGTATAGGTACTCTAGGGTTTGTATACTTTGGTAACAATTTCTCACTAATCATGATTTCAGATAGTTGCCCAATAACTTGAATAGTTTCTTTCTCTTTTGTGAACTTGTTATATTTTTTACCAATTTGGAGTAGATAGGAATTTCTTAAATAGCTTGTAAAAGATAAATTCTAATAGAGATAGTTTCTAATTCTTTAAGAAAATTGAAATGTGGTTTATATGGTTCTTTAGGTATAGCTAGTATTTCAGTAAATGGAGCTCTTATTTATTTTTGAGAAATTTGAACTTCTTTTTGTTGATCCAAAACTTCTTTTGGGGGAGTTTCTATTACTTCATCACATTTATCATATTGTACTTTTTCTTTGCTCAAGATTTTGGTAGATTCTCCAAGTTCTATGAGGGTTGCTCTATGATATTCCAATAATTTTCCAGATCTTAATTGAATTTGTTGACAGGACATTATAGATATTGAACATGCCTTGTTTATTTCATAGACCTATTGAGTGTTTTTATTATTATTGGGATTAGGTACAAGTTGAGCTGGTAAAGGTGGATGTTTAGGAGGATTGTCTTTTGGAGGTGGAAGAAGTCTATTTTTAGGCTATTTTTGAGGTACTTGCCCCCTAAATTAATTTTGAATTTTTTTTTGTTGGAGTTGTTCTTGAGACTAGCTAGGTCCTATCTGATTGTATTGGCCATTCCAACTAGATGCATTTTTATTTTGGCCTGCCATCCATGGAGGTGAATTTCCATATGAATTGGGCATGAATTGTGCCCAAGGAGGCATATTCCAATATTGATTATACTAATTCCAATTTGACCAACTTGGAGTATTTGACCAATAATTTGGTCTTTGATGGTTGGAATAGTTAGAGTTTGACCAATTGGGTGGACCATTAAATGGACGATTTATTCTTTGAGATACAAAGTAGAAATATTTGCCTCTTCGACCTCAATTTATTTTATAGCAATTTTGATAGTTGAGATATATTTGTAATTTTTAGTATTATGGTTTTTGTCATAGATCTTGTAATAGGCAAAAATGTTGGAAATATTTGTAACATTCAAAGGGCATTCCCTTAGATTATATTTCTTTTTGCATCTATGGCAATATATCTCTTCAATATTTTAGTTCTTTGGTTTCTTATCCATGAGGTCAAGGGATGATGTCAATGTGCTTAATAAATTGGTTTTGATATTTTCTAGCCTATTACTGATTTCAGCTCGTGTTACTCCTCCTCCTATTGATGGGTATTTATTATTTCTTAATGGTTTATTCCTTGAGTAATTTTTACAAAGATTTATGATATCTCCTAATCCCATCTAATGGATATCTCATTTCAGCATAAGGTTTAATATGTCCAAGACATCATCCTTAAGACCTTTTAGAAAAATTTCTTTCTGAACTTCCTCATCCAACTCAATGTTTACTCTAGATCCCACAAACCAGAATCTCTCGAGATAGTCCTCAAGGTATTCATCATATTTTTGATTCATACCAAATAATTATGCTTTCTTATCCCAAACCCTGCAATATTCTTGGTATATTTCAAATAATATATCTTTTAATCCTTGTTCTCCATCCCATCAGTTGCAAATATTTTCCCCTAGACCCATGAACCATCTTAAGGTTGCATATTTAAGTGTAGAAGGGAATAGTATTAGTTTTTGCTCATTCGTGGTGTAAAAGTAAGCCTGACACACCACTTAAAATTCAGAAGGGAAGGCATCGGTATCCTCATGTGGTTTCCCATGGAAAGTAGGTAGAAAAATAATAAATATTGGTTTTGGTTCTCTTGTTAGCCTATCTTCAGGAGGAGGGATTGGAAAGGCAAAAGTATTTCTCTGTCCACCCCCCATTTGATTTTCTACTTTCCCTCTATTCGTTGTTTCTTGACTTTGGTTTCTATTTACTTCCCGTTGTTCACTAGCCTAATCAGCCATGACTAAATATAGAATTTCAAGAATTGGACCACGTATAGGGTCTATAAATTTAGACGAGGGATCGATATGATCATCAAAATCTGGTTCAGGTAGCAAATATATTTTGGGATCTTGTTCTAGAATTTCCCTTTTCTTAGTTGTTGTAGAATCTAAAGATGCAGTTTTGGTTTCTTTTAACTCAGAAGTTTTAGATTTCTTACTATGGTTTTCTTGGCAATCTACTTATGGTTTACTAATTTTAATAAATCTACCCTTTGAGTCTCTAGGTCTATGCATAAAATTTTGAAACAAAATTCTAATCTTCCCTGAAAAACCTATGAATATCATTGATAGGTTCAAGTTGTTCAGGATTCATATAATGCTCTTCGTTAAATCCAAAGTCTTTTGTTACTAGAGTAATCAATTGAACAATAAAATCCTATTTTACAATTGGATTAGGGCTATCAAACTGTAATTTGTAGCACAAGTCTTGACATAGTTCTCTAAAGAGTACCACTCTTGGGGCCTTGTGATATCTTTGGCTATATTCTAGGTTTACTTCGTTGTCCTCTTTTTTTGCTAAAATACTATGGATGGTAAGGGAATTTTCAAAATACTAATCCCATGGGTAGGTTACTGAGTTTACTATTGCTCTTCTATTCCCTAACCACCGTTCACAACTCCTAAGGTAGAGTGAGTGATAGTCTAGACCTAGAATTTATGCTATGTTTATCCTCTAGATTTGACTCAATTCGTCTGATCTATATTTTATAGTATCAAGATGTTTACATAGGCGTTCCCACTCTTCCCAAGATGTTTGGTGTTGTTTTTCAAAAATAAGGTTAATGTCTTGCTCTATTAGTAATATTTTGAGGTCAATGGACGCAATATTTTTACTATTCCACCATCTAGCAACTTATACTTCTCTCTCTCTCTATATATATATATATATAAATATATATATATTTATATATATAGATATATAGATAGATATATATTTGGTTCTATTTTTTCTTTTCTAAATAGTTCCTACTATACTAAAACTAAACGAATTGGCCAGATAATTTCAGTATAATAAGAAAAAGTAAAATTATATTTAAAGAAGGTCTTATTGACTGAAATAAAATGAATTGGTCAGATAATATCAGATCAATAAGGGAAAAATAAAGCAAATATTATTATAATGAAATCAAACAGATTGGCCAAGTGATCTCAATATAATAAGGAAAATATAAAATTATTCTAAAGTAAATCTTACTATGGTTGAAATCAAATGGATTGGCTAGGTGATCTCAAGACAATAAGAAAAAGTAACACTATTCTAGAGAAAATCTTACTGTGGCTGAAATCAAACGGATTGGTCAGGTGATCTCAGGATAATAAGAAAAAAATAAAACTATTCTAAAGAAAATCTTATTGTGGCTGAAATCAAAAGGATTGACGAGGTGATCTCGGGATAATAAGAAAAAGCGTTGTTATCGTTTTACTTCTAAGGGATGTTTTCACTATGGTTGTGTCACTCAATCACACCTACTTCCTGTACTACATTATATTTCTATAAGCCAAAGAGTCTTAGATTTAAACTAGCAACAACCACACTCTGCAGGAAAATAAATTGCTAAAAAGAAAATTGCAGAAAAATAAATTGCTGAAAAGTAAATGCTTGAAAAATAAATGCTGGAAAATAAATGCTATAAAATAAATGACTAAATTCTACAAAAATAATAAAAATCTATTTAAAGAAAAATAGAACTTGGTCCACCTAAGTTGGAGGATGTTTTTTGTGCATGTGCGTTGATTACTGCTTGCACCGCCCTCCACACACAACTCTATACGTACTTTGATCATTGCTTGTGCAACCCTCCATGTATAGGTAAGCTTCCTTCCTTACATGGTCCAACAACTTGCAGATTAATGTAATGGCACTGCTCTCCTCGACAACGATGCCAAAAATATCTAGCTTTTAGGGCTAATCAGTTAATCAAGGTAAAAATGATTTAAAGAACATACAATTTTGTATAGAGTTTTACAAGACAATAATCAATTCACTTGATTCATTTTCATAAGATTAAATTATAGAAAAGATAGAATATTTTATTATTATTATTTTTTTAATATACAATTAACTTAATAAACGTGAAATTAACTAAATGATTGAATGTGTGTGGATCAATGTGTAGCTAATGATGTTTTAACTATTTTATTTTTGAAATAAATGATGCAAATTAATTTATACTAATCCTATTTATTCTAATCTAATCCTATTCTAATGTAGGAGCAGGAGAACAGGGACTGGTCTTCTAGAAGTGGGCCCTACCTTCGAAAAGGTCAATATTTTTCTCTTCTCCTCTACACTATTTTACTTCAGAAACTACTTATTTTATCTAACCTATTCTAACTATTGACTATTCATTGATTGCAAGAAAATAAAAGTATTACAAAAAAAATAAATCATTACGAAAATAAAATAATCATTACGAAAGACATAGAAGAAAAGTAATACTATTTTATTGCTGGAATTTGAATATGTCCATTGTTGGAGATTACAAATTCAATCGATTTGTTCAAATTCTATTACAAAATACAATTCGGAGGAAAGGAAAGACTCAGAAGAAGAAGAAGACATTTTCAATACCCCCTCGTAATTTATTCAATAATATGGAAGGTAGTATTTTCCATAATATTCTATTTTTTCTCCAACTAACCAAAATCTAAATCCTAACTTTCAATCCTAACTATGTACTAACATTTTTCTAAATAATTGTATTTTCATAACAAGACAAAACTTTGACTAATCATCACTAATACACGTGCTAACGACTTGTTCTAAAAAAACATGACTTTATAACAATACAACTTGGAATAATCATTTTGAATCCAAGTTCCATTCAATTAACAAATTTATTAATATAAGAAACAACAAAAATAATCTTGTGCCCTATTCTCAAGGAAAGAGAATATTAGTTGGCGAAAATAAATCAGGAGTTTGGATCCTTTCCAACTTCTAATAAATCTTTACAACTTTATCAAATAAAATAGAATATTACCAAATATTTCTTTAATCACATTGATATCCAGAATGAGTGACTGTGCAAGATACGTTCTTTGTTGGATGTGATGTGGCACTAATGCTTAGTAAGTATTTTACTATATTTCTCGTAGCACTCCTCTTTGTAAATGCTTCAATAACATATATTTGTAACACTTTGTCCACAATACCTATGAGTGTACCATGTGTCCAACCACTCTATATACACGTGTTTTTGTTCAACATCCACGGACTTTCATCCAACTTCATGCATATTTACCTAGCAACACAGTAACTTACACAAAATTCATGTAAAATATACGCATAAATCATATTTATAATAATTAATCTAATTGATATATAAATAATAATACTAAAGTAAAACAACATTAAAAATTATTTATATCCATTCATTTATAAAGAAATATATAAGCAAATCAGGTGTAAATAATGTATCACTTTGACACTTATCACAAGGCTAAAAGGTGTACATAGCAACTTAGAGGGACAACATAGTTAATAAAAAAAATGATAGCCTCTCAAAAATATAGAATATAAGAAAAGAATGTAAACATGCAAAAAAAAACAACCAAGCATATCATTCCATCGAGTGTCATGGTGATTATCTATAATTTGTATCAAGGAAGAAGACTAGGTGGTGTTCATTCCCACATTTTATCACTTAAAATATATTCATCCTATGTTGTGCATCAACCAATATTTTCTTTGCTTTGCTTTAGATTCATCCAACCTCTCTCCTTTCCTTTCCACACACCATCCTCTTAAAATACCCAAGGCAAGGGGAAGATAAAGTGCCTCTATGCAAATGTTGCGATGTAATGTTAGAAGTGTTTTTCAATACCCATTACCTCCTTAAACAATGTTGCTCATGAAGAAAGAAGGAATGGAAATAAAAGCATCTTCATTAAATAAAAGGTGGCTCCACCATTACTATCAAAAGGTATTAATAACCAAGTATGGGGAGACATCCTCAATGTGGATAAGCATGCAATAAGATTAACCATAGATCTAGCATCTAGTATTACCTTCAACAAATAAGGTTACCCATAGATCTAACATCAAAGTTACCTTCAACAAACAAGGAAGGAATCATTTCATGCCAACATGCCAAAAACAAATGTAATGTTATTTTCCTTGAATTTTCACACCATTATTTTATCCTTAATAAGGTAGCCTATATTCTACGATAGTCTAAGCTATCACCAAATCACTTAAAGAAAAATTATTGCAAGCAATTTTTGGCCCAATGGAGCAAACACGAATCACAATTAAACAATAAATATGTGACACACCTATGTTAAAGCTACTTATTTATGTTACCCTGAGTTTCTTGATGAATAAATCATTATCATCATTTCCCATTCAATATGGTCTCTCATTTCTTGTGGCCAATTCTCTTGTCCACCCATGAGAGTGTCTGATCCTTCAACCATGTAGAACATCAGCAGGTGCATATTATTACATAAAATAAACATAACATTAGAAGTATATATCCATTAAAAAATCAAAACTAAGCATTAAACATAATTTTCTAATACATAGTCCAACTTAAGTAGCAATTCTTGCCAAGGTGCATCATGACATACTACCCCGTTGGACTAAACACAGTCTGTTGTATTTTCTACAAAACATTACTTTTATATTTATTCAAACAAAAAATAAAAATATATTTTCATGTAATCCACTTTTCTCAAGTGGTATTTTTCTTAGTAAATTGGTCCCACTAGACCCTACACCATTCTAGAGTTTGTTTCCTCATCGCTTTCAAACTATACTCCAAAATATTCACTAGCCTTACTTCAATGGCAAATATATCTATCACCTATAATTACAAGACATCCCACACATGATTAGTATTAAAAATGTACTTCCTCAATAGAGATATATGGAAAGAGTCATGGATCATTAACAATTTGGGTGGTAAGGTAAGTTTGTAAGCCACCAGATTTATATTTTCAACAATTTCAAAGGGCCCAACAAAGTGGGGATCCAAATTAGAAGACTTGATGGCACTCTTCATGGGTTTGAATCTCAAGAAAAATATATCCCATATAGAGAATTCTTTAGATGAATGCTTTAAATCAACATAGCTCTTCTGATGATCAATAGCTTCCTTAAGGCTTTGTCTGATTGTCTTGAGTTGCTCCTCCATTTATTTGACCACATAAGATCTAATGATAACCCGATCCTCTAATACATAGTCCAACTTAAGTAGCAAGTCCTACCAAGGTGGGTCATGATAGTGAATGCATGTTGTATATACCTAGATATATGTTGTTATAGATGTTACAAAACCCTTTCTAGAATCCATTAAGATTAAATTTGAATCAAGAGAATGGGATCAATAAGTGAATTATAAAAATAGTGGATTTGATACCATAAATATTATAAGGTTGGACACATGGCAAGATATTGTAAAGTAAAAATGATAACAAAAAAGATAGAAATTTTGGTCATGAGATAAACTTAAGATAAAGCAAGGACATAATATTATAATAGAAGTTGGATCAGATAAAGGATTTTACATTCCCCAAAAAGAGACAAAGAAAGTCTATTCTACAACATTAGTTTAAAAAAGCCATCAAATTTCACATGAATTAATGGTTAGAATAAACAAATAATGATGAAAGGGATAAGGAAGTACAATGTACAAGTTCAAATTTAGAAGGAATTAAATATGCAAAGGAAAATGTGAATACAAAAGTTTAAAACAAAGGAGAGAAAAGAGGTCAAATTTTTCTACGTAAATCACCTTCACTTTTCTCAAGTAATATAAAACCCTCTCCGTAAAATAAAAAAGAAAGTAGTGTAGAGGTTATCACTTACACTTTAGGGTTGCAAGAGGAACAAAATAAAGAAATTAGGATGGAGGATATGAACAATAATTTATGTTTTTTAGAGAAGCATAAGGAGATAATTAATACGGAGGAACTCCATTGGAATTTAAATTTTCTAGGGAAACATAAATAAGAAAGTGATTTTGAGGTTATTCCTTACACTTCAAATCCTTTAGAGTAATACAAAATTGTAGATGGTAACTATCACTATGAACAATATACAAAAATTAAATATATTAATGAATATGAAAGTGTTGGTATAAATAAAAAACGAGAGAAAGACCTAAGAAACAAAAATAAATAAAAAAGGAAACTCAAAGGGATATTGATATGGGAAAACAAAATCAAATGTCATGAGTTTTAACAAGAAGTGGGGCTAAGCCAAAAAATAAAAATAAAAATTGATGATGAAAATGATATCTTGGAATATTAAGCACAAGAATAAGAATAGGAATTAAGAAATTGGAAGGTTGCTCTATCCAACATATTTATAGATAAGGAAAGGAGATAGTAAATATTTAGTCATTCATGGTGTTTATCTATGTCTTGAAATTTTTTAAATTTTAGAAGACAATTGGTTGAGTGAGATTTTATCTATTAATGCAAATGATATCAAGGAGTTGATTGTGAAAATTATTAGTTTGAGGAAGACAAAGTATATTATTTATAGAAAGAAAATTAAGGATATTTTTGATAAAAAGGAAAATTATATATGGTTTAATTAACTTGATGGTAATGTAATGAGAGTGATATAATGTTTTGTTATTTTTATGGGGACCCTAATAGAAGCCACACATAACATATTAAAAATTAAAATAAAATAGAATGAGAACATTTTAACATTTTTTCCATCTAGATTTCTCCATATATGACATATGTGACTCCTATGAGGTTATGAATAAGTGAGAGTTCTCCCATGGGAGGTAATTTTAGCACTTGAAATAAAGAAATATCTAAGTAATAGAGTAAGGGCTAGAAATTGTAATTGTCTAAAGAATAAGTGCATATTTGTAAAGAGTGTGTCTTAGAGATTTTTTATTAGAGCATTGGATATGGTCATTGGGTGGGCCCATAGGAGGTTGACAATAGTAGGACCAAATACACTCATTGAAAGATATTTAGTAAACACTTCTATATGCTCTCTTATTTTCTATATGTAATAAAATTATTCATATTCTTATTATGTAATATCTACAATGTCATTTCTTGTCATTAGTGGTCTTTTTTATGCTCTTACATATATTTCATATGTTCATGAGCATCTTGCATTATACTTCCATGACTACTTTTGGTTTATTATTTGAGATAAAATATAATAGTTGGAGGATCGCCTAAGAAGAAATATTATTTTTATTAAGAAGTGACAAGGCCAAATTTACTCTAAAACCTCATAAATCCAAACTTCACTCTAAACTAATAATATCTCTAAGGGAATTTCAACTTGACCCTATAAAAAAATGAACAAATAGAAGACCACACGTCCTTGGCTTTGATACTCCCATTCAAAAACCTCAATGACATTTCCAATTATGGTTATGACTTAATAAATATTACAAATTTGTATTTGTAGGATTCAATCAAGCTATTATGGACCTCTATGATCTATAACTATAAATGTTATATTTCTTCCATCCTCTTTCATCTTCCCAATTTCTGCATTTCCTTGCACATATATCTATTATCGCATTTCTTTCTTTCCCATTCTCATTCTTGGCATTTTCTTTTCTACCCATTATACCTCCATAACATTACCATTTTTTATTAAAAAATATTTAATTACTATTATTATTTACTTTTATATTTTATTTAATAAACATACATTTTATATGATCCATTTTGACCATAAACTCAATAATTTAACTTTATAATGTCTCAACTTTCTAATGTTTCTTAACTTATTTAGTGGCATGGTATCATGTAAGGTTTCAAATATAGCTCCCTTACTTCTCAATGATATTTTTTCCATTGTACTTGTATTAATCACATGTTTTTTCATAATCCATTAATTCATTAGTATTTCAATATCAATATGTATGTTTCCAATGCATCTAAAGTAATCAAAATATAACTTTATATCAAATTTTATGTAAATATAACATAATAATTAGTTAAAGTATAATCAAAAGGATTTAATTAGTTTTTATTTCTGACCGTTAAGCATATGCATGACAAAAATTATCATTTTCACAATAATATTCATATAACACAAATTTTAAATACTTACCATAGTAGTTTTTAAAATGTTTAATGATGAACAACCATATCTATCTATCTATATATCTATATATATATTTTTAATAGATCATTCATAAAAATAAAACATCATAAAGTGGTTTCACAATTAAATACAAATAAATACACATCACAAGAGTACTAGTCGATTTAGGGTCAAAATGAAGAGCCTAACATCTCCCTCCCTTTTAAGAAATTCCTCTCAAATTTTATTTGAATACATAATATATAATTATTACATCTTAGTAGCATCCTCTCAAGTAGCTCAATGCTCACTATAAATTTAATGTCAAATTAAACTAAGAATTGGTCCATTATTTTATCTCAAAGTTGTTGGGTTTATTAATCCAAGATCTAATGGGGATATAGATAGATGCTTTTATCTTATATAGTATACAAAAAAACCTTTAATTTGACGTATAAGATTTGAATTATTTCCATATATTATTTATGAGGGTAAAATCTAAGGAAAATGTTATCTTCAAATTGGAAAATTCTTTTAACCCTACGAGCATCCACATTGAGTACTCAATGCATCATAAAACATTTTCTAAAATTATGAAGTACAATCAAATCTCAAATAGAGATTATTAATGAAGTCTTATAATACCATCCATATAAATATATTTCATATACTTGGTCTCATAAGTGTTCTTTATTGGTATAAGTGACAGTTTTAGTTAACTTATCTATTACTGTTAGAATTAAAGTGCACTATGTCTCTTTAGTTTGACACTTGTCATTTTCCTTGACAAGTTTCATGTCGTTCTTATAGGCTCCTGCCTATATATTGTAACCTTTTGTATCAATAATATATCTCATCAGTTATTATTCCTAACATTTGGTATCAGAGCTCCAGGATTTCTCTGGCCTTGTGAGCTTGAGGGGGGATTTTCCTCATGGAAATCCTCCCCTCATTTTCCCCCCATTTTTCCATTTCTTCATTTTTCTCCCAATTTTTTTTTTTGACTAAGGGAGTATGCTCTCCATCCATGGGATGGATCAGAAACTAGAAATTCTAAGAAAAATGACTGCCTATGTATCCATTTGTAGAAGTAGTTCTTGGTAGAATAACAAAAAACAAGATACACTTAGGGGGGATTTCATCATTATTTTAACCTCCCATTGCATCGTTGAGGAAGTCACTCGCAGTAATATTGTTCGTGATGCAACTCATAGTATAATGGCTAAGATTTTGTCTTCTCCCACCATCATATGTGTGAATTACGGTTGTCGATGACAACTAGGTTCCTGAAGCAAATGATGTTTTTTTACACGATGCTAGCAAATCATCATATTGATAGATTCTGAGAAATGATGGCATTTGTGATTGTGAACATCATGGAGTTGTGAAATCATGGGTGTATAAGGAACCATCAATATCATAATGTTGTTTGTATGGCGGTTCACATGAGTTCATTATTGCAGTTCAAGTTTTTTTGTGAGCTGACGTTATTTTTTGTGGCTCTGTGTGAACATTTAATGGTTTGCGATGGTGTCATTTGATGAAGATGAATGAAGATCTTGATGAATATTATTCTTCTGTGTATGGATGTGTGCTCTCGGAGTGCTGTACAAGCCAGTGTATTCATGCAAATTGATGATGAAGTGTAGATTCATAGGATATCACTACTTTGCTGAGTTTACAACGAAAGCAATGGGAAATAGAATACATGGAGTACTACAGATGGAGCAGTGTACATTTTCAAAGTTGAACATTTGGGCTTGCGGTTGTAATTGAAGTAGAAAAAAACTCATTGAAGTGGATTTAACGACTCCAGTTGGATTCTGAAAATCCTAGACCAATAGAAGCCCTCGCGCTACTCCTGTGGAAAACATCAAAGAGTTATGCCAACAAAATCTGGATGCCAAAATCTGAGACTGACATAGATGAGATGGAGGAGATCTTGTAGTCACAGAGATTTTTTTTAAGTGGTCACGCGTGTTTGAAGTTACAGAGATTTTTTTGGCGCCCAACAGCTGGTATATTTTCTATTTTTGGAAGGCTTAGTTTGGTGTACAGAAGTCGCGTAGCTTCTCTACCTGGTGTTCTCATTGTTCTCATGATGTTTTTGTGCATGGTGGTCAATGACAACAGTGACATCATGTGTGATGCAAAGTAGTCAAAGATTTTTTTGGGATGTCTAATGGTCAAAAACTTAGGATTCTCGAGATATCATGTTAAACCTCCACATGGAGAAATTAATATTCAGAGCTTTTTATGCCCAAGTGCAACTACCAGAGTGCCAGCTCAGATTTTTTTTATTTTATATTCTGCACGAGAAATCATGCTAGGTTCGATTGCTACTGAGACAAATCTCCTGTTATTTAAATTCTTGGTGTTGTTGGTGTAGACACCAAAACAGCACCAATCCGATTATGTGACAACAAGCGCTGATCGCATTGACACACACAACCCCTAGGGCAGCCCCCAGAGGTTAAACAGTGGTCCTAACCACTCCCAAAAGTAGTTTGGAGGTCGGAGGTCAATTTGGCACCTTTTTGGCACCTTGCTCTCTGCTCGTCCCACCCAGGGACGAATACAAACTGGCATTCGTCCCACCCAGGGACGAATATCAGCATTCGCCCCAGGGTGAGGCGAATAGCAAGTTTGACTGGCAAAAAGTCAAACCTCGACAAGTCTGCCAGTTAACTGAAGCTTCAAGCCATGCAATTGCGAGGAATGGCTCCAAATCAAGGAGAGAGACTTCAGTCATGCATGTCTTATATTTTTGGAGGCCTCATGCAAGGAGACTCTAAATCAGGGAATAATCTATTTTCTCAAAATAGGACATGCAACTCAAGTGGCGCCCTCGCATGCGCAATTCAAACAGAGAGACCCTAGGTCTATAAATTGGTGAGTTTTCTCACCCAAAGATATACAGAGAAGGAGCATTTGAGCAATGAAGTGCTGCCAATTTACATACCTACTTGCGATTTGTGCCTTTCACATCCTTAATCTCTCATTCGAAAGGGAGGTTATTGGGTGACTATTGGAAGCACGAATCAAGACCCAAAACCTGATTTTTGGCCACAATATCCCACAAAATTTGTCGAAAACACCCCATAACAGGTTTTGGACCCATCCCAAGTGGATTGGTGCCGAAACAAAGTCCCAAACGGTGGGCGTCCTGCCCCCGGGCGCTCCCCAAGCTGTCACAGTTCTAAACGCCCCACCCCGGGATGAATAGAAATATGTGATATATTTCTCTGATTTTTCTTTTGCATATTATTCTAGGTTATTTAAATAGGTTGTAGTTTAAATTTCACTTCATTCTGAGCATTTTTGACCAGGTTTTTATCATTTCTCGCCTTTACTAATCTGCAGATGCCATCATCAAAATATGGGTGCTAGAGGCAAAATTGGAGAAATATGACCATCTGGGTCTTCCCAAAACACCCCCAATTAGCTAACCCCAACTTTTCAGGTCATTTGGAGCTTCCTAGGTAGGACATTGAAGAGGGTGCTTTCTGACAAATTGTTGTAGGTTAATTCGTCCCACCCCGGAGCGAATACAAATATGTGAGGAATTTCCCGACTGTTATTTTTGCAGTGGTCTCCTGGTAACATATTCATGCTTCTATCAAATTTGCAGGTCGTTCTGATGTTATTCGGTCATCGTTTTAATATTTTCATGCATACACTAACAGTAGGCCTTGGGAAATGCATGTTTTATTCTATCTGCAGGTGCTACTAATATTTTCTGTTTCCTTGAACGCAGGTCTTCGACATAAGAGGAGTAGGAAGGAATCAAAAATCATACACACAAGTGGCGGTGACATTTTGGTCCGCCCATCTTACATGTGGGCACGCGGAAGAAGGATTTGCTATCTATGGATGTGATAAAGAAACATATTTGACGCTCCTATCCCCTAAAAAGGAAGGAGACGTATTGTAACATGACTTTGAAAGCATATCAATAAAAAGGGTAGCATATTTCATATTGCTTTTATCTTGTGTCGATTCGTCTATGTTCTTTCTTTTCATGCATGTTGCAATATATAGGCTTTTAGCGTTAAGTTTGGTTTTAAACGCATCTTGCTTGGCATATTCCTTTTTGTTTCCGTATCCTCGTGCTTTCAGTGGCGATCACGGTGGGACCTCTGTCCCTTGATTTTTAAGATTAACTTTCTGATTAAAGTTGCTTGTTTTTGCTTACAGGTACCAAGTTTTCAAACGCTGGACTGTTGTTCGTTTTTGTCTGTGGTGAATACAGAGCTGGAATTCGTCTTACCCAGGGACGAATAGGACTTCGTCCTACCCTGGAATGAATACATATCTGTTATTCATCTCACCCCGGGATGAATAGCTCTCTGTGCACTTTTCAGGCAGAAATTCAGAGACATCCAATTTGGGCAGAGAAGAGGTAGGGGTCTTAAACACCCTCTGTCAATTTTTTGCTTTCTATTTTTTGTTCTCTGGTTTTTTTTTGCTTGCATAGGAGAGTTTAAATGCTTGCTTGTTTCATTTTTGCAACTTAAAAAGAACCCCACACACCACGTGGTAATTTAAACCAAGGAGTTGGTCGTAAAACCCCAACCCTTGAGCAAGACCAACGGTGGATTTCATCATCACCTTGGCTTGAGATATTGCATCCATAACCCCGATCGCGACTGTTGCTAGACGTAAATCCTGATGAAAGCTGACCAAGTGTAGCTTGGGGTGATTCCTAGCGCATGAGGATAAGTCTTCTATGGTAGGTGTCATAAACAGAGCGATTCCCCTTTCGTACCGCCTATGTTCCACGTATCATCTGCTCTCACGTACCTATAGTCTCCCTCACGTAAGGGCGGGTATATAGAGAGGTTGGTATATCGGTCCGGCAATGGTATATTGAAGGGGCGACCATTTTGGGAGTCATAAGAGCCATCATAATTGCATTTAAATGGTCTTCACAAAAAGCTTTCAAAAAAAAAAAAACAAAACACACTAAACCAGATTTAGGGCACACTTTTAATATTTAAAAGAGATAATCATTGCTTGTGTGTGTGATATTTTCTATTTAGTGTAGCATAAAAAATCATAAAAAGAAAAAAAAAAAAAATCTACGCATTTTTAGGTAAACATCACCATGGTGTACACCCGTAGCCGAGCCCGATCACGGGCAGAAGCTATCAAGAGTGCACCAAGGGGGACAAGTCACCTCCGATATAGTCCTGAGGACTTGGTCATCCCGCCTTGGTGGCATGGCACACAAGATAGTCCACATCATGCCATCACAGAACAGGACTATAGAGGCACCTCTTTGAGAGGCACCCCCACTCAGCATAGGCCCTTTCAAGAGGAGAACCTACACGTGGCACTCAACATAGAAAGGAGGCCTCCCTTAGACGCTCGTTATGAGTGGCCTAGTGATGAAGTGTTAGAGCAACAGAGGGTCCAGAAGGAGGGGCCACATGATTTCGTCATCCCTCCTTTACCCCGTATTACTGTTAGAAACACTAGGCAATATCCAGAGTATCAGGCTCTCCAGACAGGGCAAGACAATTCTGCCCGCACCTTTTACGCATACGAAAGAGAGAACGAGGAAGACCACTATGTTCCTCAAGAGCAATACACAGTGCGGGAATGATGCACTTCTGCACCCGCTGTGTATCAGGATCACTCATTGAGGCCAGAGCCTCAAGTGAATGCCGCTAACCTCGACAGAGGGAAGCAACCCATAGGGGTCTCGGATCACCATGACCGAGATAGACATGTAGGAGAGGCATCTAGGCTTCCTAAACAAGAGACGACGGAACAAATTGACTTGGCATTTGCCAAACTAGCCACCCGCCAAGCACAAATCACGCGGCTCAGGCAAGACCAACAATAATTAGAACATTTGTGTCACCTTAACAAAGAGCGCATTCAGCGTCAGACAGCCGAATTGCTTCACAACAATGTGCCTGAGAAGGTCCCAACCCCTCATGCACATAAATTAGAAGTGTATGAGAGGCACAACCCCTTGGTGCGAGACAGGTCTCCGCGACCTCATCAAGCACTGCCTCCAAGACCTCCTAGACCTGAGCGGGAAGCCACTCCCAGACACTATGATGGGCACCCTCCACGGGCACCCATCAATGTTTACAGGCCTAGGCCAGACACTCCTCAAGAAGCCTATGAGGAGTATGAACAAGAAGAAGAGTGGGCTGAAATGCCCTATCAAGGCAGAAGGGGTGCTACCCAGCTACCCCTCCAAAGGCCTCAAATTCCCCGCAACCCACAGTGGGAGCAAACCAAGGAGGAGGAGATCAAATCCTCCGATGCATATAAAGCGTTGCTAGAGCGCTTAGAGTCTATGGAGCTCAAGACTTCTGGGCCCCAAAAGCCTACTTTACGCCAACTCCGTAGTCATCCTGTGCATCCATCAGTGTCGGCACCTCCATACCCCGAACACTTTAAGCTGCCCCAGTTGGCACTCTTTAGAGGGGAGGAAGATGCCCAAGAGCATGTGACTCGATTCCTGAGCCAATGCTTTGGCATTCAGGACAACGATGCTTTGCTATTAAGAACATTTATAACCACATTCGTAGGCTCTGCCTCGGATTGGTTTACTCAATTACCAAAGCACAGCATCTGTAACTTGGATCAGCTAGTGGACGCGTTCCTAGAATGCTTCACCTTCAACACCAAGAAAAAGGCATCACTAAGTGATCTAGCTAGCCTCAAGCAGTATGAGGAAGAATCTATGGTGGCATATGGGAACCGGTGGAGGACGTTGCTTTCAAAGCTGCCCTACCTCCCTCCTATGTCTGACTTGACTCAAATGTTCTCCAAGAGTTGTTTGAGATCGATCTCCATGCTATTGTAGCTACAACAATATGCCACTTTAGAGGAAGCTCTGGCGCAAGCCAGAATCATCGAGGAGATCAAGATACAGGATGGCAAAATTGCCAAGCCTAAGAAAAAAGAATGGAACAAGAACACCAAAATAGGGACTACGCAACAGAAACCCGCCATGGTCAATCAGGTTGCTATAAATGTCCCTAAGCCTGCACAAGCAACACAACCTCCAAAGGCTAACTATCAAGCGGTGCCTCCCAACAACTATGATAGAGAAAACCAAAGGCAGGAACAAAATCAGTAGCGTCGCCCTAGGCGACAATTTATGCCTTACACAGAGTCCAGGGACTCCCTGTTTGACCGCTTGTCAATGGCGAACTTGATCAATCTGCCAAAAATTCAAACCATAGACCCTAATGCGCCAAAGCCTAAGGGGTACAGGGAGGACTTGTACTGTAGGTTCCACAGATGAAAGGGACATGACCTTAACGCATGTTGGAAGTTCAAAGGTTTGGTGCAAGACCTCATTGACAACAATACATTGGTAGTGGATAATCCCATAGCGCCCAACAACCAACAAATGGGAGTTTTCAGAGACCCCTTGCCCGCACATGATGCACAAGCAAAACCCCTTCACGTCAATGAGGTGCAACAGAATTGCCCCATGGAGGGGTATGTAGGGATGATAAGCATAGTGACTAGGAACAAGAGATATCCCGGAGCTGCCCCCGTGGTAGTCACAAGAGAAGTTCCATCGACGTCACAACCTCAACAGAACCCTACGCAGCTTCCCCCGCCTAGACCAGTGGCCACGATTCGGACTAGACTTACCCAAAGTCTAAGGACCACATCGGCTAGGCTCTCCATATACGAGCTTATTCAACAATCAGTGCCCCATCGGGAGGCTCTCATGGAGATATTAAAGGCCATTGAGCTGCATCCCCATGAAGCAAATTCTTTCAACAACTTCGTGGGCCATGTGAAACAATGTACAGAACCAGTCATCACCTTTAGAGAAGATGAATTGAAATCGATGGCTGGTGATGTGGCGGATCCACCCCTGCACGTTATTGCATGGGTCAACGGGATTCCGTATAAGCGGGTGTTGGTGGACACTGGTTCATCCAGTAACATTATTACAACCGTAGCATTAAAACATTTGAAGTTGTCGGCCTCTCACATCGTACCTTCCACCTATACTCTTCGAGCATTCAATGATGCGATATGCTCGATAGTTGGCACAATTGTCCTACCCATCCAAGTGGGACAAAAGACCATTCATACATTGTGCCACATTTTAGAAGGTGAGATGGCTTATAATATCTTGCTGGGGTGACCTTGGATCCGAGACATGAAGTGTGTCCCTTCAATTGCTCATCAATGCTTAAAGTATACATTTGAAGGATAGGTGCATGTAGTCCCCATAGACTTAGAGCCCTTCAAATACTGCAATTCGGTGCAACTAATGCCATAGTCGACCCTTCCATCAATGCATTTGGATTTTTAGTTAAATCCATCTAAACAGGGTCCGATTACGTAGGAATCCCCATTTCCAAGTCCTTCAAATTCCCAGTCGGGTCCATCTTCCTCATCTGGTCCTTCAACAACGATGCCACCTCCGGTGGCCACACCAAAGGACAAGGGAAAGAAACCCCTGGAAGAGGAACCACCCTTAGTCTCAACCATCTCGACAGAAGAGATGCCTAGTAGAATGGAAGTCGAGACGCCTAGTTCACCCCACATGGAGTGGACTCAGGGAGAACTCCCATTCGCTCCCCCTCAAATGCCAACAATCATAGTTGAGATGGCCAACACAGGATTGGGGGAGTATCTAGTGAGAAACATTATAGCAACGCCCACACTTGAGTCCATGCAAGACATGGGGAGACCTCGACTCCCCATAGGCTCTGTG
Organism: Wollemia nobilis; assembly: GCA_028583015.1. Taxonomy (NCBI): domain Eukaryota; kingdom Viridiplantae; phylum Streptophyta; class Pinopsida; order Araucariales; family Araucariaceae; genus Wollemia; species Wollemia nobilis. Next base: position 4,459,299 of record JAQPPZ010016381.1, read on the forward strand.
GTTCCTCTAGGCTACCCACCCAATCAGACAAACTTTGTTTATGGGGGCCTGGATAATGGCGTTGAACCTCACCTGCAAGAAGAGGAAGATGAAGAGCCCTTTGTGGAAGACGTCAATTATTTGTCTAACCCAGACTTCGCATTGAGATATCTTGGCCAATGCAATTGGCATGGATATGGGTTGGGCAGGTATGAGCAAGGAGTGCGTGTTCTTTGCCAACCAAGATATCAAATGCCTTATGACAAGTCAGGAGTAGGGTTCAACCACCCCTTGCCCCTTGACATCTTGGTAGAGAACATGCAAGGCCTAGGGATAGGCAACAAGGATGGGTTGGCATTAGATCCATATGCCAATCCTAACACAACCTATACATTGGGGGATTATCTCCCATTGCTAACAACCAACCTTGTTGACCTTAACAACCCTTTCCCTTCGGTCGAAAAGGGGGACAATTCAAGGACTCACCTACAAGAGGGATATGGACAAGACCAAGAAGGGTCTTCAGAAGATGAGTCGGAATATGAGGTAGCACCTTGGGATCCTTTCGAGTCTGATAACAATCATCCACAAGTGCATCCCATGGATGATGATCAGGAGAGCTTCCTGACAATGTTCCCTTTAGATGTTCCGATTGAGCATATGCTACCTCAAGAGAATCAGGTCCCCCCGCAAAGAGCGAAACAACCCCGATGGGACCATATTAATCTGCTTGAGCAAGATGAGCTTCATATGTCGCAAATAGCTATTGGTGCCAATGAAGGCCTTTGGATTTTTGACAGTGATTACGAAGATGAAACTGAGATGGCTTATCTCAATCATATGCGACAACAACAATATCCCTTGGACATAGATGACATGTTTGAACAACTACACCTAGGGCCAAGGCATCGGTGGCACCTAAACCAGGCGCAGTTATAGCAATTACTGCACCCGCCACTCTAGGTATACAGAGAACATCTTCCGCCTGGAGACCCTATAGCACCATCAGTGCCTAGGGCAGATCCTGTCCTCTTATATGCACATAGGGCTGATCCATTTGTACCAGTGCCCATAGAGCCAGATCCAGAGCACCAAGAACATCCAGAATGTCAGAGTCATCACACCTGTGGTAATGGAGACCACAATCATTTCATCAACATGATCTCCATTGACTTAACCACCCCCATCCATGATTCAGCCAACCCAACACGGTCATTGCATCTAGACATAGAGGCTATCGATTGGGATCGCGCTGACACACCACCATCCCCATCAGAGTACTGGCCTTGTGGTGGGATGTTTCATTTCACTCCAGGATAGACTCAGGATGTCTTCCATGCTGAAGAGGAACCTGACGTTCCCAACGATGATCTTAATTCAGCAAACGATATCCACCTGATCCCAACTCCACACCAGTTGGAGGACGGATCCCACATGTCGATCGAGGCGACGACTGACATAGACATCGGCTCAGATCCAATGAATCCATGGATTCTCAAGCTGGGGGTAAGTCTCTCCCCTGAAGAGCAAGCCGATTACATTGCCCTTCTCAAGGAGAAGAAGGAGGTTTTTGCATGGTCATACAAAGACATGCCGGGACTAGACCCGCAGCTAGTCATGCATAATTTAACGCTTGATCCGACAATCAAGCCAGTAAAGCAAAAACTATGCAAGATGCACCCAACAGTGGCCTTAATGGTCAAAGACGAATTGCAAAAGTTGTTGGATGCATAGTTTGTCATCTGCGTGGATTACCCACCATGGTTGTCTAACATGGTGCCCATCAAGAAGCCCGACGGGAGGATTCGCATATGCACCAATTTTTGAGATCTAAACAAAGCGAGTCCTAAGGATGATTTCCCCTTGCCTAGCATCGATGCATTGGTAGACGCTACAATGGGCCATGAAATGCTTTCCCTCATGGATGGTTTCTCAGGATACAATCAGATTCGTATCAATCCCGAGGACCAACTAAAAATGGCGTTCACAATGCCTTGGGGGACATTTTGTTATAAGGTCATGCCCTTTGGCCTTAAAAATGCTGGCGCCACCTACCAACGTGCCATGACATACATCTTCCATGATTACATGCACAAAACTTTGGAGGATTACATGGATGATTTGTTGGCCAAATCTCTTTTGCGCCCAAATCATCTCGATGACTTACGCAAGATCCTCGATCGCCTCATTGAGCATAAAGTCCGACTAAACCCCAAGAAGTGCGTATTTGGTATCACATCTAGAAATCTCTTGGGTTTCATAGTCTCCAAGCGAGGAATCGAGGTGGATCCAAACAAAGTCAAGGCAATCCTTGAAATGCTTCCCCCAACTACCATCAAGCAGCTCAGAAGTCTACAAGGAAAGGTCGCGTCGATCAAGCGCTTCATAGCACAGCTATTTGACAAGTGCCGACCCATGAATAAATTATTGCACAAAGGGGTAGCATTCCACTGGGATGACGAGTGCCAGTCAACCTTTGATGATATTAAATAATACTTGGCTTCACCGCTAGTATTGGCACCACCTAGACCAGGAGTGTCATTCTACTTATACATCTCAGCTACTGAGGTGGCACTAGGACGCCATGTTATCCCAGCACAATGAATTGCACAAAGAATAGGCTACTTACTATCTTAGCCGCACCCTGGTCAGTTATGAACTTAACTATGCATACATCGAGAAGCTTTGCTTGGCAGTGGTGTTTGCTACCAAGAAGCTACGCCATTACATGCTGAGCAACAAGATGTATGTTGTGTCTAAGGAGAATCCATTGTGATACATGATGAGTCATACTTATCATAGTAGCCGCACGAAGAAATGGATCATGTTGTTGATGGAGTTTGACATAGAGTTCATTGGACAGAAATCCATAAAAGGTCAAGTCATCACCGATCAACTGGCAGAGGCTCCTCTTGAAGATGATCAACCTCTAACCATAGAACTACCAGATGATGGGGTCTTCCATGTTTTAGAATCGCCAGATTTTGATGAGCCTGAGTCACAGGCTGACATAACCCTATTCTTCGATGGTTCTAAATGTGAGCAAGGAGGTGGTGCGGGAATTGTATTCTTCACACCGCAAGGGGCTCCAATGCCTCTATCATTTAAATTAGACTTCTCGTGCACCAACAACAATGCAGAATACGAAGCCTTGCTCATAGGTCTTCAAACAACAGTCACCATGAACATTAAATGATTAAACATCTTTGGTGATTCGTTGTTAATTGTCAATCAAGTTAAAGGGATATTCCAATGTAAATGCCCAGTTCTGCAGGCCTATAAAGCCCTTGTGGACAAATTCTTAGCACAACTTGAATGGTATGACATCGAGGCACTCCCTCGATCATCGAATCATTTTGTGGATACTATGGCCTCTTTGGGGTCACTAATCCCGCAAGACCCTTCTGGTGAAATGACAACCATTCAGGTCAAAACATTATCGCAATCCATGATGGAGCGTGCAAGCTCTGACCTAACACCAGGAATCCACCTGATCCAGATTGAACCATCTCAGGATAGGTTCTCTCGAATTCATGATTGTTTGACTCAAGCCAACTAGGGGTCCTTGTTCTCCCCGACCCCTCTTAATAGCAACACAACGCTATTTTTACAAGTTCTTTCCCGCTCAGCTTTTGCTAGGGATGAACTTCAAGAGGGATTGGTCGTTCATACCATCGAGGTTTCTGATCAGCAGGATTGGTACACACCCATTAGGGATTACCTCAAGCTAGGTAATCTCCCACTTGGATTGACACAAGCCGCAAAAAGATCATTCAAACAGAAAGCGGCAAAACATGTCTTGTTAGGAGACATTTTGTATCATCGAAGCTATGAAGGAATCCTCCTCCATTGCTTGGACCAGCAAGAGTCCGCTTGGGCGATCACCCAAGCCCACGATGGTACATGTGGTGGCCACTTCAGTGGTATGGCCATCGCAAAGTGCATTCTCTGCATGGGTTATTATTGGCCATATTTAGAGCGAGATTGTTGTGCATATGTGAAGAAGTGCGTGAAGTGTCAACATCATGCTAATTTGACACACGTACCTTCTCAGGCCTTGCAACCGATCCAATCGGCTTGGCATTTTTCATAGTGGGGCTTTGATCTAATCGGAAAGATCTCCCCTACGTCGTCAGGTCATCACACATTTATCATAATGGCCACAGAGTATTTTACCAAGTGGGTGGAAGCAATTCCGTTAACCTCTACGATTGGACCTCGCATTGCGGAGTTTATTTTGCATAACATCATATGTCATTTTGGTATTCCATCCAAGATCCTCTCGGATAATGGGATGCCATTCAAGAATAAATATGTGCATGCTTTGACCACAAAGTACAAAATTTAGCATAATTTTTCAACACCCTATTATCCGTAGGCAAATGGGCAAGCAGAGGCGTCAAACAAAATGCTAGTCGCCATCCTCAAAAAGACCATCGTAGATAATCATAAGGATTGGCACATTCAGATCCCGCTTGCCCTATGGGCTTATCGCACTAGCATTCGGACGCCCACTGGGGCAACTCCATTTTTGCTGGTGTATGGCTCCGAGGCTGTCATGCCTCTTGAGTTGGAAATCCCTTCCCTACGCATTTCAATGCAAGAGTTCATCGATGATGACACTATGCGGCAGGCCCAGTTAGACCAACTTACATTGCTCGACGAACGACGTGTCAATGCTCTCGAGCATTTGCGTATCTATCAAGAGCGACTTAAGAGAGCATATAACATGAAGGTTCACCTACGGGATTTTTAGGTTGGAGATTTGGTCTTAAAAGAGAATCAACAGAATTCTAATTTGTCATCCCATCTAAGGGACAAGTTCATGGCAAACTGGTTAGGTCCTTATGTGATTGATAGTAAAATAGGACCTGGAACATACCGGCTCACCTCTCTTGAAGGAATCAAGGAGCTAGAACCCTTGAACATCAGTCATTTGAGACCATTCTACATTTAGAGAGCCATAGTCCACACAAAAGCTCCAAGGATTCCCACAATCGCTTGGTCAACCCAAAATCTCCAAGGATTCCCACAATCGCTTGGTCAACCCAAAAGCTCCAAGGATTCCTACAATCGCTTGGTCACCCCCTTCCCTTCCCCTCCTTCCACTTCCAAAAGCTCCAAGGATTCCCACAATCGCTTGGTCATCCCAAAATGCTCCAAAGGTGTCCATAAACCCTTTGGTCAAACCAAAAGCTCCAAGGATTCCCATAATCACTTGGTCAACCTAAAAATGCCCCAAAGGTATCCATAAACCCTTTGGTCAAACCAAAAGCTCCAAGGGTTACCATAACCGCTTGGTCAAAACAAATAATTCAAAAACAAACAAAAACAATAAAATCATCAAAAAAATAACAACAATTTTTTTTTGCATTTCAATTCCATGCATACTCATAAAAACATCAAAATACAAAAATATAGGTTGCATTAGGCATCACATCCATACATTGCATATTTGCTGGTCATACATGTCCCAAGCACCATAGACTGTAATTACTCGGCAATTCCTTTATTTTCCACAATCCATTTTATAAACGCATACATCCCGAATCACACCATCACCATTTTTAGCATAGTCAGTTGTCTCCTAATGTATATAGGGTTTTTGTCATTCAGCTGTCTTTAAATTGCTAGCCAAAAACTGTACAAAGTTAAACGGATTTTACAAGGGAAAGTTTTACTTGGGTCAAGCCTCGTTACGTAACATCCCTACACAAGTTAAAACACATAAAATAATTCCTAAGTTGTGTGAATGCAAGAGAAACCTACAAAGCAGTCTAGGGTACCATAGGTGAAAGATTAGCCCGTTCATCCCCCTGTGCGAATGGTTCAAGAGTGCTGAGAATTGACAAAAGGACAAGCTCTTCCCCATCCATTCCCCATAATAAATAGTGGTTTTCACCACTACCACAACTCCCAATCACCGTTGGTCCTCAAAGTTGTAAGGATTCATACTACACGTCCCTACCAAGGATGGGTAGTCATCCCCAAGGCCTAAAAGGATCAATGACCATTCAAAAACAACATTTCCACAAGCCATCATCACAATCACCTTTGGTCTCTCAAGTCATAAGGATTCATACTACACGTCCCTACTAAGGATGGGTAGTCATCCCCAAGGCCTAAAAGATCAATACCCTTACTTCATAATCTCCATACTACCCTTTGGTTCCCAAAGTCGTAAGGATTCATACTACACGTCCCTGCCAAGGATGGGTAGTCATCCCCAAGGCCTAAAAGGATCAATGTTATTCACCAGTCACAAACATACCAGCTTAACCTTACAAAGCTCAAAAGCCAAATCAAATAACAATGGTTATCACTACTATTTAACATCCTTGCTCCAAAAGAAAAACAAAAAAAGAACAAAATAAACAGTGATTTTCATCACTTTGTATACGAGCAAATATCCTAAACCATTGAGCCAATAAAAATCCTGAACTTGAATCCCTGGAATTCTCAGTATTCGAAAACCATCTAGGTGATCCTCATTACAGGTTTGGTGGACAACCTACCTGGCAATGGTGGTATCCTACACGCATGATGATATGTCTATCACATTAGCTTTGCATGTGAGAAGACCAATGTTTGCATGTGGATGAGCTAGCTTATGGTATCTTAGATTGTCCCATGGATTAATCTTACTAAATACAACAATGGAGTTAGTGGAGCTAATTAGGTGATCCTCAGTACAGGTTTGGTTGATAGCCTATTTGGCACTAGCGGTATCCTGACAAATACCACATAAACGAACTCAATTGCACACACAAGGATGTGAAATAACTTGGTTAACCTCCAAGTCAGATTTATACCTTGTTCAAAAGTCTTGCGAGATAAATGTACAGTCTTGGCTAGTTAGTTAAAATATCTGAATCTCAGAAAAGCTTAACTACATTTTAAAAAACAACTGGTCCATTTCATTCCATACATCACCATAAAAAAAAATGCAAAATACAAAAACAAAGTTTTCACATGCAAAGTCATTCCACAAAGTCATCCCATAAGTACAACAAGCCAGTCAATCTTGCACAATCTATGGTGCCATCGACAAGTTATCAACAAATCATTTCATTCATTCCATATGCATACATCATATAATTAGAAACATCGCATTCATAATACCACATGCATACATCATCATAAATAACTGTGCATAAACAAAAAAACAAACCATGAAAAGTGTATAAACACAAAAAGAGTCATCTGTATATATATCATCAAAAATGCCCACAGGCTACAATGAACCGGTCCTCTGACCTCGCAACAAAAGCCAAAAGCTCAAAAACCCCCAAGCCTAGGGCGTCGGCCACCATGATCACGCAGGATCGGTGCGACGAGAACTACCCCCATGGTGTGGGTCCTATGGGACCTCTCAGGGTGACTGCTACTTGCCCCTGCATCATGCCTACTAGTGCCCCCCTCATCTAGCCACCTGCGATGAGATGATGTTGACTGCTCAGTATCATTGTCTCTCGTCCGACGTGAAGAGCCACCTCTAGGAGGCTCAGGTAACCGCCCACCGAGGTGGATAATCTCTCCCTCCATATCCATCCGATGCCGACCCCACTTTGCCTCCCATTGACACCACTCTACCTCCCATCGATGGTAATAAGCTACTACATCGTCACGCTATGCTAGCTGTGTCCGTAGGAGATCCCTCTCCCATGCAGCATCGGTATCCCCCTCCTATCGATGGGACGTAGCCCATGCATTCTCCCGCTCAGCTAGCTGAGTCCACAAGAGATCCCTCTCCTATAGAGCCTCCCCTAGCTCCTCATCTCGCCTCCGTAGTAGCCCCACCAATCGTGCATTCTTAGCGCACAACCCTGCCTCCATGTCCTCCGACACTGCCTGAGGCATTGATAAATCTGGGACAATAGCCTACTCTGGCTCCCACTGCTCCGGGACGTCCTACATCTCCGGCTGATCTAGAACCCCAAACTCCCCTCCAACATCCTCAACCTCCACCATGTCTGCATCATCCAGCGGAACTCCCCAACCCTCACCTGGTGCCTCTGCACCCTCATCCCCTACTGCACCCCCTAGAGGCCCCTCGCCTCACCATCATCGCAAAGTCCACCACTGCTCATACTCGATGGTAACCCCGACGTCATCCACATCTGGGACATCAATCACTGTATCTGCATCCTCACCCAATGGTGCAATGACTGGCCGGTCTAGAGTCCTCTCATCTCCCCGATGTCGATAGACCACGGGCTCACCAAGCAACCCCTGGTGCACCCCAAACTATCATGTAACCTGGCCATAAGGGAAGAACTCCTACTCGGTCCCATGATGCCCAATCAGCCACCACCCCCTACAAACCCGTTGGAGCCACTCTCCAGCCTCAGGCCAGGCTGGACAGTCTCGGTAGGGATGCTAGAACACATCCCCTGGAGTAAGCCGAGCGAAGGCATCCGCATAGTGCCCTACGACACCTGCCCATCATCGACTCTATCCCTGCTCCTCAGACCTCTACCACAATGCCTCGTATCCGATATCTCGATCTACCATCTCGCCTCGAGTCATCCAGGGTAGCCCCACCGGCCTCTCCACTGCTATGTGCTGCCAAGCCCAACACTACAACAAGTAGCTGCAACTAATCCCCTTCTGCCTTCGATAGTGGACCTCGTACAACTCATCATAGAGCTATGCCAATAGAGTCTATCCCCATCTCATGATCATCGAAGTCTCCGTCGGACACTCCACTAACCGAAATACCACCTCTAGTAGGTTCCACAGGAACCTCATGCCCGAAGAGTCGAGTAGTAGCATGTTGGAAATGAGGCCCATAAGTAATGCGTGCCTCACTCCCAACACACCCCTCTCTAGCCACCATCGAACCAGAATGCCACCAATCTGGCAGTCGCCCTCTGCCCTCTCCACTAGGCTATCCACACCCATCTCCTCTCCATGTCCAAAGCAGCGTGTCAACACTACTGTCCGCTGATCCCGTGGCATCGTCCGGATCGAAATCCATCTATCAAAATCCGAAGAATCTGATAGACATCCTCCAAGGTCACCGTCATCTCCCCTATTGGGAGATGGAAGGTGTTGGTCCAGGGATCCCATAAGTTGATCAGGGCCGTCAGATAGGCCCGATCCTCGACCACCGGCTCCAGTCGAGTCACCTGCTTGAGCCCAAGGGCATCAAGCCACTCCCAGTCACCCAAAGTCAGTGCCTCCCATGCTTCAGTAAACACCATGGGCACACGGTACTGGCTCTTCACAACCTACAAAAGAAAACAACATAAAAACATTAAAAACCATAAAAATGTACAACCAAAAACATAACCAAATTCAAAAACTAATTTGTCAGTTCTAGGGTTTTAACTCTCAACTGATAAATTGAAAAACAAACAACAAAAATTCAAAATTAATTTGTCAGTTCTAGGGTTTTAACTCTCAACTGATAAATTAAACAAAAACATAACAAAACAATTCAACAAAATCATTTGTCAGTTCTAGGGTTTTAACTCTCAACTGATAAATTACACAAAAACATAACAAAATTCAACAAAAACCTAATTTGTCAGTTCTAGGGTTTTTAACTCTAACTGATAAATTAAAAACAAAAAAAAAAAATTCATTAAATCAAAATAATTGTTTGACAGTCCTAGGGTTTTTAACTCTAAAAAAATGATCACTTACAAACAACACAAACCACAACAAATAACTAGGGTTGAGCTACGTTTTTACGTTCAGTTTTACCCTACGTTTCTAACCTAAGTTTTGATCTTTGTTAAATTCGGGTTAAGCGAAGTTTTAAGTTATGTTCTAAACTAAGTTTTTTTAAGCTCAATTTTAAACTAAACTTCTGATATTTGTTTAACTAGGGTTCAACTAAGTTTTAAACTAAGTGTTAATTTTGATAAACTAGGGTTTCATTTTTAAATTTGAAACACAAACAAATAGAAAAAAAAACAAATAACTTGCGGTTTTCCAACTGTAACAAATAAACAATAAAGAGGAAGGGCACTCACTGGTCTCACTTCGGCTCCGTCGCTCGATCCGGTTCATGCACTCATGGTGGCAGGAAAATTTTGGCAGCGCTTCGCTTCGCAGAATTGACCTCCTCCTCCTCAGAGCTCCAAATCGCCAGGAAAAACAAATGCAAATGAGCCCAAAACTCAGTTTTGGCCTTTAAATAGGCTTTTGAGCCTGTACTCATTCCCCCTAGGATGAGCACTCTGGTTAGCGCTCGTCCCTCCCTGGGATGAATACTAAACAAGAATTCGTCCCACCCAGGGACGAATACAGAGCAAAAAATTCAAAAACAACAAAAACTGCACAAAAATGCACCAAAAAGAGCAATAAAACTGTCCAATGAGAGTGCTTTTGCACTTGACATTCTGGGCATGCAAAATAGATGTCGGGGTCACAAATCCTCACTATCCTACTCCCTAAGAAGGCTACCATAGCTGGACCACTCCACGGGACGACGGATTTTCGAGAATTTCATCCCCAAACGACATCACAAAATGGGTCAAAACCCAACCAAAAATAGCAATAACATTGCCGAACGAAGGCGCTTTTGCGCTTGACATTCTTGGCATCCAAAATAGATATTGGGGTTACAAATTGTCACTATCCTACTCCCTAAGAAGGCTATCATATCCGGACCGCTCCACGAGAGGATGGATTTTTGTCAATTTTAGCTCCAAATGGCGTCACCAAAAGGGTTCAAACCCACCAAAAATAGGTCAGAATGTTCGGAAACTGCTTTAGCATTCAAAGGTAAACAACTGAAGGCACCCTTACCTAAGTCATCTTGGGTCAAGTGACTCATCACTTTTCTCATGTCGGTCATTCCCTCATCGATTCGTCGCTTGAGGGGGTAGTCACACTTAGTCACCAATCAACAAAAACACACCCAATCAAGGAAATGACACGCATTCAAAGGATCATTGACAAAGACAATCATGCCCCTGCTTGGGGCAGCAAACAAGCAATAATCACAAGCTGATCAAACACTTGGCATTCGTGAATCATGAACTCAAGGTTCCCATAGACAAAAGGTTGCGCCCTTTGCCTATTCATGACTGATCAATGTCCAAGTTCAAGTAACACCTCACCGAACAAGGTTAACACTTGAATTAAGTTCCTTAGCTCGTCAGAAGCAAGGATTCAAGAATGCGTGCCCTTTCCATACTTGGGGCATCAAGAGTTGGTTAGGTTACTGAGAAACCCTAATCATTAGTGCTTTGGTTATCTATTTTTTTGCTCGATGTTGTGCCTTGCACAATGCTTCCCAAAAAGGGGCATCTGTAGACACCAAAACAACACCAATCCGATTATGTGACAACAAGCGCTGATCGCATTGACACACACAGCCCCTAGGGCAGCCCCCAGAGGTTAAAAAGTGGTCCTAACCACTCCCAAAAGTAGTTTGGAGGTCAGAGGTCAATTTGGCACCTTTTTGGCACCTTGCTCTCTGCTCGTCCCACCCAGGGACGAATACAAACTAGCATTCGTCCCACCCAGGGACGAATATCAGAATTCGCCCCAGGGTGAGGCGAATAGCAAGTTTGACTGGCAAAAAGTCAAACCTCGACAAGTCCGCCAGTTAACTGAAGCTTCAGGCCATGCAATTGTGAGGAATGGCTCCAAATCAAGGAGAGAGACTTCAATCATGCATGTCTTTATTTTAGAGGCCTCATGCAAGGAGACTCTAAATCAGGGAATAATCTTTTTCTCAAAATAGGACATGCAACTCAAGTGGCACCCTCGCATGCGCAATTCAAACAGAGAGACCCTAGGTCTATAAATTGGTGAGTTTTCTCACCCAAAGATATATAGAGAAGGAGCATTTGAGCAACGAAGTGCTGCCAATTTACATACCTACTTGCGATTTGTGCCTTTCACATCCTTAATCTCTCATTCGAAAGGGAGGTTATTGGGTGACTATTGGAAGCACGAATCAAGACCCAAAACCCAATTTTTGGCCACAATATCCCACAAATTTTTTTGACAACACCCCATAACAGGTTTTGGACCCATCCCAAGTGGATTGGTGCCGAAACAAAGTCCCAAACGGTGGGCGTCCTGCCCCCGGGCGCTCCCCAAGCTGTCGCAGTTCTAAACGCCCCACCCCGGGATGAATAGAAATCTGTGATAGATTTCTCTGATTTTTCTTTTGCATCTTATTCTAGGTTATTTAAATAGGCTGTAGTTTAAATTTCATTTCATTTTGAGCATTTTTGACCAGGTTTTTATCATTTCCCGCCTTTACTAATCTGCAGATGCCATCATCAAAATATGGGTGCTAGAGGCAAAATTGGAGAAATATGACCATCTGGGTCTTCCCAAAACACCCCCAATTAGCTAACCCCAACTTTGCAGGTCATTTGGAGCTTCCTAGGTAGGACATTGAAGAGGGTGCTTTCTGACAAATTGTTGTAGGTTAATTCGTCCCACCCCGGAGCGAATACAAATCTGTGAGGAATTTCTTGACTGTTCTTTTTGCAGTGGTCTCCTGGTAACATATTCATGCTTTTGTCAAATTTTTAGGTCGTTCTGATGTTATTCGATCATCGTTTTAATATTTTCATGCATACACTAACAGTAGGCCTTGGGAAACGCATGTTTTATTCTATCTGCAGGTGCTACTAATATTTTTTGTTTCCTTGAACGTAGGTCTTCGACATCAGAGGAGCAGGAAGGAATCAAAAATCATACACACAAGCGGCGGTGACATTTTGGTCCGCCCATCTTACATGTGGGCACGCGGAAGAAGGATTTGCTATCTATGGATGTGATAAAGAAACATATTTGACGCTCCTATCCCCTAAAAAGGAAGGAGACGTATTGTAACACAACTTTGAAAGCATATCAATAAAAAGGGCAGCATATTTCATATTGCTTTTATCTTGTGTCGATTCGTCTATGTTCTTTCTTTTCATGCATGTTGCAATATATAGGCTTTTAGCGTTAAGTTTGGTTTTAAACGCATCTTGCTTGGCATATTCCTTTTTGTTTCCGTATCCTCGTGCTTTTAGTTGGTATTTTATATTTTTTTTAGACGTTAAAGTGGTGGCATGTTTTGATGGCATTAATCGAGCGGACTTGGCGCTAGGACGCATCGGGCTTAGATGGAATTTGGGTGGAGAAAGCACCATTTTGTTTTAAAATACTTTCGCATGTTTGTTAAATTGCTGAGATGCGATATGTTGTATTGATAGCTACTGATTTATTAGAAGAGAACATGCTCGAAGGAGGAGATGCCTTGTTCACAACAGGAGAATGAAGGCATACAGATCATGCTATGAAGGTGAGGGCCATGTTCGATTTTTTGGATGAGCTGAGAATGAGATTTTTTGTCAGATCAAGATAGGAGAACGCAAAAATTTCAAATTTTGGCTTCTAAAGTTAAGAGTTATAAATTTCTCCCACTATGTCTGTTATATGAATCACTACAGAGGGATGGAGATGTTTTTTCTCTATCGATGAGGTTGACTATGGATAAGATGGTGTTTTACCTTCAAGCTTAGACGTTGCATCGGATCAGACCTGGACGGGTGCTCAAGACTTGTAATGCTATTTTACCTATAATGTAGTGATTGATTTGGTGGCTTAGCAATGTTTATCTAATGGACACCCTAATTATCCTATTGAACATGTGATGAAACGTTGCTCTACAATTGAATTTTTTGCTTGTTGTCATTTAGTGTTTGAAAGGACACTTCCCTTGTTATTTTCGATGAAAAAAGGATGAAATGGACCCAAATATAGATGTGCTAATTCTGATCAAGGGTGGCAAAGAGCAGTCTGATGAAGTGATGTGCGAATGGCACATGATAGATAGATATAGTTTTTCATGTGGAGAAGAAGTGTTGAGGACGCGGATGAGGTTGCAGGTTGGGAGATGTTTTTTGTTCGCATGAAGGCACTGCAGCTCGCTCGACGATGGAAGGGTATGGATATACTACATTATTGGCACTACTGTGGATGCTCCTGTGTGATCTGGGTGAATTTTGACATTGATGCATGTACATAAAGGCGACGATAGCAGTAGTAATGTTGAATCAGTTTTTGCATGCTGCTTTGAGTTTTTCTAATGACTGTATGGCCAACAAAGTCTTTATGGCCCATATTTTGTTTAAGGGCACTATATTTTTTTCATGGCTTCTTATTATATTTTTCAGATGATGGCCCAGATAATTCCCCTACGTTGGAAAATTGAAAATTATTTGTTTTTATTCCACATGAGTGCGATGCTAGGAATATTTTATTCTTGAGGTTTATTTTGTTGCCTAGAGAGGCATGCTATTTTTCTCATGCATGGAAAACTTATTGAGATCCGACTATAGCCATGTTTATAGTCGTTGGAAATATTTTTGGCATTAGGCCTATTTGATAACATGACAAATGTCAAGTGAAACTGACAAGTGTCAAGGTGAAGGCATAGTGCACTTTAATTCTAACATTCCCCCTTAAAGTGCACTATCCTAACTAAAGAAAAAAACAAGTCAACATTAGGTAACATTCCCCCTTAATGTTGACTTCTCTAAAAAAAATTCTATCATCCTTATTTATTGTTGATTTGGTCTAGGCTCGTGCTCTATGCGCTTGGCTCTCCAGTTGTGAAAAAATACTAGATCAATAGTGTATACATCTTGATCTTTTGCCACAGGGTCAGCCACTTCCTCTGGTCTGTTGCTCTGGGTCAGTCGTCTAAGTGCCTCAGGGTCATCATGGGTGCCTCAAGGTCAGCCACTCCTGGGTCTGTTGCCTCTATAGGTCATCCTTAGAGGATGTTGCCTCTCGTAAGTCACTAACTAGGTTCACCATGAATATCATCCCCCCTCATGGTGAAACTCAATCTAGAAGGTGTCGGTATCTACCAAAAAATACACCTTAATACAAAGGAAAAACAAGCCATATAAGAGTGTCGGTCTCTATCGAAAATGCACTCAATACAATAAAATGAGCCATAGATCCAAATATGGAGGAGAACAAGAAGATAATAAGAGAATATTCTGAAGTGTCTTCATCTGTAGTCTTTAGAAGTAGATCCGAAAAAACCTCGGATAGTGCACATTAAGGGGGAATGTTAGAATTAAAGTGCACTATGCCTTCACCTTGACACTTGTCAGTTTCACTTGACATTTGTCATGTTATCAAATAGGCCTTATGCCTATATATGTAATCCATTTATATCAATACAAATATAATTAGTTTCCCTCCTAACATTTGGTATCAGAGCTCTAGGATTTCTCCGGCCTTGTGAGCTTGAGGGGGATTTCCCTCATGGAAATCCCGCCCTCATTTTCCCCCCATTTTTCCATTTCTTCATTTTTCTCCCAATTGTTTTTCTAACTAAGGGAGTATGCTCTCCATCCATGGGATGGATCAGAAGCCAGAAAGTATAAGAAAAATTACTGCCTATGTATCCATCCACAAAAGTAGTTCTTGGTAGAAGAATGAAAAATGAGATACACTTAAGGGGGATTTCATAATTCTTTTAACCTCCCATCGCATCGTCAAGGAAGCCGATCACAGTAATATTATTCCTGAAGTAACTCAAAGTATAATGGCTAAGATTTTGTCTTCTCCCACCATCAGATGTGTGAATTACGACTATCGATGATAGCCAGGTTCATAAAGAAAATGATGTTGTTTTACATGATGCTAGCAAATCATCGTATTGATAGATTCTAAGAAATGATGTCATTTGTGATTGTGAACATCATGGAGTTGCAAAACCATGGGTGTATGAGGAACCATCAATATGAGAATGTTGTTTGTATGGCGGTTCACATGAGTTCATTATTGCGATTCAAGTGTTTTTTATGATCTGACGGTATTTTTTGTGGCTCTATGTGAAAATTTAATGGTTTGTGATGGTGTCATTTGATGAAGATGAATGAAGATGTTGATGAATATGATTATTCCATGTATGGATGTGTGCTCTCAAAGTGTTGTACAAACCAGTGTATTCTTGCAGATTGATGATGAAGTGTAGATCCACATGATATCATTGTTTTTTTGAGTTTACAACGAAAGCAATGGAAAATAGAATACATGGAGTATTGCATATGGAGTAGTGGACATTTTTAAAGTTGAACATTTGGGCTTGCTATTGTAATTGAAGTAGCAAAAAACTCATTGAAGTGGATTTAACGGCTCCAGTTGGATTATGAAAATCCTAGACCAATAGAATCCCTCGCGCTACTCCTATGGACGAGATCAAAGAGTTATGCCAAAAAAATCTAGATGCCAAAATCTGAGACTGATGCAGATGAGATGGAGGAGATCTTGTAGTCACAAAGATTTTTTTTTAAGTGGTCACGCGTGTTTGAAGTTACAGAGATTCTTTTGGCGCCCAACAACTAGTCTATTTTACATTTTTGGAAAGCTTAGTATGGTGTGCAGAAGCCGCGTAGCTGCTCTACTTGGTGTGCTCATTATTCTCATGATGTTTTTATGCATGTTGGTCAGTGACATCAGTGACATCGCGTGTGATGCAAAGCAGTCGAAGATTTTTTTGAGATGTCTAACGGTCAAAAAATTGGGATTCTCGAGATATCATGTTAAAGCGCCACATGGAGAAATTAATATTTAGAGCTTGTTATGCTCAAGTGCAACTACCAGAGTACCAGCTTAGATTTTTTTGTTTTATATTCTACGCGAGAAATCATGCTGGGTTCGATTGCTACTGAGACAAATCTCTTATTATTTAAATTCTTCTTGTTGTTGGTATTTTATATTTTTTTTAGATGTTAAAGTGGTGGCATGTTTTGATGCGTTAATCGAGCGATGGGCTCAGATGGAATCTGGGTGGATAAAGCATCATTTCATTTTAAAATACTTCAACATGTTTGTTAAACTGCTCAAACGCGATTTGTTGTATTGATAGCTGTCGATTCCTTAGAAGCAGATATGCCCAAAGGAGGAAATGCCTTGTTCACAATAGGAGAATGAAGGCAGAAAGATTATGCTATGAAGGCAAGGGTCATGTTGTTCGGTTTTTTGGCTGAGCGAAGAATGATATTTTTTGTCAGATCAAGATAGGAGAATGCATAGATTTTAGATTTTGGCTTCCAAAGTTCAGAGTTATAAATTTCTCCCACTATGTCTATTATATGAATCACTGCAGAGGAATGGCAATGTTTTTTCTCTACCGATGAGGTCGACTGTGGATAATATGGTGTTCTACCTTCAAGCTTAGACGCTACGCCGGATCAGACCTAGACAGGTGCTCAAGACCTGTAATGCTATTTTACCTATAATGCAGTGATTGCTTTGGTGGCTTAGCAATGTTGATCTAATGGACACCTTGATTATCCTGCTGAACATGTGATGAAACATTGCTCTGTGACTGAATTTTCTACTTGCTTTCATTTAGTGTTTGAAAGGACACTTCCCTTGTTATTTATGGTGAAAAAGGATGAAATGGACCCAAATGTAGATGCGTTGATTCTGATCAAGGGTGGCAAAGAGCAGTCTAATGAAGTGATGTGCGAATGGCACATAATAAATAGCTATAGTTTTTCATGTGGAGAAGAAGTGTTGAGGGCTCGGATGAGGTTGCAGGTTGGGAGATGTTTTTTGTTCGCATGAAGGCACTGCAGCTTGCTCGACGATGGAAGGGTATGGATATACTGCACTGTTGGCACTACTGTGGATGCTCCTATGTGATTTGGGTGAATTTTGACATTGATGCATGTCCAAATTTGATATTCATGGTGAACATAGTCAGTGACCTATAAATGGTAACATCCTTTGAGGATGACCTATAGAGACAATAGACCCAGAAGTGGCTGACCCTGAGGCACCTATGATGACCCTAAGGCACTTAGACGACTAACCTAGTGGCAATAGATCCAAGGAGTGGCTAACCCTGTGGCAACATATCGAGATGTATACATTGTTGATCTAGTATTATTCATAGCTGGAGAGCCAAGTGCAAAGAGTGCAAGCCTAGACCAAATCATGTAATAAAGGAGGATGATAAGGTTTTTTTAGTGAATTCAACATTAAGGGGGAATGTTACCTAATGTTGACTTGTTTTTTCTTCTTTAGTTAGGATAGTGCAATTTAAGGGGGAATGTTAGAATTAAAGTGCACTATGTCTCTTTAGTTTGACACTTGTCAGTTTCCTTGACAAGTGTCATGTCATTCTTATAGGCTCCTGCCTATATATTGTAACCTTTTGTATCAATAACATATCTCATTTGTTCTTATTCCTAACAATTACTACCAATATATCACCATGTTTTCTTTGAATGAAGGGTGATCTAGTTATAAAATCTATAGATATAACATCCCATATCCATTCTACTATTTTGGACGGATAGAAATCCTATCAGTTATTGATATTTAGCCTTAAAATTTTTACACTCAATATGTTTATCTAAATGTGTGGCTACACCATTCTTAATTTTAGGATGAACAAAGAGTGTGTTAATTTATTCATATATCATTTTCACTCCTAGATAATCCACATGTCATGCCCAATGGAATTAATCTAAAACTATTCTTTTTAAATTATATATTATTAGCATAAAATATATAATAATTAAATTTAAGTATTCCATCAATATGAATGGTATAGCCTATATATTTGGTATATTTTGAAACCTTTGTAGATAAAATATTTATTTATTCATTTGTACATACCATACCATTACAATTAAGTTTTTATAAGGTCTTTCAAATCCACATTTAATTCTATTTTTGAACAAACATGATGCTTGTAGGCAAAATTTGTAACCCTTTTATACTTGCTTATAATAATATATATATAAAAATTCATATTCATAAAGGAATTACCTTCATTGTTTTTATTATATTTTAGATTTGGTTAAGTGAAAATATATCTTAGACTCTAATGATAAATTTTTAAGTTAAATCTTTGTCCAAGAAGGTAATGTTACCACATTTTTAGTGCACGCATGACTATGGCCACCTTGAAATCATTAATTGGATAATCTAAGTTATAATCATTAAACTTATATGTTTTATACCTACTCATGTGACCTTTCTACATAAGAACCCCTTTTAATCCATCTATTGATACATCAATACAAAAAAAACTTATTTATCTTGGGGATAAGTAAAACATGTTCACTTGTCAAAAAAATGGTCAAATATTAAAATTTTATTCACATTTTTGTAGCCACATAAATTTCTTTCTTTTGGATTGAAGGGAAGTAAAATAATTCACAATATTAACAAAATCCTTGAATGAATCTATTATAATAAATTGCAAGGTCCATAATTTATTTATGTTTACCTTAGGTATGTTAATGTGTTATTGACACCTTGCTATAGATTTTGTTTTAAAATAATTACTAAAAAATTCTTCCTTAGTTATGATATGCCTTAAGTATTAGACTTTGGTTTGATGGAGAACTTGGATTTTTTACGAACAACTTATGTTCTCCTATGTAGTATAGCACTTGTTTAATATTATTCTCATGTTAAATATTAAAATTAATAAGGATATAATTAGGAAGAAACTAATACAAACATATTAATAAATGTTTGAATATATTATTCATTAAACACATAAAAGTTGTAGGTGCAATGTTTATCCAAAAAGGTACCACTATGCATTTGAAGTGGCTATATTGGGTACTAAAAGCTATTTATTAAATATCTTAGTCCTAATATCTATTTTAAAAAATATAATTATTCCTTATATTAATTTATAAATTCATCTATATGAGATAAGGGATGCTTACTTTTAATAGTTTATTTAAAATTTTATTAGTAATGAGTAAAGGTCCTTCATGACAAATATCTAGGTTTGTGAACTTCCTAGGTAATTCACAAACTAATCAAGAGGGAAGTTCACAAACTAATCCATCATGTATTTAATTCTTCTTGACAAATATAACTAGTGCACCTAGTAATGAAATACTAGATTGATTAACCCTTTCTCTATTTACTCTTGTAGTTGGACCTTCAACTTCTTTAATTATTGGGTGTTCATCCCTTAAGGAGTTATAAATATTGAATTAGTGTTTGATACTGAATCAATTGAAAAGTCTAGCTCCCTTCACAATTTTAGACACAATACTTTCTTATCATAAAAGTATCAATATTCTTGAAGAATATAATGAGAATATATAATATTTTCCTTGTTATTTTCATGCAAATCCTTAACAATTATGGTAAATAATCACTATTTACTTAAAAAATATATTTCTATTTGTATTATTAATATCATCATCAGTAATACTAAATTATATACACCATGAATTGACATAGATTATCAATATCATCATTAGAATATTCAATGCTTTTAACATAACAATCATCCTTTGGACCTTTGCTCTATGAGGAAACTAATCCATACCTAAAACTATTTCATATATACCAATTGTGTTACTTGGATATCTAGGTTTGTGAACTTCCCTCTTGATTTTAGACCATATTTCAAGATCATACCTCTAGTTGAATGAAACATTCCCGATGTCATCTATAATTTAGGATACTCTACCAAAAATATTACACACTAAAATTAAATTAAAAAATAATTAGCAACTCGTGTGTCTATCAAAACTAAAATATGATGGTTAACAATATACCTATAAACTCAATTACAATATCCTAATGCTATATTTAGTGGTAATCCATCATTTCATACATCTTATGATGACTTGGGACATTTACAACTATAGTAGTAGATTTTTATGAAGATGTTGATTATTTCACCTATACCAATTAAGGTTATTCTTTAGAAATATCAGGATCTATAAATACAAAATAAACAATAAGGTGTCATAGGCCATGAGTTTCCTAAGAAGGCCTATTTTGATTTTGATGTTGAACCATAATGTTATTAGTGGTAGTCAACTATGGTGTTGGATAAGGTCTAGATTGTAAAAATTATCATTTATCCTTTCTTCTAGGTTGTCATATGTTCACTTGAGACTCATACTTTATAATATCCAAAATCCTAGGGTCCTATTCTCCTAGATTTGAGGTGATTTAGGTTTATTCTACTACTAAAAATGAACCAAATCGAGTCATGAATAACAATTGGTAGAAGGGTGAGGTATATAAGATTTAACATCTTTATAAAATTGGAAGTGGTTTTTCTACTCAAAAATTGGGTCTATCTTCTACAACTAAGGCTTGTCTATACATGCCAATTGTCAAGTTGATGTGCTATTTCTTCTAACATATTGAGCTATGAAAAGTTGTGATTCTTTGATAAATCTATTCACATAAATCATCTTATATTCTATATATAGAATTATAGTCAATATAATTATAAATGTGTGTTTCTCTTTCATGATTAGGCTATAAAACATTTACATTCAATTCTACACCAATACTGAGCTAATATGAGAGGGAGAGGGAGAGGAGATGGATCTAGTGTGTAGGATGGTTTAATTTTTACCAATATTGGGGTGGATCTTGACCCCTTAAATCCTTTAGTTTCTACACAAATTCTAGGTGGAAGGAAAGTTGAAATGTGGAGATGTTGTGGTAGGCATATTAGAAGTAGTTGATTCAGATATTGCATTTGATTGGATGGGTGCTAGGTTGTGTTATAATTATATTCTCTTCTTCTCTATTGGGAGAGTCCATCCTCTACAACGGTGCTTTGGCCCTATTCATAATTTTGTTTTTGGTACACCCTATTTAGATCCTTCATGGATTAGGGACATTATTTCCCCTTACCCTTTAATATTGGGGTTTTTATTTTTAGTTTTATTAGAGAGAGAACCTAGCCAAGGTATGTTTGATATTGAGATTTATTTGGTTATGTATGTTATTCCTAGGTTTATGAATCTATGGAATATATTGTTGGTTTTTTTTATTCCTATGAGGAAGTCCTTTCCTAGGGTTTGTTTAGTTGTGAGAGGGATTCCAACCATCAAAAGTTCTATCGCTAACCCTAGATTTACTCTATCTGAAAACGTGGATCCCTTATTGGATACATATAGGTTTGGTATTTCTTTAACTTGGAGTCATTAGGCTTTAGTGTAATCCTAGTCCTAGTTAGGATAATAAATTTGAATATTGATGTAAACATGATTTCAGCTCTAAGTTTTCTTTCTACTATTCCTAGTTGTGTTTCACCTATAACCAAGGATCTTGTGTTTGTGAGTCCTTTTAGGTTCAGGATTTGTTTCTTAATTCTTTGGTTCCAAGTGGGAACATGATCCAAATGTTCATTACTAAGCCAAGAAATTTTTTTGTTGCCTTTTGATCTTTGGGTGCTCAGTGGTTCTGGCTCTTATTGAACTATTGGGTGAGAGAAATACAACTTTATTTTTTGTTTCTCCCTAAGTATCAGTTGCAAGATTTCAAAATCTAGAGTGATTCTAGAAATTTGATTTTTTGTCTAGACGAGAAAAAATTAAATTTTAATTTAAAAAAAAAAATAAGCAAGAACTTGATAGGAGAAGTTAAAATTGGGTTCTAGACAATTTTTTCCCTCTGGGATGAAGTCATTAAGAGGATACAAGGTATAATTTTTTGGTTATGTGGATCCAAAATTTTTAATGTAGGAATGTTGAGATATTGGATGAAATGTTGTGTGGATTTTGGGACATTTTTGTAGGAATATGTTTGCACCTTCTAGATTCCTTGGTGTACATCATATGTACCTCTTGGAGTATTTAGTGCAGTTTGGATATGTCTTCTATTTCAAAAAATCAGAGCCCTCATTGATTCCAGAATTTTTTTTTTTGGCTTGGGTGGGAAATTATTATTTTCAAAATTTTAATCAAGAATGAGCAAGAACTTGGTTGGAGAAGGAAAATATGGATTCCTTGTTAGATATAGCTCTTTGGTGAGGTATACTCATGATACAATTTGGATCTTCTTCATGTGGGTTTTGTGACATACTTTTTGGAATGGTTTTGTTTTTAAGATATAACATTCAGGTTCATGGGGTTGGGTTGTTTGGCATCCCTACTTCAATTTTTTTTCATCCCTTTGAGTAGTTGTTGGAACAAAATCTGCCTTCGATTAATAGTGTTGCGCCTTAGACTTTGCCAACATTGAATAGACATATCTTGCTTGAGATCATCTATCTAGTCTCCAGAGAAGGCTGGTTCCTTTGAAGTTTTTTAGAGAAAAGGGGAAACAAGAGATAAGGGAAATATAGCCTAAGCTAGAACTTTTATATGGTGCAGGTTAGACAACATCAAAGACAGATTTACTTACTTCTATCCAAAGCATTTAAAAACACATTCCAATGCAGAAATTATATAATTCTAGATATGATTTCTAATATTTCGTTCAGCATGCGTATATATTAGATTCTTATTCCAACAATATGATTTATGTATTGCGAAGGTTCAGATACAAGAACATACTCAATTTATAATTCAATATTGTGAGTAGAAATAAAGAACATTAATACATACACTTGCACGATATGAACCAGAAGCCAATGGGAGATGTGATTTTATTGCTTGTATTCGAAGTACGTACACATAGTCTTGTAAAAATCAAAGAGCCGACCTTTTTTTGGGAGTCGCTCACCCCTATATATACCCTAAAAGAGTATCTTTTCCTACGTACATCTTACTTATTTTACAAGCAATAATTTGCAGTTTCTAACAATACACAACAGACTTCCCGTAGATTGGATAGATTGGCAATCATCCAGTGGACCTGCCAGGTTATAATCAACAGAACGTTATTAAAAAATCGACACCTGATGTCAGTGCTCGTCTCCTAGTTGCCAAAAATATACTTTATTCCTTTACAGCTGGTGTGTCACGAAATCGTCTCCTATTTTTCTCCTCTGCCGCTTCCAACCACAAAAATGAGACATGTCATGAAATCGTGACATTCATCTCTTCCTTTGCTCTTTTGCTGCCTCCAGCCGCAAAAATGAGACATGTCACGAAATCGTGACATTCGTCTCGTCCTTTGATCTTTTGCTACCTCCTACCACGAAAATGAGACATGTCACGAAATCGTGACATTCATCTCCTGTTTTGCTCCTCTACCGCTTCCAGCCGTGAAAATGAGACATGTGAAATCGCGACATTCGTCTCTTCCTTTGCTCTTTTGCTGCCTCCCGCCACAAAAATGAGACATGTCATGAAATCACGACATTCTTTTCTTGCTTTGCTTTTCTGTTGCCTTCAACCATGAAAATGCAAAATGTCGCAATATCGTGACACTTTTTCCTCCTTGCTCCCTTTTGTTGCTCTTAGCCGCGAAAAAGCAATATGTCATGATATTGTGACACTTTTTCCCCTTGGCTCTTTCTCTTTGATTTGGACCGCGAAAATGCAACATGTCGCGATATCGTGACACTTTTTCCTCTTTGATCTTTCTCTTCCTTTTAGCCACGAAAATACAACATGTCACGATATCGCGATACTTTTTCCTCTTGGCTTTTTCTCTTGCTTTTAACCGCAAAAATACAACATGTCGCGATATCGCGACACTTTTTCCTCTTGGCTCTTTCTCTTGCTTTTATCCACGAAAATACAACATGTTGCGATATCGCGACACTTTTTCCTCTTGCTCCCTTTTGCTGCTCTTAGCCACGAAAATGAAACATGTCACGATATCGCGACACTTTTTCCCATTGCTCTTTCTCTTCGCCTTGAACCGTGAAAATGCAACATGTCGCGATATCGCGACACTTTTTCCTCCTTGCGGTGTTTTGATTTTTCTTTGATCTTTTAGCATATGGGCCACTTTGGTCTTCTTGGGAAATATGCAAAAAGGTGCATCAACTATTTTTCTGTAGTTAGGCACTTTTTGACTAATATTCTTGGTGCCTTTTGGGGGAATTTTTGCTTGCAAAAATAGAGACCAGGCCTTTATCCATTGGGAAATGGAGTCACCAGCATAGTTGCGAAAAGTAAATTTTCAAGCAAAAAAACACAAGAAAAATAATGCACTTTGGAGAACAAGTGGTCTTCACCTTATCAAAACATTTCTTTTACCACTTAGGTATTTAATCTTTGTCTGAAGAACACAAAAATTCAATTGTGGGAGCTGGTCTCAGCTCTAGCTGCTAGGATTTCTTAGGTGGCTGGAACACTTCGGGAGCATAAGAATGACCATTTACTTTGTTTGGAAGGATTCCAATAGGGAAACTTCCTCCCAGGAGTGAGCGTCAATCCTTCTTATTGTCTTATGGAAATATTAGGCCGTAAAAAAGGGAAATATTTACAAAACTTCAAACTTATAATATACTGTAGATATAATGGTTCTCTGTAGTTTTACTGGAAATACAATTTTAGGTGAAAAGCATTCACTGTGATGGGTAGAACTCGTACATATTGATATTTTAACTGGAAGGCATTGAATTGCTTTTCTAAAACAATTTCGAATGGCCCCTCCCAAAATGCATCAAACTTGTCACGATGTCCTGGCTTTGTTTTCTTGACATTCCATTTTAATACCAGGTCACCTATTTTAAATTTCTTGAAAGTGGTTTTCTTATCAAACCACCCGACTATTTTTACCATATGCTTTTGATGATGATCGTAGGCCTGTTCCCTAGATTCTTCAAGCTGCAGAAGTTGCATCAGTCGGGCATCTATTGGATGGACTTCATCTTCGTTGACTTGGTTTAGCATTCTCAACGTGGGTATTTCCATATGAATTGGTAGAATAGCTTCTTTTCCATAAACCAAAGCATATGGCAAAGTATTGATTGATTTTTTTATTGAGATTCTATCGACCCACAAGGCTTGATTCAGGAGTGAGTGCCAGTTCTTCTTATTATCCTCTAATGTTCTTTTCAAAATTCTTAGAATATTCTTATTAGTAGACTCATCTAATCCATTACCTTGTGGGTAATAATTAGAGGAAGTCTTCTGGTAAATTCCATATCTACTGATGAATTCGATCATCTTTGCACTAGTGAAAGGGGATCCATTGTCTGCAATCAAAGAATCTAGTATACCAAACCTTGTGATTAGACTTTTGATGAATTCTATCACCACCTCTGAATCAGCTTTCTTCGTAGGCACTGCTTCTGCCCATTTGGTGAAATAGTTCATGGCAGTGAGAATGTATTTGTGGCCTGATGATGAGTTTGGCTCTATTATCCCTACGAAATATAACCCCCACTGCTGGAATGGTTCCTCGACTTGAATAGGCTTTAAGGGCATGGGTGCATTTCTATTTCTTCCGACATACCTCTAACACTGTTCACACCTCTGGGTCACTCTGTACACATCTAGGAAGATGGAATGCCAATAACATCCAGCTCTAAGGATCTTCAAAGCTGTAGTTCGACCTGCATAATGTCCCCCTGAAAAACCCTCATGAAATTCATCTAACACTTTCTGCTTTTCATTATCGGGAATGCATTTTAACAACACACCATCAATGTTAATCCTATACAACCCCTCTGTTCGACGGGTATATTTTAATGCTTGGGTCCTAAATCTCCTTCTTTAGGAAGTGTTCATATCTTCAGGGCATGACCCAGTTTGAAAATACCTCACAAAGTCGTCGATCCAACCCGAACTCACTCTGTCTTGGTGTTGCTCTATGTTTGCCATGACGGGATGGTTCTCCCCATATCCACTTGCAGCTTGCTTGGCCAATTCGTGGCACAAAGCTCTCCCTCTGACTATTTTAGTAGGATGTATTTCTACATCATACTATTGGATGCGAGTCACCCATCCAGATCTTTTTTCACCCAATTCTCCTTGAATTATGAAGTTCCTTACATTAGGATGAATAACATACACCATCGTCCGACTCGGGATAAGAAGTGTTTTAGCTTATTCAAGGATTTCATAATTGCGTATACTTGTTTTTCTATGAAGCTGTACCTTTCCTCATGTTTGAGCATGGTGGAACTCAGAAAGGCTATGGGTGTCTCTTCATCATCTGCTCCTTTTTGAGTGAGAACTACAACATAACTATTTTGTTCTCCGATAGCATATAGTATGAAACCTCGGGAATAGTCAGGGTTTACTAGCACAGGAGCTTGAGCGATGGCTTCTAGAATTTTCCAAAAAGCTTCTTTCCTTGGCTCTGTCCATTTGAAAGGAGCGTCCTTTTTCAATAATTTAGTCATTGGCTTAACTATTTGGGAAAAATCTGCAATGAATTTTTTGACGAAATTTATTTTCCCAAAGAAAGACTACAAACCTTTCTTTTTAACTGGGAGTGACAACTCAAGAAGTGCCTTTACTCTATCAGGATCAATTGACAACCTAGATTTAGAAATAACATGCCCAAGGAGTATTCCTTCTTCTACAACAAAAATGGATTTATTAGGATTTAGTGATATCCCAAATTCTCTACATTTCTCAAATACTTGCTGCAGATGAGTGGCATGGTCCTTTTTGTCATGAGAAAAAATAGTCATGTCATCTGAATAGACGACAATAATTTTGTTCGCAATATCCCCAAAAGCTATGTCTATGGCTCTCTGGAAAGTTGCTCCTGCGTTAGATAATCTAAAGAGCATCCTTTGGTATGCAAATGTTCCCCACTTAGTGGTGAATGCAGTCTTGTATTGATATTCATTTCTCACCCAAACCTGATTATAATTAGAAAAGCCATATAACAGAGAAAACCTTTCTGCTACCGCCACAGTATGAAGTATTGGGTCAATTTGGGGTAAAGGATAATGATCCTTTAAAGAGTCTCTGTTCAAATTTCTGAAATCGACACATAGTCATATTTCTTCATTTTTCTTGCAGACTGAAACTAAATTTGCCACCCAGGTAGAGTGCTTGATTGGGTATATTATCTTAGCCTGCAGGAGTTTTAACAACTCTTGTTTCATTAAGGCTTCAATCTTGGGATTCATGGGCCTCTGCCTCTGCCTAAAAGGTTTAGCTCCTTCCTCTAGTTCGATGGTATGCTGAATGACCTCTTTCTTGTATACTTTCAGATCACTATAAGTCTAGGCTATTATATCTGGATATTCTCTACATAACTGTTTAATTTGTTCTAGTTCTACCACTGTACAATCGGTCCCCACTTTGATCATTTTGCCCGGTTCTAGTTCTATTTCCTCATACCGGTGTTCATCTACCTTGATACTTCGACCTACAGATCTATCGCTATTGTCGAAAAGGCTCTCTAGGGTGATCAGTCCCCTAGGGATATGATTATTCCTCAGTTGAATAAGGCTCTCTTCATCCTCTTCTTATAACTCTCTTT
The DNA here is from genome assembly GCA_028583015.1 of Wollemia nobilis. NCBI lineage: Eukaryota > Viridiplantae > Streptophyta > Pinopsida > Araucariales > Araucariaceae > Wollemia > Wollemia nobilis. The sequence goes on from JAQPPZ010016381.1 coordinate 4,487,352, forward strand.
CTGTAGAGCAATTCATCTCATGAATAAGAAAATCCAGGATCTGCTCGTCGTTTTCAAATACCTGCCAAAAAATGTCCTTGTCGGGTATAGAAGGTTTGTATATAAGTCTAACTGTTTTAGACTTCTGAATAACATTGTTGACTGGGAAAAAATTTGATCCTACTGATGCTAACAGGTTTGCATGTGTGTTCTTCTCTCTGGAAATGTATTTCATGTTTAGTGCTTCGAAGTTTTCCAATAGATCTAACACTTTGTTTTTGTAAGCCCTTAGGTAATGCTTCTTACAAATGTATTTACCAGTAACCTGTTTAACAATCAGTTCTAAATCTCCATAGATCAACAGCTGTTTTGCACCCAGTTTTTCAGCTTTCTTGAGTCCCAAACACAAGGCTTCGTATTCAGCTGCGTTATTGGTGCAACTCCATGTCAACCTATATGAAAATACTTTTTCTTTTCTAGTGGGTGAAATCAGGACGATTCCAGCTCCTACTCCATTTTTGCACCTTGAGCCATCGAAGTACAATTTCCATAACTGGTTGGCTGAATAATCTATTTTAGGGACAGCAATAGGGAGATTTTTTGTTTTCTCAATGGAATAGCTTCCCATTTCTGTCTCTATCATAGCATTGAAGTATTTCATTGAAAACTAATCTTCATATTGGAGTTCCTCCAGGGTTTCTTCCATTAAGTCGATATTCTCCAATTCCTCGGACATCATGTTGACGGTAGTTGTTTCTTCTAGTATTTCTACATGAAAAGTAGATGGTTTTTCATTGTAGATCTTGACTCTTTTAACTTTGAAAGGTATCTCCAAATGCGAATAATCTAGTGATAGATAACCTCCCAGTTTGGTTGTGAACTCTCTGGATAAACACATACCGAAATATGGTTCTAAGTCTACAATGACTACTTCTTGTATGATGACTGCTTCTGGCATTCTGTGGAGTTGAATAGGGATATCTTTGATCACCCTGATAGTTTTTATTGGAGTACCATCCAATTGCAACACACCGAGATGAATTCAAGTATATTCCATCCCTATTATGTCACATACGACTTTTGGCATCACCGTAGTTGCGGCCCCTGAATCAATCATGCAATTGTGAACTATCCACCCCTCCATTTGCAAGGATAGATAGAATGGGGGTGGTCTATTTTTTCTAGAGGTTGACACAAAATTTGCCTGTATAACATTTGAGGAAGAGATATTATTCTTTAAATTTAAATATTCTTGGAGGAGGTCAATCTGACCAGGAATTTGCAGTGCATCATACATGCTTATCTTGGAAGGAGTCCTCTTCATTTCTTCTGCAATGTTGAACGAAAGGGTTGTAGGTGGGGGTACCTCAATACTCTTTTCCCTTCCACTAGTAGATGTGTCGTATCTATCTCTATAGACCTGCATAGCTTCTATTCTTTGCCTTTGTTGGCAATTTTGGGTACCTTGGGTACATTGCTCTTGCTCTAAGTGTAGTTGTTGTCATTGATGTCAAGAAGGTCTTGAAGCAATTTGGTTTGATGTCAAAGTATGTGTCTTGGTGAAGGTTTCAGCATGGACAGTGAGTTGCCAAGAATATCAGGGTAGCCCAGTTGCAAAAAGTTCAAGAAAAAGACAAGTAAGAAAAAGTATGTAGGCGGCTGGAAAAACTGTCATGATTTCGTGACATGTTTGAGGAGAGAGAAAGTTCGGGCAAAAGTGTCACGATTTCGCGACATGCTAGAAGGCAAAGGCAAAGTGGGAAAAACTGTCATGATTTCATGACATGTCACATTTTCGCGACTTGGGAAGCACAGGAATGCAGAGAAAGAAAAGTGTCATGATTTCGCGACACATTGCCAGGAAAGTTGTTCGGACGAGCAAGTGTCGCGATTTCATGACATGTTGCAGGAGAGAGAGTCCGAAAGGAAAAGTGTCACGATTTCGTGACATGTTGAAAAAGAGGAAGTTTGCAGTGTTAACTGTCATGATTTTGTGACAAGTTTGAAGAGAGAGAAAGTGATTCAAGAACTATCATGATTTCGTGACATGCTACAAAAGACAAAGTGAGGACTGTTGCAATTTCATGACAGGATGCAAAGTTCCAGTTGAGGACTATCACAATTTCGTGACATGCTAAAAAGCTCAAAGTGAGAACTGTCATGATTTCGTGACTTGCAGCAAAGAGAAGAGCCTGAAAGGAGAAGTGTCACGATTTTGCGATAGGCAGTGGTGAAAGCGTACGAAAGCCAAAAGTGTCATGATTTCATGATAGGCAGTGGAGAAAGCGTTCGAAAGCCAGAAGCGTTGCGATTTCGCAATAGGCTATAAAGAAGTTGTATGGATGCAAAAAGTGTCATGATTTCATAATAGGTTGAGTTGGCAACTTGCAGTTGTAGAAAGTGTCATGATTTCACGACAGGTTGAGTTGGCAGCTTGCATTTGCAAAAAGTGTCATGATTTCATGACAGAAGTGAGATGACGCAAGGAAAATTCATAAGTGTCACGATTTCACGACAGAAGCTGAGAGGAAGGCCATGAAGACTAAAGTGTCATGATTTTGCGATAGAAGTGTGATGATGTCAGCAACAGGCAAAGGTGTCACAATTTCACGATAGAAGTTGAGAGGAAGGGCATGAAGACAGAAGGGTCACGATTTCGTGATAGAAGAGAAGATGACGTCAGCAAAGACAGGAAGTGTCACGATTTCATGACATAAGCGATAAGGAGGTCGAAAAATGTAGTAGTGTCATGATTTCATGACAGCAAGCGTAGAAGGTGTACAATAGGCAAAGATTTCACGATATCGTGACATGTTGTAGTTTCATGCCAAAAGCTACAAGGAGGCAGTGAAGTCGACAGAGTTAAATCTAGGCCGATGTAGCGTAGGGTTTTATAGCCGACATGATTGAAGGTTAAACAGTCGACTAAGATCAAGGTTCTAATCTTGAGATTATGAGTATAAAAGGAGGGATCCTTGAAGAGTTTGGCATCGATCGAAGTGTGCGTTTGAAGTGCAATCTACGAAATAATAGTGCGGGGGAGAAGTTCGATCGTCGAGAAGAAGAGTGTGCAAAATCTATGCTACGGTGGTTGCACAAAGTGTGCAAAGGCTGTAGTGTGGTGGATGCGCAAAGGAGTAGAATTTGTTGGTGTTGTGACATTCAGAGACAACACGTAGAAGTGAGAAGTTTGATAGCCGAAGTGCTATATGCTGCTGTGTTGCACAGTCTGTGCGAAAGTTGGTTTTGTCTAATACAGTTGTGACAGAACAGTGATGACTTGGAGATAGCATTGAACAAGCATTTGAAAGCTTGTGAACCATTTTTATTTAACCAAATTTGAGGACTAGATTGAGGACTGAGATCGAGGCAAAAGAGGACATTTGTGCTAGACCGAAGGACTACGTTTAGTGCAAATTTGAGGACCAGCTTTACGATGACAGAGTTGAGGACAAAGATCTCCAGCCAGAGTAGGTAATACAAGTGTCTTCTGTGGAAAGAGTTCCACTTGCTAAGGGCATAGGAGATAGATGTCTTCTAAAGGGTCACCAGCCAAAGCAGAATTAGGGGAAGGTGTCTCCTTTGAGCTGAGGCTCATAAACATTGTAATCGAGAAGGATTCCTAGAGGACTTTGATACAAATTTTAAAAGAAAATTTTTATCCGTGGAGTAGCCCACCTTGGGTGAACCACGTAAATTGTTGTGTCACTTTGTGGATTATATTTTGTGCATTATTTTACTGTTGTTATTGTTGCTATCTTTATTCTGCATGTTATTGATTTGAAAGCTGCTTTGATAGATAAAGTTAAAAGTGGTCTTATACTATTCACCCCCCCTCTCAGTATAAGCTTGTGTTCTTCAATTGGTATCAGAGCTGGTTCCTTCAAAAATTTTAACAGCTTGAAGGAAAAGCTTGCAAAAGAACACAATGGATTATTCAAGTGGCAATGCAGCACCTGTTCTTGATGGATCAAATTTCGGTATGTGGAGTGCAAGAATGAAAGTCTATCTTATGGCACTTGGTAATGAGGTATGGGAAGTTATTGAAGATGGGTACACCATCCCTGGAAATGGTCCTTATACTAAAGAAGACAGACTTCTACATCACAACAACTCAAGCCATGAATGTAATCTTGAAGGGTTTACAGAAGGCTGATATTACCAAAGTTATTCACTGCAAGACAGCTAGTGAAATGTGGAAACAACTACAGGTTGTTCATACAGGTGATGCAAATGTCCGAAAGGCCAAGTTGAGACACTTCAAAGGTATGTTTGAACAGCTCAATATGAATGATGATAAAAATATTAGTGACTATATGCTTCATATAGATGAAGTTGTAAATTCTATGAAAGACTTAGGTCTTGAACTTGCTTAAAATGATGTGTGTGATAAGATTTTAAGATCTCTTCCTAATAGATTTAGTGAAAATATTTCTGCCATCGAGGAAGCCAAAGATTTAGATAAGTTGAAAAAAGATGAGCTCCATAGTATTCTTGCAGCATTTGAGCTAAGAACTCAAGTGAAAGTTGATGTAAAGAAAGAGGCAGCTTTCAAAGTTACCAAGAAATCAAAAGGCAAACAGATTCAAGAGAGTGATGAGTCTTCTAGTGAGGAAGAGGCATATTACAGCAAGAAAGGCAATTTCTCTAGAAAGCACAAAAGCAAGAAAAATATAAGATGTTTCAACTATGGAAAATTTGGTCATTATGCTACTGACTGTATTGTTTCCAAGAATGAAAGTGATGAAGATATACAAGATGTTAAGAGCAAGGATTCTGAAAAGCATAGGTATTACAGAAAGAACAAAGATGAGCACAACAATCAAGGAAAGAGGTATTCACACAAGAACAAGAAGAGCTTCTATCTGGACAAAGCAAGTAAGTGTTCTAGCAGTGATAGTGAAAGTTCTTCTAGTGATGATGAAAATAAGATGCTGTTCATTTCAGAAAAGGAGGAAGAACCGAAACATAAATTCACTGTCATGAAATGTTTTAGATGTGGAAATTTTGGGCACCTTGAGGATGACTGCACAAATAATGATTTGGTTGCTAGTATGTATGAGGATGCTTCAGAAAATGATAAGGAAAATGCATGTATGGTTTTTGAAAGGGGTAGCACCTCTAGTGATAAGAAATCTGAAAAAGGCCTTGATAATTCAAAGTGCAATCAAATAGAGAATCTTGAATGTGAACTCAATAATGCTCTTAGTGTTTTGAAAAAGGAAAGAAAGAAGAATGATAGACTCAAGATTAAGTTAGATGAATGTTCTGTATGGAGAGAGACGATCTTATAGAAAGTCTTGACTTCTCTATAACTAAAACTCAAGAACTCAAGGATGAGTTAGAATCTAAGATTCTTGAGTATAATGAGTTAGAGCAGAAAATGGCTTCTTTGAAAGAAGAAAATAAATATTACAAGGATAAGCTCTACAGATTTTAGGATAGCTCCAAGAAGGTTAAGTCTCTCATAAAAAATAAAGAAATCCAACAGATAAAATAGGTCTCGATTTTTTTGAACTGCACAAGAAATAGGTTTGGGGAATCTAGCAAGAGATTTCAAAAGGAAGAAAGTTCTAATGAAGAAAGTACTTCAGATCATGAGTCCGTGAGTGATGAATGCGCAGAAATAGAAAACAAATTTTTGAATATGAAACAAAAGTTTTCAAGACCCAAGAGGTCGATTAAAAGAATATTTCATGGCAAATGTTTTGCGTGTTACAGGTTTGGACACATGGCTACACATTGCATGTCTCAAATGAAGAAGGTTAACAACAATTTTAGAAGTTTTAATATCTTTCAAGGGTATTGCTACTCTTGTAATCAGCGCGGTCATAAGGCAATGTTCTGCAAGATTAATAACAGGAACACGGTTACTCATAATAGACGGATTCAAAAAGGAGGTATGCTAAACAGAAATAACTTTGTTACTTGTTATAAGTGCAACAATGCAGGCCACACAACTAGACAGTGTAGAGCTAATCTTCCAAGGTACAAGAACAAAAAAAGTGATATGAACAGGTCTAAGGATCAAGGTTTGGATAAGAACAGGGATGATAAAAGAAACAGGAACAACAATATGAACAGGTCTAAGGATCAAGGTTTGGATAAGAACAGGGATGATAAAAGAAATAGGAACAACAGTATGAACAGGTCCGAGGATCAGAACAATGATAGAAACAGAAATACAGACAAAGAATTCAAGAGAAGGCATGACAAAGAAATTGTAAACACTGATGATGAGTGTCTAATGGGAGTTTCACTCCCAACTCTATTTTAAATCACCTCATCAGGAGGTGGGGGAGGGACTAAGCTAAGAGGCTCATTATTAGTCCCAAGCCCCAAAGGTGACCCTTTGCCATTGATGACAAAGGGGGAGAGATATGAACAAGGGGGGGAGCTTCATAGTGAAGAGGAAAGCTTCAAGTCAGGGGGAGAAAAAACTTCAAAGGCAGATTCTCAGTTGTTTTTAGTTTTGGCTCTTGAGTAGTGTTTTTCAGTTAAGGGTTGCCATCAATGACAAAGGGGGAGATTGTTGGCAATTTTGGGTACCTTGGGTACATTGCTCTTGCTCTAAGTGTAGTTGTTGTCATTGATGTCAAGAAGGTCTTGAAGCAATTTGGTTTGATGTCAAAGTATGTGTCTTGGTGAAGGTTTCAGCATGGACAGTGAGTTGCCAAGAAGATCAGGGTAGCCCAGTTGCAAAAAGTTCAAGAAAAAGACAAGTAAGAAAAAGTATGCAGGCGGCTGGAAAAACTATCATGATTTCATGACATGTTTGAGGAGAGAGAAAGTTCGGGCAAAAGTGTCACGATTTTGCGACATGCTGGAAGGCAGAGGCAAAGCGGGCAAAACTGTTGCGATTTCATGACATGTCGCATTTTTGCGACTCGGGAAGCGTAGGAAGGCAGAGAAAGAAAAGTGTTGTGATTTTGCGACACATTGCCAGGAAAGTTGTTCGAACGAGCAAGTGTCGCGATTTCACGACATGTTGTAGGAGAGAGAGTCCGAAAGGAAAAGTGTCACGATTTCATGACATGTTGAAGAAGAGGAAGTTTGTAGTGTTAACTGTCATGATTTCACAAGTTTGAAGAGAGAGAAAGTGATTCAGGAACTGTAGCAATTTTGTGACATGTTGCAAAAGACAAAGTGAGGACTGTTGCGATTTCCTGACAGGATGCAAAGTTCCAGTTGAGGACTGTCATGATTTCATGACATGCTGAAAAGCTCTAAGTGAGAAATATCATGATTTTGTGACTTGCAGCAAAGAGAAGAGCCTAAAAGGAGAAGCGTCATGATTTCGTGATAGGTAGTGGTGAAAGCGTACGAAAGCCAGAAGTGTCACGATTTTGCGACAGGTAGTGGAGAAAGCGTTCGAAAGCCAGAAGCATCACGATTTCACGACAGGCTATAAAGAAGTTGTACGGATGCAGAAAGTGTCACGATTTCGTGACAGGTTGAGTTGGCAGCTTGCAGTTGCAGAAAGTGTCACGATTTCGTGACAAGTTGAGTTGGTAGTTTGCAGTTGCAGAAAGTGTTAGAATATATTTTATATTCTTTTATTTATTACATTATTAGGAATATGTTAGATATTGTTACAACCATCGTAACTATTAGGCTGTTTTAGAGCCTTGTTAGTTACGTAGGTTACAGCCTATTCTAAGGCTGTATTGTAGCTATTTATTTACATTCATCAGATTAATGAAATTAGTTTTTGCTTGCTCATCTAACTTGGTATCAGAGCGACGATCGGGAGACGGCCCGCAGCAATCCGTGTCACGGTCTTCGAGGGCCCTGCTGGCCCTCAAGACCTGCATGGATCCCGAGGCGGGCCCTTGCCATGAGGTGGCAATGGGAGACAGCCCACACGCCTGCACGGATCCCTAGGTGAGACCTCACCATAAGGAATCCACGGGAGACGGCCCGCAGGCCCGGTATCTCCTACCACGAGGTGGCCCACAGGATCGTCAGACCTGACAGCATTCTGCTGCTGTCAGGCCTGACAGGCCGACCGCGACCGTCGACATAGATCCGGTGACCGGGGTCAGCGAGGGCAGGCGCGCCCTCCAACCCCGACGATCGCGACCGACGACCTCGGCCCTCGTGGGTCCAACGCATAGTCGGGAGGGCAGGCGCGCCCTCCCAGGCAGAGGCAGGACCCAAACCCGAGGGCAGGAGTGCCCTCGGGTCAGACCGACTCTGACAGGGCGACATACCTGTTAGAGGTCCTTCCCCGATAGATTGGACCGATCAGCGAGGGCAAGCGCGCACTCCGCCAGATCCAACAATCCACAAACTCGACGGACGCGACACCCGAAACAGGACACATGGCACACTGCCACTGGACAAGACCAGACGGATGTGACACCCGAGACAGGACATGTGGGGAACTGCCACTGGACAGGACCCAGACACAACGGATGCGACACGTGGCAGACTAGCCATGTGTCACTGGACTGACACGTGGGTGACACGTGGCGGACTACCACGTGTCACCCGACTGGGACTGACCGTGACCAAAAGGAAAGACAAATTGACTGCCCGCAGGCAGTCAATAATGAAAGGGCCTGTCAGCCCTTTCATACCCCTCTGCGTTCCCCCGCGCGGGGAATGTGGGATAAATCCCACATTTTTTCCCCGCCCGCACGAGGGGTGAAGGGAAAGGGAAAACCTTCCCTTCCCTTCACGTCGGGCCAGCTAGCCCGACTGGCGGGGGGGTCTAGCGCTAAGTCGCTGCTCGACGGGAGGTCGGGAGTTCGACTCCCGTCGGGGTCCGAAGGTAAATTTTTTATTTTTTATTTTTTTTAGTATTTTTTTAATTATTATTCTTAATTTAATAATATTTTTTTTTGTTTCTTTTTTAATCATTTTTTTATTAAAAATGGTTTTAAAAAAAAAAAGGAACTTAAAATATTATTTTATTAAGTTAATTAAATTTTTTTTTACTAAATTAAATATATTACAATAGAAAATTTTCATACCTAAGGGCTATTTCTGATTCTGTTTCTGGTTCAAAGATAGCACAAGGAGTGCTAAATTGCTAAAACAGTTTTGTAGAGGGAAAACACAAATGTCCCTTGGGCAACAACACCACCTTCTCTCTCTCTCTCTCTTTTAGGCTTCATAAATAGCATAAGTATTTTGTTTGAAGACCTTACAATAAGGGGTGCTTGTACCTTTTTTAGGCTTCATAAATAGCAAAATCTAGGTGTTTGAAGTACTTGTAACAAGAGGAGAGATTTTTTGTGATGTAAAATTGTCTAGGAGGCTATATTTGTAAAATCCTTCACAACACTCTTGAGTTGCATACTTTTTGCAATTGAGGGGGGATATCCATTTCTTTTCTTCACTGATTTTTTGTAAATAGGGAAGATGACTTATAAGGGTGCATTTTCGACGTTGACCGACACCTTAGTCACACTTCCTTCAGAAATTAATTACACTATGTTTTGCAACAAGAAGGGGGGAACTTATAAGGGTGCATTTTCGGCAGTGTCCGACACCTTAGCTACCTTATCTTTTGCAAAATCATATTGTAGATGAATGAACCTTGTATGAAGTGATCTATTCTACTACACCTAGCGATTGCAGTGGCTGGTTACCCATGCAAATTTGGTTGGATGATGTGATTACCATAAGGACATTTGTTGACGTGAAGACAAAGCGAGGAATGACCCATATTTTGCTTAGGAGCAGCCAGAGCACTGTGACAGAGCAAAGAACCAGCAGATCAACATCGTTTTTCACTGTATTGGGGCAGTTATATACTTTACCCAAATATTGTTGTATGGGGGGATTTTAGCATAGTTAGTAGTTATTCTATTATCCAAATAATGTACTAAGGGGGGATGTTAGAATATATTTTATATTCTTTTATTTATTACATTATTAGGAATATGTTAGATATTGTTACAACCATCGTAACTATTAGGCTGTTTTAGAGCCTTGTTAGTTCCGTAGGTTACAACCTATTCTAAGGCTGTATTGTAGCTATTTATTTACATTCATCAGATTAATGAAATTAGTTTTTGCTTGCTCATCTAACTGAAAGTGTCACGATTTTGCGACAGAAGTGAGATGACGTCAGCAAAATTCATAAGTGTCACGATTTCGTGACAGAAGCTGAGAGGAAGGCCATGAAGACTAAAGTGTCATGATTTTGTGACAGAAGTGTGATGACATCAGCAACAGGCAAAGGTGTCACGATTTTGCGATAGAAGCTGAGAGGAAGGGCATGAAGACAGAAGGGTCATGATTTCACGACAGAAGAGAAGATGACATCAGCAAAGACAGGAAGTGTCATGATTTCATGACATAAGAGATAAGGAGGTCGACAAAGGCAGTAGTGTCACGATTTCATGACAACAAGCGTAGAAGGTGTACGACAGGCAAAGATGTTGTGATATCGCAACATGTTGTAATTTTGCGCCAGAAGCTACAAGGAGGCGGTGAATTCGACAGAGTTAAATCTGGGCCGATGCAGCATAAGGTTTTATAGCTGGCGTGATTGAAGGTTATACAGTCGACTACGATCAAGGTTCTAATCTTGAGATTATGAGTATAAAAGGAGGGATCCTTGAAGATTTTGGCATTGATCGAAGTGTGCGTTCAAAGTGCAATCTACGAAATAATAGTGTGAGGGAGAAGTTTGATCGTCAAGAAGAAGAGTGTGCAAAATCTGTGCTGTGGTGGTTGCGCAAAGTGTGCAAAGACTGTAGTGTGGTGGATGCGCAAAGGAGTAGAAGTTGTTGGTGTTGTGACATTTAGAGATAGCACGCAGAAGTGAGAAGTTCGATAGCCGAAGTGCTGTATGCTGCTATGTTGTGTAGTCTGTGCAAAAGTTGGTTTTGTCTAATACAATTGTGACAGAACAGTGATGACTTAGAGATAGCATTGAAAAAGCATTTGAAAGCTTGTGAACCATTTTTCTTTAACCAAATTTGAGGACCAGATTGAGGACTAAGATCGAGGCAAAAGAGGAATTTGTGCTAGACCGAAGGACTGTGTTTAGTGCAAATTCGAGGACCAGCTTTGCAGTGACAAAGTTGAGGACAGAGATCTCCAGCCAGAGCAGGGAAGACATGTGTCTTCTGTGGAAAGAGTTCCAATTTCTAAGGGCATAGGAGATAGAGGTCTTCTAGAGGGTCACTAGCCAAAGCAAAATTAGGGGAAGGTGTCTCCTTTGAGCTAAGGCTCATAAACATTGTAATCAAGAAGGATTCCTAGAGGACTTTGATACAACTTTTAAAAGAAAAGTTTTATCCGTGGAGTAGCCCACCTTGGGTGAACCACATAAATTGCTGTGTCACTTTGTGGATTATATTTTGTGCATTATTTTACTGTTGTTATTGTTGCTATCTTTATTCTACATGTTATTGATTTGAAAGCTACTTTGATAGATAAAGTTAAAAGTGGTCTTATACTATTCACCCCCCTCTTAGTATAAGCTTGTGTTCTTCAACATTTTTGTCAATGAAGGAAATCTGAGTCTTTCCTTCGCTTGCTCTTGAGCCTCGCTCCCTTTTATAGGAGGAAATTCTTTTCTTGGTGTAGCCGCAGAAGTCTGAGGAGGGTCAGAATGTCATTTCTCATTCGAATATTTTTTTGTGGAGTTGCCCTGGGGGCAGGAGGAAAACCTTATGGTTGGAATTCCTTAGGGTCAGTTTGTAACAACTTTGTTCTCGACCTTGTCAGGACTGAGACTTGTTCCATGGATGGCATTGCCAAATTATGGTGGACTTCTCTGATTATATTCACTTGTCCCTTTCCGGTCTCCTTGGCTCTTTCATTAATAACTACTTGCACATGGTGTTGATGAATCATGCATGAATCTTATCCATGAGGATCATTGCAAGTGGTACACCAGTAATTAGAATTAGCAAGTTCTTCATTATCTCCTGTCTCATTTGCATACACCACATTTTTTATTTCTTGTACCCTTGCATTTGTCGAAGCAGCTTCCTTTTGTATCTGTGGAAATCTTCTTGCTTGAATATTCCTTTTTGCCTCTCTCTTTTTCATGGATGCCATTTCATTTGACAACATCTTCATGGTATCAATTATGGTTGTGTATTGATCATTGGGGGGAGCTGATGCAAGGGGTGTGGCTGGTAATGCATGGAATGCAGGAGGTGCAACTATAGCTGGTAGGGCCTGCATTGATGGGAGTGTAGGCAGTTTATGGATTGATGCTTGGGAAAAATTTGGTAAAATTGGCAATAGAGTCTTTGATGGATATCTTTTTGTAGCGATGAGATTAGCTTCGCCCTTTGCTGCCTCTACATAGATCCCAAGAAAAGTGGTTACATGGGATTGCCTTATTATCATACTGAGTTCTAAATCAAAAGCCCTTAGATAATAACATATAGCTTGTTCTTTCGTGGGCTTTAGGCCTTGCGGTACTCTATCATGAGTTTTGGTAAACCTGATGTTGAAATCTTGGATTTCTTCTTGTGGATGCCTCTCAATGATAGTGAATTGATTCAACAATGTGAAAGGATCCACATGTATATTAAATTCATCGACCAGACGGTTGGCTAGTACTGCCCAAGAAGTAATGGATTCAACGGGAAGCGCTCTATACCAATAGAGCATCTTTCCTTTCAAAGATATGATCAACAATCTGACCATTACATCTTCTTGAGTGATGTTATAAATAGATGCTAGTGCTGATACATCCAAACAATGCTCATCTATTGTTTTTCCTATTCTGTCAAAGGTCGGTAAGACTTTTAGTGCAGCTTATGGGATTTGGTGGTGTGTTCCCAAGTTCAAAGGGCCAGTTTGATTCCAAACAAGATGCGTTGGGGTAGGGGCGGCTGCCATGATTGCTAAAGGAGTTACAACCGCTATGGGATTGCTTGCAGATGCTCCTACAGTGGGTTGTAAAGAGCTGCTAATGGTGCCGAAAGGATTTGATCGTGCAGCTAGCACAGGGTGTGCTTTAAAGCTTTCGAGATGTAGTTCAAAAAACTTGATAGGTTCTTCAGAGTTTCTAGCTCAAGATCTATTTATCATATGGCTATATAACCAGAAGGTTTCTAGACAAGGTCTTTCTTTTATGGTCTAAATTACAACGGAGTCGCTAGGTGGTTTTTCTTGAGATTTAAAAAAAAAAGGCTCTTGAGGTAAAACACCAAAACTTATACAATACTGTGGGATTGCAAGTCCCACTAGGCATGCCAAAAACTATTGGAACAAAATCTACCTTCGGTTAATAGTGTTGCACCTTAGACTTTGCCAACATTGAATAGACAGATCTTGCTTGAGATCATCTGTCTAGTCTCCAGAGAAGGTTGGTTCCTTTGAAGTTCATAGAGAAAATGGGAAACAAGAGATAAGGGAAATATAGCCTAAGCTAGAACTTTTATATGGTGCAGGTTAGACAACATCAAAGACAGATTTACTTACTTCTATCCAAAGCATTTAAAAACACATTCCAATGCAAAAATTATATAATTCTAGATATGATTTTTGATATTTCGTTCAACATGCGTACATATTAGATTCTTATTCTAGCAATATGATTTATGTATTGCGAAAGTTTAGATACAAGAACAGACTCAATTTACAATTCAATATTATGAGAAAAAATAAAGAACATTAATACATACACTTGCACGATATGAACCAGAAGCCAATGGGAGATGTGATTTTATTGCTTGTATTCAAAGTACATACACACAGTATTGTAAACATCCAAGAGCCAACCTTTTTTTTGGAGTCACTCACCCCTATATATACCCTAAAAGAGTATATTTTCCTAAGTACATCTTACTTATTTTACAAGCAATCATCTACAGTTTCTAACAATACACAACAGACTTCCCGTAGATTAGATAGATTGGCAATCATCCAGCAGACCTGCCAGGTTATAATCAATAGACTATTATTTAGAAATTGGCACCTGATGTCAGTGCTCGTCTCCTAGTTTCCAAAAATATACTTTATTCCTTTATAGATGGCGTGTCACAAAATCACGACATCATCTCCTATTTTGCTCCTCTGCCGCTTCCAGCCACGAAAATGAGACATGTTGTGAAATCATGACATTCGTCTCTTCCTTTGCTCTTTTGCTTCCTCTAGCCGTGAAAATGAGACATGTCACGAAATCATGACATTCGTCTCTTCCTTTGCTCTTTTGCTACCTTCCACTACGAAAATGAGACATGTCACGAAATCATGACATTCATCTCTTGTTTTGCTCCTCTACTGCTTCCAGCTGCGAAAATGAGACATGTCACAAAATCGTGACATTCGTCTCTTCCTTTGCTCTTTTGCTGCCTCCCGTCGTGAAAATGAGACATGTCGTGAAATCGTGACATTCTTTCCTTGCTTTGCTTTTCTGTTGCCTTCAGCCGTGAAAATGTGACATGTAGCGATATCGTGACACTTTTGCCTCCTTTCTCCCTTTTGTTGCTCTTAGTTGCGAAAAAGCAACATGTCGCGATATCGCGACACTTTTTTCCCTTGGCTCTTTCTCTTTGCTTTGGACCGCGAAAATGCAACATGTCGTGATATCGTGATACTTTTTCCTCTTTGTTCTTTCTCTTGCTTTTAGCCACAAAAATACAACATGTCGCGATATCACGACACTTTTTCCTCTTGGCTTTTTCTTTTGCTTTTAGCCGCAAAAATACAACATGTCGTGATATCGCGACACTTTTTCCTCTTGTCTCTTTCTCTTGCTTTTAGCCGCAAAAATACATGTCGCAATATCGCGACACTTTTTCCTCTTGCTCCCTTTTGTTGATCTTAGCCGCAAAAATGAAACATGTCGCGATATCGCGACACTTTTTCCCATTGTTCTTTCTCTCCACCTTGAACCGCAAAAATGCAACATGTCGCGATATCGCGACACTTTTTCCTCGTGGTGTTTTGCTTTTTCTTTGATCTTTTAGCATATAGGCCACTTTTGTCTTCTTGGGAAATATGCAAAAAGGTGCATCAGCTATTTTTCTGTAGTTAGGCACTTTTTGACTAATAGTAGTATAATTTATATTGTTTCTCTTGGGTGAGAATCGAGTTTTAAATCCCACCCCTAATATTTATTTTTAAAATTCATTTTTGTCCATCCTTGCATTTTTTGGGATCCATTTCTTTGCATCTCTTAGTTCTCTTGGATCTCTTGGATCCTAGTTTTCCTTTGCTTTTATATTATCTAGAGTTTGGTTTTTGGTTCCCTTGGGTGGGTCAGTTCTATTTGTGTTTCATTTTGGTTTATCTTTAGAATATTTTTATTCTTTGTAGAAGGTTTAGGGACCCTTTCAAAACTCCTTTTATAAAAGGTCTAGGACCCTTTGAAAACCCTTTCTTGAATCTAATTAAAAAATAAATTCTACACCAATACTTGAGATATTTACTCATATTAAAATTCATCTTAAAATAATTTCCAAGTAGCATCCTTCATGTTACTATTACCCCATAATTCCACCATTTAAGTACATCACCCTTAAACCAAAATATTATTAGTTTAGCCTTATTTTAATTAGGAAAATTATCAATTGTAAAATATATATGTTTAAATGAACCACACTTTAGTATTTATTCCTTTTATAGCGTCAAAAAACTAAGGATCAACATTATTAATATTTTTAAAGATATCCTGATGTGTAGATATCTATAAATGTGATTGATTTATTTCACCATGGTAGGATTGTTGAAATATTTGTAATATGATCTTATCGGGCCAAGGCCAACAACGATGAATTGCATACAATCACTTTTTATATAGCCTACAAAAGTGTTATGTAAGCCTTTAAGCATACTATATATAATCCCATAAGAATTATATATGTAAGCCTATAGGCATCGCTATCTAAGCCTACAAATTTTTTTGATATTCACCTTTATTGACATTGGTTAGACTAGCTCTATGGTCAACCTTCATTCAAGGTTTTAATATATTTAGTATATTGTAATTTAATCTTTAAGTCAAGTTATATCAGCTTGAGGTTAGCATTTAACTAGGGATTTGACATCACTATAAATACTCCAATAACTAATATTTTTTATTAGTTTGTGATGTGAAATTATGGGAATGTCTACAACACCCACCTATTATTTCTACTATCAATTATATCAATTCATTTTGTTTATCTCTATTTCTCTATTTTTATTTATATGCTCTTTTATTTCACTCTTCATTTTTCTAGATATCATTATGATGAATATATGTTTTAGAAGTATTTTGAAAAGTATTGTGAGTTCTAAAATGGTCAAAACCAATATGAAACAACTTCACTCAATCATAGAAAAATTCTATATAGGTCAAATTATGGTAGATATGAATTAACAATCAATATTGTTTTATTCTTCATAAAAATTTAGGGGGCCCCAATTCAAAAATTAACACGATTTCATTGTTTGATGTCTCCTATTTATTAAATAATTCACTCTTTTCACTCTAAAATTTAAATTTCGAAATTAAATTATTTTGGATAATAGAGAGGAAAAAGTAGGTGCATGTCAAAATTCATCATAAACACAAGTTTTAAAAAATATACAAATTGAGGTAAATTGTTTTTGTAAGTCATTGCACATTGGCAAATCATTATAGTTGTAGTTGGGATTTTTAAAACCAAGAATCTATAAATAGCGATGCATTTTGAAATTTGACCAAATTCATTCGTTGGACGCATATACCTGATCTTGCATACACAACGTCTATCACAAATACTATATTCTATAAGAAAAGGTAAGTGTAATTCATTAATTAATCTAAGATCAATGATCGTGCGAGGAGGGACGTTACATCCTCCCTCACTAGAAACAAACATAGCCCCTGTGTTTTAGGGTATGGTCATACATATTGAATATATCCAAATATAACTTTTCACATATGCCAAATTAATCATATCAATTTATAAATCATACTTCGTTATCTGTATCAAAAATCATCTTTGAATCACAAATCATTCAGATTTGAACATGCAATTATTATTTAATACGACATATTAAATTCAACCAAATATCCATGAATAAACCAAAATATACATCATAACATAAGCAAAGCTACTCTACTCAGTATCTAGTCTCATATCCATATGCATATATACATATATCAAGTTATATAAAATGTTTTAAAATGTCTGTCTACTCAAATAGATAAGGAAACTATTGTTGTGTGTCTACCATGTTCTCTCTCATGGCATTTCTATCCAAGTAGAGGTCCCAATGGACCTTGCATTGCTCTATACTCCTCTTTATTAGTTTCTTGGTCCTAAAACCAAGTATACGAACAAGCCGTAATTTATTTTTTAGTGGATTGGTCATCTACAATTTAGAAACATCCAAAAGGAGTAGGATCAAAAATATATCCTAAAGAGGGATGGATGGAAGACCTTATGGATTTTGGATAAGCTTGGCGGTAGAGCAAGTTTGTATGCAACATGGATTATCTTGTATACAATTTCAAATGGACCCACATATCTTGAGTCAGGTTTGGAAGATTTTATGGAACTTTTAGTTGGCTTCACCCTTAAGAATACCCTATCTCCATATAATATTCCCTCGGTGTTCTTTTGAGGTCCGCATAACTCTTCTGACGTCCTGCAGCCTCCTTCAGCTTCTACTAAATTCTTTTCAAATTTTCTTCCATTTCTTTTACAGTTTCTGTTTCGATCACTACCCGATCTTCAAAATTATCCCAAGATAAGGGAGTTATGCATATTCTTCCATATAAGGATTCAAATGGTGTCATACCTAGTGATGCATGATAATTGTTATTATATGAAAACTCTGGTAGGTATAAATAGTATTGCTATTTTATATGTTGATCCATGCAATACATTATTAGCATATCCTCTAACACCTAATTCACCCTCTCAGTCTGATCATATGTCTCAAATTGATAGGCAATACTAATATTCAATTTGGTTCCCAATGCTTCATGCAAAGCCTACCAAAATTCAGAGATAAAGCGAGAATCTCTATAAGATATTATGACTTATGGAAATCCATGTAGTCTTACCACTTCCCTGGTAAACATGCTCACTACTATAGGTGCATCATATTACATATTACCTGGTATAAAATGTGCAACTTTGGTTAACTTATCCACAACTACCAATATTACGTCATGCCTAAACCTTGTCTTAGGAAAACCCACTAGAAAATACATTTATAAGGCTTACCATTTTTTTGTAGGTATCTCATGTGGGTATAACCTACCCTATAGATGTAAATTTTATGTTTTCACTCTTTAGCACTCTAAAATCCTAGCCACATAATCAATGATATCTTTTTTCATACTTGGCATTTAATAGGTCTTTCTTAAACTCTCATGCATATTTACCCTTCCTAGGTGCATATAATAAGGAGTATTGTGTGCCTCCTTAAGGATTTTTTCTCTCAATACACCTACATTTGGAACTACCAAACTATTCTTATAATATAATAGGTCATCCTTATATACAAAGTCTACATCATTTCCAAGTTATTACCCTATTTGAGCATTGCAAGAATAGAAAAAATCATTCTTTCATTGCTAATTTTTAATTTGGTCTAGAAAATCATATTGACATTTTATCAATGCAGTAAGAGACCCTTTCCTACTCATAGCATCAACAACCTTATTCTCCTTATCCTTAATGTACTCAATGGTAAAATCATGCTCATGTAGAAACCCCATCTAGCATCATTTTTTGGCATTCAATAAGGGTTGAGTAAATATGTATCTTAAACTCTGTGGTATTTATTCAATTCAAAAGGTCTCCCCAAAAAATAGTGTCTCCAAATCTTAAGAGCATGTACAATAGCTACCAACTCCAATTCATGAGTGGCGTAATTCACCTCATGCCTCTTAAGTTTCCTTGATTTGTAGGTAATAGTCACATCACCTTGGGTCAAAATACCTCCTAATACTTAAATTTATGCATCAATACATACTATAAATTTCTTATTAGGATAAGATAATTGCAGAATTGGTGTGGTTGTTAAACTTTATTTCCAAATTCAAAAAGACTCTTCAAACTGCTTTTTCTATTTGACGGCTTTACCTTTACTTTGAAGGTTTGTAATGGGTTGGAAAATTCTTGAGAAACCTCTAAAAAATCACCTATAATAGTCCATAATCCCCATTAAAATTCGTACCTTAATCACATTAGCATGTGAAAAACACAAGCTTATACTGATAGGGGGTGAACAGTATAAGACCAAATTTTACTTTTATTTTCTCAATTAATATTATCCAATATATTAATTACAATATAAATAGAAGCAATAAAAGTAATGCATAAATCATCACACATAATAGAGACACCAATTTAACGTGGTTCACCCAATGTGGGATACTCCATGAAGAAAATATTTCACTAAAACTTTCTCAACAAATATCTTGGAAATCCTTCCCTATTACAAAGTTCATGGACCTATGTACAAAGGAGATATCAATCCACTAATCAAGTTTATGTATCTCTATACACATGAGAACTCTTTCCCCTCTTATGGTTCATGGATCTCTATCCATAGGAGAACTCCTCTGCTCTAGTTTTTAATCTCCTAGAAGACTACTGCCTCCACTGCATTGGCTTGTGGATCTCTCTCTACAGAAGACCACTATTCTCACTCAGAAGACCTATGTCATCACTACCATAGCTAATGGATCTCTATCCAATGGAGACTCTTGTCCTCTACTCTATCACCTCCAAATATTGCTCTCAAATTTGCTCAATATTTGTCCCAAATTTGCACTAAACACTGTCCTTCGGTCTAGCACAAATATTCTCATAAGTTTGTTTTTGGTCTAGCATAAATTTACCCTCAAATCTACACAAAACTGTATCTTTGCTATGGTAAAAATATATCCTTAAATATGCACCATACTTTATCCTCAAATCTATCCTCAAGCCTTAACACAAATTTTGATCCAATCACAAATCAACTCAGCTTATATTTATCCCAAGCCTTAACTCAAAAATTGAATAAATCAAGTAATCAACTCTGCTCTCAAGTCTTCTCAAATACTTAACTCAAATCTATCCAACAAGTCTTCTCTAGAACTTGTCCAATATAGTCAACAAGTCTTCACCAAGAATTACCTCAAATCTATCCAAAAAGTCCTCTCTAGAAATTTTCCAATCTGCTCAATGTCTTCACCAAGACTAACCTCAAATATTCTCAACAAGTCCTCTCTATAACTTGTCCAATATTCTCAATAGGTCTTCACCAAGACTTACCTCCAATCTTCTTGTAAGCTTCCATAAAATCTTACAAAAATCTGTCCTTAAGTCCCCTCTAGGACTTACATAATTTTACTCACAATATTTCACAAAAGCTTGCTTAACTCTATCCTTAAGTCCCTTCTAGGACTTCCTCAAATATGTCCACTAGCTTTCACAAAAGCTTATTTAATTTAATTGCAAAACTTACATATAAAACTCAACTTAATATTTTTCAGAAAACCTCTTCAATCACACAAACAAGTTTCACTTAGAATCTTGTTTAACCAGAGAAACATATAGAGAATGATAAGAGACTCAATATGTTCCACACTCACAAATCACTCTATATATTTCAAACTCTCTTTCAAATAAATTTAGAATAAAGAATAATTTATTTCATAAATATTGAACTATCACTCTAATGCTTTTAATCAATAATGCTCATCCAACTAAACTCAAACATCCACTCAATGAAACACATCTTACTTACAAACCCTAACCAAATGTTTTCGTATACTCCCAACAACTCACACTATGGAGCTCAAACCTTGATTCAAGATGATTCCAGTTTTCACATAACAATGATACTCATGTTCTTTCACAAACCCTAGTTCAAGATAGTTCTTAACTTCACATAATAATGATACTCATGATCTTTCACAAACCCTAGTTCAAGATAGTTCTCAATATCACATAAAAATGATACTCATGTTCTTTCACAAATCCTAGTAACAATGATACTCATGTTCTTTCAATATCCATAAATCATGCACATGAAAAATTACTCAAAAATTTCCAAGAATGCTTATCAAACAATCCTTCTCACTCCAACTTTGCATTTCACAATATTCAATCAAACAATATTTCACTCACAAGGAATATGTGCCCATACCTTTTGTTTTATGGAGACATGTCTTCAAAAACCTATCTTAATCACAATCAAATCCTCTTTACCACTTTCAAGGTTAGATATCAACAATTTATCTCAAAATCTCCATTCAAATATTTCCTTCAATAATTATCTTACCATACAAAATATAAAGTCTCAAGTACACCTTATAATCTCCAAACTTCAAAAACAATATTCAATTCATAACCAATCAATCTCCTTTGAAAACACTTTATAAATCCAATATTCACAAAATAACATTCAACACAATTAATTTCATTTATAACACCTTATATCTCCAATATTTATACAATAATATTCAACACAATTAATTTCCTTTCTAACACCTTATATCTCCAATATTTACACAATAATATTCAACACAATTAAATTCCTTTCTAACACCTTATATCTTCCAATATTTATTTATAATGCTAATTAAAATTAAAATATCAAACAACCTTATGACTCTATATTTCACTTAGAAAAATAAATTTCTTGACCTTAAGCCTTCACAACTATCACATAGCCCCCTAGCGCTATTCATACATTGCAAAAATTAAATCGAGTGCTTACCTCATACGATGGCCCACGTCAAAAGAATTTATGCCCACAATGAACATGCCCAAACCCGAACTTAAAACCTGTCGCCACCACAACGCTCTAACCCAAGGCTAGGTTGTCGTTGGGCTATGCACCCAACACAAAATCTAATGCACACAATGTGTACTTTGGTCCTTGCTCTCGGGTGATTCGAAATAACCAAAACCCTCTTGCCATGCTCAAAATGAAGGGGATGCGAATCGAACCCCTAACCTGCCTTGCACAAACACCTTCACCAACTGTTGATCGTCGCTTGTGCTACCAAGTGCTTTGAAGAATATTTGGTGCTCCTCTTGGTCTTAACACGAAGTCTACCCTTTTAATTTTAACACACGCAAGTCCTTTCTCTTCTCTTTAGGCAAGGCATGAAATTATTTTTCTTTTGGGCATACAAATTGCATGGATGATTTTGAATAAAAATCATTACCCCTTTTATACCTTTTTCTATGCACTCCAACACGTCGACGATTTCAATTCAAATTTTAATTCGAATTTTAAACTTTAACTCTTGGTGCCTTTATTATTTATTTAAATTAAAATTTTAACCTATGGTTAAAATATTTTAATTTAAATAAATTGAATAATAACCTTTACACTCTCCCAAATGGGTCTTTTGAGGATTTACATTTTAAAGACTCCTTGGACCTCATTTTTCTTCACCTCAACCTTTAGCTCAGAATATTATAATATTAAATATTATAATATTATTATTTCCTTTTAAACCTGCTTCTCCTTCCTTGGGATTTCCTTTTAAACCTGCTTCTCCTTCCTTGGGAATTTAATCTTTTAGGCTTCTTTAGGCATATGATATTAAAATAAATATTATATCCTATTTATTTTAACCTCTTCCTTGCATTTTGGAAAAACCACCTGATGACATTAATGATGATGGAACTTGGACATCAACCTCTTGACATCAATGATAATAAAACTTGTTCATATTTCCAATAGTAGGTGCTGGCCAATCCACAATTGCTTCTATTTTCTTGGGATCGACTGCAATACCTTTTGCAATGACAATATGTCCCAAATACTGTACTTGCAAAGTGTAGAATTCACACTTTGATAGCTTTCGATATAACCAATTCTTTCTAAGAATCTCAAATACAATTCACATGTGCTGATCATGTTCCTCATTCTTGGAATAGATCAATATATCATCCAAAAATACAAACACAAATCTGTCCAATTGCTCCATAAAAATGCTATTCATGAGATTCATAAATGTGGTTGGGGCATTAGTTAGCCCAAAAGGTAGGACTTTAAACTCAAAATGTCCATACCTTGTTCTAAAAGCTATTTTAGAAGTGTCTTCTTCTTGAATTCTTAATTGATGATAACCATACCGTAGGTCAAGCTTCGAGAATATGGTTGCTCCCTTCAACTGATCAAAGAGATCATCAATTCTAGGTAATGAGTACCTATTTTTGATAGTAACTTTATTTAGCATCTAATAATCTATGGATATCCTTAAGATACCATATTTATTTTTAACAAATAGAATAAGAGGTCCCCATGGTGACACACTAGGCTTAATTAGCCCTTTTTACAACAAATATTGAAGATGTATCTTAAGCTCTTACAACTCAATAGGAGTCATTCTATATGGTGCTCTTACAAGGAGAGTATCTCGAGGTAGCAATTAAATAGAAAAATCAAACTTTCTCTTAGGAGATAACCCTAGAAGGTCCTCTGGAAAAACATCCTTGAATTATCCCAAGATAGGATGCTTTTGGAAGAGGTATGACCTCACCTTGGTTTCCTCTTTCTTATTCATTTAAATTACAAAAATAATTCTTCTTCGTAACGGATTTCTTTATCTACATTGCAGTCAATAAATATGGCCTAATTTCACCACAACTACATTGAATCCTAATTCTTTGATTAGACTCATCAAAAAACTCCACCCATATTTTCTCAAAATTTAGAAGTGTTTTATAGGATTTTAACCAGTCAACACCAAGAATGATGTCGAATGTATGCAAAGGTGCAACATACAAATACCAATTAGTTTTTCCTTGGGGTAAAATGATGTGATGGTCAAATAGACATTGGTTGACTTGATAGGTTTCTCCTGACTTGTACTCTACCTTCCAACCATTAGACAAAATCCCAGGTCTTTCAGGTATGTCCCTCACTAATCTAGTGGAAATAAAGCTATCAATTGATCAACTATCTTATCAAAATATGCACATATTTATCAAATAATTTACCACTAAGCAAAAATGAAGTAACTTGGCCATCAAGTACAAGAATTCCTATCACCTAAATATCCTATGGGTGGCTTCTTTTAGGTCTTTCTGATGAATATTAGCTATGTGGGAGAACTTGTTGGCATAATGATATCCTTGGCATATGTAACATCCACTTGGAGGGGCTCTATTCCTCTATTATTATTCTTAATTTTATCCTAATGCATAGTTTCCCTAGCGTTCTCTTGATTTATTGGTCTTTGATCCTGTCTTTTGGAAAACTCTCTACCATCCCTCCTAAATTTATTACCTTGAAAGTTAGCTCTATTTTTGCCTCCTTATCTATTTTGATCTCCTCCTTTAGGTTTCTTGTTTTTCTCTTTTTCCCACTTCATGAACCCAACACTCTTCCACTTCTTGAGCTCATATTTTTCCTTTTTAGATAACTTTTGATAATTAAAGTATGTTTTTCTAGTCTCTTGATTCACTTCTTATTTATGTGTCAAATCAAAAGTTGTAGTAGTTTTTCCCAGTTGAGGTCTCCTAATTCCTTATCAACATAGTTTTTCTAGACTGCTGCAGACAACCACCCAAGTGGACGAGATTGGCCGAATCCTGTAAAAGGTGTCATTTTATGGAATTGATCTACCTCATTTATTGTCCTCGTGTTCTGGCATGAGGGTCAAACCATGGCTGGGTTATCCTCTAGGGTCCAAAAAACCTAGAGAATCTTGTATCTCATAAAAATTAGGTATAATATAATCTTTGTGTAAAGGCCAACCAATCCAACTCTCAAGGTGGATGCATACTTCCCCATCCCTTATCATACTGGACCTTCAAATTACCGATTAAATTATTTCATTGTGTATGAAATGAGGTTAGCATACATATACCCAGTGTTTAGTTGATTGTCCACTACCCAGATTCAGCTAGAGTCATGTCAATACCCTAACCTTGGACTTGATCACACATGTCCATTGTGACTCATGGTAATTTATCCCATACCAAACGTCGTGACTAAACTAGCTAACTAAAATGAACATGGGACTTATCACAGTACTACCCAAGCAAAAACCTAGACGTAGCATCCAATACCACCCCTCGTTACCAGTTCTAACCAAGTCACTTATTTTAACCAATTCTGTCATACTGCAATTGCTCTCAAAACTCGTGTCGATACCCACACCTCAACAACATTGGGTGTATAAGTCATTTATTTTCACTGGTAATAACTTTTGTTTATCCTTCTTGATAAACTATTATTTGGGTTTTAAATTTTCTCATGGTTTAAGGTTTTTCCTAATGTTATGCAGGTTTATTTGAACCAACGTTGAATACTAGAGTTTCCATTCAACATGTCACTATACCTGCCCTTCACTAATGTAAATCCCATTACATAAGAAGTCTAACCTATAGCATTGAAGCAAAAAAAAACTGTTTTTAACATATATAATAATAAGGATTCCTTTCCATACCTTTACATTCTACTCAATGTCTAAGTTTCAACTTTTCCATAAGCTCTTGATTCAAATTTCCAATATACTTAAAATTTTATCACATAACACTATACAAGAAACTGACCAATAGTTTCTATCTACCATCGAAACAAAAAGGTAAACCACCCTTTGATATTTATTTAACTATTTAACCATCACTAAAACACACCAATATCCATTCAATCTAATCATTATATATCTAGTTGTTCAACATATTAATCACTTGTAAAGAATTCTCCTAGCATAGAACTATAATGACCATGAATAAACAAGCTTAAATTTTGCATAGACTTACAAGTATTAACTTCAACTAAATTTATTTTAAATTACTAACTTGTTTTATAAAACTTAAATCTATATAACCACATTACTAGCTTAAATTACTAACTTTGTAGGGTGGTCATCTACTATAATTTTCCCACACGGTTGGAAGATCATAACAATATGGAAACAATACTACCTATCTTTTAGTTAAATATGTATAACATAATGGTTTGTTTGACTCATCCTCATAAATATTCGAAATCATCTATGTCCTCTTTGGATTTAGTTTGGCTTAGTTTATGATTGAAGTTGCAATTTTTTTTATTAACACTGAAAGCTACTGACCTCACTAAACATGTTTAAATTATTTAAATTTGAAATGGGCTTTCCAATTTTATTTCACAAGTCCCATATTCATTTTAGCAATGATGTCTCACACAATGACTGGTTATGTAATAATATACACTATTTACTTTACTACACAAAATTTAATCACGTGAACTAATATAATTATCCTTACTTCTGAAAAGAGATAACACCATAGTAGTTCAACATATTTATTTAACAAGGTAATAATTATTGAACTGTTACCAAAATCTGAAAAACAATAATGAACTCTACGCCTCAAACGAGATGATCCTCCGAATAAGACATAAATTATTAAATTTTCAAATAATTATAAAAGCATAAATCACAACATTTGTGCCCAGTAACTCATCATCTAATTTAATTAATGATGAAAAGTCTCAACCAAACTAGGTTTCGCATTTAGGAAATAGCCAATCTTACACAGTCAATTCCATAATGAATAAGCTAAAGAATTAATCTATAGTTGAACACAACATTACATGTAGTACAAGAGTTATCGTATCAATATCTTAATATTAAGAAATAAACAACTCTTACGTAATTAAAAAGACTAAAATATGAACATATACAAGCATTCATGTTTTCATTTGACTTCCCCAATCAGAAGTGATAACAAACACAATTTAACCTCAGAGATAGTATATGTCTGGGAAACATAATACATGCAAGCCCATATTTTCTTATCTTTCATAATATTTAAACACGATACTTGCTCTGGTACACCATTCTCTACTGTGAAAGCCCTATTTCATTCTCCACTCCATTGTTTATTGTTTAGCTACCAGGGTTTTATATTTGGCTCTTCATATATTTATGTATACCTAATTCTTGATGCTATAATGCGATCCTTAATTCATACAAACGTGCACAACATTTTGAAAGTTTAGAACTCAAAAAGGAAACACAATTACTCACTCAGTTGCTTGTAACCAGACATGCATAAACCATGCTACTTTTTTGACTCTTCACAGACAAAACTCGTTAATTTAGATGCAACTAAGTGTAGTAATTTCTTAAAGTTCATACTATAAAATCCTTACTACCAACTCATATCTTGAGTAATGAATGATTTAATCTCAAGTTAAACGTTTGTATTCAAAGTCTAAATAAGAGCAACATATTCCAATCTAACATATTTTCTATTTCCTCTACATACAAAAATAAAACTCTATCTCATTCAACATATATTGTGGAAAATATTTAACCACATTAACACAATCCAAGCAATTCAATATAGATTTCAACTTTGGTGTCCAAAAATATCAACCACAGCAACAAGTAAACAACCCTGCTAACTCAATTCACAACATTTTAACATAGTAATATTTCTACTAAAACAACCTTTACTTACTTTCCTTCCTAGAGATTCGTTTCCACACCTTTTGAAAAAAACATTAATTTATCTCAAAATCATTTTAAATACATCTGTAAGAAACGGATGAAACTGTATTTTAATGGAGTCCTTTACTCAATGCATGCAATTTCTAATGCAAGCTATTTTCCAGTCCTCTCTCAGTCGTTTTTCTTCTCAGTTCATGATATCCTCCCCATTCCATTATGCAAGGCATTCAATGTATTTTCCTCACCCCATTCCCATTTTCTTCCCCATCCTAAACATGGAGGAAGGTTAAAGTAATTATGGACCATTATGCTTGACCACTGATGCTCATTAAAGTAGCACATTGCTCATCACACATAGAATAAGAAGCATATTACTTATTTATTTAATCATCAATTCTTTTATTTATTATTAATTTATTTTAAAATAGCTTTTTAAATTTTTCTAAAGCTATTTTCAATTTTTAAATAATCCACTAAGTAAATTCACAACAAGCAAGCATCAACTAAAAAATAAATCACTAAGTTGGCTTCTATGCGCATGACACTTTTATTGTCAATCAAAGCAGAAAATAAACACATAATCCCAACTACAAGCTCATACATACAAAATGTTTTTGATGCACCTATATGATATGCAAAATGCAAACTTTCATGTATTTGTGAGCCAATCATCACTTCTCAATTTATCTTTTCCATCGACCAACTTCATTTATCAGATGCATATACCTGAACCTCCATACACAATATCTATTAGTAGTTCCATATTTTATAGGAAAAGGCAAGCGTAATTCATTAATTAATCTAAAATTAATGATCATGCGAGGAGGGTCACTATAAAGAACCTATTGAGCTGACTTAAAATGAAGTCTTTCTAATGGTGGATAGGATGATGAGAAGAAGTTGGAATGCATTGATAGGTGTTCATTGGTTTCTGTAACATATTTGTACACAGAATCCCTGAATGAAAAAAATAAGGTCCTTTAAAAAAATAGTATCCATCAAATTCACTTTCGAATCTAAAATATATGTTGATATTTTAATGCTTAGGTAGACAGATCCATAAGCAACCAAAAAGTTCAATTTTTTATTCAAGCCATGTCTAACACCAATAGCATCATAAATATAGAGGAAAATATATGTACGATAAGTTTAGTGATCTTACCATCAACTATCCAAATAGAACTCCTATAAAAAACATGGCAGCCATAGTCTTGAGAGCTAAAACTAGTTTCCCAAGATGTTAATTTCAGTTTCTACTACCATTTCAACACTAGAATGACCCTTGATCTTGCTGCTTCTATGCAAATCGGACAAAATCCTATCTTTACCTCTTGAAACAAGAGTTTTGAAACTAGCTTCTATTATCCTGAGGTGACTGCCATGGCAAAAAGAAAGTGTGGTTCTAAAAGCTCTTTCCTCTCTTCCATATTCATGAAGAGGGGCCATTGTAGTTTATATTCTTCTGTGTATGTCATTATCTTTGCTATGGCTAGTTTTTGTGTTACTGTCTAGGATTTTGTTGAGCCCTTTGCTTTTATGGATGTTTTGTGGTGGAGGCCTATGTTGTTGCTATTATTGCTTTTGTTGTGGAGCATGTGGTATTTTGAGCCCTTTCCTTTGGCTATGATTTTGCTAACCATGGGAGAATCTAGCTAAGAGGAACTTCTCGAGATGATCCATGTGTTATTTAATCTCCTTTTTTACTAGGTTTGCAACACTCTCGGTAGCTTCATTCATATTAACTTTTGGAACTTCGTTAGCTACATTTTCTTGAGCTACTTTAGCTCTTTTTTGAGATTCTTTATGAATTTGCATGTCGACCATCCATACCTATAATTTTCCATTGAACAAATCTTTGACCTATGCTTCCCAAGTAGAGGTAATCCCTTGAATTTTTTTTTTGTATTGGTGGACTGATTTTGAAAGCAAGTCCCTAATGTCAGGAACCTAGTTGTTGGAAATAAAGTCATTGACTTAGGCATTTAACCTTTCTATGTATTTTTCGAAATTCCTAGCATATAACTTTACCATTTCGAAATAAAATTTCTTTGTGAGTTGTTTAGCTTCATCGCAAAAATGCTTGTCTATATCTTCGTATGGTAGATGCATTTTTGGCTTTTAAATTCATAGACTATGGGGCATAACCCCTTGCCCAAGTTCTCCTCATACTTGAGTAGTCTAGATCTTCCTTTTTTTACTTAAAAAAAAAACAACTTGTATTCATCAAACTTTGTTTCCACTAGTTTATTCAAAGATTCTAGCCTAGGTGTGACATCATTCATTGTGTCAATTCCATAAAAAAAGGTACTCATGTTTTGTGAGAAAGGATTTCTCCTGTGCTATAAGAAAAAATCTATATTTTTCAAACCCCTATTAAATTATGATATTTTATCCATGTCAAAAATTTGCTCTCCTAAATCCATGATTTGTTATCGCGTGTCCTCTCACCATTGATATTTGTTAGACAATTGAACCGGGGAACAAGAGGGACTATAGGGGATGAATAAACAATAGAATTAGAAATATCAGTGAAGGAAATAGTAGTGTGTGCCATAGGAGGGTTTAAATTTTAACTTAGAAGGAAACATGATGTAGCAGTACTCTATTAAGAAAATCATGTGCTAGTTTTTTATTCACCAGATCGCGTTACACAAGTGAAGAGCATACTACTAGTGCTGGAGGTTTTCTGGTTCACCAGATCATGTTATGCGGCAAGTTAAGAGCATAATAAACACAAAAATATGTTTTTAATGGGTTTTTTTTATAGAAATATAGAAACAAAAAGAAAATAATTTCAAAGATAAAACATAAAGAACGATTTAGGAAGGAATAAAAATAATTTCATACTATGAACTTGAGTGACAAGGGCTTCCAATTTTCTGCACAAAAGAAAAGTGAAAACCATACCTTTCCACGGTGTCTAGGGCAAGAATTAAAGAGATCATGAAATAAGTTTCAAGAAGTTGATCAAAAAATGGCTCATATCTTAAGTGAATCTGGTGCTAAGGTGCACCCACAAAATAATTCTACTGTTAAAACCCCTATCAAGGGTAATAATTTCGAAGAATCACCCCCAAAAATAAATTTTAGGGATGCCCTTCATGGTGGACAGCCTCAGTCCAATGCTAATATCAATATTAGGGCTTCCCATAAACCTCTAAGAATGCCTAATATTTATCCATGGAAAATGGAGTCAGGATGTCTTAAAGCAACTGATGGAACTCCTATTGTTAAGCTTGATATGGGTAACATTCAGAGTGGCATTGAATATTTGGAAAAAAGAGGACTAATTTGTTGGTTCGTGGGTTTTCATCCGAGTCTATCTGCTTTCAAAGTTTGGGTTGCAAAAAGCTGGAAAACTAAAGGTGAGTTACAAATCTCTGTTTATCCAAATGGTTATTTTCTTGTTTTATTTGCTAATAATGAAGATAGAGAGAAAAATTTTCAAGGGGGTCCTTGGTTTTTTGGAAGGGCAGGGCTTTTCATGAAGCCCTGGCATGCTAAATTTAAAGTCGAAGAAGATATACCTTCTATAGCTCCCGTGTGGGTTAGAATATTTGGCATCCCTATTGAATTTTGGAATCCTACTGTTTTTTCTTCAATTGGAAACTCTTTAGGGACATTTATGATGAATGCTGATTGTACTCAAATTTTTGAACATATTATTTATGCTCGAATTTGTGTTTTAATGTATTTTGACAAAACCCTACCTAAAAATATCACATTACAATTTGGGGAAGACACTTGGGAGCAAGTAGTGGACTATGATAACATTCCTTTTTGTTGTATAATTTGCCATGAATATGGTCATTTGGCCAGTGCTTGCCCAAATAAAATTCTTGATCAAAAGAAAGAAGATATAAACTCAACAGGTTTCCAAATACCTAAGAGGAAGAACACTAAAAAAAATCGAGTTATGAAGGATCAATCAAAGTCATCTGCTAATATGTTTGAAATCCTTTCCACAAATGATGTCCCAAGTGAGGAAAAGGAAATAATGGAAACTAAAATCTTAGAAACACAATTTAAATATGAAGGGAAGAACTCAGAGACAAACCAAAAAATAAAAAATTTTCAACAGAAAAAAAGGGAGAAAATTTACACAAGAAAAACAATCTTTCAAATGTCAAAACTTCAAATATTGCAGGTCCCAATATAGTCTTCGTTGAACCATCTAGTAAAATTTTGGCTATGTACGAGCATTCTTAAAGGTTAGAAGCCATATCGGATTCAATTGGAATAAGTCAAGAAACATGGAAAAAAATTGAAGATGGATTCTAATCAAAAAGTAGGTCGCAAGACCAATCAATATCATATGGTAAAAGAAGGTAAACACAAGTTTTAAAAAATATACAAATTGAGGTAATTTTGTTTTGTAAGTCATTGCACATTGGCAAATCATTATAGTTGTAGTTGTGATTTTTAAAACCAAGAATCTATAAATAGCGATGCATTTTGAAATCTGACCAACTTCATTCATTGGACGCATATACCTGATCTTGCATACACAATGTCTATCAAAAATACTATATTCTATAGGAAAAGGCAAGTGTAATTCATTAATTAATCTAAAATCAATGATAGTGTTAGGAAGGTCATTACATCCTCACCCACTAGAAACAAACATAGTCCAGGGTATGATCATACATATTGAATATATCCAAACACAACTTTTCACATATACCAAATTAATCATATCAATTTATAAATCATACTTTGTCATCTGTATCAAAAATCATCTTTGAATCACAAAATCATTCAGATTTGAACATGCAATTATTATTTGATACGACATATTACATTCAACCAAATATCCATGAATAAACCAAAATATACATCATAACATAAGCAAAGCTACTCTACTCAGTATCTAGTCTCATATCTATATGCATATATACATATATCAAATTATATAAAATGTTTTAAAATGTCTATGTCTACTCAAATAGATAAGGAAATTATTGTTGTGTGTCTACCACGTTCTCCCTCATGGCATTTATATCCAAGTAGAGGTTCCAATGGACCTTGCATTGCTCTATACTCCTCTTTCTTAGGTTCTTGGTCCTAAAACCAAGTATACGAACAAGCCGTACTTTAATTTTTAGTGGATCAATCATCTAAAATTTGGAAACATCCAAAAAAGGAGTAGGACTAGAAATATATCCTAAAGAGGGACACATGGAATACATTATGGATTTTGGATAAGCTTGGCGATAGAGCAAGTTTGTATGGAACATGGCTTATCTTGTCCACAATTTCAAATGGACCCACATATCTTGAGTCAGGTTTGAAATATTGTATGGAACTTTTAGTTGGCTTCACCCTTAAGAATAACCTATCTCCACATAATATTCCCTCAGTGTTATTTTGAGGTTCGCATAGCTCTTCTGGCGTTGTGCAGACTCCTTCAACTTCTACTAAATTCTTTTCAATTATTCTTCCATTTATTTTATAGATTTTTTTTTTATCACTACCCGATCTTCCAAATTATCCCAAGATAAGGGAGTTATGCATCTTCTTCCATATAAGGATTCAAATGGTGCCATACCTAGTGATCCATGATAATTGTTATTATATGCGAACTCTAGTAGGTATAAATAGTATTCCCATTTTATATGTTGATCCATGCAATACATTCTTAGTATATCCTCTAACACCTAATTCACCCTCTCAGTTTGCTCATGTGTCTCAAAGTGATAGGCAATACTACTATTCAATCTGGTTCCCAATGTTTCATGCAAAGCCTACCAAAATTCAAAGATAAAGTGAGAATACCTATCATATATTATGACTTATGGAAATCCATGTAGTCTTACCACTTCCTTGGTAAACATGCTCGCTACTACAAGTTCATCATATTACACATTACCTGGTATAAAATGTGCAACTTTTGTTAACTTATCCACAACTACCAAGATTACGTCATGCCTAAACCTTGTCTTAGGCAAACCCACTATAAAATACATTTATAAGACTTGCCATTTTTGTGTAGGTATCTCATGTGGGTATAGCCTACACTCTAGATGCAAATGTTCTATTTTCACTCTTTGGTACTCTAAAAACCTAACCACATAATCAGTGATATCATTTTTCATACCTGGCCAATAATAGTTCTTTCTCAAACTCTCATGCATATGTACCCTTCCTAGGTTAATAGAATAAGGAGTATTGTGTGCCTCCTTAAGGATTTTTTCTCTCAATCCACCTACATTTGGAACTACCAACCTATTCTTATAATATAATAGGTCATCCTTATATACAAAGTCTACATTCTTTCCAAGTTATCACCCTATTTGAGCATTGCAAGAGTGGAAAAAATCATCTTTTCATTGCTAATTTTTAATTTGGTATAGCAAATCATATTGACATTTTATCAATGCAGTAAGACACCCTTTCCTACTCATAGCATCAACAACCTTATTCTCCTTAC
Source organism: Wollemia nobilis (assembly GCA_028583015.1). Lineage (NCBI taxonomy): Eukaryota > Viridiplantae > Streptophyta > Pinopsida > Araucariales > Araucariaceae > Wollemia > Wollemia nobilis. The sequence goes on from JAQPPZ010016381.1 coordinate 4,521,074, forward strand.
CCTTAATGTACTCAATGGTAAAATCATGCTCATCTAGAAACCCCATCTAGCATCTTTTTTTGGCATTCAATAAGGGATGAGTAAATATGTATCTTAAACTCTGGTGGTCTATCTTCAATTCAAAAGGTCTCCCCAAAAAATAGTGTCTCCAAATCTTAAGAGCATGTACAATAGCTACCAACTCCAATTCATAAGTGGCGTAATTCACCTCGTGCCTCTTAAGTTTCCTTTATTTGAAGGTAACATTGACATCACCTTGGGTCAAAATACCTCTTAATACTTAAATTGATGCATAAATACATACTATAAATTTCTTATTAGGATCAGATAATTGCAGAATTGGTGCGGTTGTTAACCTTTATTTCAAAATTCAATAAGACTTCAAATTGCTTTGTCTATTTGAAGGCTTTACCTTTCCTTTGAAGGTTTGTAATGGGTTGGAAAATTCTTGAGAAACCTCTAAAAAATCACCTATAATAGCCCATAATCCCCATAAAACTTCGTACCTCAGTCACATTAGTAGGTGAAGAACACAAGATTATATCGAGAGGGGGGTGAACAGTATAAGACCAACTTTTATTTGTCTTTTCTCAATTAATATTATCCAATATATCAATTACAATATAAATAGAATCAATAAAAGCAATTCATAAATCATCACACATAATATAGACACCAATTTAACATGGTTTACCCAATGTGGGCTACTCCATGGAGAAAATCATTCACTAAAATTTTCTCAACAAATCTCTTGGAAATCCTTCCCTATTACAAAATTTATGGACCTATGTCCAAAGGAGATATCAATCCCCTAATCAAGTTTATGGATCTCTATCCACATGATAAATCTTTCCCCTTTGATGGTTCATGGATCCCTATCCATAGGAGAACTCCTCTACTCTAGTTGGTGATCTCCTAAAAGACTACTGCCTCCACTGCACTGGCTTGTGGATCTCTCTCTACAGAAGACCACTATCCTCACTCAGAAGACCTATGTCCTCACTATCCTGGCTAATGGATCTCTATCCACTGGAGACTCTTGTCCTCTACTCTATCACCTCCAAATCTTGCTCTCAACTTTGCTCAATATTTGTCCTAAATTTGCACTAAACACTGTCCTTCGGTATAGCACAAATCTTCTCATAATTTTTTTCTGGTCTAGCATAAATTTACCCTCAAATCTACACCAAACTCTATCTTTTCTATGGTACAAATATATCCTTAAATCTACACCATACTTTATCCTCAAATCTATCCTCAAGCCTTAACACAAATTTTGATCCAATCACAAATCAACTTTGCTTATATTTATCCCAAGACTTAACTCAAAACTTGAATAAATCAAGCAATCAACTCTGCTCTCAAGTATTCTCAAATACTTACCTCAAATCTATCCAAAAATTCCTCTCTAGAACTTTTCCAATATAGTCAACAAGTCTTCACCAAGACTTACCTCAAATCTATGCAAAAAGTCCTCTCTAAAATTTTTCCAAATCTGCTCAATAAGTCTTCACCAATACTTACCTCAAATATTCTCAAAAAGTCCTCTCTAGAACTTGTCCAATATTCTCAATAAGTCTTCACCAAGACTTACCTCAAATATACTTGTAAGCTTCCATAAAAGCTCACACAAATATGTCCTTAAGTCCCCTCTAGGACTTACACAATTTTGCTCACAATATTTCACAAAAGATTGCTTAACTTTATCCTTAATTCCCCTCTAGGACTTACTCAAATCTGTCCACTAGCTTTCACAAAAGCTAATTTAATTTAATTGCAAAATTTGTATATAAAACTCAACTTAATATTTTTCAGAAAGCCTCTTCAATCACACAAACAAGTTTCACTTATAATATTTTTTAACCATAGAAACATATAGAGAATGGTAAGAGACTCAATATGTTCCACACTCACAAATCATTCTATATCTTTCAAACTCTATTTCAAATCAATTTAGAATAAAGAATAATTTATTTCATAAATATTGAACTATCACTCCAATACTTTCAATCAATAATGCTCATCCAACTTTACTCAAACATCCACTCAATGAAACACACCTTACTTACAAACCCTAACCAAGTGTTTCAGTATACTCCCAACAACTCACACTATGGAACTCAAACCTTGACTCAAGATGATTCCAGTTTTCACATAACAATGATACTCATGTTCTTTCACAAACCCTAGTTCAAGATAGTTCTTAACTTCACATAACAATGATACTCATGATCTTTCACAAACCCTAGTTCAAGATAGTTCTCAATATCAGATAAAAATGATACTCATGTTCATTTACAAATCCTAGTTCAAGATAGTTCTCAATCTCACATAACAATGATACTCATGTTCTTTCAATATCCACAAATCATGCACATGAAAACTTACTCAAACATTTCCAAAAATACTTATCAAACAATCCTTTTCACTCCAAATTTGCATTTCACAATATTCAATCAAAAAATATTTCACTCACAAGAAAGATGTGCCCATATCTTTTATTTTATGGAGATATGTCTTCAAAAACCTGTCTTAATCACAATAAAATCCTCTTTGCCACTTTCAAGGTTAGATAGCAACAATTTATCTCAAAATATCCACTCAAATATTTCCTTCAATAATTATCTTACCATACAAAAATATAGTCTCACGTACACCTTATAATCTTCGAACTTAAAAAATAATATTCAATTCATAACCAATCAATATCCTTTGAAAACACTTTATAAATCCAATATTCATAGAATAAAATTCAACACAATTAATTTCATTTCTAACACCTTATATCTCCAATATTTATACAATAATATTCAACACAATTAATTTCCTTTCTAACACCTTATATCTCCAATATTTACACAATAATATTCAACACAATTAATTTCCTTTGTAACACCTTATATCTTCCAATATTTATTTATAATGCTAATTAAAATTAAAATATCAAACAACCTTATGAATCCTTATCTTTCACTTAGAAAAGTAAATTTCTTGACTTTAAGCCTTCACAACTATCACATAGCCCCCTAGCGCTATTCACACCTTGCAAATATTAAATCAAGTGCTTACCTCATACAATGGCCCACATTAAAATAATTTGTGCCCACATTGAACACGCCCAAACCTGAACGTAAAACCTGTCGCCATCACAATGCTCTAACCCAAGGCTAGGTTATCGTTGGGCTATGCACCCAATACAAAATCTAAGGCACACAATGTGTGCTTTGGTCCTTGATCTTCGGTGATTTGAAATAACCAAAAACCTCTTGCCACGTTCAAAACAAAGGGGATGCAAATAGAATCCCTAACCTGCCTTGTACAACCACCTTAACCAGCTGCCGATCGTCGCTTGTGCTACCAAGTGCTTTGGAGAATATTTGGTGCTCCTCTTGGTCTTAACACAAAGTCTGCCCTTTTAATTTTAACACATGCAAGTCCTTTCTCTTCTCTTTAGGTAGGGCACAAAATTATTTTTCTTTTGGGCATACAAATTGCATGGATGATTTTGAATAAAAATCATTGCCCCTTTTATACTTTTTTCTATGCACTCCAACACATCGACGATTTCAATTCAAATTTTAATTCGAATTTCAAACTTTAACTCTCGATGTCTTTATTATTTATTTAAATTAAAACTTTAACCTATAGTTAAAATATTTTAATTTAAATAAATTGAATAATAACCTTTACACTCTCCCAAATAGGTCTTTTGAGGATTTACATTGTAAAGACTCCTTGGTCCTCATTTTTCTTCACCTCAACCTTTAGCTCAGAATATTATAATATTAAATATTATAATATTATTATTTCCTTTTAAACCTGCTTTGCCTTCCTTGGGATTTCCTTTTAAACCCGCTTCTCCTTCCTCGAGAATTTAATATTTTAGGCTTCTTTAGGCATATGATATTAAAATAAATATTATATCCTATTTATTTTAACCTCTTCCTTACCTTTTGGAAAAACCACCTGATGACATGAATGATGATGGAACTTGGACATCAACCTCTTGAAATCAATGACAATAAAACTTGTTCATATTTCCAATAGTAGGTGCTGGCCAATCCACAATTGCTTCTATTTTCTTGGGATCGACTGCAATACCTTTTGCAAAGACAATATGTCCCAAATACTATACTTGCAAAGTGTAGAATTCACACTTTGATAGCTTTCCATATAACCAATTCTTTCTAAGAATCTCAAATACAGTTCACATGTGTTGATCATGTTCCTCGTTCTTAGAATAGATCAATATATCATCAAAAAATACAAACACAAATCTGTCCAATTGCTCCATAAAAATAATATTCGTGAGATTCATAAATGTGGCTAGGGCATTAGTTAGCCCAAAATGTAGGACTGTAAACTCAAAATGTCCATACCTTATTCTAAAAGCTATTTTGGAAGTGTCTTCTTCTCAAATTCTTAATTGATGATAACCAGACCACATGTCAAGCTTCGAGAAGATGGTTGCTCCCTTCAACTGATCAAATATATCATCAATTCTAGGTAATGAGTACCTATTTTTGATAGTAACCTTATTTAGAATTTGATAATCTATGCATATCCTTAAGGTACCATATTTATTTTTAACAAATAGAATAAGATCTCCCCATGGCGACACACTAGGCTTAATTAGCCATTTTTCCAACAAGTCTTGAAGTTATATGTTAAGCTCTTACAACTCAATATGAGTCATTATATATGGTGCTCTTACAATGAGAGTAGCTCCAGGTAGCAATTAAATAGAAAATTCAAACTTCCTCTTAGGAGATAACCCTAGAAGGTCCTCTGGAAACACATCCTTGAATTCTCCCAAGATAAGATGCTTTTGGAAGAGGTATGATGTCACCTTGGTTTCTTCTTTCTTATTCATTTTAACTACAAAAATAATTCTTCTTCGTAACAGATTTCTTTATCTACATTGCAGTCAATAAATATGGCCTAATTTCACCACAACTACATTGAATCCTAATCCTTTGATTAGACTCATCCAAAAACTCCACTCATTTTTTCTCAAAATTTAGAAGTGCTTTATGGGCTTTTAACCAGTCAACACCAAGAATGATGTCGAAAGTATGCAAAGGTGCAACATACAAATACAAAAGGTTTTCCTTGGGGTAAAATGATGTGAGGGTCAAATAGACATTGGTTGACTTGATAGGTTTATCTTGACTCGTACTCTACCTTGGCCATCAAATACAGGACTACCTATCACCTAAATATCCTATGGGTGGCTTCCTCTAGGGCTTTCTGATGAATATTAGCTATGTGGGGACACTTTTTGGCATAATGAGATCCTTGACATATGTAACATCCACTTGGAGGGGCTCTATTTCCTCTATTATTATTCTTAATTTTACCCTAAGGCATAGTTTCCTTAGCCTTCTCTTGATTTATTGGTCTCTGATCCTGTATTTTGGAAAAATCTCTACTATCCCTCCTAAATTTATTACCCTAAAAGCTAGCTCTATTTTTTCCTCTATAATTATTTTGATTTTCTCCTTTAGATTTCTTGTTTTGATCTTTTTCCCACTTCATGAACCCAACACTCTTTCACTTTTTGAGCTCATATTTTTCCTTTTTATATAGCTTTTGATAATTAAAGTATTTTTTTTTCTAGTCTCTTGATTCACTTCTTCTTTCTGTGTCAAATCAAAAGTTGTAGTAGTTTTCCCCACTTGAGGTCTCCTGATTCCTTATCAACATAGTTTTTCTCGTTTGCTATAGAAAACCACCCAAGTGGACGAGATTGGCCAAATGCTGTAAAATGTACCATTTTATGGAATCAATTTGCCTCATTTATTGTCCTCGTGTTCTGGCATGATGGTCAAACCAAGGCTGGGTTATCCTCTAGGGCCCATAAAACCTAGAGAATCTTGTATCTAATAAAAATTAGGTGCAGTATAATATTTGTGTAAATGCCAACCAATCCAACTCTCAAGGTGGATGCATACTTCCACATCCCTTATCATATTGGAACTTCAAATTACCTATTTAAATTATTTCATTATGTGTATGAAAGGAGGTTAGCATACATATACCCAGTGTCTAGTTGATTGTCCACTACCCATATACAGCTAGAGTCATGTCAATACCCTAACCTTGGACTTGATCATACATGCCCATTATGACTCATGATAATTCATCCCATACCAAACATCGTGACTGAACTAGCTAACTAAAATGAACATGGGACTTATCACAGTACTACCCAAGCAACAACCTAGATGTGGCATCCAATACAACCCCTCATTACGAGTTCTAACCAAGTCAGTTATTTCGACTAATTCTGTCAGACTACAGTTGCTCTCGAGACTCATGTCGATACCCACACCTCAACAACATTGGGTGTATGAGCCATTCATTTTCACTGGTAATAACTTTTGTTTATCCTTCTTGATAAACTATTATTTGGGTTTTAGATTGTTTCTCATGGTTTAAGGGTTTTCCTAATGTTATGAAGGTTTATTTGAAGTAACTCTCAATACTAGAGTTCCCATTCAACATGTCACTATACCTGCCCTTCACTAATGTAAATCCCATTACATAAGAAGTTTAACCTATAGCATTGAAGCAAAAAAAAAAACTATTTTTAACATATATAATAACAAGGGTTCCTTTCCACACCTTTACATTCTACTCAATGTCTAAGTTTCAACTTTTCATAAACGCTTGAATCAAATTTCCAATATACTTAAAATTTTATCACATAACACTATACAAGAAACTGACCAATAGTTTCTATCTACCATCGAAACAAAAAGGTAAACCACCCTTTGATATTTATTTAACTATTTAACCATCACTAAAGCACACCAATATCCATTCAATCTAATCATTATATATCTAGTTGTTCAACATATTAATCACTTGTAAAGAATTCTCCTTAACTTAAACAAGTAAGACTCTACCAAAAAAAACTATAAATGTTAATAGCATAGAACTATAATGACCATGAATAAACAAGCTTAAATTTTGCATAGACTTACAAGTATTAACTTCAACTAAATTTATTTTAAATTACTAACTTGTTTTACAAAACTTAAATCTGTATAACCACATTACTAGCTTAAATTACTAACTTTGTAGGGTGGTAATCTACTATAATTTTAGCACACGGCTGGAAGATCATAACCATATGGAAACAACACTACCTATCTTTTAGTCAAATAACATAATGCTTTGTTTGACTTATCCCCATAAATATTCGAAATCATCTATGTCCTATTTGGATTTAGTTTGGCTTAGTTTATGATTGAAGTTGCCATTTTTTTTATTAACACGGAAAGCTACTGACCTCACTAAACACGTTTAAATTATTTAAATTTGAAATGGACTTTCCAATTTTATTTCATAAGTCCCATCTTCGTTTCAGCAATGATGTCTCACATAATGATTGGTTATGTAATAATATGCATTATTTACTTTACTACACAAAATTTAATCACGTGAACTAATATAATTATCCTTACTTTTGAAAAGAGATAACACCATAGTAGTTCAGAATGTTTCTTTAACAAGGTAATCATTATTGAACTGTTACCAAAATCTGAAAAAAAATAATGAATTCTACGTCTCAAACGAGATGATCCTCCAAATAATACATAAATTATTAAATTTTCAAATAATTATAAAAGCGTAAAACACAACATTTGTGCCCAGTAACTCATCATCTAATTTAATTGATGATGAAAAGTCTCAACCAAACTAGGTTTCGCATTTAGCAAATAGCCAAGCTTACACAATCAATTCCATAATGAATACATTAGCTAATAAGGAATTAATCTATATTTGAACACAAAATTACATGTAGTACCAGAATTATCGTATCAATATCTTAATATTAAGAAATAAACAACTCTTACGTAATTAAAAAGACTAAAATATGAACATATACAAGCATTCAAGTTTTCATTTGACTTCCCCAATCGGAAGTGATAGCAAACACAATTTAACCTCAGAGATAGTATATGTCTGGGAAATATAATACATGCAAGCCCATCTTTTCTTATCTTTCATAATATTTAAAAACTATACTTGCTCTGGTACACCATTTTCTAATGTGAAAGCCCTATTTCATGCTCCACTGCATTGTTTATTGTTTAGCTACCAGGGTTTTATATTTGGCTCTTCATATATTTATGTATACCTAATTCTTGATGCTATAATGCGATCCTTAATTCATACAAATGTGTACAACATTTCGAAATTTTAGCACTCAAAAAAGAAACACAATTACTCACTCAGTTGCTTGTAACCAGACATGCATAAACCATGCTACTTTTTTGACTCTTCAAAGACAAAACTCGTTAATTTAGATGCAACCAAGTGTAGTAATTTCTTAAAGTGCATACTATCAAATCCTTACTACCAACTCATATCCTGAGTAAGGAATGTTAATCTCAAGTTAAATGTTTGTATTCAAAGTCTAAATAGGAGCAACATATTCCAATATAACGTATTTTCTATTTCCTCTACATACAGAAAGAAAACACTATCTCATTCAACATATATTGTGGAAAATATTTAACCACATTAACACAATCCAAGCAATTCAATATAGATTTATGTTGGAAATATTTTAATCTAAATTTTTGCCTGACATGAGGACAAACCAGTCACACACATTTTTGCCGTCGTAGACGTCTTGTCATTCGGTCATCCGACAGTAGAAGCATGGGCTGAGTTATTTACGCTCCAGCTGGCCTCAAGATCTGCTCCAGCTGGCCTCGAGATCTGCGTCACCAGCCTGTGCCTCCTCTGCATTCTATAAAAGCAAATTTTGTGTCTTCCTTCAGTAATCTGGAGCACCCAGGTTCCCTGCAGTTTAGCAGGTTCAATTCTGTAGCGTCACTGCAGATCTGTTATGCTCAGTAGAGCTTCGATGGTTCTTGCTGCTCCTTAGCGCAGAACCCCCTTGTAATCAATTTTAGTGTTTTAATAATATCATTTTGTTATCTTGTTTCTCTGCCTGTCTGTGTGATGCCTCTAACGAGGCTGTTCAAAGATCCTGTGCATATTTTAGATTTTAAATATGGTATCAGAGTAGCCATCAACTAGAGAAGGGAGCAACAGTCTCCGAGAAAACATTTTGTGCTTATCCTGCAAACATATTTGCAGATGTTTGTAACCGCTTCAGAAAGGAAGCTTTGTAACCCGGTGTTATTTCTATAAATAAATATTTCTGTTTTGCTAAAAAAAAAAAATGTCGAAATTTAAAATCAAACAAATTCACCAAGATCTTTTATAGCCTTGTTACAGGAAAAAACACATGCAGACGGAAGAAATAAAACGAGCAAAATAGGGCAGAAAAGAGGTAAAAATTTATTGAAATGGAGGCGAATCTATAGAGCCTACAAGCCCACAAAGGGTCAACTGCACTGAATACACAGCCAGATGCAGTAAATAGCTCTGTTGAGCAATACAATAGCCACTAAGGGCCAAGTGTGGAATACACCGCCAGAATTGAACCTGGGGCTGCTGCCCAGATTGCCTAAACATCAGACGCATACATCCTTTTATAGGCCCTAAAATCTGATTAAACCCTAAACCAAAATATATTAAACCCTAAACCAGAATATATAAAACCATGGGCACAAATGGTGGTATTCTGGGTTATTCTGCTACATGGGTACGGTACCTCTGCAACGCGGTAGTTGGGATTATTTCCAACACACCCCCATAATCACAACTACGCATGCACAATGAACAGAAGGTGGAGGAATAGGGTAAGAGGCTCTGCTGCGGTGGGGCTTCTCCCTGTCAAACCCTTATGCTACTTCTTCTCCAACTCCAACTCTCGTCGAACATTCTCACTCTCCTCCATCGTTGTCACCAAAATCACCGTAGGAACAAGGTCAACGAAGCCCTAGCATAGAACACGTGTCGTGACATCTTTCAACTCCTACGGGTTCGTCGGCCCCATGAGGCAGTGCCCCAGAATTCTCAGCATCGGCTGCAGAAGCTCCATGGGAAGCGGAACCCTCGTCCCCTTCGCCCTCGTGCTCGCCAAATCCCTTGGCTCTGATACCATGTCGAAATTTAAAATCAAACAAATTCACCAGGATCTTTTACAGCCTTGTTACAGGCAAAAACACACGCAGACGAAAGAAATAAAACCAGCGAAACAGGGCAAAAAATAGGTAAAACTTTAATTGAAACGGGGGGCGGCTCTGCGGAGCCTACAAGCCCACAAAGGGCCAACTACACTGAATACACAACTAGATGCAGTAAATAGAAGGTGATAGGAGATAGTTGTAGAGATAGTTGTAGGCAGAAGTCATGAAGATTCAGAACCGTTGCCTTCAATACATGGCTTGGGAAGCAGAAGCTTGATGAGGCGTTTTTCCCTCGGCAAGTTACTGAAAAGATCCGACATTGGAACTCTAGTGCAGGGGGCCGTGTCCTCCGATGCTCTACCTGTGAATCCTAATACGGTGTTTCTGGTTCTTACCTCCACAGATGTTGGAGTGGAGAGGTTTTGCATGTGCTCTTATGGATTTAAGGGGAGAAGAAATCCTGCCAAGTGAATATGCCCATATGCCCAAGATCGCTCAAAGTTTGAGCAATTTGTGGCATTTTCTTGTGAGTTTAGCGATTTGGGGCATGCATTCTTGTTTTATACCAATTTTTTCTTTTTCCTTCTAAACCCTCCGTCGCCAAACCTTGGTTGCTTGAAGCCCCATTTTTATTGTGTCTCAACAATTTGCGGCTCAAAGTTTTCTTGTTCTCCATATCGCCAGCGCAAGTGAGGTCTTCCTGATATCGCTCCAAGTGTGAGCGATTTGTAGCTCGACGAAGAGAAGCTTGTTTTCTTCAACGATTTCTAGAGCATGGACTTCTGAATCGTACCAGGGAGGACAGGATGTCTAATTTGATATTTAATGGCGGCACTTCAAAGTTATCATGTTAGTCAGAATTTAGATTAAGGGGGGATGTTGGAAATATTTTAATCTAAATTTTTGCCTACAATGAGGACAGACCAGTCACACATTTCCATCATCGCAGACATATTTTCATTCGGTCATCTGATAGTAGAAGCATGGGCTGAGTTATTTATGCTCCAATTGGCCTCAAGATCTTCTCCAGCTGGGCTCAAGATCTGCGTCACCAGTCTGTGCCTCCTTTGCATTTTATAAAAGTAAATTTTGTGACTTCCTTCAGTAATCTGGAGCACCCAGGCTCCCTATAGTTTAGAAGGTTCAATTCTGTAGTGTCACTGAAGATCTGTTATGCTCAGCAAAGCTTCGATGGTTCTTGCTGCTCCTTAGCGTAGAACCCCCTTTGTAATCCTTCGATGGTTCTTGCTGCTCCTTAGTGCAAAACCCCCTTGTAATCAGTTTCAGTGTTTTAATAATATCATTTTGTTATCTTGTTTCTCTGCCTGTCTGTGTGATGCCTCTAACGAGGTTGTTCAAAGATCCTGTGCATCTTTTAGATTTTCAACAATTTCAACTTTGGTGTTCAAAAATTTCAACCACACCAACAACTAAACAAACCTGCTACCTCAATTCATAACATTTTAACATAGTAATGTTTCTACTAGAACAACCTTTACTTACTTTCTTTCCTAGAGATTCATTTCCACACCTTTTAAAAAAGCATTAATTTATCTCACAATCATTTTAAATACACGTGTAAGAAATAGATGAAACTGTATTTTAATGGAGTCCTTTACTCAATGCATGCAATTTTTAATGCAAGCTATTTTCCAGTCCTCTCTCAGTCATTTTTCTTCTCAGTTCATGATATCCTCCGCCTTCAATTATGCAAGGCATTAAAGGTATTTTCCTCACCCCCTTCCCATTTTCTTCACCATCTTAAACGTGGAGGAAGGTTAAAGTAATTATGGACCATTATGCTTGACCATCGATGCTCATTAAAGTAGCACATTGATCATCAAGCATAGAATAAGAAGCATATTACTTATTTATTTAATCATCAATTATTTTCTTTATTATTAATTTATTTTAAAATAGCTTTTTAAATTTCTTTAAAGCTATTTTCAATTTTTAAATAATCCACTTAGTAAATTCACAACAAGCAACCATAAATTAAAAAATAAATCACTAAGTTGGCTTCTATGCGCATGACACTTTTATTGCTAATCAAAGCAACAAAAAAACACATAATCCCAAGTACAAGCTCATACATACACAATGTTTTTGATGCAACTATATGATATGCAAAATGCAAACTTTCATGTATTCGTGAGCCAATCATCACTTCCCAATTTATCTTTTCCATCGACCAACTTCATTCATCAGATGCATATACCTAAACCTGCATACACAATATCTATTAGTAGTACCATATTTTATAGGAAAAGGTAAGCATAATTCATTAATTAATCTAAAATTAATGATCATGCGAGGAGGGTCACTATAAAGAACCTATTGAGCTGAATTAAAATGAAGTCTTTCTACTGGTGGATAGGATGATGAGGAGAAGTTGGAATGCATTGATAGGTGTTCATTGGTTTCTTAAAAATATTTGTACACATAATCCCTGAATGAACAAAATCGGGTCCTTTAAAAAATAGTATCCATCAAAGTTACTTTCGAATCTAAAATATATGTTGATATTTTAATGCTCAGGTAGACAGATCCATAAGCAACCAAAAAGTTAAATTTTTTATTCAAGCCATGTCTAACACCAATAGAATCATAAATATAGAGGAAAATATATGTATGATAAGTTTAGTGATCTTACCATCAACTGCCCAAATAGGACTCCTATAAAAAACATGGCCACCATAGTCTTGAGAGCTAAAACTAGTTGCCCAAGATGTTAATTTTTCTACTACCATTTTGACACCAGAATGACCCTTGATCTTGCTGCTTCTATGCAAATTGGACAAAATCCCTTCTTTACCTCTTGAAACCAGAGTTTTTAAACTAGCTTCTATTATCCTGAGGTGACTACCATGGCACAAAGAAAGTGTGGTTCTAAAAGCTCTTCCCTATCTTCCATATTCATGAAGAGGGGCCATTGTAGTTCAAATTGTTTTGTGTATGTCATTATCTTTGCTATGGCTGGTTTTTGTGTTATTGCCTAGGATTTTCTTAAGCCCTTTGGTTTTAAGGATGTTTTGTGGTGGAGGTCTATGTTGTTGCTATTGTTGCTTTTTTTGTGGAGCATGTGGTATTTTGAGCCCTTTTCTTTGGCTATGATTTTGCTAACCATGGGAGAATCTAGTTGAGAGGAACTTCTCGAGATGATCCATGTGTTATTTAATCTTCTTTTTTACTAGGTTTGCAACACTCTCGGTAGCTTCATGCATATTAACTTTTGGAACTTCGTTAGCTGCATTGTCTTGAGCTACTTTAGCTCTTTTTTGAGATTCTTTATGAATTTACATGTCCTCAAGATTGGATAAGTATCTTCAGGAATAGGGATTCAGGAAAGGAATAACATATAGTAATTTGTATATCAAAAATGAAGGAAATGATCTTCTAATAGTGGTTGTTTATGTTGATGACATAATTTTTGGAGGAAACAATGATAAGATGTGCAAAGAATTTGCTAATAATATGGAAAATGAATTTTAGACGTCTATGCTTAGTGAATTGTCCTTCTTTATTGGACTTCAAATTTCACAATAATAAATGGGAGTGTTTATCTCTCAAGCCAAGTACATCAAGGAAATGTTGAAGAAATTCAGATTAGAAGATTGCAAACTAGTAAGTACTCCTATGGTCACAGGATGCAAGTTGAGTAAGGACGATGAATCTCCAAAGGTAGATCAAAGATTATACGGATCTATGATTGGTAGCTTATTATATGTTACAACTACAAGACCAAAAATAGTACAGTTAGTGGGATTAGTGGTAAGATTTCAAGCAGCACCTAAGGAAACACATGTGGTAGCAGTAAAAATAATTTTCTGGTATCTAAAGGGGAATATGGATTTTGGGCTTTGGTACCCCAAAAGCGATAATTTCACACTTACAACATATATAGATGCATATTGGACTAACAACATTGATGACAAAAAAAGCACAAGTGGAAGAGCATTCTTTCTTGGAGAATGTGTAGTCTCTTGGTTAAGTAAGAAGCAGGTTTCAGTATCTCTATCTATAACAGAGGTAGGATATATTGCAACAATAGCCAGTTGTACATAGGTGTTATGGATTAAGATAACTCTAGAGGAATTCAAGATAAAGCATGATCAGCCCATTCCTATACTATGTGATAATACAAGTGCCATAAGTATCTCAAAAAATCCGGTAATGCACTCTAGGACAAATCAGATTTCAATTAAGTATCATTTTTTGAGAGTATAGGTGACGGATAAACAAGTCAAATTGGAATATGTCACAACAAAGGAAAAGATAGTAGATATTTTCACTAAGCCTCTTTCAAAGGAAACTTCTGAGTATCTTAGAGGAAAATTGGGAGTGAGACTCCCATCCCAAAATTAACCATATCAAAAGAAGGTGGGGGAGGGCTCATTCTTAACCCCGAGCCCCAAAGGTGACCCTTTGCCATTGATGTCAAAGGGGGAGAGACTGGATATGGGGAGAGATTTGATATTTGAGAGAGCATTGAGCCAAGGGGAGCAATATCCTAGGGGGAGCAAAAGAAAAATAAAGGTCAGATTTCAGTAAAAATAATGTGGGTTGCCATTAATGACAAAGGGGGAGAATTTTGGACATTTTGAGTCCCTAAGCCAAATTTGTCATTGGTTTCAAGATGCCAGTGATAGTTCTTCTCCATTTCAAGTGCAAAGTTCAATGGAAGTTGTAATGGGTTAAAATATTTTTATTTTACACCCAAAATAATGGTTCAGAAAATGGTTTTAGTTCTAAGAGGAAGATTTTTGGACATTTTGAGTCCCTAATCCAAAGTTGTCATTGATGTCAAGATGCAGTGATAGTTCTTCTCCAATTCAAGTACAAAGTTCAATGGAAGTTGTAATGGGTTAAAATATTTTTATTTTACACCTAAAAGAATGGTTCAAAAAATGGTTTCAGTTCTACTTTAGAAGCAAATATATCCAAAGCAATGGAAGGATATAATATTATAATCTTTATTATAATATTTATCCAAGGAAAACCCAAATAAATTATTATAATTTTAATTATAATATTATTTGGTTTACAAAGGACAATTAATAGGTCCGAGGTGTAGACCAATTGGTTCATCCAAACACCATAAGGGGCGGAGGTCCAAGGTTAAAATCTTGGGCTTCGCCAGACTGAACGCTTGTCCCTTTCCTGGTGCTTTCAACGGCATAAAAGGTTTAAAATGATTGTGGCATGGTGGTTATAGGGGCAGACTGCATGAAGATCTGTGTGGCGACTTCTAGGGCAGATAGTGCAGAATACTATGGTGGCCATAAAAGCTAGACAACCTGCCCAAATTCGTGGCGGCTACCGATTCCACCATGTAAATTAAAAAAAAAAAAAAACATAGGACAATTAATTATTTCTTATTAGACCCTAAGGTTGGGTTTTGGAGGGAAAAATATTTCAAAGCGCAAAGTTTAAAGTAAATTAAACCCAAAGTTGGGGTTTAAATAAAAAGGCTTTCGAAGCCTCTATATTTCCCCTGACATCATCATGGAGGAGCTAGCGTCGATGCATCCAAAGCAAATATAATACATATAAATACTTTTCCAAAACCATTGGAAAGTTACCCTTGATGGAATTAATAAATTGGTGGCATGCAAAAAAGAGAGCTTGTGATTTACGAAAACATGGTAGCTAAAGGCATAGAGGAGGAAGGTTCCGTCCTCAAGTTTCATTGGATAATTGTGGCCTAGTGGTAGTTGGGAAAGTGCAAAGGCACTGGTAGAAAGATGGTTGACATTTCTAATCTCCGCGTGCATTGTTTGGTGTGTTGTTTGAGGCACCCTAGGTGCACGACCTTTTTATTGGTGGAAGGTGATGTGAGATTAAGAAGCACATGGTGCTTCTTTAATGTCAAGCGAGCGCTTGGCTCGTGTGACAACTTTGGCCGTGGTTAAGGTGCTTGTGGTGAGACAAAGTTGAGGATTTGATTCCCTCCAAGGATAAGGTCTTTAATTTTGATTTAAATTTTGTTAGTTTCCTAATGTTGGAGGAATAAGGGTGCATAAGTGATTATTATTTTTATACATTAAGGCATTAAATTTATGGTGAATGTTTGTTGAGGATTATTGTGGAAGGTTTGATATTTGAAATTTATGGTGAAATGTTTGTTGAGAATTATTGTGGAGGTATTGATATTTGAGATTTATTATTTGAGGAGTAATAAGGAGTTTTAGTAAAGTCTTATTAATTTATTATTAAGACTTTTGAGCATTATTTTTGTATAAGGTTTTTTCCATTTAAAGAAGACTATGGTGAATGCTATTTTTTGAGTTGGAGTAATAAGGTGTATTTTGGGTCATTATTTTATATTGTCATTTGATTGAAGTCTTCTAACCCTTATTGAGATTGGAAAAGATAAATTTGTCAGTGTGGAAGATTTGTGAGATCAACTTCTTGTAAAACAAAAGGTATAGGAAAATTATTTCTTGGTTGAGTTGGTTGATTGGCTTACTTGAAAATTAAGTTTGGAGTGAAAAGGATTTGATTAGGGTTTACTTTTCAAAAGTGTTTGAGTTGATGCTTCAAGGTTTTCTAAATTGTGAGTTGTGATTAAAACCTTATTTTATAAGTATTGTTTTTGAGACCATTGGTTGAGTGAAGGGTTTAAGTTAATGCTTCAAGGTTTTCTAAACTTGAGAGTTGTGTTTAAAACCTTGTTTGATAAGCATGGTTGTTGAAGTGAGTTGTTATATAAAGAACTTGAACTAGGGTTTGAAAAGATCATGAGTATCATTGTTATGTGAGATTTGTTTTTTAGCATTGTTAGAAATTTTTTGAGTTGGATGATACATGCTTGGACTAGGGTTTGTGAGCAAGAGTTGTTTATTGAAGTGATTGGTTGAGTAGAGTTGATTGAGCCTAGTCAAGTGGATGTATGAAGTGATTGATCAAGTTCCATAAAACAAACTATTCTATATTCTAATTTGAGTTGAGATTGAGTTTGAGAATAGAAAATATTGAGTCTCTAACAATTCTCTTTATGTTTCTATGAGATTGGACAAGTTCTATGTGGACTTGTTAAGAAGATTTGAGGTAAGTCTTTGAGAATACTTATGGACTGATTTTATGTGAGCTTTTGTGTAAGCTTACAATACATATTTGAGCAAGTCCTAAAGAGGACTTTTTGAGTATATTTGAGCAGGTTATGTGTGGACCTGTTGAGCATATTTGGATAGGTTTTGTGTGGACCTATTGAGAAAAGTTGTGTAGGTTCTGTGTGGACTAGTTGAGTAGATTTTATCAAGTTCTGTGTGGACCTGGTGAGTAGATTTGGACAGGTTATGTGTGGACATATTTAGCATATTTTAGTATTTTTTGAGTGGACCTATTGAGCAGAGCTATGCTAGACCGACTGAACTATGTTTAGTGCAGAATTGAGATAGAGATTTGGAGGTGAAAAAGCAAAGAGGATAGTAGTCTCTCGTGGATAGAGATCCATCAGCAAGGGCAATGAGGACAGGTCTTTTGAGTGAGGATAATAGTCTTCAGTGGAGAGATATACACAAGCCAAAGTAGTGGAGGAAGTAGTCTTCTAGAGGATCATCAGCTAGAGCAAAGGCGAAGGAGTTCTCTTGTGGATAGAGATCCACAAATCAGATTTAGGGGATCAGCATCTCATTTAGACAAAGATCCATAAACATTGTAATTGGAAAGGATTCCTAAAATATTATTTGAAAAATATTTAGAAGAAATATTTTCTCCGTGGAGGTACCCATATTTGGGTTAACCACGTAAAAATGATTTCTCTCATGTGTGTGAAGCCTTGTGTGATGTTTACTATTTTATTAATGTTGATGCTACTATTTGGATTAAAAAGCAAAAAGTTTTATTGTATATTGTTCACCCCCCCTCTCAGTATAATCACATGTTCTTCAGTTCTAAAAGCTCTTCCTCCTCTTCCATATTCATGAAGAGGGACCATTGTAGTTTAAATTATTCTATGTATGTTATTGTATTTGTTGTGGCTACTTTTTGTACTGTTGCCTAGGCTTTTTTTGAGTCCTTTTCTATTGTGGATGTTTTCTTGGTGGAGGCCCATGTTGTAGTTTTTTTTGCTATTGTTGTGGGACATGTGGTCTTTTGGGCCCTCTACTTTTCCTATGATTTTACTGACCATAGGAGAATCTATATGGGAGAATCTTCTCGACATGATCCATGTGCTATTTAATATCCCTTTTTACTAGGTCTCTAACACTCTTAGTAGCTTCATTCATATTAAATTCTAGAGATTCATTAGATACATTGTCTCGAACTAATTTAGCTTTTTATTGAGATTATTTATGTATTTGCATGTCCACTATCCATGCCCGTACTTTTCCATTGAACAAAACATTGAACTATGCTTCCCAAGTAGAGGTAATCTCTTGAGAAATTATTTTGTGTTGGTGGACTAATTTTGAAAGCAAATTCCTAATGGCAAGAATCAAGTTGTTGGGAATAAATTCATTGATTTGGGCATTTAACTTTTTTGTGTATTTTTTAAAATTCCTAAAATATAACTTTACCATTTCCAAATGAAATGTCTCTATGAGTTTTTTGGCTTCATCACAAAATTTCTTATCTATATCTTCGTATGGTAGATACAATTTTTGCTTTTCAATTTGTAGACTATGGGGAACAACCCCTTGCCCCAAGTTCTCATACTTGAGTAGTCTAGGTATGCCTATTTTTGCTTTTTTTAAAATAACTTGTATTCATCAAAATCTATTTCCACTAGTTTATTCAAATATTTTTTCCTAGGTGGGACATCATTCTTTGTGCCAATTCCATCAATGAAGGTTCTCATGTCTTGTGAGGAAGGATATTGCCTGTGTTGTAAGAAAACATTTGTATCTGCCAAATCACTATAGAATTCTATCATTTTATCCATGTCAAAAATTTGCTCTTCCAAATCCATGATCTATTTTTATAAGACCTCTCACCATCGATGTTTCTTGGATAGTTGACCCGGGGAACAAGGGGGACTATCAGGGACTGTAGGGGATGAATCAACAATATAATTAGAAATATCAGTGATGGAAATATCAATGTGCACCATAGGAGGCTTTAAAATTTAACTTAGAAGGAAACATGGTGTAGAAAAAATCTATTAAAAATTTAGTTTCCGATTCATGAGGTCTCGTTACACAACAAGTGAACAACATACTATTAATGTTGGAGGCTTTTTTTTTCACCAGATCACATTACATTGAAAATGAAGAGCATAATAACCACCAAAAGATATTTTTTAATGAGGATTTATAGACAAATATGGAAATAGAAGGAAAATGTTTTTAAAGATACAACAAAAACGTTGAGTTAGGATGGAACAAAAATGTTGAAAAAGAATTTTTATTTTGAAAAAAGGAATTATACAACTAAAAAACTCTAAATGAGTTTCGACCTTTTGGGTCTCATCAACGGAGTGTGAGTCTTAGAGAGGTAAAATATCCTCATTTTATAGTCCTAACTCTAGGGAGAGCTAAAAAGTAATGCATGTGGGATAAAAAAATATTCTGAAACATTAAATACAAACCGTAGGTTTATAGACCAAATGGTAAAAAATACATATTGAATATTCCCAGGCTCAACACCCAAAAAATCCACCCTCTTAAAAAGGTGCATTAAAAAATGTGAGAAACATTATGGAGAAAATTTCCCCTTACAAAATTTTGTTCTTGCAAATATAGGATTTGAGAGGTTTGTGATTCTTGCAGCATATAAGTGCTATATGTTTAAGTTGCCTATCCTTACTCCACTTTTCAAACATGGGAGAAATAACAACTTTACCCAAGTGCAAACTCCTAGTAAAATCACAATTATCTAGCTTCAAAATAATTGGAACATGTTTGGCTTTGGTTCATTATCTATGTGTAGCTCTTTCGAGAACTCCAGCTAGGAGATATGGTCTTCCATCAAATTTTACTTTTTAAAATATCGAAAGCAAAAAATTAATCTTATACCCTCTAGCTCTAAGTCTATTAAAAAATATATTTTTAATAGAAATAAAGCCCTCTCTCAATATTTCTATGACTAAGAACCTATTGAGCTCATTTAAAATGAAGGCTTTTTACTGGTGGATAGGATGATGAGAAGAAGATAGAATGTATTGATAGCCGTTCATTGGTTTTTGGAATAATTTTGTACATAAAGTCCCTATATGAACAAAATCAAGTCCTTTTAAAACTATAGTATCTAGCAAAGTCACTTTTGAATATAAAATAGATGCTGATATTTTAATGCTCGAGTAGAAAGATCCATAAGTAGCCAAAAAGTTGTTAAGAGTTAGCCATACCAAACACCAATGGCATAATAAGTGTATCTTTTATAGAACAAAACATTATCCACAACAACATTAAAAAAAAATTACTTCTCGATATGGCAAATAAATAGGTAAGCATGAACTACTGCAAAGTCACTCCCATGGTTGTTTGTTTGATTTATCTATAGATTGTACCCTTGAATTCTAGGTAGTGTTGTGTTAACACTAGTTTTGCAAGCTAGATGACAAAGTTTATCTTAGTTGGGTTAAATTTATTCTTCAAAAAATATCAAAGAGCTAACAAACCTTCCAAAGTTGGGATGCTAGGATATAAGCTCTTGACATAAAAGGAAAACAGAGTTACATCTTGAGGAAAGGAACATATGTGCAAATACTTAATTAAGGATATGGAATCTAATAAGTGATTATTTTATTCCAAAATAATGGGTATAAGGAGGTTATGAAGCCATTTCGAAGTGGGCTCCAATATAAAACCACAATAAGAGCAGAGAGGTCTCCTAGAGAGCTAAGGCTTGTTAATTTTAGGGAGTAAGTAAAAAATACAAACACAAGCAAAAGAGGGTTTAACCTATAGTGTAAAATTACAATGTTTATCTAAGACAATATTTTTGTGGAGGGCCATGTTTAATAAATATTAAATTTGAAAAAATATGTCTAACGAAGGGACATTAGAGACATAAACATAAAAATTTTTGTCTAAGAGCTATGATAGACCTTTTGAGACATACCAATCTTGAGATAAAAAACAAAGACCCAGGTTTTTTTCTATAAGCCTAATGATGATGGAGTTGTTATTAGCAAGAGAGCTCAATGCAGATTAAATATGGGAGGAGAAAGCTCGAGGGCGAACAAGGTTTACAACATTGAGCTTATTTTTAATAAATTTCTTTTGCAATTGAATGATGTCTTCTAGGGGCCTCTAAAATTTGGAGGGAGTGAAGCTTGGTTTGGGAACATAAAAGGGATCAATACGTTTTGTGGGATTTTGGGGACCACCTCTAGGTCCAAAAAACCACTAAAGTATAAGTCATATGAAAAAATAAGAGAATTCCTTAACAATGGTCTCCTTAGACATCAGGGGAGAGGTAGGAAAGAATTTTTAATCCCAAGCTAAGAGCTTGAATTTCATACTTAGATAGCACACAAGAGAACAAATTATATACATCAAGGTTAGTGATCTTACCATAAAATTCCCAAATAGGAATCCTATGAAAAACATTATGGCCATAGTATTTATTGCTAAACATAGCTACCCAAGATGTTAATTTTAGTTTTTACCATCATTTTGATGCCAGAATGACCCCTGATCTTATTGCTTTTGTGCAAATCGAACAAAATCCTATCTTTACCTCTTGAAACTAGAGTTTTGGAAATAGCCTCCATTGTCCTAAGGTGACTTCCATAGTGCAGAGGAAGTGTGGTTCTAAAAGCTCTTCCCCCTCTTCCATATTCATGAAGAGGAGCCATTATAGTTTAAATTCTTTTGTGTATGTTGTTGTATTTGTTGTGGCTAGTTTCTATGTTGTTGGCTAGGCCTTTGTTGAGCCCTTTGCTGTTGTGGATGTTTTACTGGTGGAGGTCTATGTTTTTGTTGTTGTTGTGGTACATGTGGTATTTTAGAACCTCTAATTTGGCTATGATTTTATTGACCATGGGAGAATCTATCAAAAAGGGGTTTGTTGAGACAATCCATGTGTTGTTTAATCTTCCTTTTTACTAGTTCTGCAATAATATTGGTAGCTTCATTCATATTAACTTCTGTAACTTTGATAGTTGTATTATATTGAGCTACATTAGCCCTTTCTTGAGCTTCTTTATGGATTTGCATGTCCACCATCCATGCATATAATTTTCCATTGAAAAAATCTTTAACCTATGCTTCCCAAGTAGAGGCAATACCATGATAAATTATTTTGTGTTGGTGGACTGATTTTGAAAGCACGTCCTTAATGGTAGGAACCAAGTTGTTGGGAATAAATTCATTGACTTGGGTATTTAAATTTTCTATGTATTTTTAGAAATTCCCAACATATATCTTTGTCATTTCCAAACGAAAATTCTTCATGAGTTGTTCGACTTCATTGTAAAAATGCTTATCTATATCTTCATATGGTAATTGTAGTTTTCTTTTAAATTTGTAGAGTATGGGGAAAAACACATTTTTCCAAGTTCTCATAATACTTGAGTAGTATATATCTATCTTTTTTTAATTTAAAAAGAAAAACTTGTATTCATCAAACTTTATTTCCACCAGTTTATTCAAATATTTTGGTCTATTATTGCACCAATTCCATCAATGAAGGTCATCATGTCTTGTGAAGAAGGATATGACCTATATTATAAGAAAACATTTGTATCTACCGAACCTCTACATAATTTTATCATTTTATCCATGTCAAAAAATTGATCTCCCAAATCCACAATATGTTATCGCGTGTCCTATCACCACTGATGTTTCTTGGATAGTCGAACAGAGGAAAAAAGGGAACTATTAGGGACTATACGGGAAGAATAAACAATAGAATCACAAATATCAGTGAGGAAAATAGCAGTGTGCACCATTGGACTATTTAAAATTTAACTTAGAAGGAAACATGATGTAGTGGTACTCTATTAAAATAACATGTTATAGTTTTTGATTCACCAGATTGCATTATGCGGTAAGTGAAGAGCATACTTGTAACAACCTAAGTCTTCTCACTTGGTTGTACCACCAAAAATCACAAGAATTTTTAGAGAATTTTTTTTGTTTTTATACAAGAGTTTTATTTGCAAAAGTGATTTAAGGTTCATAGCAAGTTTGTTCAACCAATTAAAACAATATCATATACTTTAATTAGTACCGGTATACCATACCACTTTGGGTTCTAGACTACTGCAGATAGCCACCCAAGTGGATGATATTGGACAAATCCTGATAGTGCCATTAGTGGGGTTGAATTGTCTCATCTAACATCCTTGTGTTTTTGCATGAGGTTCGATCCATGATAGGGGTTATCCTCTAGGTCCCATAAAACCTATAGAGGGACAATTTATTTCCTCTTCCCATAGCAATTTAAGAATTCATGACCAAGTTGGTTTATTTATTAGTTTTCCTTAGTATGCAAGGGATCAGCGTAACATATGCCAATGCCTAGCTAATTATTCCCTACCCAAAGTTGGATAGAGCCATGCAAATAACTTGGCCTTGGACTTAGCCACTCATGCTCATTATGACGCATGATCGTATGTCGCATACCACATGACGTGGATTAACCATAATAGGGGACCTATCATGGTACTCATTGAGAAGCAACCTGGAGAAGTCGTCCCATACCACCCTCTCATTATTAAAATTTATTGAGTCACATATTTTGACCAATTCAATCAGTCTATAATTGCTTTAAAAATTAGTTGTGTGCATACCTATACCTCAACCACTTTGGATGAATACTAATAGTTGTGTGTATACCTGCACCTCAACAACTTTGGATATTTACTAATAGTCGTCCTCTCTCGATGATCTCTGCAAGTTTTTCTTCACTTTACTCTATGACTTGGGATATTTGATTTGATAGTGGAAGGTTTTTATTTTATATGTTCTAAACTATATTAGAATATTCACTATTCAACATTAGCCTACTACTTGAGCTTAAATATTTACTTTCAAATGTTATTAAAGAAAATTATTCCTAACAAGAACTCAAATCACCAACAAGAACAAGTCTTAACTTGATTCACTCATAAAAACATATCATACCCAAAAACTCTAATTATGTAAGCTAAGAGTTGACAAACCAATTGATTCTTTTAACAAGAAGCTAGTATATTTTTCTAAAGAAGTTTACTTTCTGCCAACTACTACAATTTATTAGTAGTCTAAACTATCAATGTTCTTCTTATATCCATCTCCTTAATTTTACTTTAGTCAATTCACATTAACTACTCCTTAAATACCACACTATTGAAGGGTTATTTTTACACATAACATTACTTAAAACCCATAAGTCTTCCCATAGATGAATTAAATTTAATTTGAGGAAGTTGCACTCATCAAGGCGAGTATGCGACTTAATTCCATCTAGGATTTTTATAACCATTATATACACAACAAATAGTTCACTTCCGGTTTGGTTAAAGGAAAAGTTTCCTCAATATAAGTTCTAGTATTTATTGAATTTTCTTAAGTTTTTAGACTCTGGACACCATACTCGTCCAAGATCACTTTACACCTATTGGTCCAATTTATAGATTTGTTTTGATTTCTATAAGAATGAGTCTAATTATCTTCAATCAAATAAATACTAGTTAACAAAATCACTGCATCACCAAAAGAAGATTGAGACTAAGTTTGAACAACAATAATTTACCCCTATTTTAACCCAGAATTTTCTTCCTTATGTTTTCTATTGAATAGACATAATGTTCAGTATTTACTTTAAAAAAGGCACTTAATAACTTATTCACACATAATAAACACAGTATAAAAGTTATACAATAACTTGTTCAAAGGAAACATTTCCAACCAACATTACTTCATGTTTTATTTTCTTAAAACTTGCAAGAATGCAAGGTATATATTGAACAAAAGGTATACTCAAATTGCTTATCATCAATAGAAAACAAACTCCTTTCATAGTAAATACATTTCTTGCAAAGGGTAAACATTTTATTACAAGAAAATGTAGATAATGTTACACAGCACATACATTTGATTCTATGGATATCTATTACAAAATTTTCTAATTTATGACATTCATTTGACTTCACTATCACGTCATAAACTAAATGAAACAATATTAACCATATTCCATTAAATCCAATATGTCGGTTCTCTCCAACCTGCTATTGTTAGGACTCAATTGATGGACAAATAACTTATTTTACAATAGTATGGAGAAGGTTTATGTTTCATTTTCTAGCACAATCATCTAAGACAACTTAATAGTTTGGAAGTGGTGTAAAATCATTGATGGCATTATCTACTGTCATTTTTTTTCTTACTTAGGTCAGCCAAAATCTTCATTTGTCGTGGCATGCATAGAGCTTTAACTTGTTTCAAACAACTCTCAACTTTGCTAGTTTGAATTGGTTAAAATATGGGGATTAGAGTTGGCTCTATTTTGAAATCCAATTCTACTCATGCAAAGAGATTGTCACACCACACAACACAGTTTGTAGAGATAACAACCAGAACTAAAATAGTAAAATTATTCACATGAATGTTTTCTCTTTCCATTCAAGAACTCAAACCATATATAAGGCAATTGAATATTTTTCATTATTTTCACATGTTATAAAAATAGCATCCACCCTGCATAATTTCACAAGCAAGGCTCAAGCTGAAAATAAATAAATAATAACATTTATGTTTATCTTTATTTCATAATGAAGTCTCGATTAAAGAATGTATATGATGAATATTTCATTTCAAGTACTTTCCAGATCTTCAATCAAATATTCACAACTACAACCACTCATTCAATACACCTTCAAACATTGCATTTTCTAGAAAAGACATTTCCAAAAACCCATATGCTTCATCTATTTCATGCATTACAAAATAGATAAACCAGAATCCCACCTGGATGTTTTTACTCGATAATTAGTTCACTGAAAGCTCCAACTTTATAAATATTGTTTTTATACAATCACTTAACGAATGCCCTAAAACCAGCCACTGTCGTCTTCCATGAACTCTCACTTTTCTCTCAATTATCGATTTTCTATCTTCCCCCCATGACTCCAAAAAATTAGGTCACTTAAAAAACATACAATACATGCATAATATCCAACTGGAATAAAATCACTAACATTCATTACTGCACATCCACTACCATCATAACATGGTATTGATAAAATTAAATTTGGCTTCAACTCTATTCTATGGATTCATACTTCTTTTAACCCAAAGTAATCAGCACAAAATTATATAATATAAATAAAATTTATTCTAGATACCCAACCAAATGTTGCTACTTTCTCTTTGAACTTTATTTGTTTATAATATACCACTTATTTAATGATTATCATTTTCTAAGGTAACCTTCACATAATGTTTTCAAATCATGACAAACTTGCAAAAGGTGACTCCCATGAAATAGTATCTTCATTTCCACATGATAAGAAAAAATATAAAAATATGCCAAAAAAACAATATGCAAACATTAAAACAAAACACATAACCCAATGCAATCCATTCAATATGCACCTACATGAAGTATCTCAATATCAAATTTTATGTTTTCATGATGTGAATCATCACTTTTCCATTTACGTTTTTTTGATGACCTTTCTTGTATGTCCAAGGAATTTTTCTAATTCTGCATTCATAGAATCATTAGCAGTACTACATTTCGAAAAAAAAGGTAAACACCATTAATTAATTTTCTATGAATGGTCATATGCGAGGGTCGTTACATCCTCCCCGTTGGAGATAAAAATAGTCCCTATGTTTTAATGCTTGACGATTAAATATTAAAACATATTCATTCATGTATTAAGTATATATATATATATATATATATATATATATATATATATATATATATATATATATATATATATATATATATCAAAGAAGCAAGAAATATTTATATTCCACACATAATGTAAATACGTATAGAGTTTCAAACGAAATTGATTAGACGTTTTTCGTAGGACTGCCCAAACTGCCGAACTCGTTTTGGCCATATCTCACTCATCCGGACTCGGATTGAGCTAAAATTTTGAGGGTAGATGCCTGAAAAACCCTAGAACATCTCCACAAATTTTCATATCATTTGGAGCAACACAGATCCTAGCACATCCCTATGTGTGAACGAGATATTTGGCAAGAGACTATGCGAGGGTTTCATCTGGGTTGAGTGCAAGCAGCTCCAGAGGTTGGTTTTTAGGGCCTTCGAGCCCTAGAGGCCAATATTTTTGTGGTTTATGCTCAATATTTTAGCAAGAAATGTTGCAGGGGATCCAATATGGGTTAGAAATTTATCTTTCAATAGATCATACTGTGAACTTGAGTGACAACGGCTTCCAATTTGTTGCACAAAAGAAAAGTGAAAACCATACCTTTCCATGGCGTCTAGGGCAAGGATTAAAGAGATCACGAAACAAGTTTCAAGCAGTTGATCAAAAAATGGCTCATATCTCAAGTGAATCTGGTGCTAAGGTGCACCCACAAAATAATTCTACTGTGAAAACCCATGTCAAGGGTAAGAATTTCGAAGACTCAGTCCCAAAAATGAATTTTAGGGATGCCCTTCATGGTGGACAGACCTCAGCCCAATGCTAATATCAATCTTAGGGCTTCCCATAAACCTCTAAGAATGCCTAAGATTGATCCTAGGAAAACGGAGTCAGGATGTCTTAAAAGCGGCTGATGGAACTCCTATTGTTAAGCTTGATATGGGTAACATTCAAACTGGCATTGAAGATTTGGAAAAAAGAGGACTAATTTGTCGGTTCGTGGGTTTTCATCCGAGTCTATCTACTTTCAAATTCTGGGCTGCAAAAATCTGGAAAACTAAAGGTGAGTTACAAATCTCTATTTATCCAAATGGTTATTTTCTTGTTTTATTTGCTAATAATGAAGATAGAGAGAAAAATTTTCAAGGGGGTCCTTGGTTTTTTGGAAGGGCGGGGCTTTTCATGAAGCCCTGGCATACTAAATTTAAAGTCGAAGAAGAGATGCCTTCTATAGCTCCCGTGTGGGTTAGACTCTTTGGCCTCCCTATTGAATTTTGGAATCCTACTATTTTTTCTTCAATTGGAAACTCTTTAGGAACTTTTATGATGACTACTGATTGTACTCAAAATTTTGAACATATTATTTATGCTCGGATTTGTGTTTTAATGGATTTTGACAAACCCCTACCTAAAAATATCACATTACAATTTGGGGAAGACACTTGGGAGCAAGTAGTGGACTATGAGAACATTCCTTTTCGTTGTAGAATTTGCCATGAATATGGTCATTTGGCTAGTGCTTGCCCAAATAAAATTCCTGATCAAAAGAAAGAAGATATAAACTCAACAGGTTTCCAAATACCTAAGAAGAAGAACACTAAAAAAAACTAGTTATGAAGGATCAATCAAAGTCATCTGCTAATATGTTTGAAATCCTTTCCACAAATGATGTCCCAAGTGAGGAAGAGGAAATAATGGAAACTGAAATCTTAGAAACACAATTTAAATATGAAGGGAAGAACTCAGAGACAAACCAACAAATCAAAGGTTTTCAAAAGAAAAAAAAGGAGAAAATTTACACAAGAAAAACAATATTTCAAATGTCAAAACTTCAAATAATGCAGGTCCCAATATAGACTCCGTTGAACCATCTAGTAAAATTTTGGCTATGTATGAGCATTCTTCAAGGTTAGAAGCCATCTCAGATTCAATTGGAATAAGTCAAGAAATAGGAAAAAAAAATTGAAGATGGATTCTAATCAAAAAGCAGGTCGCAAGACCAATCAATATCATATGGTAAAAGAAGGTGAAAAGCTTGTAGAGGAAGGTAAGATTAATGCCCTTCCCAACCTTTTTAGCCCTGGTATTAATGAAGATCATCACTTGGAATATTAGAGGACTCAAAGGGAGTCTTTCAAAACAAAATGAAATTAGAAGAATGATTCAGATAAATCATCCACATCTTGTTTTCCTTCAAGAAACAAAGATGTCAATGGAGGATATGGACTCAATTGCCAATAAAATTTGGCCAGTTGGAAAAGTGGTTTCCCTCAGTTCCCAAGGGACTTCGGGTGGCATTGCTTGTCTTTGGGACCCAAAAGAGGTAGTTATTCACCATATGGTTGGCAGTTGGGGTTTGTTGGCTATAGCTATTCAAAGTAGACATTCCAACCAGATTATGCTCTGCATTACTGTTTATGCTCCGACTTCTTTGGAGGAAAAAAGAAGACAGTGGAAGGATATTACTCATATTATCTCTCATTTTCCTAAATCTTGGATCTTGATCGGAGGAGATTTCAATACCATCCTCTCTCTGGATGAGAAAAGGGGGGGGAATAGAAATTTGGACAAAAGCAACGACCTCATGAGCGAATATATTGCAAACCTCCATCTTGTGGATATCCAACCGAGATAATGGCCTTATGACTTGGTCTAACAGAAGGCAAGGCTTAGCTTGTATAATGGAGAGATTGGATAGGTTTTTGCTCTCTAAAAATTTCTTAATCCATGGTCACATTCCTAAAGTGAAGACTCTTAATAATGTTGGTTCGGATCATTGGCTAGTCATGGTGGAAATGTGGAAAACCAATGTGAGTTTCTCTCCTTTTCATTTTCAATTAATGTGGCTTAGAGACATTTCCTTTAGACCTCGTGTGCAACAATGGTGGAAGGAAGGTAAACCTAGGCATGGGACTAAGATGTTCTATTTTGCCAAAAGACTGCAATACATTAAATCCAAAATCAAGACTTGGAACTGGAAAGAGTTTGGGGATGTTCATAAAAAAAACATGAAGTTATTGCTCATATTGAAAATTTGAATAAGAAAATCCGTTTAGATGGCCTCACAGAGAAGAGAAGTGCAGATGAAATTAAACTCACAACTCAGTTAGAGGAATGGGAAAAAAGAGAAGAAATATTATGGAAGCAAAAATCTAGAATTCAATGGCTCAAAGAAGGAGATCGAAACACAAATTTCTTCCACAAATCTCTTCTAGCTCGAAGATCTCACAACTTTATTTCTTCCTTAAAATCAGATTTTGGAGATGTTGTTTATACTTGGGATGGCATGAACTCTATTGTTGTTGATTACTTTTCCAATATTTTTGCTTGCTACTCCTCTTGACTCAGCTTCACAACAAAATGTTCTTCAAGCAATCCCTTCTCTTATCACTTCTGAGGAGAACTCTATTTTGACTGCTCCTGTTACTATCAATGAGCTTCAACAAGTATTTTTTAAAATGCAAAAAGGGAAAACCCAGGTCTTGATGGTTTTCCCATTGAGTTCTACCAAGAGTTCTGGGATATCCTTCATGTTGATTTATTAGAGGTGGTGGAAGAAGCCAGGAAAGCCAAAGAAATTTTGAAGGTTATCAATAAAACTTATATTACTCTTGTTCCAAAAGCTCAAGAGGTTGATCATATCTCAACTTTTAGACCTATTGCTTTATGTAATGTTCTTCTCAAAATCATTACTAAAATCATGGCAGAAAGGTTGAAGCCTCTTTTGCATAAGATTATTTCCCCAGAGCAAGGGGGTTATGTGGAAGGACGTCAAATAGTAGATGAGATAGTTCTTGCTTAGGAAGCCATCCATTCCATGGATATGCAAAATTCTCCTTCCATGTTCATTCGGTTAGACTTATCCAAAGCTTATGACAGAGTGGATTGGCACTTCCTTATCAAAGTTTTGAGGCAATTTGGTTTCTCTAAGGATTGGATGGATTGGATTATGGGATGTATCTCTTCAGTTTCCTACTTAGTTCTTATCAATGGCAGGCCTTCTCAGTCATTCCCGGCTTCCAGAGGTATTAGGCAAGGTGACCCGCTATCCCCTTATTTATTCATCATTCTTGCTGAATGCTTGGGTAGGACTATAACCAAAAAGAGGGAAAACAAAACCCTTGAGGGAGTTACCATTGCTCATGGAGCTAGACCTATCTCTCATATTCAATTTGTGGATGACTCTACTCTTTTAGGTAAAGCTACAATTAAGGAAGCTTCTAATATTAAGCAAATCATTAGCTATTTTTCTAAGGCTACTGGGCGGTTGATCAATGAAGACAAATCTAAAGTTATTTTCTTTCACTGCTCTGCTAGACAGGAATCCATGGTCTTGGATAAATTAAGATATAAGAAGACCTCTCTTCCAATCACTTATTTAGGTATTCCCATAAATATTCAAAGGCAGAAAAATAAATATTGGAATTGGTTGTTGGACAAAGTCAAGAAGAAAATTGGAAAGTGGACCAACAAGTGGCTTTCTTCCGGGGTAGAATCACCTTGGTAAAATCAGTCCTTCAAGCTATTCCTATTTATGTTTCTTCCGTTTTGAATATCCCAAAGGTTGTTCTTCGAGAATTGGATCAAATCAGTCATCGTTTCCTTTGGAGTGGTACTAAGGAGAAAAGAAAATGGGCCTTGGTGAAATGGGATACTTTATGTCTTCCTAAGAGTGAAGGGGGGTTAGGATTCCGGTCTTCAATTAATAACAACAAAGCTTTAGCTGCTAAATTATATTGGAGGATGTTGCATAACCCCAATGCTCTTTGGGCCAATAATCTCCATGCTAAATATATTGAGAACAAAAGTCCTGAAGACCTTGTTCGCTATCAACTTCCTACCAAAGGTTCTCCCATTTTAGCAGTTCTTAAGACTGGTGAGGATTTGATAAAGAAAAAATTATTTTGGATCATTCATAATGGTCAACATGCAAATTTTTGGACAGATTCTTGGGATGGTCACAAGCCTTTGATAACTCAGTTTCCCGATTGGAGGCCTTGGATGGAGGAGCTTCACCGAGCTAATTGGATAAAGGTGGCTAATTACTGTCGGTACCATACTGGTAATTCAAAGGTTGGTAGATATTGGATCCCTATTGAGGACTGGCCTATTCAAATCCCAGAAAGGCAAAGACAAGATATCCAAGGCATCCTTCATATGAGATCCCTCTCTTGGTCCCATGAAAAATATTGTTTTGGATGGAACAACACTACTAAGGGTGAGTATTCAGTTGCTCAAGGTTATTTGACCTTATGCCATAATAATCCCAACCATTCTTCTGACATATTTTCTCGATTGTGGGCTCAAAACATCTGGCCTAAGGTGAGGTTCTTTAATTG
Source organism: Wollemia nobilis (assembly GCA_028583015.1). Classification (NCBI taxonomy): domain Eukaryota; kingdom Viridiplantae; phylum Streptophyta; class Pinopsida; order Araucariales; family Araucariaceae; genus Wollemia; species Wollemia nobilis. The sequence continues at coordinate 4,553,194 of JAQPPZ010016381.1, forward strand.
GCTTTTATTGCATCGTAGGGTGCTTACTGGTGAGCAACTTATGAAGCGTGGTTTTCATGGCCCTTTTAGATGTGAAATGTGTGAAGAGAATGTAGAAAATATCAACCATATTTTTATTGAGTGTACTTTAGCCTCTGAGCTATGGAGGAGAATGGCCACTTTACTTGGCTTACAGTGGTCCAATTTTTTTACTTTTGAACAACTTTGGAGGGATTGGCCTAATCAAGAGGGTGTTGATCATTTTATTAGGAAGTTAGTTTGGATGGGTTCTACCATTCTTCTTTGGAATATTTGGAATGAAAGGAACAACCAAATTTTTAATCAAGATAGGAAGGATATTCACTATATTTGGCAAAAGACCATAGCCAACTTAGTTGAATCAGTCCATCAACTCCTTAATCACCCCCAAAACTCCCACCAAAGATGGGATCAAGTGATGCAAATATTGAAGATTAAATCTTCTAAGGGCAACCAACTTAAAGGGAATGTGAGTATTAGTAAGATGGATAGGACTAGAAATTGGCAACCTCCTCCTAAGGATTTTGGAAAAGTCAATACTGATGGAGCCTCTAGAGGGAACCCTAGAAAAGCTAGTGTGGGAGGAATTGGTAGACTTTCAGATGGCTCCCTGGTTTTTACTTTCGTTGAGAATTTGGGTATTCTTTCCAATAACCTTGCTGAGGGGTATGGTATCCTCAGAGGCCTTCAGGAGGCTACTAAGGTTGGATGGGAAAAGGTGTTAGTTGAGTCTGACTCTCAACTTATGATTAATCTCTTGAAGACTCCTTCTAAGAATCATAAGGTGGATTGGAGAATAAAAATAATTATTGAGAAGATTCAGTTAATCCAGATGGGATTTTTGAAAGTTGATTACAATCATGTGGTTAGAGATCAAAACAAGAGTGTTGATGCTTTAGCTAATTGGGCTTTGGACAAAGGTGATCTTACTTGTTATGGCCACCCTCCTATATGGTGGGCTTCTCAAATTAGGGAAGCTCTTCTTTCTATCATTTCTTTGGATGGCTCCAGTTCTGAAGGTACCTAGTTTCTTCTTGTTTTTTTTTTTTGCTTCTCTTTGGTTCATTCAATTTTTTTTAGTTCCCTAGCTCATTCTATTCTTTATTTTGTTTCCTCTATTGATTCTTGCCTTAATAGTCTTCTGGTCTAGATAGGTCATTGTTATGTTCATTTTTTTATTTTTTATTTTTTATTTTTTTTTTGTTTAGTTTTTTAAGGTGGGTGGGTTCTTTTGTTTTGTTTTGTTTTTGTGTTCTTTGTGTTGTTTTTTGTTGTTCTTGTGTTTTTGTAGTTTTGTTTTTATTTTTTATTTTTATTTTTTTTGTTATTGTTCTTGTGTTTTTTTCATTCTTGTTCTTGGGTTTCTCTTTGTTTGTGTTATTTCGTGTTTTTATGTGTGAGTGTTTTCTATGTTTTTTGTTTTTTTTTATTGTCTGTTGTTGGTTGTTTTTTATTTTTATTTTTATTTATTTTATTTTTTAGGTTTTGGTTGTGTTTATTTTTCATGTTTTTTTTGGGTTATGTCTTTGTAGTGTTATGTTGTTTTTGTCTTGTTTGTGTTTTGTTATGTGGTTCTTGTGTTTTTCTATGTGGTTTGTGTTGTGGTTTATTTTATCTTATTGTGCGTGTTTGGTTGTGCTTTTGTTTTTGACACACTCAAGGAGCATATTTTTTATTTTATTTTATTATTTTTGTTGTTATTTACTTATTTTTAAATTGGTTTTGTGTGTTTGTTTGCTCCTTGAGTATGTCAAAGGTGGTAGGCCAGGTCCGAGTCTTGGGCATTTTTGGTGGAATGGATACCCTTGCCTCCTTGGGTCTTACCCGAAAGTGGCATCCCTTTTGGGATGTTTTCCACAAATAAAAAAATACGCATATGCATAATCCGTTAGCAAAGCAAACATATTTACATATATTTTCACATGATGTTTCATATTAATTTTAACCATATATATAAAACATGAACATATATAATCAGATAAACAATATGCTTTGCTCAAAATTTTAAATCATATACACAACTACTCTACTGAGCAACTCAAAATAATCATAAACTACTCTATTCAGTATCCAATCCCACATCTATTTGCATATATACATATATCAACAAATTAAATTAAATCTTTTGAAAAGTCTATATCTACTCAAACAAATAAGAAAATTACTGCATCATCTTTGCCACATCCTTCCACATGGCATTTCTACCTGAGTAGTGGTCCCATTAGACCAAACATGCTTTATGCTTCTCTTTATTAGGTGCTTAGTTCTAAAACCAAGTATTTGAATAGGTCAAAACTGAATCTTTAATGGATTGGTCATTTGCAATTTGGAAACATCCAAAACATGAGTAGGATTAGGAATACATTTCCTAAAGAGGGACACATGAAAGACATTGTGAATTTGGACAGAATTGGTGGTAGAGCAAGTCTACATGCAATAGGGCTTATCTTGGCCACAATTTTAAATGGACCCACATATCTGGAGTCAAGTTTGGAATATTTTATGGAACTTTTGGTTGATTTCACCCTTAAGAATATCCTCTCCCACATAATAATCCCTCACTGATCTTTTGAGGTTCATGTAGCTCTTCTGGTGATCTGCGGCCTCTTTCAACTTTGATTGAATTCTTTTCAATTGATCTTCCATATCTTTCACAATTTTTAGTCCAATCACTACCCGATCTTCCAGATTATACCAAGATAAAGGTGTTCTGCATATTATCCCATATAAGGCTTCAAAATATGCCATACCTAGTGATGCATGGTAACTATTATTGTATGCAAAATCCACTAGGTATAAATAGTATTTCCACTTTGTACGTTGATCCATGCAATATATTCTTAGCATATATTCTAGTACCTAATTCACCCTCTCGGTTTGCCCATCTATCTCAAAGTGATAAGTAGTACTAATATTTATTTTGTTTCACAATACTTCATGCAATACTTACCAAAATTTAGAAGTGAAGTGAGAATCTCTATCAGAGATTATAACTTCTAGAAAACTGTGCAGTCTTACCACTTCCCTAGAAAATTTACTTGCTACTATAGGTGCATCATCTTGCACATTGTCTGGTGTAAAATGTGCAACCTTGGTTAATTTATCCACAACTACCAATATTGTGTCATTCCTAAATATTTTTTTAGGCAATCCCACGATAAATTTCATTGATACCACTTGCCATTTTTACGTAGGTATCTCATGTGGGTACAAATTTCTAGTTAAATGAAGATGTTTTGCTTTTACTCTTTGGTATTCCAAACATATAGCCACATAATTGGTGATATCCTTTTTCATTCCTGACTAGTAGTAAGCTTTCCTCAAATTCTTACTCATTTTTACCCCTTTTGGGTATGCAAAATAAGGACTATTATGTGCCTCCTTAAGGATTGTTTCTCTCAATCCACCTGGGCTTGGAACTACCAACATATTTTTGAAAAATAGTAGATCATCTTTTAAAAAAAAAAATATTTTTTCCTTGTAATTCCTTAATTTTATTTAACAAATCATATTGACATTTGGTCATTGTAGTAATACGACCTCTCCTACTTAGAGTGTCTATAACCTTATTCTCCTTACCCTTAATATACTCGATGTAAAGATCATACTCAGCTAAAAATTTCCATCCAGCATCTTTGTCTAGCATTCAATAAGGGTTGAGTAAAGATGTACCTTAGACTCTGGTGATCTCTCTCCAAATAAAATGGTTTTCCCAATAGATAATATCTCTAAACTTTTAGGGCATGAAAAACCACTGCCAACTCTAAATCATGAGTGGCATAGTTTACCTCATGCCTCTTAAGTTTCCTAGAATCATAGGCAATAACTACATCATATTGGGTCAAAACCCCTCTTAGTCCTTCAATAGAGGCATCCGTACATACTATAAACCGCTTATTAGGATTAGGTAATTGTAAAATCGGTGTGGTGATCAGCCTATTTTTCAAAACCTAAAAAGCCTCTTTACATTGTTATGTCCATTTGAAGGCTTTTCATTTTCTTTGAAGATTTGTAATAGGTCAGATGATTCTTGAAAACTCTCTAATGAATCACCTATAATATCCTGCCATACCCATAAAAATTCACACCTCTATCACATTAGTTGGTGTTGGCCAATAAATAATTGCTTCAATGTTCTTGGGATATAATCAAATCTCTCCAGTAGAGACAATATATCCCAGATATTGTACTTGCAAAGTATAAAACTCACATTTTGATAATTTCTCATATAATTGATTCTTTCTCAGAATCTCAAGCATAATTCACATATGTTGAACATGTTCCTCCTTCTCCTTGGAATAGATCAATATGTCAACCAAAAATATGATCACAAATTGGTCCAACTGCTCTCTAAAAAATCTATTCGTGAGATTCATGAATGTGGCTAGGGTATTAATTAGCCCCAAAGTTAAGATAATAAATTCAAAATATCCATATTTTATTCTAAATGTCATTTTATAAGTATCCTCTTATCGTATCCTTAACTGATGATAACCAGATCATAAATCAATATTCGAGAAGATGGTTTCTCCTCTCAATTGATAAAATAGATCATCAATTATAGGTAACGAATACTTGTTCTTAACATTTACCTTATTCAACATTCAATAATCTATACACATTTTCAAGGTACAATCTTTCTTTTTAACAAATAAGATAGGAGATCCCCAAGGCAACACACTTGGATTAGTTAGCCATTTTTCTAGCAAATATTGAAGTTGCATTTTGAGCTCTTGTAACTCAATAGGGGTCATTCTATAAGGTGCTCTTGCAATAGGTGCAGATCTAGGTAAAAATTCAATAGAAAAATCAAATTCTCTCTGGAGAGGTAACCCTGATAAATCCTCAGGAAACACATCCTTGAATTCTCTCAATATAGGATGCTTTAGGAAGAGATTATATTCCAATTCAGTCTCTACTTTCTTATTCATCTTAACTATGAAGATCATCCTCTTATTCCTAATAACTTTCTTTATCTGCATTGCAGACAGTAATGTGGTTTAACTTAATTTCAACCACATAAAATCCTAACCCTTTGATTAGAGTCATCCATAAATTCCACCCATCTCTCTTAAAAATTTAGAAGAGCCTTATGCACATTTAACTAGTCAACTCTCAAAATGATATCAAACGCATGCAAGGGTGTCACATACAAATGCCAGCTAGTTTTTACTTATGGCAAAGAAATGTGAGGGTCAAACAAACATTGGTTAACTTGGTAGGTTTGCCTTGAACCGTACTCTATATTTTAACCATTTTTTAAATACTCAGGTCTAATAGGTATGTCCCTCACTAATCTATCAGAGATAAAACTATTAGTAGATCCACTGTATATCAAAATTTGCACATCTTTATAAAAAAAATTCCATTTATTAATAAAGGAGTAATTTGACCATCAAGTTTAGAACTACCTATGGCTACAAAAATTTTGTGGCTGCCCTCCTATGGGGCTTTCTGATGTTAATCATATATGTGAGGACATTTATTGTCATAATGAGATCCTTGACATATATAGCATCCATTTGGTGGAGCTCTATTTCCTCTATTACTATTCTAATTTCTATCCAAGGATGTAGTTTTCCTAGTTCTTTCCTGACCTACTAGTTTCTAGTCCTATCTTGTGGGAAACTCTTTACAATCTCTCTTGGACTTACCACATTGATAGTTAGATTTATTTTTGCCATCTTGCCTTCTTTTTTCTCCTCCTTTGGATTTCTTATTTTGATATTTCTCCCATATTAAAAACCCAACACTTTTTCGCTTTTTGAGTTTATCTTTTTCCTTCTTTGATAGCTTATGGTAGTTAAAATATGCCTAAAAGCATGAGATTCCGGAAGCTTTAGAAAGGAAAACTACTTCGATGCATTCAAATCAAAATAACGCTTAAGTCCTAGAATATGAAGTGCATTAAACGAAAGAGGCAAATTGATTGAAATCGAGATACAAGAATTTAGAGAAGTCACAGACCCTTTTATTAAACTCTTTAACCTCGGTTACAAAATCGCCTCCTCCATTTTTAGGGGTTAGGAGCGTTAAATGGATTTGGTTACAATCGTGATCAATGATCCCTCTTCCGCATGCCCACGTTTGAAAAGGGGCGGGCCAGAGTGTTGCCGCCGCTTATGCTGATGAATCCTCACTTCTTGCTGCTCCTCCTGCAATCAAAGAAACAAACAAGGCATTAGTAGCACCTGTGACAAAAAGGAAAGTTCGTTCTTTGAAATTGACAAAAGATGCACATAAACGATTGTCTAAAACAGTGAGTAAAGTGAATCTAAATGACCTGAAAACCTGACAGAGGATAGAAGACATTACCGGAGGGCCACTGCCATTGAAACAGTCGGCCAATATACTTTCAACTAGAATTCGTCCCTGGGCAGGACGAATTTCGACTGCTATTCGTCCCCGGGTGGGACGAATTCGACTGTGTTAGAAAAGCCGAAGTGATACTGCTCCAATGTCGACTCTCGGGACCTCCAAAACACCTGCAAACAGAGGGGTTACGTAATTGGGGCCATTTTGGGACGACCCAGATGGTCGGATTCTCCCAATTTGGCCTCTATCCTCGAGAATTCGATATCGCCACCTGCAAGTTAGTGAGAGCTATACAATCGACAAAGCATGATAATGTGTGATCAAAATTCTATGAAATCGAAATTAGAGACTACTTAAACAACATAGCATAGAATAGAGATGAATAAATGATAATTAAAATGAAACTTAAAAGAAAAGTGTGGGGTGCCCAAATGGGCCGCCCACCGTTAGAACTTGATTTTGACGCCAATCCACTAGGGATGGGCTCAAAATCTCTTGGATTGGGGTGTCGGCAAATTGGTGGTTTAAGGTGGTCAAATGTTGGATTTGGGTTAGATCCACGCTTCCAAAAGCCACCCAATAACCTCCCTTGCGAAAGAGATTAATGGATGTGAGAAGGTGAATCAAAAAAGGATGCAAATGGGTGTTCAATTGGGCAGCACTTCGTTGCTTGAAAATGCCTCCAATCTATCCTCTTTTTGGGTGGGAAAGTCCACCATTTTATAGACCCATGGGGTCTCTTTGGAGGGGCATGCAGGGATGCCATGTGGCGGCCATGCCTTCCCAAGAGGGAGGAGACTCCTCCCTGACTTGGGCTTCCATGATTGCCCTTGTGACAGTCCACTAATTGCCAACCTACCCACCTATACGCGCATGCATGGCAAGAGGCAATAATTGACTGTCCTTGGCTGCCACTTGGCAGCATTTTTCTTTTTGCCCGTTAAACCTGGAATTCGTCCCGACCAGAGACGATTTCAGAATTCGTCCCTGGGTGAGACGAATCCCAGTTAGTATTCGTCCCTGGGTGAGACGAATCATCGGGCAAAGTGCCTGAATGTGCCAAATTGCTTCTTGACCTTACAAAATTGCTATGAAAGTGGTTAGGACCACTGTTTGACCTCCGAGGGCTACCCCGGGGGCTGTGTTTGTCAAAGCAATCAGTGTTTGCAGTCACATAATCGGATTGGTGCTATTTTGGTGTCTACAAATGCCCCTTTTTGGGATGCGCTGTGCATGGCACAGTGTCGAGCAAAAATAGATAGCCAAAGCACTAATGATTAGGGTTTCTTGGTAACCTAATCAACTTTTGATGCCCCAAGCATGGAAAGGGCATGCATTCTTGAATCCTTGCTTCGACGAGCTAAGGAATTTGATTTCAAGTATTAACCTATTTTGGTGAGGTGTGACTTGAGCTTGGACATTGATCAGTCATGATTAGGCAAAGGGCGCAACCTTTTGTCCACAGGGGAACCTTGTGTTCATGATTCACGAATGCCAAGTGTTTGATCAATTTGATTGTTATTGCTTGTTTATTGCCCCAAGCAGGAGCGTAATTGTCTTTGTCAATGATTCTTTGAATGCATGTCGTTTTCCTTAATTGGGTGTGTGCTTGTTGATTGGTGACTAAGTGTGACTACCCCCTCAAGCGACGAATCGATGAGGGAATGACCTTCGTGAGAAAAGCGACGAGTCGCTTGACCCAAGATGACTTGTGCAAGGGTGCCTTTAGATGGTTTATCATTAAGCATGTGCAATTTTTCCAACATTTGGACCTATTTTTGGTGGGTGTTAACCCTTTTGGTGATGCCATAATGGGGTGAAAGTGTCGAAAGTCCGTCTTCCCATGGAGCGGTCCGGCTAAGATAGCCTTCTTAGGGAGTAGGAGAGTGACAATTTGAGCCCCGACATCGATTTTCTATGCCAAGAGGTTAAGTGCAAGAGCACTTGTGTCCGACAATGCTTATTGATGTTTGTTTTTGTGTTGCATTTATTTGTTGTTTTTGTATTTTTTTGTTGTTTTTTAGTGGGCTTTGACCCATTTGTGATGCCATTTGGGGGTGAAATTGTCGAAAATCCGTCTTCCCGTGGAGCGGTCTAGCTATGGTAGCCTTCTTAGAGAGTAGGATAGTGACAATGTAAACCCCGACATCAATTTTTCTATGCCAAGAGGTTAAGTGCAAGAGCACTTGTGTCGTAGCAATGTTTATTGCTTTTTGTTTGTGTTGCATTTTTTTGTTGTTTTGATTTTCTTTGATCTTATGCATGATGGTTGATGAATATGGATGTATGCATGTTGATTTATTTTGATGGATGCATATGCTATGATGAATGCAAATGTTTTTGATTTATATGTGATATGCAGAGATGAAATGGATGAATGGGATTTGTGATGTTTGGCTATGGCACCATAGACTGTTTAGAACTCTGTTATTTTGTTTTTAGGTGATTGTTGTGATGCATGACTTTGTATGTATACATGTGGTTTTTCTTTTTTTTTTGTATTTTTTGATGGTATTGTAAAGATGAAAAGTAGCGCAGTTGGTTTAGAAATGTAGCTAAGGTTTTCTGAGACTCAGATGGTTTTAACTCACTAGCCACGACTGTACTTTATCTTACAAGACTTTTGAACAAGGTATGAATCGGACTCGTTTTTGACCAAGCTATTTCACATCCCTGTGTGTGCAATTGAGTTCATTTATGTGGTATTTGTCAGGATACCGCCAGTGCCAGATGGGCTTTCAACCGAACCTGTACTGAGGATCACCTAATTAGCTCCACTAACTCCTTTGTTGTATTTAGTTAGATTAATCTGCGGTGTTATCCAGGATACCATAAGCTAGCTCATCCTTATGCAAACATTGGTCTGCACACACGCAAAGCGAATGTGACAGACATATCGTCATGCGGGTAGGATACCACCATTGCCAGATAGGCTATCAACCAAACCTGTAATGAGGATCACCTAGATGGTTTTTCGAATGCTGAGAATTCCAAGGATTCAAGTTCGGGATATTTGTTGGCTGAATGATTTAGAAAGTTGCTCGTCTATATAGTGATGAAAATCACTATTTATTTTCTATTAATTCTTTTTGAGCAAGGATTTTGAATAGTAGTGATAACCACTGTTATTTGATTTTGTATTTTGAGTATTGTGAGTTTGGGCTGGTGAGTGGCCTTGATCCTTGTGGCCTTGGGGATGACTACGCATCCTTTGCAGGGACGTGTAGTACGAATCCTTACGACGTTGGGGACCAAGGGGGTGATGGAGATTATGGAGTAAGGGCATTGATCTGTTAGGCCTTGGGGATGACTACCCATCCTGGTTAGGGGCGGATAGTACGAATCCTTACAACTTGGAGACCAAAGGTGAATGGAAAGTGTTAGGATGATGATTTGTTGGAATTTTGTTTGTGAATGGTGTTGATCCTTTTAGGTCTTGGGGATGACTACCCATCCTTGGCAAGGACGTGTAGTACAAATCCTTACAACTTTGGGAACCAACTATGATTGGGATTTGGTAGTGGTGAAAACCACTATATATGGAGGTGAATGGATAGGAAAGAGCTTGTCCTTTTGTCAATTCTCAGCATTCTAGAACCATTCGCACAGGGGGATGAGCAAGATAACCGTTTCACTTATGGTGACCTGGATTACTGTGCAGGTTTCATCTTTCGTTCACACAACTTGGGAATTTTTATGTGTTTTAATTTGTGTTGGGATGTTACGTAACAAGGTGTATTTCAAGTGTAACTCTACCTTCATAAAATCTGTCTGACTCGGTACATTACATGGCTAAAGAGCAAAATGATGACTGAATCACGAAAACTCTTGATACATTAAAAGACCACTGACTCTAGTGTGGTAAAAAGCAATGCATGGTGTTTTTGTTGTTTTTGTAAAATGGAAAAGTGTGGAACAAGATGGACTAGCAGAGCAATTACAGCCTATGGTGCCTTTGACCCGTACGACCACAAATATGCAATGTATGGATGCAATGCTTAATGCAACTATGTATTTTTGTATTTTTGATGGATTGATTTTTGTGAATATGAAGATGAGATGCGAGAAGAGCTCTCTATTGATGAATTTGAGTATGCCTAGAAATGAGATGCAAATTTTTGTTGTTTTTGATGATTTTTGTTGTTTTTGAATTTTCTTGATTTTTGACCAAGCGATTGTGGAAATCCTTGGAGCATTTTGGGATTGACCAAGAAATTTATAGAGATCCTTGGAGCATTTTGGGATTGACCAAGCGATTGCGATAATCCTTGGAGCTTTTTGGGATTGACCAAGCGATTACGATAATCCTTGGAGCATTTTTGGGATTGACCAAGCGATTGCAATAATCCTTGGAGCATTTTGGGATTGACCAAGCGATTGTGATAATCCTTGGAGCTTTTGGGGTGACCAAGCGATTGCGATAATCCTTGGAGCTTTTGGGATGACCAAGCTGATTGCGATAATCCTTGGAGCTTTTGGGATTGACCAAGCGATTGCGATAATCCTTGGAGCTTTTGGGTGACCAATGATTGATAATCCTTGGATTTTGTGACATTTATATCCTTTTTTTGATAATCCTTGGTTTACAAGTATTGCGATAATCCTTGGAGCTTTTGGGATGACCAAGCGATTGTGATAATCCTTGGAGCTTTTGGGGTGACCAAGCGATTGCGATAATCCTTGGAGCTTTTGGGATGACCAAGCGATTGCGATAATCCTTGGAGCTTTTGGGGTTGACCAAGCGATTGCGATAATCCTTGGAGCTTTTGGTTTGGACTATGGATCTTCAGGGGATAGAGGTACCCCCAGCTTGATGGTCTTTGCGCTCCGGATCTGGCTCTAGAGGTATGGGCATGAATGGATCAGCCCTATGCACGGATAGGAGGACAGGGTCTGCCCTCGACACTGATGTTGCTATGGGGTCTCTGGGTGGAAGTTGATCTTTGTATGCCCAAAGTGGTGGATGTAACGCTTGGTCCCATTGCAGTGGGTTAACGCGCCACTCATGCCCTAGTATTATGTTTAGCTGTTGAATTGCTTCATCGATATTTATGGGATGTCGATGTTGTCGCATGTGATTGCTGTGGGCTATCTCTATTTTATCCTCACCTTCGACCAGTGAGTATAGCTCATCAGAATCTAGAGATTCTGAGACATGGAGGACTACATCATTAGGTAGCCCTACGGTTAAAGGTTGATCCTCTTCGAAAGGAGCCTCATGTAAGTTGGGCCTTGGGAGCTCCAAAATCTTGGTCTCTACCGACTCTAAGTGCTCTAGCGCTTTGCATGTATCGGGAGATTTGAGCTCCTCCTCTTTGGTTGGTTCTTGTTGAGGAACTTGGGGCCTATGGAGGGGTGGCCAGATAGCACCCCCATGCCTTGGTAGGGCTTTTCATCCCGCTCTTCTTCTCGCTCTGATTCCTTAGAGGCTTCTTGATGAATTTCTAAGGGTGGCCCATAAACCTGAGTGGGTTCCTGAGGAAGGCACCCGTCATTGGTTATAGGAGTGGCCTCCCGCTCATGTCTAGGAGGCATCGGGGGTGGTGCTTGATGAGGTCGCGGAGACTTGTCTCGCACCCGGGGGTTGTGCCTCTCATAATGTTTTGTCTTATGCGTGTGAGGGGTTGGAGTCCTCTCCTGCATAGTGTGTTGGAACAACTCATCCTTCTGGTGTAGAAGGTGCTCTTTATTTAGAAGATACCATTGCTCTAACTGTTGTCATTCTAGCTCAAGTTGCGTGAGTTGCATCCGGTGTGCGAAATGCTTGATAGATTCTAAGATAGTTGGTCCTACCGCCTCATGTCTAGAAGGCCTAGATGCCTCTCCTAGATATCTATCTCGGTCGTAGTGATCCAAGATCTCTATAGGCCGCCTCCCTCTAGTTGGGGGTAGTGGCATTTCTTCGAGGCTCTGGCCTCAGTGAGTGGTCCTGATAGCTAGCATTTGCAGAGGCGTATTGCTCCCGCGATGTATATTGCTCTTGAGGAAGGTAAGGGTCTTCCTCATGCTCTATTTCATAAGTGAAAAAGGGACGGGCGGAGTTGGCTCGCCCCGCTTGAGGAGCCTTGTGCTCTGGATTTGTCCTTGTAGTCCTGACAACTAGAGGGGGTGAAGGAGGGATAGTGTAATCATGTGGTTCCTTCCGTCGAACCCTATGTTGACTTAGCGCTTCATCGCGTGGTGACCGCTCATAGCGAGCATCTAAGGGAGCTCTCCTATGGATATACCCCTCATGGAAGGGTGTGTGTTGGGTGCTATGCTGAACAGGAGTGCTCCTAGAAGGGGTGCCCCTATAGTCCTTATCCGTTAAGGTGTGGAGGGGTCTGCCTTGTGTGTCAGGCCGCCAAGGTGGTATGACCAAATCCTTGGGGCTATACCGGAGGTGACTTGTGCCTCCTTGGATATTCCCCATAGCATCCGCCCGTGATTGGGCTTGGCTACGGGTGAGCACCATGATGATGTCTCTCTAAAAACCCTAAAATTGAAAATGAGTCAGATGGGGCCCAAAATTGGGGTGCGCATCCCTCTTACAATAGATAAGACAAAAATGAAGTTTCAAGTCCTAACTCTAAATACATTAGGAGATATTGACCTCCGAACAGCTCAAAAAGCACAAAAAATTAGGTGAGCAATTTTAAAACCTAATTTCGGGGCCCTAGATGATGGAATTTGGCCCCAAAAACTGGTTTTCTAGGGAAATACAACTCTAGGGAGTTATATTTGTTTAAAATTATCCCAACTAACTCCCTGTAAAATTTCAAGTCAATCGGAGCTACGGTTGAGAAGTTATGGCCCCGACAAGATGCACTAAAATTTAGGGAAAAATATAAGATTTCCCATATTTTGTTGGATGCTCCTGCATCACTTATGGGCACCTTTGGGGTGCTTTTGGGTTGACCAAAGGGTTCATGGACACCTTTGGGGCCTTTTGGGGATGACCAAGCGATTGCGGGAATCCTTGGAGCTTTTTGGAGCGAGTGACAAAATGCATAGATTTTTATCTTTGTTTATGATTTTTTTTGATTTTTTTTTTGTTACACTAAGCAGAAATGAACACACACATACACAAACGGTGATTATCTCTTTTAAAGATTAATAGTGTGTCCTAAACTGGTTTAGTGCATTTTGATGTTTTGTTTTGTTTTTGCAAGTTTTGAAGAACGTTTAAATGCATAATGTTGGCTCATATGACTCCCATAAATGGTCGCCCCTTCAATATACCATTGTCGGACCGATATACCAACCTCTCTATATACCCGCCCTTACGAGAGGGAAACTATAGGTACGTGAGAGCAGATGGTACGTGGAACATAGGCGGTACGGAAGGGGGATTGTCCTGTTAATGACACCTACCATAGAAGACTTATCCTCGCGCGCATGGGAATCACCCCAGCGACACTCGGTCAGCTTTCATCAGGATTTACGCCTAACAACAGTGACAATCGGGGAAATGGATGCAAAGCTAAGCCAAGGTGGTGATGAACCCACCGTTGGTCTTGCTCAAGGGCTGGGGTCTTACGACCAGCTCCTTGGTTTAAAACGTGCCACGTGATGTGTGTGTGGTTTATTTTACTTAGAAAAATGAAACATGCAATCAACCACTATTTTCTTTAAGCACGCAAGAATTGACAAAAAATGAAAGCAAAAAATTAGAAAATGACAAAGACAGTTTTGGAACTTTACCTCTTTTCTGCCCGGACTTGCTGTTTCTGATCTTCGGCTCTAAAAATTTATAGGCAGGAATTCGTCCCTCTGTGAGACGAATTACAGAACAGAATTCGTCCCTGCCAGAGATGAATTTAAATTCGTCTCAGGGTCAGACGAATTACAGTAAGGTATTCATCACAGTCAGAGATGAATAACAGTCTGCTTTAAAAAAACTTGTACCTGTCAAGCACAAAACACAGAAATGGATCAGTTATTTGATCTTAAAACCAGGGGACAGAGTCCCACCGTGATCGCCACTGAAAGCATGAGATTTCGGAAGCTTTAGAAAGGAAAACTACTTCGATGCATTCAAATCAAAATAACGCTTAAGTCCTAGAATATGAAGTGCATTAAACGAAAGAGGCAAATTGATTGAAATCAGTTACAAGAATTTAGAGAAGTCACAGACCCTTTTATTAAACTCTTTAACCTCGGTTACAAAATTGCCTCCTCCCTTTTTAGGGGTTAGGAGCGTTAAATGGATTTGGTTACAATCGTGATCAATGATCCCTCTTCCGCATGCCCACGTTTGAAATGGGTGGGCCAGAGTGTTGCCGCCGCTTATGTTGATGAATCCTCACTTCTTGCTGCTCCTCCTGCAATCAAAGAAACAAACAAGGCGTTAGTAGCACCTGTGACAAAAAGGAAAGTTCGTTCTTTGAAATTGACAAAAGATGCACATAAACGATTGTCTAAAACAGTGAGTAAAGTGAATCTAAATGACCTGAAAACCTGACAGAGGATAGAAGACATTACCAGAGGGCCACTGCCATTGAAACAGTTGGCCAATCTACTTTCAACTGGAATTCGTCCCTGGGCAGGACGAATTTTGACTGCTATTCGTCCCTGGGTGGGACGAATTCGACTGTGTTAGAAAAGCCGAAGTGATACTGCTCCAATGTCGACTCCTGGGACCTCCAAAACACCTGCAAATAGAGGGGTTACGTAATTGGGGCCATTTTGGGATGACCCAGATGGTCGGATTCTCCCAATTTGGCCTCTATCCTCGGGAATTCGATATCGCCACCTGCAAGTTAGTGAGAGCTATACAATCGACAAAGCATGATAATGTGTGATCAAAATTCTATGAAATCAAAATTAGAGACTACTTAAACAACATAGCATAGAATAGAGATGAATAAATGATAATTAAAATGAAACTTAAAAGAAAAGTGTGGGGTGCCCAAATGGGCCGCCCATCGTTAGAACTTGATTTTGACGCCAATCCACTAGGGATGGGCTCAAAATCTCTTGGATTGGGGTGTCGGCAAATTGGTGGTTTAAGGTGGTCAAATGTTGGATTTGGGTTAGATCCACGCTTCCAAAAGCCACCCAATAACCTCCCTTGCGAAAGAGATTAATGGATGTGAGAAGGCGAATCAAAAAAGGATGCAAGTGGGTGTTCAATTGGGCAGCACTTCGTTGCTTGAAAATGCCTCCAATATGTCCTCTTTTGGGTGGGAAAGTCCACCATTTTATAGACCCATGGGGTCTCTTTGGAGGGGCATGCAGGGATGCCATGTGGCGGCCATGCCTTCCCAAGAGGGAGGAGACTCCTCCCTGACTTGGGCTTCCATGACTGCCCTTGTGACAGTCCACTAACTGCCAACCTACCCACCTACACGCGCATGCATGGCAGGAGGCAATAATTGATTGTCCTTGGCTGCCACTTGGCGGCATTTTTCTTTTTGCCCGTTAAACCTGGAATTCGTCCTGACCAGAGACGATTTTAGAATTCGTCCCTGGGTGAGACGAATCCCAGTTAGTATTCGTCCCTGGGTGAGACGAATACTGGGCAAAGTGCCTGAATGTGCCAAATTGCTTCTTGACCTTACAAAATTGCTATGAAAGTGGTTAGGACCACTGTTTGACCTCTGAGGGCTGCCCTGGGGGCTGTGTTTGTCAAAGCGATCAGTGTTTGCAGTCACATAATCGGATTGGTGCTGTTTTGGTGTCTACAATGCCTTTCTAGTTTCTTGATTGGTTTCCTCTTTTCTTACCAAATCAAATGTAGTAGGTAGATTATCAGCATTGTGCATATTTACCACCATCATGATCCTAGTATGTAATCCCAGAATGAATTTTTGAGTCTTCATTTCTTCATTACTTCCATATTGGGATGCATATTTCAATAACTAAATAAAATTTTAGCGGTAATCTTGCACTGACATGTTTTCCTAATGCAAATTAGAGAACTCCCCAAATTTATCTATATAATATTGCTTAGTCAGGAATCTATCCCTAAATTATTTAGAAAATTCCTCCTATATGAGATCTGCAACTTCTATTTTATGCCCTTTCTTATATGATTTCCATAAATCAAGGGCTACTTCAATCATGTTCATAACTACTAATGCAGTTTTAGAGAAAAGTATGACTCTAGTTCACTTAGCCAATTTTTTACTAAATCACCATCACCTTTTCCATGAAATTTGGATATTATGATCTTTTTCATGTTTCTATCTAGCTCTTTACTCACCCTGACCCTTGCAATACTGGATCTCTCGGGTTCTCTAGGTGATTCCTCTACCCTGCCCAATACAGTATCTCTTCTCCTAGCTAAGTCTTCTATGACCCATTTTTTTTGGGAAATAAATTCTTGTTGCTGGGCCATGTGAGTTTTCTATTGGACCATCTCTTCCCTTTGTTTTTCCATGTGATTTTGCAATAATTGAACAACTTTTGCAATATTTTCCCCCTTTCAAAGGTTCATTGGAAGGAGGTTAATTCAATTGTTTCATCCTTTTTTCATATTGAGGACCTTCCCATATTAATCTTGACCTTGGTCCCTTAGTAGGTCCTTCAATGATTTCTTCCTTACCACCTCCCATAGAATTTCTTAAATATCCACCTCGTAGCATTCATGCCATTTGACCTATGAAGGAGATATGTTATTAGGTTTACATTTTAATCAAACAAATTTCTCAATTAGAGTATAGAACTTATAATCCCTTCTACTCTAATACCATTTGTAACAACCCAAGTCTTCTAACTTGGTTGTACCACCAAAAATCACAAGCATTTTTAGAGGGTAATTTTTTTTCATTTTCATACAAAAAATTTGTTTGCAAAAGTGCTTTTAGGTTCATAGCAAGTTTGTTCACCCAATTAAAATAATATCATATACTTTAGTTAGTACCAACATATCATACCAATTTTGGGTTCTAAACTACTGTAGACAGCCATCCAAGTCGATGAGATTGGCCAAATCCCATGACAATGCCATTAGTGGAGTCGACTTGTCTCATATAACATCCTTGTGTTTTTGCATGAGGGTATATCCATGATAGGGGTTATCCTCTAGGGACCATAAAAACTAGAGGGGGATGTTTTATTTCTTTATCTCATAGAAATTTAAGAATCCACAACCTAGATGGTTGACTTATTATTTTTTCTTAGTATGTAAGGGATCAATGTAACATATACCAGTGCCTAGCTGACTATTCCCTCCCTGGATTTGGCTAGAGCCATGGCAATACCCTAGAATTGGACTTAGTGACTCATGCTCATTATGACCACGATCGTATGTCCCATACCACATGGCATGGCTTAACTAGCTAGGTCAAATAAATAGGGAACCTATCACGGTACTCATCAAGAAGCAACTTGGAGAAAGCATCCCATACCACCCTCTCATTACCAAACTTGATTGAGTTACATATTGTGACCAATTCTATCAATCTACAATTGCTCTTGAAATCAATTGTGTGCATACCCACACCTCAACCACTTTGGGTGAATACTAACAGTTGTGTGCATACCCGTAACTCAACCACTTTGGGTGTTTACTAACAGTCATCCTCTCTCGATGATCTCTTCAAGATTTTCTTCACTTTACTCTATGACTTGAGATATTTTATTTTATAGTGTAAGGTTTTCTTTTTTCTGAGTTCTAAACTATATTAGAAGATTCACTATTCAACATTAGCCAACTACTTGAGCTTAAAGATTTAATTTCAAATTTTATTAAAGAAATTTTTTTCTTACAAGAACTCAAATCACCAAGAACAACAAGTCTTAACTTGATTCACTCATAAAAATATATTATATGCAAACACTCTAATTATCTAAGCTAACAATTCATAAACCAATTTATTCTTTTAACAAGAAGCTAACATATTTTTCTAAAGAGGTTTGCTTTCTACCAACTACTAAAATTTATTAGTAGTCTAAACTATAAATGTTCTTCTTAATTCCATCTAGTTAATTTTGCTTCAGTCAATTCGCATTAAATACTCTTTAAATACCACACTATTGAAGGGTTCTTTTTACACATAACATTACTTAAACTCCATAAATCTCCCCATAGATGAATACAATTTTAGTTGAATAAGTCACACTCATCAAGATGAGTAGGTGACTTAATTCCATCTAGGCGTTTTATAATCATTCTATACACAACACATAGTTTGTTGTAAATTTGGCTAAAGGTAAATTTTCCTCAATATAAGTTCTAGTCTTTACTGAATTTTCTTAGAGAAAATAATTTTTTAGACTCTAGACACCATACCCATCCAAGAACACTTTACACCTATTGGTCCAATTTACAGATTTGTTCTATTTTCTATAAGAATAAGTCTAATTTTCTTCAATCAAATCAAGTCTGGTAAACAAAATCATTGTGTCACCAACAAAATATTGAGACTGGGTTTGAACAACAACAATTTACCCATGTTTTAACCTAAAATTTGCTTCCTTATGTTCTCTGCCGAACAACATAACATTCAAGATTTGTATAAATAAAAGAAGGCACTTAATTATTTATTCACACATAATCAACACAGTATAAAAGTTATACAATAACTTATTCGAAGGAAAAGTTTCCATCTAGCATTACTTCATGTTTTATTTTCATAAAACCTGCAAGAATGCAAGGTATGTATTGAACAAAAGGTATACTCAAATTACTTATCATCAATAGAAAATAAACTCATGTCATAGTAAATACATTTCTTGCAAAGGGAATAAATTTCATTACAAGAAATTGTAGATAATGTTACATAACACATACATTTGATTCTATGGATATCTATTACAATAATTTCCTAAGTGTGATATTTATTTGACTTCAATATCACATCACAAACTGAACGGAATCATATTAACCATATTCCATTAAATCCAACATGTTGGTTCTCCCCAATCTGCTTTTGTCATGACTCAATCAATGGAAAAATAACTCAGTTTACAGTAGTATGGATAAGGTTTATAAGTCATTTTCTACCACAATCATCTAATATAGCTTAGTAGTTTGGAAGTGGTGTAAAATCATTGATGGCATTATCTGTTGTCAGTTTTATTCTTACATAGGTCGGTTGAACTCTTCATTTTTCATGGTGTACACAAAACTTCGACTTATTTAAAACAAATCTCAACTTTTCCAGTTTGAATTTGTTAAAATATGGGGATTAGAGTTGGCTCTATTATGAAATTCAATTCTACTCATGCAAATAAATTGTCATGCCACACAAAAAAGTTTGCAAAGATAACAACCAGAACTAAAATAGCAAAACAATTCACATGAATGTTTTCTCTTTTCATTCAAGCACTCAAACCATTTCTAAGGCAATTGAACATTTCTCATCGTTTTATAATTTTATAAAAATAGCACCCACCCTAAATCATTTCACAAGCAAGGCTCAAGATGAAAAATAAATAAATTATATCACTTATGTTTATCTTTATTTCATAGTAAAGTCTCTATTAGAGAATGTATATGATGAATATTTCATTTCAAGTGCTTTCTAGATCTTCAATCAAATATTCACAACTACAACCACTAATTCAATACACCTTCAAACATTACACATTTTATAGAAAAGATATTTCCAAAAATCCATATGCTTCATCTATTTCATGCATTACAAAACAAATAAACCAGGATCCAACCTGGAAGTTTTTGCTTGGTAATTAATTTACCATAGGCTCCATGTTTGTCAATATTGTTTCTCTACAATCACCCAATGAACACCCTAAAACTAGCCAACATCATCTTTCGCAAACTCTTTTTTCTCCCAATTATCGATTTCCTATCTTCGCGCCATGACTATGACAACTCAGGTCACTTAACAAACATACAAGACATGCATAGCGTCCAACTAAAAGGAAATCATTAAAATTCATTATTGCACATCCACTACCATCATAACATGGCATTGATAAAATAAAATTTGGCTTCAACTCTATTCTATGGATTCATAATTCCTTTAAACCAAAGTAATCACCACAAAATCATATAATACAAATAAACTTTATTCTAGATACCCAACCAAATCTGCTACTTTATTTTTTCATTTTACTTTTTTTTAGCATACCCCTTATTTAATTATTATCATTTTCCAAGGTAACCTTCACACAATGTTTTCAATTCATCATAACCTTGCAAAAGGTGGCTACCATGACATAGCATCTTCATTCCCACATGATAAGAAAATATGACAATATGCCAAAACAACAATATGTCAACATTAAAAAAAAACACATACCCCAATGCAATCCATTCAATATGCACCTACATGAAGTATCTCAATGTGAACTTTCATGTGTTCACGATCCAAATCATCACTTTTTCACTTACCTTTTTTTGATGATCTTTCTTGTAATTCCAAGGAATGTTCTTAATCCTACATTCATAGAATCATTAGTAGTACCACATTCCAAAGAAAAAGGTAAGTTAAACACCATTAATTAATTTGCTATCAATGGTCATATGAGAGGGTCATTACAATACTACTAGTGTTAGAGGCTTTCTGGTTCACCAAATCGCATTACGTGGCAAGTGAAGAGCATAATAACCATATCAAGATGTTTTTAATGAGGTTTTTTAGAGAAAGATATAAATAGAAGGAAAATAATTTTTAAGATAGAATATAAAGAATGAGTTTGAAAGGAACAAAAATTTTGGAAAAGAATTTTTATTCTGAAAAAAAAATTATACAACTTAAATACTTCGAATCCGTTTCGACCTTTAGGGTCTCATCAGCGGAGTGTGAATCTTAGAGAGGTACAATATTATCTTTTTATATTCCTAACTCTAGGGGTAGCCAAAAAGTAATGCATGTCGGATAAAAATTATTCCCAAATATTAAATACAAACCACAAGTTTATAGACCAAATGGTAAAAAATACATATTAAATATTTCCAAGCTCAACCCACCAAAAAAACCCACCCTGTTACAAAGGTGCATTAAAAAATACGATAAACAAGATGGAGAAAAAGTCCCCTTCAAAAAAAATTTCTTGCAAAGATAGGATTTAAGAGGTTTATGATTCCTCTAGTAGATGATGGCTCATGCAATATGTTTAAGTTGCCTATCCTTACTCCACTTTTAAACATGGGAGAAATAACATCTTTTCCCAAGTTCAAACTCCTAGCAAAATCATAATTATCTAACTTCAAAATAAGTGAAACATGTTTGGATTTGGTGCCTTGTCTGTATGTAGCTCTTTCGAGAACTCTAGCTAGGAGAGAGGGTCTTCCATCAACTTTGAATTTTTCAAATAACAAAAGCAAAAAATTAATCTTATACCCTCTAGCTCTAAGTATATTAAAAAACTTGTTTTTAAAAAAAATAAATTTCATCTTAGTTGGGTTAAATTTATCTTTCAAAAAATATCGAAGAGGTGACATACCTTCTGTAGTTGGGATGTTAGGATATAAGATCTTGACATCAAAGGAAAATAAAGTTACATCTTGAGGAAAGGAACATATGTGCAAATCCTTAATTAAGGATATGGAATCTAATAAGTGATTCTTTTGTTCCAAAAGAATGGATAGAAGGAGGTGATGAAGTCATTTTGAAGTGAGTTCCAGTATAAAATCTTAGTAAGAGCAGATAGGTCTCCTAGTGAGATGAGGCTTGTAAATTCTATGGAGTAAGTAAAAAATACAAAAAAAAACAAAAAAGGGTTTGGCCTGTAGCATGAACTTACAATGGTTATCTGAGATTATTTTTTTATGGAGGGCCATGTTTAACAAATCTTGAAGTTGAAAAACGATGTCTGACCAAGGGATATTAGAAACACAGGCATAAACATTTTAATCTGAGATCCAGAAGCTCATCAATGGAGCAACCTCAATAAATGGAGGTCCTAGATTCCTGTCCTAATTGCTTCATACTTTTAACAGGGTATGAAAGCTGAAGTAAACAACAAAAACAAGAAGAAATTAAAGTATAAGAAGAACAAAAATAAAAGAAGAAGAAAAGCAAACAATAGATAAAAAAATAGCAATAGTAGAAGAAAAAAAGTAGCAACAAAAGTAGAATAAAAGCAGCAGTAGCAGAAGAAAAAGAAATAGCAACAACAATAGAAGAAAAGCAACAACCGTGGCAGGAACAAAAAACAACAACAATAGAAGAAAAGCAACAATAGCCTTTCTCACCATATTCCCAAAGGAGAAGGTGGGAGTGATGAGGATTATTGGATAAAGGTTATGTGTGGTAGAAGTAAAGTCACACACACGAGTATTTCCATATAAGAAAGGGGGAGTGATGATTATTCCCATATAAGAAAGAGGGAATGATAAGGAGAGTACCCCCGAAGAAGAAATGGGGAGTGATGAGAATCGTTGAATGAAGGTTTGATGCACGAGTATTCCCATATAAGAAAGGGGTAGTGATGAGTATTCTCATATAAGAAAGAGGGAGTGATAAGGAGAGCATCCTTGAAGAAGAAAGGGGGACTGATGAGAATCATTGAATGAAGGTTTGATGTAGATGAAAAAATATGAAGATTTGATGTGGATGCAATAGAGTGAACCTCATAATTAGTAATCTACTCTATTATCTAATGGTTTATAGTGACTGGTTATCCATGCAATCTGGTAGGATGAGAAGGTTACCATTAGGACACTTCTAATTTATGTGAATGTGAATATACAACAGTACAAGTGTGCATGGTGTGTGTGCAATAACAAGTTGAAGAGTGTAAGAGCAAGAACAAGATGGCAATGTGCATGGTGTACGTGCAATAGCAAGTTGAAGAGTGTAAGAGCAAGAGCAAGATGATAGGTGTATGGGCAAGAGCAAGTTGAAGAGAATGTTTTGTTCACAAAATTAAACATTAAGCATTAAGGGGGAGAATGAAGGAATTAATGCTTAATGTAATGGGTGAAAAATATTTTGCAGTGCTCATAATTTTTACAGCATTTAATAATTCATATTTGGCTTTTTCTATCTTAGGTTGGTTGTAATGAGTCATTGCCATTTATCTTTTGCATGGCAATCCAATATGATTAGGTTGAAGTATTGTAATTCTTATATGTGGGTGTATTCCTCACCAATTATCTATCCATCCCATTTAGGTGGATCACCTTACTTGTATGAAATAGACATTATAGTTTTATGAATGGTGCAGCATCATGATACAATGCATAGTTGAATTATATTATGCAATGAGATAGCCACAAAAATGGTTTTGCCTCTCTTCGATCCAATAATATGTGAGCCACTACTATCATTTTGATAAGGAGTGAGAAGAGGAAGAAGAATAAAAAAAGAGGAAAAGTGAATATAAAAACAAGGAGTCGAAGCAACCTTCAGAAAACACCTGTGTGGATGTAACCTGCAATTTTATTAAATTGCAGATGTATATGAAATGATTTTAAGATAAAAAGCCTTTTATGTATTTCCATTTTAAACAATATAAAATTACTTACGTGTATTTATGGTTCCGCGGATATTTAAATGTTGAGTAAATTAACTTTGCAAAGTTATGCGTTCTCTTCTTTATCTTGTGGCTGCCAGCATACGAGCAAAATTATTATATTCCACTCAGCGGATCCGCGCGCCCTTTCTATTCCGGTAGATATCTTTATTCCGCTCAAAGTATCTATTCCGCTGAGCGGATCCGGGCTATTAAGTATTGGATAAGTTAAGCCGCGGACTGTGCAATTTTCTTTATAAAATTTTGGCCTCTCATTGCTCTGTAAAAATCCGCTACAACTTCCTTTGCTAAAATCCGCTCCAACCAGTTCACCTAATCCATGACCAATGGTTGTCAACTAGCAGCCTCAATTTTCTCCCTTGCCCCTTCAACCTTAAGTATCAACCTATGGCAATAAACATCAGAAATTGTTGTGAGGCGTCAGTCAGGTTTAGGCGGAATGGTGGGTGGGGTGGTTTCTCCTAAGAATGTTAAGAATTAAATATGAGTTTAAATGCCTTTTATAATCTCAAGTTTCCAAGACGAAACCTTCAACACAGTGTTGAGTCCCTCACATCTCCAAGGTTGAACCTCTGGACACTATAGATAGTACCTCTTGTGATCTCAGGAAGTCAAGATTAATAGAAGGAAAAAGAAAGAAAATAATTTCTACTTTCATGGAGATGGAGAAATTTCTTGCATTTCTTTGCTGTGGGGCACTTTTTCTATTAGAATTTGAATCGTTGGTTGCCCAAGAGGAGGACGGAAGCGCCTTCTTCATATTCGGCGATTCAACCGTTGATTCCGGCAACAATAACTACATTTCTACACTTCCTCACTTCCGAGCAGATCACCCTCCTTATGGAAACAACGGTTTCTTTGACAAACCCACCGGACGTTTCTCTGAAGGTCGTATCATCGTGGATTTCATAGGTATAAATATTTCCTTACATACTATTTTAAATCTTTGGTTACAGGTTTTGTTATTATCTACTCTGATTTATATGTACGCCTGTGTTTTTCATGTTATTTAAGCTGAATATGCGAAGCTCCCACACGTTCCGCCCTTTTTACAAGCCGGAGCCGATTTCTCTCGAGGGGCCAATTTCGCATCGGGAGGTGCAGGAGTTCTTCCCGAGACCAACGAAGGATTGGTATGGATTTCTGATTCTGAATATTTCATTTAAATTCCTGTAAGAGATTATGCAATGGCTTAATTTTCTTCTTCCCGGAGTTTAGGTAATTGACTTGAGCAAACAACTGAGTCAATTCGAGGAGGTTCGGAACAAGCTTGTGGAGACATTGGGTTCCGTCCGGGTAGAGAAATTGGTTTCAGAGGCTGTGCATTTGATAAGCATCGGCAGTAACGACTATCTTGCAGGGTATGTTGCTAATCCGAAGATGCAGCAGCTTCACCCTCCAGAAGAGTACGTGGGCATGGTGGTCTCTAACATCACAAAAGCCATACAGGTAACGTGTAAATCTGACGTTCATACATTTATAACTTCACATCATATCCTACTATAGATATGAGCCGATTCCATTTTCTGGTGAAATTGAATGCAGATCTTGTACTCCAAAGGGGCTAGGAAATTTGGGAACTTGGGACTCACGCCTTTGGGATGTTTACCGGTTGTCAGAGAAATGGCGAACGATCCCAACGGCGGATGTCTGCAAACAGCTTCAATTCTGGGGGCATCCCATAACGCTGCATTATCGTCGGCATTCAGAGGCCTTGCCTCTGTTCTTCCAGGCCTAATTATTGCTGATTCAAATTTCTACGACTTCTTTAACGATCGTATGACCCAACCGTCTCAATATGGTAAGGACCGATGTCAGTACCTTTTTTAAATTGACTCAAACCTCCACATTCTAAGCTTCGTGCTCAAATTCTGTTACAGGTTTCAAGGAAGCCGTGAAGGCCTGCTGTGGGAGTGGAGTATATGGAGGGATATTCAGCTGTGGAGGACATAGGGATGTGAAAGAGTACGAGATGTGTGAGAATCCCAAGGAATATATATGGTGGGATTCATACCACCCAACGGAGGTCATTCATCAACAGTTCGCAGAGGCGATGTGGGCAGGATCGGACAACGTTATCCAGCCTACCAATCTGAGTAAACTATTTGAAAGACCAGTTTCTTCTGCTGCTGCCTGCGTAGACGATGAATTGTAGACCGTTTTGCCAATAATCAGGTTTTTCGTCAGTATAACGAAGAGCCATGTTAAGTTTGAGCTTTTTGTGCTGGTCTTTTCCCCTCTCTTTTTTTCTATATTCCTTGCTGTGAGGATCCTGTTTGAAATTGTTTGTTTTCAGCGACCTTTAGAATCTTAATGAAGTTGACTTTTAATGTTTTGAATGAGTCTTAGGTACACCTGAAAACAGGGTCTCAGAGTAATGGAGTGGTCTCTTCAATTCTTTTTATATAACGTGTAGATAGATTGGATTAAACATCCTTATAAATAACAGATTGGATGATCCGAACAACACCGTTAGCTATTGAAAAAAAACGTAGGATGTGAAGTATAAGGGGCCATCCTACACGGATTTGAGTTTTTTTTTTTTTTTAAAGGTTGAAAGGCATATTAATTTAAGTGTCTAGTGTAAGAAGAGGTATTAAAGGTATTAAAGTGGGAGGAAATTCTAACATAAAAATATGTCATTAAAAATAAATAGTTTTCTATTGTAATAACAGAGATTAATTTTTTAAATTATATTATTATATATTTATCAATTATGGTTATTGTTGTCCACGTCTCTAATGCAAGTGGAGAAGGTGAGCTTGGCCCCTTGGCCCCGTTGAACAAGAGGTCTACGTTTTGAATCTCTATGTTGCGAAGGGGGACATAAAAAACATTTCTTGTGGCTTCCTTTTAGATAGTGGTATACCCGGATGGGACAGTATTGTCGGCTACTTAAGAGCAGATTTCAAGGTTTTTTTCTAACCTAAATTTTTTTATTGCGGTAATGATTCACCATAAAGCTAAGGTTTTACTAGAGTGGTTGTTAAAGACTATAATCCGTAATGTATCCTTGTCTCTATCTGCATCCCATGCATTTGTAACAACCCAGGTCTAACTACTCACCTGGTTGCCCCAAATAAAGACATGTAATTCACAAATATTTTTTTTGTGAAATATTTCTATTCAAACCTAAAAGTTGTTTTTCCTAGATTTCAGAAGATGGTTATAGGTTAACAAAGTTTGAATCATCCAATGATATTAAAATATTCATAAACAATTTAGCACAATAATAACTAATTTGGATTTAGGACTACTGCAACCAGCCACCCAAGTGGATGAGATCGACCAAATGTTTTTGAGGAGTCATTTTGTGAAATCGATTACTCTTATTTGTCATCCACATATTCTAACATGAGGATCAAACCATGGCAAAGGTTATCCTCTAGGGTCCATAACACCTAGAGGGAGACACTTTTATCCCTTACCTCATCATACCGAACATTCGACTAACTAGTCGACTTGTATTTACACCAATATGGAAGAGGTTAATGTATTTATGCTTCTGTGACTAATTGTTGAATCCCTTTAACCGAAGGCAATTAGCGCCATGTCAATACCTTGACCTTGGACTTCATTAACCATACTCATGGCAACTCACAGTGGTTTGTCCCATACCAAACTCTATGGCTATTCCAACTAAGTTTGATGAGTATGGATTTTATCATAGTGCTCTTTGAGCCCAACCTAGAAAAGGTGTCCCATACCACCTTCTCATCTCGACCTGACCGAGTCTTATTTGACCAATTTCGTCAGTCATCAATTATCCCAAAACTTGTGTGCATACCCACAACTCAACATCTTTGGATGTTCATATGCTTAATTTTTGGGACTAAGCTTACTTAGGGTCTCTTTGCATTTATCTCACTATCAATATTTTCTAAGATAAGCATACAAGTCTATCTTAAGTAGATAATTCTCTTAAAAAAATAATTAAAAGAAAAATATTATTTAATCATAAAATTTATTTGTTAACTATAACCAAGTTACACTTTTACTAAGGAGTTAAAATCATTCTAAAGTATAGAATTGTTTTCGTAGTCATTTTTTGGTTTAATGTACCACAAAAAGAGAATTCTTTAAACCAATTATTCGATTTTTAGTTTGAATCTTTCATACCCATAGATGTATAACTCTATAAGAAGTTTACATTATAAGCTTTCTTACATAAAAGAGTATATCTCGAT
The DNA here is from genome assembly GCA_028583015.1 of Wollemia nobilis. Classification (NCBI taxonomy): domain Eukaryota; kingdom Viridiplantae; phylum Streptophyta; class Pinopsida; order Araucariales; family Araucariaceae; genus Wollemia; species Wollemia nobilis. Next base: position 4,581,087 of record JAQPPZ010016381.1, read on the forward strand.
TGACTCCTATTTATGATAATATAACCAGTCTACCAAGATATAAAATAAATAACATTCATCATTTGTATTAAAGCTTATTGGTTGCATTTGCTAAGTTTAATTAAATCTTAATGACTCTCATGGTTCACTCAATATTCCTCAAGGTGAGTCTATGGTTTGTTTAAATTAATTATTAATTGACATCAATTCGTAGCAAAACATAATTTCTACATCTAGATTTGCCATATATGCTCGTCATTGCTTCCAAAAATACAAAAGTTTTATTTGGACAGAGAAACAAGAGGGTAGGGTTATGCATAAGGGGTTGGACTCAAAACATACTTGTAAAAAAATGGTGAATCCTAATCAAAATCAAGGTGAATCATGGAGAATCCTAAGCAAATCATATCGAGTATCTTCATACAAAAATTTGGGGTATTTGAAGCCCTAAAATGTAAGGTCATCTTTGAGACCACTTTTGATCTATTAAATCATATTATAACTTCATAAAAACACCATCATTATATCGGATTATAAATGAGCTTTCTAACGAGTACAAATATGCCTATGTTTGGATATATATTATGGCGAATTGACCCTAATAAAAAATTGGTCCTAACAATTTTAGGTGAATGGGTCGACGTCAGGGATCCTCATATTCACCAATTTCCAATTTTGGAAATTCTAATATTCTCCCAATTTGTGAATAGTCACCACTATGCATAACCCTACAGGAGGACCTTACCCTTTTTGAGGAATATCCTTACTTTCTCTAAAATTTTAAACTATTTTCTGTGTAAGGTTTGGTTTACCCATTCACTAGTTGCTTATCTTTAGAAAAATTATCCAGTCATCCAGATCCAAATAGTGAGATCTCACTTCTCAAACTATTGTATTATTTTTTTATAATTGTTCTATAAATTATAAATTCTTTATCATCTCTCATCCATGAATTCTTGGTAATACCTATTCCATGCTCACACAACACCTTAGCTCACTAGCTATCCTCGATGTCAGCTACTTTCAAATAATATTTAACCTACACAAAGAAACTTTGAAACAACACCAGGGATCAGATACAGCTCAAGAATATGATAATCTAATTTACTATACACACATGCAATCTATTGTATCACTGAAACATTCAAACATTTCACTAGAATCCTTGCCCAAGACTTATTAACAAGGTATCATATTTCTTTTTAACAAATAGGATAGGAGCTCTCCATGGTGACACACTAGGTTTGATCAACCCTCTTTCCAATAAATCTTGAAGTTGTGTTTTAAGCTCTTGGAGCTCTGTGGATTTCATTCTATATGGTGACCTTGCAATTGGTGTTGCACCAGGTAACAATTCAATTGAGAAATCAAATTATCTATAAGGAGTTAACCCCAGAATATCGTCAAGGATACACCTTTGAATGCACCCAATACCAGGCATTTTTAGAAGAGGTTAGACTCCTCTTCAGTCTATTATTTTCTATTCAACTTAACTATGAATATCATACCCCTCTTTCGAATAACATTTTTAATTTGCATTACAGTCAATAAGTGTGGTGTAACTTCTCTTCATCCACATTTGATTCTAACTCTTTTATTAGAATCATCCATAAATTCCATCCATCTCTCCTCAAAATTTAGAAAAGCCTTATGTACCTTTAACCCATCAAATCCCAAAATGATATCAAATGCATGTAGGTGCCAATTAGTCTTTCCTTATGATAAAGAGATATGGGGGTCAAAAAAATATTGGTTAACATGGTAGGTTTACCCTAGTCCATACTCTACCTTCCAACCATTGGTCAAAAATCTAGGTCTAATAGGCAAATCCCTCATTAAACTAGATGAGATATAGTTGTCATTTGATCCACTATCTATTAAAATTTGCATATTTTTATAAAAAAAATCCATTCATTAAGAAATGAGTAATTTGACCATCAAGTTCAGAACTAACTATGGCCACAAATATTTTGTGGCTAGCTTCCTCTAGAGCTTTCGATGGTAGATCATATCTGAAGGGAAATTTATTGGCATAATGATCTACTTTACATACATAGCATCCATTTGGTGGAGCTCTATTTTCTCTGTTGTTGTTCTCATTTCTATTCATAGATGTAGTTTCCCTATCCCTTTCTCATTCTGCTAGTTTTTGGTCCTGTCTTCTGGGAAACTCTTTAAAATCCTTCTTGAATCTACCAGCTTGGTAATTGGGTTTATTTTTTCCACTTTTCTTATTCTAATCTTCTCCTTTCCGTTTATTTTTCTTTTCCTTCTCCCATTTCTTAAAGCCAACACTTTTCCGCTTCTTGAGTTCATATGTTTTCTTTTTGGATAGCTTCTAGTAATTAAAATACATCTTTATCATTTCCTGATTAGGTTCCTCTTTTCTTGCTAAATCAAAAGCAATAGAAAATTTGACGGGACTGTGCATATTTACCATCGTCATAATTCTAGGACATAATCTCAGAATGAATTTCTAAGTTTTCATTTATTCATTGCTTTCGTATTATGATGCATACTTTAGTAGTTGAATAAAATTTTGGTGATATTCACAAACTGACATGCTTTCTTGTCTCAAATTTAAGAATTCTCCAAATTTTTCTACATAATATTACCTTGTCAATAATTTATCTCTGAATTCTTTCATGAAATCCTCCCATTTGAGGTCAACAGCTTCTACTTCATTCCATTTCTTATATGATTTCCACTAGTCCAGGGACATTTTAGTCATATTCATAACTGCTGCCAAAGTAGTCTTAAATTAAGAGGATAAAACCACTAGAGAAAAGTAGAACTCTAGTTCACTTAACTAGTTTTTAGCTAATTCTCTATCACACTTTCCATTAAACTTGGATATTACAATATTTTCTAGGTTTCTATCCAACTCCTTACTCACTCTTGCCCTTCCAATACTGGATCTCTCAAGTTACCTTGGTGCTTCCACTGTTCTATCCAATCCAATTTCTCTTCCTCTAGCTAATTCCTCTATGACCCGATGTTGTTGGACAATGAACTCTTGCTAGTGGGCCATGTGAGTTTTTCGTTGGGTCATATTTTGTGTTTGATTTTCATATGTGTTTGTAATAATTGCACCACCTTTACAAGATTTCCTTCCTCCACACCAATCTAGATGAGGAATATTATTAACCCTTTTTAGCCTTCTTTCACATTGAGGACCTTTTGACCTTAAATTCATTCTTGGTCATATTACAGGTCTTTCGGTGACTTCCTCCTCCCTGCCTTCCACAGCATTTCTCAAGGACCCACCTCACAACATTCATGTCATTTAACCTATAAGTGAAAGAAATAGTGTATTAGTTATTATTAACTAATCTATTTTACATGCAAAGTTCTACAACTTAGAATCACTTTTGCTATGATACATTATGTAAAAACCTAGGTCTAACTACTCACATGGTTTCCCCAAATAAAGACATGTAATTAAAAAAAAAAAAATTGCGAAAGTTTTCTATTCAAACCTAAAAGTTGTTTTTCCTAGATTTTAGAAGATGGTTATAGGTTAAAAATTTTTTTAATCATCCAATGATATTAAAACATTCATAAATAATTTAGTATAGGCATAACTAACCACATTTGGATTTAGGAGTGTTGCAGCCAGCCATCCAAGTGGACGAGATCGGTCAAATCTCATTGAGGAGCCATTTTGTGGAATCGGTTACTCTCATTTGTCATCCACATATTCTAGCATGTGGACCGAACCATGAAAAATATTATCCTCTAGGGTCCATAACACCTAGAGGGAGATGCTTTTATTCCTTACCTCATCATATTGAATCTTTGACTAAATAGTCGACTTGTTCTTAAATCAATATGGAAGAGATTAGTGTATTTATGCTTCTGTTACTAACTGTCAGATCACTTTACCCAAAGGAAATTAGCGCCATGTCAATACCCTAACCTTGGAACTCATTACACATACTCATGGTAACTCATAATGGTTTATCCCATACCAAATGTTGTGGATATTCTAGCTAAGTTTGATAAGTATAGATTTTATCACAATATTCGTTGAGTTCAACCTAGAAAAGGTGTCCCATACCATCTTCTCATATTGACCTCACCGAGTCTTGACGAATTTTTCCAGTCATCAACTATTCTAAAACTTGTGTGCATACCCACACCTCAACATTTTTGGATGTTCATATGTTTAATTTTTGGGTCTAAGCCTACTAAGGATCTCTTTGAGTTTATCTCACTATCAATATTTTCTAAGATAAGCATACAAGTCTATCTTAAGTAGATAATTTTCTTAAAATAAAACAATTAAAAGAAAAATATTATTTAGACATAAAAGTTATTTGTTAATTATGACCAAGTTACACTTTTACTAAGGAGTTAAAATCATTCTAAAGTATAGAATTGCCTCCCTAGTCATTTGTTGTTTTAATGTACCACAAAAAAATATTTCTTTAAACCAATAATTAGATTTCTGGTTTTAATATTTCATACCATAGATGTATAACTCTATAAGAAGTTTACATTATAAGCTTTCTTACATAAAAGAGTATATCCCGGTTGACTCCTATTTATGGCAATACAACCAACCTACCAAGATATAAAATAAACAACATTCACTAGTTGTATTAAAGCTTATTGGTTGCATTTTCTAAGTTTAATTAAATCTTAACGACTCTCATGGTTCACCCAAGATTCCTCGAGGTGAGTCTATGGTTTGTTTAAATTAAAGATTAACTAACATCAATTCGTAGCAAACCATAAAAGAGTTCAAAAATAGAAATCTTTATTAAATTAAGTTATCAAAATAAAACATAATTTCTACATCCGGCTTTGTCATATATGCTCGTCGCCACTTCCAAAAATACAAAAGTTTTATTTGGAAAAATATACAAGAGGAACTTTTCCTTTTTGAGGATAATTCTTACTTTCTCTAAAATTTTAAACTATTTTCTATGTAAGGTCTGGTCTACCTATCACTAGTTGCTTACCTTCAGAAAAACTGTCCAGACACCTAGATCCAAAAAAATTATACTTCACTTATCAAATTGTTGTCTTATTTTCTAGTAACTATTATGCCGCTTAGAAATGATTTATCATATCTCATCGAAAAATTATTGGTAATACCCATTCCATGCTCGCACGCCACCTTAGCTTAGCGGCTATTCTCAACATCTTCTACTTTCAAATAGTCTTTAACTCGTACAAAGGAACTTTGAAATACCACCAGGGATCAGATACAACTCAAGAATATGATCATGCAATTTACTATGCACACATGCAATCTATTCTATCACTAAAATATTCAGAAATTTTGCTAATCTCCTTGCCTGAGACTTATTCAATGAAATTCAACATGTTTCTTTTATTTTTCAAACTACCTGCTTTTCTCAAGTAAAAATTCCTCGTAACCTATCTATCTCATCTAGAGTTATTTTTAGGTTCCAAAGGAATTTTAGATTCATAAATTGTTTCTTTCATTTCTAAAAAGGAAACCAATTTATGCACAACAACATGGCAACATTTTTCCTTCATACTATTGCTTCAAAATACAAAGTCACACAACAACACATTAGTGCTATCCATAATTACATAATTTTGAAATAACACAACAACATTATAGTATTTTTTCAACTTAACATTGCCTTCAATAACACAATGTAACATAAAAACATTGCAGTATTATACTAGCATTGCATTGCTTCCAATAACACAAAATAATAGAGAAATATAGTAGAATTATACTAGCATTACATTACTTCCAATAACACAACAATGCAACAATGTATTTCACCCAACATTACATTGCTTCCAATAACACAAAATAATATAATAATGTAGCAGTATTATACCAACATAGTCAAATATATTTTTCACACATAAAAACCATGGTCAATGCATTCTTCAAAAAATCCTGGATATTTTGTGTTTCCTTTCTTTTTCCTTTTCCCTTTTGTTTTCTCTTCCAAAATGATATGCGAGGAACTCAGAAATTTCTTTGTTTTCCTATCTCATGCATGGTGCCAGATTGCCAAGACTTTTCTCTCCAACCTCATGCGCATAACAAGCTATCATGGCATTCCAACCATTTTTAGCATTTACCTTTAACCATTAACAAACATTTGAAGTGCATCCCACTAGCATGAAGGTTTATTAAAACTTAGCTTTGCTAACTTTCCACCACTACTAAGCAAAGCAACAATAATAATATAACCTATTTCACACATGTTTTAAACAAAATAAGGTTAGAGGTATGCACAAAGTCCTACGTGGAAGGAGTCTCGGCCACCATACAACACACATCATTTGCCATCATAACTAAACATGGAGGATCTAACTTTCTTTTACTTTAACATCAATACCACAGTTCTTTGATATGAAACATAGAGCAAATACACAACAAGCTATAATTCAATTAAGCACAAGGTTCCTCTTTTTTTAAAAAGAGATAAAAATAATTATTTTACTTTATAGTTTCTATTTTTTTAAATTACCTTTCCATAAAATCATGAAAGGATAAAGAAAAATATTTTGAAATATTTACTCAAGCAAATAAAGGGTGGCTCCCATGATTAGAACATCTTCATCGCCACCTCTAATCATACAAGCTTACATTATTAAAATAAAGAACATTTTGAATATTAGACACATACATGTCTAAATAAGCACACACACACATGCCTTTCCAAGCTAGTGGCTCCCATCATCATTGCCACCATAAAAATATTTCTCATTCCTTACCAACAAGTAATATTTCAAACAATGTAACTCACGCAGAGATGCAATTTACAATGCACCTAAATTATATGCAAGTGCAAGTTTCCATGTGCTCTTAAGCTAAATCATAACTTCTTTGTCTTAACTTTTCCACTTACTTGCTTCCCTTTATTGTCATATTGCAAGTATCTTGCATTCACCAAGACTTTCACCAATACCATGTTTTACAAGAAAAGGTAACTATATATATTTTATTTTCTTTCATTAATCCTAAGAGGAAGGTCATTATAAGATTTCAGCTATACATATCTACTTGATGATAAACATCAAGGCTTTCAAATATCGATGAACTTAATATTTTCTAAACTTGTATTTGAGCAAGAATGGTGTGTAAGATAGTAGGGATGGAGTTCACGGTTGCAAAATCAATGACTAGGATAGTAGGAATGGTGAGAAGATAGTGGGTGAAAATTTTGAGGTGGAAAAAAAATGTGAGCCTAAAGATGGTATTGTCAAACCTATGGAATATCATGTGTTTTCACCAAGTGGAAAGGTAGGCCCTTTGGTTGGTGTGAGTTTCTAGCCAAGTGGTGCTTTGAATAAGGCTCATCCAAGGGCTTCACTCTAAAATCCCTTTTATTTGAGTGTCGAATTTTCATTTGCAGCAATAATTTTATCTCATTTAGGTTTGTTTTTTTCAAACACTATTTTTTATATTTATTCAGTTGAAGACACCCTTTGTGTTCCTAAGAGCTTGATTAATCTCATGATAGAGGATGGGGTCTTCAATTTGGTGGGAAAATTTTTGGGTGCTCAACCGAATCTGGATGATGTGAGGAGGTGAGTTTTATTCAGATGGCAGTCTCAGGATCACCTAGATATCATCGCTCTTTCTAAATATTTTTTCATATTCAAGTTCAGTTGTGAAGAGGATTCTAGGCGGGTCCTTTGCGGAGGTCCATGATTCTATGGAAAGTGGGGCTTCTTCCTATGTCGATGGAGCCCAAATTTCTACCTTGATACACAAAAAATCAATATGGCCCCTCTATAGGTTAGACTCCTTGGCTTACCCTTTTAGTATTGGCATGTTGATGTTTTGTGTGGTATAGCCAAGGTGGTGGGTGAACTGATTTCTATCGATGTTGCAACTAGAGAAAAATTGAGAATAATTTATGCAAGAATATGCATAAATGTGGATCTGGGAGTTAATCTTCCATCCTATGTTAAGCTCAATTTAATATTAAGGTCTTGGACCTAACCCATTATGAGTGAGAATCACCCTAATTTTTGTACCATGTACAAATTTTATGGTCATCTTGTGGTCCAATTCCCCATGAACAAACTGGTGTTGAGTCCCCAAACAAAGACAAGCTCAAAGGATAAATTTTCTCAAGAGGAATCCTTGAAGATGATAAATTCACAAGGTAAATTTGGCCAAGAGAAACCCTTTAAGAATATAGCCAAGATGGATAGCCAAGAATCTGAGCCTATTGACTTACAACAAGTTGAGTAAGTTGATATTTTGGGTTCTAAGCTTATTTAGAGTGAGGTCCTAATTAAGCTCATGATGGAGGATAGGGTCTTCAATTTGGTGGGCAAATTTTTAGGTGCTCGATCAAATTTGGATGATGTGAGGATGTGGACTTTATCTAAATGGTGACCTCAGGGTCACCTAGATATTGTCACTCTTCCCAAAGATCTTTTCATGTTCAAGTTCAATTGTGAAGAGGATTCTAAGCGGGTCCTTTGAGAAGGTCCATGGTTCTTTGGAAAGTGGGTCCTCTTCCTACATCTATGAAGTCCATATTTTTACCTTGATACACAAAATCAATATGACCCCTCTCTATGTTAGATTCCTTGGCTTACCCTTTCAATATTGGTATGTTGATGTTTTGCGTTGTATAGCCAAAGTGATGGGTAAACTTATTTTTGTCGGTTCTCTACAACTAGAGCAAAATCAAGAATGATTTATGCAAAAATGTGCATAAATAGGATCTGGGAGCTAATATTGCATACTCTATTAAGCTCACTTTTAGCTTAAGGTCTTAGACCCAACCCATTGTGAATGAGAATCACCCTAATTTTTGTACCAACTACAAATTTGATGGTCATATTTTGGGCCAATACCCCATGAAGAAATTTGTGTTTGAGTTCCAAGACAAAGACAATCTCAAAAGATAAATTTTCTCAAGAGGAATCCTTGAAGAGGATAAATTCACAAGGTAAATTTGGCCAAGAGAAGCCCTTGAATAATATGGCCAAGATGGATTTCCAATAATCTGAGCCCATTAAGTTCCATCAAGTTGAGAAAGTTGATATTTTAGGTTCTAAGGTTGTTCAGAGTGAGAAGCCACCCCTGGTTGAAGGTCATGTTGTGCCTCCACTTCAAGGTGAGATTCCTTCCATGGTTGAACACTGTGTTGTTCCCTTTATATTTTTTTAAATTTGAGATTCAAAAATATTTTTAATAGGTAAGTACATCTTCTCCATTGACCTTGTTGTCTTTGCAAAACTCCTTTGATTGCCTTAATCTCTGTGGATGTTTTAGATTTGATAAATCCTCCTCAATCCACTCCTATAGGAAGGATGGTGATATTGGAGAAAGGGTCCCAGGACCTAAAACCATAAGTCATAAATATCCCTTGAAACCCTTCTTGGATAAGGGATTTCTTGACCCTAATCCAAGAATTATTAAAAGGAGATTTATAGATGTTGGGGTAGATAGAAATGTTGGGAGACCATCAATTAAAGCTCCAAGGAAAAGGGAGACAGAGTCAAAGATCATCAATGGCTCTCAATCCTTATTGAAGATGGATGTTGGAAATTTTTAACCTTCCCAACCCTTTTCTAGGGAAAAGAGATCCAATCCATTTTTTTTTTAATGTAGTTTATTTCTTAGAGCTCTAAATAGCAGATGAAGTTTTTTACAAGTTTGAGGGGCTGAATTTATGTACAACCCAAAGAACAAGGTAGGTCCCTATTGTTTTCAATTTATTTTGTGCTTGTTTCTTGACTCACCTAGGTGTGTTCACTCATTGTTGTTTTATCTTGGTTCTTCCTTGGAAGCTTCTACTTCTTTGTTGTAAAAGTTTCCGGAATTCTTTCAAAACTCCTTCTTCCACCAAATAAAAAAAATATATGGTTGATGTTATAATTAAATATCTTTTTAAATTAAATTAAGAAATTCATTGGTTTGAAATTTTATTTGGCTTGTCAAATTAGGTTAAATTGGAACAATAGGCCTAAAATACTTAAATATAAATTAGTACTTAAATATAGATAAGCCTAAAATTAATTTACATAGCTTTGGATTATCTATAATTATTGGTTATAAAAAGAACAATTAAAAACCTTAGGAAGATTGGATTTTCCATTAAAATTAACTATAAGAGGAACAATTCCTATGATTTTAAAGGAGATCAATTATTCATGGTTATTAGCAATAAAATTTCATTAAAAAAAAATATTCATCATGGTCAAATGGGATTCTCTAAAATTATGATTATTGAAAATAAAAGAAATAATTAAAAACCATACAAATATTAGATACAACTATAGTGATTTTAAAAGATATCAATTATTTGTTATTATTAGCAATTAAAATCCATTCAAAAAAGATTCTTCCCATGAAATTCTTCAAACATTACCCAAAAATTTAAGGATATACTATGATCTATCCTCATCATAGTTGGTAATAGATTATATGAAAACAAATTTATTTATAATATACATAGTTTAAAGATATTATATAATTTATTTATATGAGATATAAAGTATAAATATAAATTATTAACAAAATTGGCAATTCCACACTACTAAATAATAAGGATATACTATGATCTATCCTCATCAGAGTTGGTAATAGATTATATAAAAACAAATTTATTTATAATATACATAGTTTAAAGATATTATATAATTTATTTATATGAGATATAAAATATAAATATAAATTATTAACAAAATTGGCAATTCCACACTACTAAATAATAGACAATACGAAGACAAATTTCTTTATAATATGCATATTTCAAATGTAATATATATTATATAATATATAAATTAAAAATATAAATCATTAAAAAAAATTTACATATCAAACTAGTTCTCATAAAACATATTTATTTATCCAGTATATATTTACCCAATCAATTCAAACTTTAAACTTCCTATTAAATCAATTAAACTCTACAAATTAAATAAACCAATTTACTTTTGAAAATCTAACAATCATTATTTATTTATGCTATATAAGATATGGAATGCATGATAAAATATCCAAGTGTCTCCTAATGCACTTATGATGAAAAGGTATAAATGTTCATGGAGGAATAAATTCAATTTATTTTTTGGTCCTTCTTTTATCAAGGATAGGTAAAACATATAATACTGCATCTGTCCTTTATATTTAAAATAGGTTTAGAAAACTTAATCCTAAGGCATTCAAACAATAAGAAACATCATTAACAACTATTTTATCTTTTATTAATTTTTTTTAATATATCTTTAGTTTCAAAAAAAAATAATAAAAAGTTTGATACAATTAATAGTTATATAACATAGAATAAAAAACTAAACTTCTCTAACCAATTATTCATCGATGAACATGTATGTCTTTTTATATAATACGTGCATTAGTAGACACTTGATATTTTATCATGCATTCCCCATGTCATATAGCATAAATAAATAATGATTGTTAGATTTTCAAAAGTAAAGTGGTTTATTTAACTTGTAACTAAGCTCTAAGCTAAGTGGTTTAATAGCAAGATTTTGGGAGTTTAAATAGAAGGTTTAATATTTTAATTGGTTTTTAAAATATATATTAGATAAATAAACATAATTTTTTATTAATTTATATATTATATCAAGAAATTATATACTAAGTTTGAAATATGTATATCATAGAGAGATTTATTTTCATATTGTCTATTATCTATTAGTGCAGAATTGTAAATTTCATTAATAATTTATATTTATACTTTATATTTCATAAAAAATTTTATATAATACCTTTAAACAATGTATATTATAAATAAATTTGTTTTCATATGATATATTATCAACTTAGATGAGGATAGATCATGGTATATCCTTAAATTTTTGGGTAATTTTTGGAGAATCCCATGTGCATAACCTTTTTTGGAATGGATTTTAATTGCTAATAATAAAAAATAATTGATCTCTTTTAAAATAACTATAGTTGTTCCTCCTATAGTTAATATTCATGGAAAATCCAATCTTTGTTGGTTTTTAATTATTTTTCTTATTATCAATAATCATAATTTTAGAGAATTCCATTTTATCATGGTGAAGAATATTTTTTTCAATGAATTTTTATTGGTAATAACCATGAATAATTTATCTCCTTTATAATCATAGGAACTATTCCTCCTATAGTTATTATTCATGGAAAATCCACTCTTCCTAATGTTTTTAATTATTCTATCATAGAGAATGGTAAACTATGTAAATTAACTTTATCTATATTTAAGTTCTACTTTATATTTAAGTATTTCAGGCCTATTGTTCTAATTTAACTTAGCAAGTCAAAATAAAATCTCAAACCAATAAATTTATTAATTTAATATAAAAAGATATTTTATTATAACAATAACCATAATTTTATTTTTTTTGTGGGAGAAGGGGTTTTCAAAGGACCATGAAACCTTTTAAAACAAAGAAGTAGAATCTTCAAGGAATAAAAAAGAGAAAACAACGAGAGAACCCATCTAGGGGAGTCAAGAAACAAGCACAAACTTAAACTAAAAATTATTTTTTCTAAAAATAGCAGGGACCTCCCTTATTCTAGCTTTGGGCTATGCACAAATTCAACACCTCAAACTTGTAAAAAACTTCATCTACCATGTAGAGCTCTAAGAAACAAACTACATTAATAATATTTGGGATTGGATATCTTTTCCCTAGAAAAGGGTTGGGAAGATTGACAATTTCCAGCATCCATTTTCAATAAAGAACGAGATCCATTAGTGATCTCTAACTCTATCTCCCTTAGATATTGAATTTATGGTATCCCAAAAATTTTCTCTACCTCAACATCTACAAATCCCTTTTTAAGACTTCTTGGATTATGGTCAAGAAATTCCTTCTCCAAGAAGGGTTTCAAGGGATGTTTATGACTTATAGTTTTAGGGCCTGGGGACCCTTTCTCCAATATCATGACCCTTTTGATAGGAGTGGATGGTGGGGGATTTACAAAATCTAACAAAACATCTAGCCCAAGGAGATTAAGGCAATCAAAGGAGTTCTACAAAGACAATGGGGTCAATGGAGAAGGGGTACTCTTCTATTCAAAGTGTTTTTGATTCTCAAATTGTAAAAAATATGGAGATACAACATGGTCTTCAACCATAGGGGGCATCTCACCTTGAAGGGGAGGCATAACATGACCTTCAACCATGGGTGACTTCTCACTTTGAACAACCTCAAAACCCGTAGTATCAACTTTCTTAACTTTCTAGAACTCAATGGACTCAGATTCTTAGCAATTCATCTTGGCCATATTCTTCAAGGGCTTCTCTTGGCCAGATTTATGTTATGAATTTATCCTCTTCAAGGGTTCCTCTTGATCAAATTTATCCTTTGAGCTTGTCTTTGTCTAGGAACCCAATACCAGTTTCTTCATGGGGCACTAACCCAAAATATGACCATCAAATTTGTAATTGGTAAAAGAATTAGGGTGGTTCTCATACATAATGGGTTGGTTCCAAGACCCTAATATTAAAATGAACTTAATAGAGGATGGAATATTAGCTTCAAGATCCACATTTATGTACATTCTTGCATTAATCATTCTTGATTTTGCTCTAGTTGTGGCATCGATAGAAATTAGTTCACCCACTACCTTGGCTATACCACGTAAAACATCAATGTATGAATATTGAAAGGGTAAGCTGAGGAGTCCAACCTAGAGAGGGGGCATATTGATTTTTTGTGTATCTGGGTAGAAATCTAGGCTCCACCAACATAGGAAGAGGCCTCGCTTCCCAAAGAACCATGGACCTCTACAAAGTACCTGCCTAGAATCCTCCTCACAATTGAACTTGAACATGAAAAAATCTTTGAAAAGAGCAATGATATCTAGGTGACTCTGAGACTGCCATTTGGATAAAGCCCACCTCATCACATCGTCCAGATTTGGTGGGGCACCCAAAAAAATTTCACCAAATTGAAGACCCCATCCTCCATCGTGAGCTTAATTAGGTCCTCAGGAACACATAGGGTGTCTTAAACTAAATAAATATCCAAAGTAGTGTTTGTAAAACACAAACCTAAATGAGATAAAACTATCCCTGCAAACGAAGATCTAACATTGGGATCAAAGGGCTTTTGGAGTGAATCCCTCAGAGGGACCCAATTCAAATCACCACTTGCTAGGGAACCCACACCAGCCAAAGGTCCTACCTCTTCACTTGGAAAAAATACATGATCTACCACAAGGTCGACAATACCATCTTCGGACTCACCATTTTTGCCACCTCTCCAAAATTTTCACCCATCATCTTCTCACCATTCCCACCAACCTAGCTTACCATCTTCTCACCATTCCCGCTACCCTTTCTATTGATCTTGCAACCCTGAACGTCATCCCCACTAATGTGCACACCATTCTCATACAAGTTCAAAGCTCAAGGACAAGTTCAAAAAATATTGAGTCCATCAATATTTGAAAGCCTTCATGTTCATCATTGAGTAGATCTATAGAGCTGGAATCCATGAGTGTTGGAAATTTTGGGTACTTTGGGTACATTGCCTTTGCTCAAGTGTATAAGTTGTCATTGATGTCAAAAGGCATTTTTGTGTTGATATCAAAAAGAGTGTGATGTCAAAAATATCTTGAGAAGCTTCATAATGTTAAAGGGTTTTTATTAAAACCATGGTGACAAGGTTAAAGGTTTTTCTTAAAACCATTTGGACTCATTAAGGGTTTTTATTAAAACCAAGCTTAACTTAATGCAAAGGTTTTTACTTCTTGAAAAACCTTGAAGGTCCATGTTTATTATTAATAATTAAATTAACTCAAACCTTTGACAAAGGTCTAAGTTTAATTTATTATTAATAAAATAATAATAATTATTATTTTTTTAATTATTATTAAAGGGTCTTTTAACCCTTAAGCGACGCTCATAAATAATTCTTTCGCCGACGTGTTGCCATCGTTGGAGGAGCGCCGACGTCAAACAATTAAGGAGAAATGGCTATATAAGTGGGGATGATTTTCTAAAGTAAGAGAACCACCGATTAATTGGAGTCTTCGATTTGCGTTTGCTCTGTATCATTCGAATAGCGCTTGGTGTCTTCGATTTGCGTTTGCTATGTATCATTCGAATAGCGCTTGGTGTCTTCGATTTGTGCTTGCTCTGTGTCTTTGAATCCATAATTGACGTCTTTGAAATAGTGCTTGATCTATGTCTTGGAAACCGTGCTTGGCATACTTGGATTTGAGCTTGGGCTGCATCCTTACTTTTATGCTTGACGTTAGTGGATTGGCAATTGCACCTGAACTGTGTTTTTTCCAGACTGTGTTGTGAGATGATTAATGCAAGCATTCAGTGACTTATGTTTTGGACAGTGCTAGGAAAATGAATACGTTTTCCATATCCTACGATCAAGTGAAGATAAAACAAAGGATAGTTTAATATTTCTTTGTCGGGCACTTGTGCTCCAACATCAATGGAGTTTGAGTAAAGGCGCTCGCTAGGCAGAGATACAGGTTTCGAATCACGTCGAGTGCATTTTTCCTTTTGTTGCGATGCACGAAGGAGAGCGGCTATGATTGGGCTACGTAAGTAGAGGAGAATGCGCTTTAGCGCTTATAGTGGTGGCTCCTCATTTCTCCTAAGGTTGGAGAACTAAGTATTGCCAAGGTAAATATTTTTATTGTTGACTTGGGATATTTGAGTTGATTTGATCAAGAATTATTGATGGAGGTATAAGGTTAAGTTGTAATCTTTGTTTTGACATTGTTATTATTAATGCTTGATGCTTATGTGGAGTAATAAGGTGTAAAGAGATTTTACTTTGTATGTATATTATATTTTTGGTGGTTAATATTAAGTTGGAGTAATAAGGTGTTATTTTGGATCTTTATTATTGTGTATTATTGTATAGTTGCTAACTCTAATTGGTGGTAAATTGAGAGTTAATGTTGTGATAGTTTTTGAGTTCTCCTTCTTCATCAAAGTAAAGGTATGGGCACATTCTTCCATGGTTGTTATTGATTGATGGTTTTCTAAAAATAAGTGTGGAGGGAAAAGGATTTCTACTTGTTTCCTTTTCTTGTGATGATTGGTTGAATGCTTCAAGGTTGATGTTGAGTTGAATGGTGTTGGTTGACTAAACCTTGTTTGATGAGCATTGTTGTTAAAACCCTAATTGGTTGTGGAAAGAACATGAGTATCATTGTTATATGAGATATTGCATGGTTGGCAATTGTTGGGTTGTGTTTCATGTTCTTGAGAAAAGCATACTACATCTATCTTATTCTGTTGAGATTGAGATTGAGTTGAGATTGATATTGGGAGTTAAGTATAGAACATATTGAGTCTCTAACAATTCTCTTTATGCTTCTATGAGGTTGATGAATCACATTGGGTCTCTAACAATTCTCTTTGTGGGTTCATGCTAAGCAAGTTTTTCTTGATGAACTTGTGAGCTGATTTGGACAGGTTTCGGTGGGGACTTGTGAGCAGTTTTGGACAGGTTTCGGTGGGGACTTATGAGCATATTTGGACAGGTCCTAGCAGAGGACTTGTGAGCTAAGTTTTGAGAGTTCTATCAGAGAACTTGAGGATAGAGGTGCATTGGTTCTTTGAGAAGAACCTGAGGACAGATTTGGCAAGTCTTTGAGAAGGCTTGTGTGCAGAGGATTGATTTGTTCAAGTGTTGGACAGATCTGATAGACAGAGGAAGACTTGTACTAGATCGACTGACTGTGTTTGGTACAGGTTGCTAAGCTGCTGTGGATGTGATCATAGAAGGCAAAGGTCTCTTAGGCTAAGCATTGAGGATAGGAGGTCTTCGGTGGAAAGGAGTTCCACGTGCTGGCAAGAGGTAGAGGCAGTTGATCTTCTGAGGGATCATTTCCAGAGCGGAGGGGAAGGTATCTCCTTTGAGCAGAGGCTCATAAATTCAGATAAAGGGGAAGGTATCTCCTTTGAGCAGAGGCTCATAAATTCAGATTAGGGGAAGGTATCTCCTTTGGGCCGAGGCTCATAAACATTGTAATTGGGAATGTTTCCCAAAGAACTTTGAGATAACTTTTAGAGAAAAGTTTTGTGGATGTAGCCCAGGCATTCTGGGTGAACCATGTTAAAATTGGTGTCACTTTGTGGATGATATTATGCATTGTTTTGATATTGCTTTGGGTATATTGCTTTACTATTTTGAAGTATAAAGGAAAAAGTAAGAAGAGGTCTTATACTGTTCACCCCCCTCTCTTAGTATAAGCTTGTGTTCTTCAATTGGTATCAGAGCGGGTGCCTTCGAAAAGTTTAACAACTTGAAGGAAAAGCTAGTAAAGAACACAATGGATTACTCAAGTGGCAATGCAGCACCTATTCTTGATGGATCAAATTTTGGTCTTTGGAGTGCAAGGATGAAGGTTCATCTAATGGCACTTAGGAATGAGGTTTGGGAAGTGATTGAAGATGAGTACACTATTCCTGAACATGGTCCTTATACTAAAGAAGAAAGGCTCCTTCATCACAACAATTCAAAAGCAATGAATGCAATCCTAAAAGGCTTATAGAAAGCAGATCTCACCAAAGTGATTTACTGCAAGACAACTAGTGAAATGTGGAAACAATTGAAGGTGGTTCATACAGGTGATACAAATGTTAGAAAGGCCAAGTTGAGACACTTCAAAGGTATGTTTGAACAACTCAAGATGAATGATGATGAAAATATTAGTGACTACATGCTTCGTATGGATGAGGTTGTTAACTCCATGAAAGATTTAGGTCTTGAGCTTGCTGAAAATGATGTTTGTGATAAGATTTTAAGATCTCTTCCTAATAGATTTAGTGAAAATATTTCTGCTATTGAGGAAGCTAAAGATTTGGATAAGTTGAAAAAGGATGAGCTCCATAGTATACTTGCAGCATTTGAGTTGAGAACTCAAGTGAAGGTTGATGTCAAGAAAGAGGCAACTTTCAAGGCTACCAAGGAATCCAAGGGTAAACAACTTCAAGAGAGTGATGAGTCTTCTAGTGATGAAGAGGCATATTACAACAAGAAAGGCAAGTTCTCTAGAAAGCACAAAAGTATGAAAAATGTAAGATGTTTCAATTGTGGAAAGTTTGGTCATTATGCTACTAAATGTACTATTTCCAAGAATGAAAGTGATGAAGATAAACAGGATTCTAAGAGCAAGGATTCTGAAAAGCACAAGCATCACAGGAAGAACAAAGATGAGCACAACAATCAAGGAAAGAGGTATTCTCACAAGCACAAGAAGAGTTTCTACCTAGACAAAGCAAGTAAGTGTTCTAGTAGTGATAGTGAAAGTTCTTCAAGTGATAATGAAAATGAGATGTTGTTCATATCGGAAAAAGAGGAAGAACCGAAACATAGATTCATTATCATGAAATGTCTTAGATGTGGAAACTTTGGTCACCTTGAGGATGATTGCACAAATAATGATTTGGTTTCTAGTATGTATGAGGATGCTTCAGAAAACCATAAGGAAGATGCATGTATGGTTTTTGAAAAGGGTAGCACCTCTAGTGATAAGAAATCTGAAAAAGGCTTTGATGATTCAAAAAGCAAACATATAGAGGAAGGTGAAGTAGATCTTAAAGGTGAACTTATTAGTGCTCTTAGTGCTTTGAAAAAGGAAAGAAAGAAGAATGCTAGACTCAAGGATAAGTTAGATGAATGTTGTATGGAGAGAGATGATCTTATAGAAAGTCTTGACTTCTCTATAGCTAAGACACAAGAACTCAAGGATGAGTTAGAGTCTAAGGTTCTTGAGTATAGTGAGTTAGAACAGAAAATGGCTTCTTTGAAAGAGGAAACTAAAGAGTACAAGGATAAGCTTCACAGGTTTCAAGATAGCTCCAAAAAGGTTAAGTCACTCATCAAAGGTCAAAGAAAGACAACAGATAAAACAGGCCTTGGTTTTGTTAAGCCACACAAGGAAAAAGCTGGAGAGTCTAGTAAGAGACTCCAAAAGGAAGAGAGTTCTGATGAGGAAAGTATTTCAGATCATGAGTCCTTGAATGATAGATGCACAGAAACAAAAAATAGGAAACAAAAAAAGGGGAGAAAGTTTACAGGACCTAGAAAGCCATTTACAGGAAAGTTTAATGGCAGATGTTTTGCTTGTCACGGGTTTGGTCACATGGCTTCACATTGCATGACTCAAGTAAGGAAGGTAAATGACAGTTTCAGAGGTGGTAATTTCTTTCAAGGGTATTGCTACTCTTGTAAACATTTTGGGCACAAGGCAGTTTATTGCAAGGCAAATATCAGGAACAGGTTTGATCAGAACAGGTTTGGTCAGAATAGGTTTGGTCAAAACAGGTCAGAATAGGTTTGGTCAGAACAGGTTTAGTCATAATAGGTGGATTCAAAGAACAGGTATGCCTAAAAGAAATAACATTGTTACTTGTTATAAGTGCAACAATGAAGGTCACACAGCTAGATAGTGTAGAGCTGAACTTCCAAGGTACAGGAATAGGAACAATGGTATGAACAGGTCCAAGGATCAAGGCATGGATAAGAATAGGGATGAGAACAAGAACAAGAATAGTGACAAGAACAGGAATATGGACAAAGAGTTCAAGAGAAGGCCCGACAAGGAAGTTATAGACGCTGATGATGATCAGTGCCTAATGGGAGTTTTACTCCCACCCCAGAATTAATCACCTCATCGGAGAGGTGGGGGAGGGACTAAGCTAAGAGGCTCATTCTTAGTCCCGAGCCCCAAAGGTGGCCCTTTGCCATTGATGACAAAGGGGGAGAGATATGAGTAAGGGGGAGAGCTTCAAAGTGAAGAGGAAAGCTTCAAGTTAGGGGGAGCAAAACTTCAAAGGAAGATTCTCAGTTGTGGGCACAGTTGGTCAATTGTTAGCACAGTTGGTTTCAATTTTGGCTCTTGAGAAGTGTTTTCAATAAAGGTTTGCCATCAATGACAAAGGGGGAGATTGTTGGCAATTTTGGGTACTTTGGGTACATTGCCTTTGCTCAAGTGTATAATTTGTCATTGATGTCAAAAGGCATTTCTGTGTTGATATCAAAAAGAGTGTGATGTCAAAAATATCTTGAGAAGCTTCATAATGTTAAAGGGTTTTTATTAAAACCATGGTGACAAGGTTAAAGGTTTTTCTTAAAACCATTTGGACTCATTAAGGGTTTTTATTAAAACCAAGCTTAACTTAATGCAAAGGTTTTTACTTCTTGAAAAACCTTGAAGGTCCATGTTTATTATTAATAATTAAATTAACTCAAACCTTTGACAAAGGTCTAAGTTTAATTTATTATTAATAAAATAATAATAATTATTATTATTTAAATTATTATTAAAGGGTCTTTTAACCCTTAAGCGACGCTCATAAAGAATTCTTTCGTCGACGTGTTGCCATCATTGGAGGAGCACCAACGTCAAACAATTAAGGAGAAATGGCTATATAAGTGGGGATGATTTTCTAAAGTAAGAGAACCACCGATTAATTGGAGTCTTCGATTTGCGTTTGCTCTATATCATTCGAATAGCGCTTGGTGTCTTCGATTTGCGTTTGCTCTGTATCATTCGAATAGCGCTTGGTGTCTTCGATTTGTGCTTGCTCTGTGTCTTTGAATCCATAATTGACGTCTTTGAAATCGTGCTTGATTTGTGTCTTGGAAACCGTGCTTGGCATACTTGGATTTGAGCTTGGGCTGCATCCTTACTTTTATGCTTGACGTTAGTGGATTGGCAATTGCACCTGAACTGTGTTTTTTCTAGACTATGCTATGAGATGATTAATGCAAGCATTCAGTGACTTATGTTTTGGACAGTGCTAGGAAAACGAATACGTTTTCCATATCCTACGATCAAGTGAAGATAAAACAAAGGATAGTTTAATATTTCTTTGTCGGGCACTTGTGCTCCAACGACGATGGAGTTTGAGTAAAGGCGCTCTCTAGGCAGAGATACAGGTTTCGAATCACGTCGAGTGCATTTTTCCTTTTGTTGCGATGCACGAAGGAGAGCGGCTGTGATTGGGCTACGTAAGTAGAGGAGAATGCGCTTTAGCGCTTATAGTGGTGGCTCCTCATTTCTCCTAAGGTTGGAGAACTAAGTATTGCCAAGGTAAATCTTTTTATTGTTGACTTGGGATATTTGAGTTGATTTGATCAAGAATTATTGATGGAGGTATAAGGTTAAGTTGTAATCTTTGTTTTGACATTGTTATTATTAATGCTTGATGCTTATGTGGAGTAATAAGGTGTAAAGAGATTTTACTTTGTATGTATATTATATTTTTGGTGGTTAATATTAAGTTGGAGTAATAAGGTGTTATTTTGGATCTTTATTATTGTGTATTATTGTATAGTTGCTAACTCTAATTGGTGGTAAATTGAGAGTTAATGTTGTGATAGTTTTTGAGTTCTCCTTCTTCATCAAAGTAAAGGTATGGGCACATTCTTCCATGGTTGTTATTGATTGATGGTTTTCTGAAAATAAGTGTGGAGGGAAAAGGATTTCTACTTGTTTCCTTTTCTTGTGATGATTGGTTGAATGCTTCAAGGTTGATGTTGAGTTGAATGGTGTTGGTTGACTAAACCTTGTTTGATGAGCATTGTTGTTAAAACCCTAATTGGTTGTGGAAAGAACATGAGTATCATTGTTATATGAGATATTGCATGGTTGGCAATTGTTGGGTTGTGTTTCATGTTCTTGAGAAAAGCATACTACATCTATCTTATTCTGTTGAGATTGAGATTGAGTTGAGATTGATATTGGGAGTTAAGTATAGAACATATTGAGTCTCTAACAATTCTCTTTATGCTTCTATGAGGTTGATGAATCACATTGGGTCTCTAAAAATTCTCTTTGTGGGTTCATGCTAAGCAAGTTTTTCTTGGTGAGCTTGCTGAGCTGATTTGGACAGGTTTCGGTGGGGACTTGTGAGCAGTTTTTGGACACGTTCCTGTGGGGACTTATGAGCATATTTGGACACGTTCCTGTGGGGACTTATGAGCATATTTGGACAGGTCCTAGCAGAGGACTTGTGAGCTGAGTTTTGAGAGTTCTATCAGAGAACTTGAGGACAAAGGTGCATTGGTTCTTTGAGAAGAACCTGAGGACAGATTTGGCAAGTCTTTGAGAAGGCTTGTGTGTAGAGGATTGATTTGTTCAAGTGTTGGACAGATCTGACAGACAGAGGAAGACTTGTACTAGACCGACTGAATGTGTTTGGTACAGGTTGCTAAGCTGCTGTGGACGTGATCATAGAAGGCAGAGGTCTCTTAGGCTAAGCATTGAGGACAGGAGGTCTTCGGTGGAAAGGAGTTCCACGTGGTTGGCAAGAGGTAGAGGCAGTTGATCTTCTGAGGGATCATTTCCGGAGCAGAGGGGAAGGTATCTCCTTTGAGCAGAGGCTCATAAATTCAGATAGAGGGGAAGGTATCTCCTTTGAGCAGAGGCTCATAAATTCAGATTAGGGGAAGGTATCTCCTTTGGGCCGAGGCTCATAAACATTGTAATTGGGAAGGTTTCCCAAAGAACTTTGAGATAACTTTTAGAGAAAAGTTTTGTGGACGTAGCCCAAGCATTCTGGGTGAACCACGTTAAAATTGGTGTCACTTTGTGGATGATATTGTGCATTGTTTTGATATTGCTTTGGGTATATTGCTTTACTATTTTGAAGTATAAAGGAAAAAGTAAGAAGATGTCTTATACTGTTCACCCCCCCCCCTCTCAGTATAAGCTTGTGTTCTTCAATGAGATGCAGTGAGAGACAAGGATGCACTATGGACAGTGTTTAACATTTGTTATAGAAAAACCTTAACTTTAGGGTGAATCATTGCAGCATTAAAAACTTTTAGGTTAGAAAGAAACCTCGAGAGTTGCTCTTAGGTGACCGGCAATGTTGTTCCATCTGAGTATACCACTATCAAGAGAGAAACTACAAGAAATATTTTTTTGTGTCCTCCTTCGCATTGCAGAGGTTCCAAACCTCCTATTCAACGAGGCCAAACTCACCTTCTCTACTTGCATTACAAAGATGGACAACAATAACCGTAATTAATAATTATATAATAATACAATTTAAAAATTAATCTATTAAAATTTAATTCCACTTTAATACCTTCTCTTCTATTTCTTCTTAAAATGCCTTTCAAACCTTACCGAAAAAAAACTCAAGTTGGAATTAGTGTAGGATGGGCCCTTATACTTCACATCCTACTTTTTTTTCAATAGCTAACACTTTTTCGGACCACCCGATCTTTTATTTCTATAGATGTTTAATCCAGTCTATCTACACATTATATTAAAAAGAAATGAAGAGACCACTTCATCATTCTGAGAACCTATTTTCAGGTGTACCTGAGACTCATTCAAAGTGAACTTCAATAAAATTCTAAAAGCCGCTGAAAACAAACAATTTTAAACAGGATCCTCAGAAAAGAGGAAAAGACCAGCACAAAAAGCTCAACTTTCTTTTATTAGACCTAACATGGCTCCTTGTTATACTGACGAAAAACCTGATTATTGGCAAAACCGTCTACAATTCATCGTCTACGCAGGCAGCAGGAGAAGAAACAGGTCTTTCAAACAGTTTACTCAGATTGGTAGGCTGGATAACGTTGTCCGATCCTGCCCACATCGCCTCTGCGAACTGTTGATGAATGAGCTCCGTTGGATGGTATGAATCCCACCATATATTCCTTGGGATTCTCACACATCTCGTACTCTTTCACATCCCTATGTCCTCCACAGCTGAATACCCCTCCATATACTCCACTTCCACAGCAGGCCTTCACGGCTTCCTTGAAACCTGTAACAGAATTTGAGCACGAAGCTTAGAATGTGGAGGTTTGAGTCAATTTAAAAAAAGGTACTGAGATCGGTCCTTACCATATTGAGACGGTTAGTTCATGCGATCGTTCAAGAAGTCGTAGAAATTTGAATCGGCAATGGTTATGCCTGGAAGAACAGAGGCAAGACCTCTGAATGCCGACCATAGGTTGATACTTAAGGTTGAAGGCTCAGGAGAGAAAATTGAGACTGCTAGGTGACAACCATTAGTCATGGATTAGGTGAACTGGTTGTTAAACAAATGGAAATTGTTTCCGGCCATCTTCGATGTTAAACAAATGGAAATTGTTTCCGGCCATCTTCGATGTTAAACAAATGGAAATTGTTAAATTAATAAATTAGGTGAAGTGGTGATTAAAATTATTCTTAAGTTTTTTTTAATAAAATCAAGAACATACTGAGAACAGAAAAAACATTGTTCCCATTACATCCAGACAAAATAGTAAACGGGGATACCTAAGAAGCTTTCAAACATTTTAGTTGCAGACTGTTTGCAATAAATTGAGGTCTAAAGGGTTTTTATTTTTATTTACGATTATTAAAATCTTATGGGAGGAGCCAATAGTTGAGCGGAGTTTAATAGAATGGAGGTAGCTTCGCCTAGAACCATTTGGCATAACGGTGACCATTCTGTTAGAACATCACGGTCTTTAATATAATCTTTAAACATTTTTTTTTTTGGTATGTTGATGATTTTTTTTTTTATAGAAACGATAATGGAAATATTGATTGAAACGTCTTATCATTAATAGCCACACATGGATAGTACTTACTTATTAGTAGCCACACATGGATAGTAAGAAGATGTCGTTGTAGAGAATTAAAATAAATAAATAACACAGCTAGTGGAAAAAGATGTTTTATATGTGGTGATATCTCAAAAGCCGGTTTAAGATAATAGTTATATTAAAATATAACAGTCACCGTTCTGTTAGAACATCACGGTCTTTAATATTATCTTTAAACATTTTTTTTGGTATGTCCATAATTTTTTTTATAGAAACGGTAATGGAATTATTTATTGAAACGTCTTATCATTAATAGGCACTCATGGATAGTACTAACTTATTAATAGCCACACGTGGATAGTAAGAAGATATCGTTGTAGAGAATTAAAATAAATAAATAACACAGGTGGTGGAAAAGGATGTTTTATATGTGGTGATATCTCAAAAGGATTTATATATATATATATATATATATATATATATATATATATATATATATATATAAATAACACAGGTGGTGGAAAAGGATGTTTTATATGTGGTGATATCTCAAAAGGATTATATATATATATATATATATATATATATATATATATATAAGGTTTTAATTGTATGGGTTGTATCCATTAAACTTATTTCATTTGGATGATCCAACATGACCCTCAAAATTCATATTGTCGTGTGTCTGACTAAGCATTACCTTTGCAATCAAGTTGTCCCCAAGGTTTGAACCCAGATATCTTCTTAGTAAGTTTTTGACCAAACAAGCAATTACCAATCCATTTAACCTTTAGAAAGTTATATTAAAATATTATGAAGTATTGCATGGTACTTAACATTAAGTAGATGTAGTTTAAATTTTTTTGTAAAGGTGATTCTAATATAATTAGGTAAATAAAGTAAAAGAAATAGTATAATAACTTTTTTATCACCTAACCTTTGGAGAGTCATGTTAAAATATAATGAATTATTGTAGGGTACTTAACATTAAGTAGATGTGGTTTAAAAAATATCTGTAAAGGTAATTCTAAGATAATTAGGCACATGAACATAAAAGTGAGTTAGATACATGTTAGAGTAAAGAATATTAATGCCTCTATTTCAATGGTTTAAGCTTAGATATTGTAGTATTCAATAAATATGATTTGATAACAATCATGCTTACCTTATAACAAGAGGTAAAATTTAAATGATAAATTAATTTATTAAACATTTTGAATTTTTTTTTATTGCATAAAAATTAAAAAGGATTCCATGAAAAGGATTGAATTAATGTGGTTGTTTTATGGTACTGTACTAATACAAAATAACAAATAAGACCTTAAAGACATCATGCTATCCCTTACTAACAATAGCAACACTATAAAAATAATAGCAAAGAAAGTTCAAACAAAGCAAGCAAAAACGTTTTACTTATTTGGTGTCTAATAGTACTTTGACATACAATACTAATAGTTAAGTATATTAATGGTAACTTCATGAAAAAATAAAAATGAAGTTTTACTTAGTTGGTGTCTAATATGGAGAAGGATCAGCAAAACGATGTATTTTTTTAATTTAAGGAAAATTTTAATTTAAATATAGAAAATGGAAAGAAAAAATTAAGCCTTACTAGTAAAGAAAAATATAAAAAAAAAATTGAAGAAATAAAATCAAGAATAAGACAAGGTATTAATGTGAAAAGAAATTTTATTATAGGAATATAATTTAAAATTTTAAAAAAATTAATAAGAATATTGCAATGAATTGATTAAAATAAATAAAACCAAATATATCATACATGCGCCATGATTAAATAGTAATAGAGATGAAGAGTCTCATATAATCTTAAACCAAAAACTTACACATGTAAATTTGTTACCTTATTGGCAATATGTTTAACAAAGAAACTTTTAAATTACAGTCCTTGGTGTAAAGAAAGCAAAAAAGTGTAATTTTTATGAAGTCACAAAAGCTTAGATTAAAGCGAAGAATATGAAAAAATAATAAAAATTTTGGTTATTTTTTCATGTTATTGGTTGACAAAGTTTAGTTTTTTATTCTATGTTATTATTATTATTTTATTAGATAGACGAAGGGGTTTTAGAAGGGTTCTTGAACCTTTTATAAAAAGGATCCAAGGTTTTAGAAGGGTTCTTGAACCTTTTATAAAAAGGATCCAACCAATAAAGAGGTAAAAGGGCACACAGGCCACCACGAGAAACCAGGATCTTGAGAAGAGCACACTCTAGCAAGAGCTATAGGAGCCAAGAAAACAAAAAATATTAACCAAAAATGAAACTAAACACACCACAATCCCTCACAGGGAATTTCAAAATAGAACATGCACAAGCTACCCATGTAGGGGAGAACATAGACTATAGGAAAAAAAACAAAAATTTTGAAATTGGGTTTGGGTCTTCCTGTCCACGTGTTTTCCAATGTGTCTTTGAGTCAGGCCTACTTAGAAAATCCATCTATCCTAGCTGCTTAATGTTGCTATGGAACTCAACTTTCTATTCAAATTCAAAATATTTGAATAAAGGTGTCTCTTCAAAATAAAAATTATACCATTTCACTTAGTCTTTCCCTCCTTCTGGTCTCCAGAAGAGCACTTAACAGTTTATCTATGCCTACGTTTATTATCTAGACGATTTGAACCTTTAGGGAACTGATTGCACCAGATTAACACACCGTTTTGAGAGAGTCCCAAGTTAGCCAAAAAGTCAGCAGATTTATTTCCTTACCTGAAAATATGATTAAATTGGACGGCTTCTAGAGTTTGAGTTATTCTAAGAACTTCATCTATCATATTTACTATAGTCCAAGTGGGAGTATAGTTCCCATTGACCATATTGATAATTTTTAAGGAATCTCCCTCATAAATAACCTTTCTACACCTCATAGAGCTCACTTGTAAGGCACCTTGGTAGAGTGCTCTAGCTTCTGTCATGTGACTAGACTGGATTCCTAGATAAAATACTTGTTAACAATGTGTCTTATTGTTTGAAGGCCTTAAAATGTAGGATTAAGTTTTCCAAACCTATTTTAAATATAAATGATAGATGCATTATTATATGTTTTACATAATACAACTATCCTTACTAAAATAAAAACCAAAAAAATAAATTGAATTTATTCATATATGAACATGTATACCTTTTTATATCATAAGTGCATTAGGAGACACTTGGATATTTTATCATGCATTCCATATGCCATATAGAACAAATAAATAATTATTGTTATATTTTCAAAAGTAAAGTGGTTTATCTAACTTGTAACTAAGCTCTAAGCTAAGTGGTTTAATAGAAATATTTTGGAAGTTTAAATAGGAGGTTTAAAGTTTTAATTGGTTTGATAAATATATATTGGATAAATAAAAATATTCTATGAGAGTCTGTTTGATATGTAAAATGTTTAATGATTTATATTATTAATTTAAAAATTATGTTGAGAAATTATATATTGCATTTGAAATATGTATATCATAAATAAATTTATCTTCATATTGTCTATTATTATCTAGTAGTGTAAAATTGTTAATTTAATTAATAATTTATATTTATACTTTATAAATTATATAAAAAAAATTATATAATACCTTTAAACTATGTATATTATAAATAAATTTGTTGTCATATGATCTAATTTTTTGTTGGTAAAAATTTATTGAATTAATAAAACTATACAAGAAATAGAGAATCCCAAAAAAATAACCCTTACAAGGACCAGAAGAAACAGACCCCCAAAACCACTGAGCACCCGACCAAAAGACACCCAACAAATAACAACCTCAACCAGGCATATCCGCAACAAGCAAATTAGCAAGATGATGAGAACAATCCAATGGGAGCTGATCCCATTCCCTAACATTCCAGTCTTCCTGAAAATCAGAAGCTCATTTGGCCAAGCAATCAGCCACACCATTCCATTCCCTAAGAATATGAACAAAGGAAATAAACTCTAGATGCCAATAAATTTGAATGATCTGTTGAGCCACTAACACTAGCTACCAATGAACATTAGAAAGATTATTAGTCTTCAACAAATTAATAATAATCTAAGAATTCAACTCACAGATTATCTTACGCCATCCCAGAGCATAACCTTTTTCCAAATTGAAGGCCACATCCTCCATCGTGAGCTTAATCAGGCCCTCAGGAACATAGAGGGTGTCTTCAACTAAAGAAATATCCAAAATAGTGTTTGTAAAATACAAACCTGAATGAGATGAAACTATCCCTACAAACAAATATCCAACATTAGGATCAAAGTTATTTTTGAGTGAATACCTCGAAGTATCCCCATTCAAACCACCACTTGGTAGAGAACCCACACCATCCAAAGGGCCTACCTCTCCACTTGGTGAAAACACGTGATCTGCCACAGGCCGATAATACCATCTTCAGACTCACATTTTTCTGCTACCTCTCCAAAATTTTCACCCACTATCTTCTCACCATTCTCGCTACCTTGGCTCATCGTCTTCTCACCATTCTTGCTACCTTGGCTCATCGTCTTCTCACCATTCCCGCTACCTTGGCTCACTATCTTCTCACCATTCCCACTACCTTGGTTGTTGATCTTGCAACCCTGAATTCTATCCCCACTACTGTGTACACCATTCTTGCTCAAGGACAAGTTCAAAGCTCAAGGACAAGTTCAACAAATCTTGAGTTCATCGATAGTTGAAAGCCTTGATGTTTATCATTGAGTAGATCTATAGAGCTAGAATATGTGAGATGTAGTGAGAGACGAGGATGCACTACAGATTGCAGTGTTTAGCAATCATTGTAGCAAAACCTTAACTTTAGAGTGAATCATTGTGACATTAAGAAATTTTAAGTTAGAAAAAAACCTCGAAAACTACTCTTAGGTGACCGACAATGTTGTTCCTTATGGATATACCACTATCAAAAGGAAAACCACAAGAGATATTTTTTGTGTCCCCCTTCGCATTGCAGAGGTGGTTTGAAACCTCCTATTCAACAAGATCAAGCTCACCTTCTCCACTTACATTACAAATGTGGACAACAATAACCATAATTAACAATTATATAATAATACAATTTAAAAAATAATCTCTTAAAGTTTATTTTCACTTTAATACCTCTTTTATTGAACACCTGAATTAATATACCTTTCAAACATTTTTAAATAATTAAAAAAAAAAAAAAACAAAACAAAAACAAACTCAAGAATTAGTGTAGGATGGCCCCTTATACTTCGCATCCTATTTTTTTTTTCAATAGCTAACACTTTTTCGGATCACCCTACCTGTTATTTCTATGGATGTTTAATCCAGTCTATCTACACATTATATAAAAAAGAAATGAAGAGACAACTTCATCATTCAGATGAGACCCTATTTTCACGTGTACCTGAGACTCATTCAAAACATTTAAAGTGAACTTTAATAAGATTCTAAAGGTCGCTGAAAACAAACAATTTCAAACAGGATCCTCACAGCAAGGAATATAGAAAAAAAAGAATAGGGGAAAAGACCAGCACAAAAAGCTCAACTTTCTTTTATTAGACCTAACATGGCTCTTTGTTATACTGACGAAAACCCTGATTATTGGCAAAACGGTCTACAATTCATCGTCTACGCAGGCAGCAGTAGAAGAAACTGGTCTTTCAAATAGTTTACTCAGATTGGTAGGCTGGATAACGTTGTCCGATCCTGCCCACATTGCCTCTGCGAATTGTTGATGAATGAGCTCCGTTGGGTGGTATGAATCCCACCATATATATTCCTTGGGATTTTCACACATCTCGTACTCTTTCACATCCCTATGTCCTCCACAGCTGAATATCCCTCCATATACTCCACTCCCACAGCAGGCCTTCACGGCTTCCTTGAAACCTGTAACAGAATTTGAGCACGAAGCTTAGAATGTGGAGGTTTGAGTCAATTTAAAAAAAGGTACTGAGATCGGTCGTTACCATATTGAAACGGTTGGTTCATGCGATCGTTCAAGAAGTCGTAGAAATTTGAATCGGCAATGGTTAGGCCTGGAAGAACAGAGGCAAGGCCTCTGAATGCCGACGATAATGCAGCGTTATGTGATGCCCCCAGAATTGAAGCTGTTTGCAGACATCCGCCGTTGGGATCGTTCGCCATTTCTCTGACAACCGGTAAACATCCCAAAGGCGAGAGTCCCAAGTTCCCAAATTTCCTTGCCCCTTTGGAGTACAAGATCTGCATTCAATTTCACCAGAAAATGGAATCGGCTCATATCTATATAAGGATATGATGTGAAGTGTGAACTGCAATTGAAGATATTCATCCATGGATTTGTGAGAAGTGTTTTTTGTTTTTCAAAGAGGGGATTATAATGTGTCAAGGTTTATGTATGGTAGCGAAGTAGGATGGCTGTGTGCAAAACTTATTTATGGATGAAATTTGAACTTTTGTCGTGCACGTTACCTGTATGGCTTTTGTGATGTTAGAGACCACCATGCCCACGTACTCTTCTGGAGGGTGCAGCTGCTGCATCTTCGGATTAGCAACATACCCAGAAAGATAGTCATTACTGCCGATGCTTATGAAATATACAGCCTCTGAAACCAATTTCTCTACCCGGACGGGACCCAATGTCTCCACTAGCTTGTTCCGAACCTCCTCGAATTGACTCAGTTGTCTGTTCAAATCAATTACCTAAACTCCGGGAAGAAGAAAATTAAGCCATTGCATAATCTCTTACAGGAATTTACATGAAATATTCAGAATCAGAAATCCATACCAATCCTTCGTTGGTCTCGGGAAGAATTCCTGCACCTCCCGATGCGAAATTGGCGCCTCGAGAGAAATCGGCTCCGGCTTGTAAAAAGGGCGGAACGTGTGGGAGCTTCGCATATTCAGCTTAAAGAACATGAAAAACACAGGCGTACATATAAATCAGAGTAGATAATAACAAAACCTGTAACCAAATATTTAAAGGAGTATTAAAGGAAATATTTATACCTATGAAATCCACGATAACACGGCCTTCAGAGAATCGTCCGGTGGGTTTGTCAAAGAAACCGTTGTTTCCATAAGGAGGGTGATCTGCTCGGAAGTAAGGAACTGTAGAAATATAGTTATTGTTGCCGGGATCAACAGTTGAGTCGCCAAATATGAAGAAGGCGCTTCCATCCTCCTCTTGGGCAACCAACGATTCAAATTCTAACAGAAAAAGTGCCCCACAGCAAACAACTGCAAGAAACTTCTCCATCTCCATTAAAGTAGAAATTATTTTCTTGCTTTTTTTTCTTCTATTAATCTGGACCTCCTGAGATCACAAGCGGTACTATCTACAGCGTCCAGAGGTTCAACCTTGGAGATCTGAGGGACTCAACACTGTGTTTAAGGTTTCGTCTTGGAAACTTGAGATTATAAAAGGGATTTAAACTCATATAACGCCTTACATTCTTAGGATAAACCTAAACCTGACTGACCCCTCACAACAATTTCTGATGTTTATTGCCATAGGTTGATACTTAAGGTTGAGGGGGCAGGAAAGAAAATTGAATCTGCTAGGTGACAACCATTGGTCGTGGTTGTTAAACAAATGGAAATTGTTTCCGGCTGTCTTCGATGCTTGTCTTGTGCACAAAATGCATGTGGTACAGAATATATTGTGAACGTTCGATTTTTCCAATTTGTCAAGCTTGACAAAAAAAACAATCGATCACTGGAAAATCAGCTTTTTCTAGGCTTAATCTGGGTCGGGTAATTTGTTGCTCTTTGACAAGGATGCCAAGTGTAATTAAAATATATTAAAATTATTTTTAAGTTTATTTTTATAAAATCAAAAAGGTGCATTGGATAAATCATGTCACGTTTTGGCACAAGGCTTGCACTATCAACATAGCTTCGTCTAATCTCCTTTTTCTTTAAGGTTCCTTTGTTCTTAAGGTCTCAAGTTTCGATATAGTAGGTTGAAGAGGTGACATATTCTAGCATCAAGTTGTTCTGTCAGTGGGTGACATTTTCTAGCAGCAGGTTGTTCTGTCAGTATCCACAGTAAAGCTCAATCTTATCTTGCATTGGCTCATTTTACTTAATTATTATGTTTATTCACCCAAATTACTAAGATGTTATTGTTTGGATGACCTTACACCAAAACTATAATTTTTATAGTTCGTTTCAATAAAAAAAAATCTTATCGGAGGAGCCAATAGTTGATCAGAGTTTAATAGAATGGAGGTAGCTTCCCTTAAAACCATTTGGCATAACAGTCACCATTCTGTTAGAACATCACGGTCTTTAATATAATCTTTTAACACTTTTTGGTACGTTGATTAAAAATGTTTTAGAAACGGTAATGGAAATATTTATTGAAACGTCTTATAAATCCGGCAAAGTTCTGGTGAAGCTGGTACTTATTAATAGGCACACATGGGTAGTCGAAGATCTCGCTGGAGAATTTAAAGACGGTACTTAATAAGCGGACATTAATAGGCACACATGGGTAGCCGAAGATCTCGCTGGACAGAATTTAAAGACGGTAGTTACTAATAAGCGGACATTAATAGGCACACATGGATAGTAAGAAGATGTCGTTGTAGAGAATTAAAATAAATAAATAACACAGCTGGTGGAAAAAGATGTTTTATATGTGGTGATATCTCAAAAGCCAGTTCATAATATTTTTTTTATATATTAGTTACAATGATACTAGCTGTTAAGTGTAGGGTTCAAATCACAGAGGTTGCATCTACCAAACCTATTTTAGGTCGTTGTTGTTGACCCAACATAAGAGGGACCATCAAACCTATTTCACGTCGTTGTTGACCCAACATAAGAGGGACCACCGGTCCCTCAAAATTCATATCGTAGTTTGTCTCACGCACACTACCTTTTTAAACAGGTTACCTCAAGGTTTGAACCTAGTTGTCTTCTTGGTAAGTGTCAATAAACAAGCAAATACCAATCCACCTAACCTTTGAAGAGTTATATGAAAATATTATGAAGCATTGTATAATACTTTACACTAAGTAGATGTGGTTTAAAAAAAAATTAAAGGTAGTTCTAAGATAATTAGGCACATATTAGGTAAAAGAAATAGTGCAATAACTTTTTTTTTTTTAATCCTTGAACATAAATGAGTTAGATACATGTTATTGTTACACTAAAGAATATTAATGCTTCTATTTCAATGATTTAAGCTTAGATATTGTAGTATTCACTAAATATGGTTTGACAACAACCATGCCTGACTTACAACAAGAGGTAAAATTTAAGTGATAAATTAACTTATTGAACATTTTGAATGTTTTTTATTTGCATAAAAATTAAAAAGGATTCCTTGGTACTCTCACCACATGTCATATGCAAGATGAAAAGGGTTAAATTAAGGTCGTTGTTTTATGGTACTTAGAGTAGGGTACTAATACAAAATAACAAGGAAGACCTTGAAGACATCATGTTACCTTTTACTAGCAATAGCAATACCATAAAAAGAATAGCAAACAAAGTGCAAACAAAGAAAGCAACAATAAATGGTAGTAAAAATGGATAAAAACACTAGGTAACTAGCAAAGTAGAATGTAAACCATGGAAAACAAACAAAGCAAGTTCAAAACTAACTAAAGCAAGAAGAAAATGGTTTCAAATTTGGGGTCACTAGGATCAATGGAGGAAAAACATCACAAATCATATCAAGATATGCCAAACAAAGAAAATTTACAGGATTGACACTCATGGTGACTCACAAATAGACAATCAAAGTAGAAAACAAGACATCAAAAGCAATGGTAAACTAGGTAAAACACAAAAATTGTACAAGATATTCAAATGGGGACTATATGTAAAAACATTTGATATGCATGTAAATGGTGGGCTCTTCCAATTCAAATTCATCCATCATTTAAAATTTCATTGTCTTGGACCTAAAAAACTCTTTAACAATATATAGGCCAAGCCTTTTTTGTATAAACTTGTCCTTGAGTTTTATGCATGTTAATTGAGCATGAGGATGATGTTCCTAACTTTCAAATCATAATGGGAAACTTTTCTATTGTACTACTTGGAAAAATGAGTCTTGTAGGATCTATTAATTTCAAGAGTACATAGACATCTCTCATTGAGTAGTAAGTTTAGCAAGATGAGCTTCCTTATCCTCCTAATGATACTCATCATGAATCAATAAATTCTTCAAATAAATATGTAAAGAAGGTAGTTCAATTTCAATTTTCCAAACAACTTTGATATTATAGAACAAAAAAAGGTTTCTCCTATGGACATTTAAATGCTACTACAGTATGTCCACATTGTTGGATACAACTATAAGTATCAATATTTCTTTTATTTGTTAACTATTTTTTCTAAAATATTTACCAAAATATTCTTGCTATATTTAAAGTGATCATTCCCTCATGAATAATAAGGCATATAAAAGTGGTGCTAAATCTCTAAATAAGAAGTTAGTTCCTTACATACTGCATTGGAATCCATCATAAAAGATTTTAAACCAGATATAATTTTGCTACAAGAAAAAAAAAAGGATAGTAGTAGTGTTGAAATAGTTAAGAGGAAGGTTTAGAATGAGGCTGAGTTCATAGCTAACTCAGCTAATGACACCTTGGGGGTATCTTATGCATGTGGAACCCTAAAACCATTGATGGGTCATCTGTTTTCATATTTGATTGAGTGATTAGCATCTTGTTTTGTTTGAAGGAGTCAAGATTTAAATGGATAACCTCGAATATTTACGCCCCAAATTTAGGACCCTCTAGAATCATGCTTTGGGATTTCCTTGGTTCTATGAGAGAACATTTTAAAGGAGAGATCTGGATTTTGGTGGGTGATTTCAATTCACCCTTATATCCATCTGATAAAAAGAAGGAACCCCGATGCTCAGTAGCATGAATAAATTTACCTCTTTTATTTACTCCCAGGAACTTATGTATTTGGACCTAAAAGGGTCAAGATTTACAGGGAGTAACAGGTGAATTGGGAGTCAAAACATTCAAGTCATACTAGACAGAATGCTGATGCCTAAAAAAGGTATCCCATTTTTTGGTGTTGCATCCTTATGCTCTCTCCCTAAGTTGGCCTTGGATCACAATCTAATTTTGCTTGAGAAGACACAAGATTCGGCCTTATTTCCCTGACCATTTAGATTTGAAGAAATGTGGCTTCAACACCCTAGTCTAGAATCCAACATTGAGGAATTGTGGAGTCACAAGTTTTTAGGTTCTTGAATGGCATAAATAGCCTCCAAGTTGATATTTATAAAGGTAAAAAGCAGGTTTTTGGAAATATTGTTGCCAAAAAGATGGATATTTTGCAACCAGTTGTAGGAGGTTGAGCAGATAGTTGAAACTCAGGTTTAGTCTACAAAATTAAAGAGGCAAGAACTATCTATTCTCACAGAGCTCCATAATGCTATTAGGGGAAGAAATTATGTGGAGGTAGAAATCTAGGGCCCTATGGCTTAAGGAGGGTGATCGAAACACTTTCACTCCATTGCGCTAAGGCATAGGAGTAATAATAGGATCAAGGTTATTACAAAAGCAAATGGAGAACTCTTTGAAGACATCGAAGAGATTAGATACAAGGTAGCAATTTTTTTAAGGACCTCCTGTGTTCCATGATAGAAAAAAAGGAATAGACTAAAGCTCGCTTACTGAATAACATACCACCTTTGGTCTTTGTAGATATGAATAATGTTTTGGATACTCCTTTTTTAGATGATGAAACCAGTAAAGCAATTTTTGCAATGGGTGGGCTCAAAGCATCAAGACCTCATGGATTCCCCCAATATTTTAGGGCCAAATATTTGTGATGCCATTAGAGATGTTTAGTCTTCAAAACGGATCCCTTCAGATGTCAACTCTGTATTTTTGGTGATTATCCCTAAAACAACTAATCTTAATGATTTTGTAGCTTATAGGCCTATCAGTGTGTGCAATACTATTTTTAAAATTTTAATGAAGACCCTAGAAAATAGATTGAAACTTTTATTACCAGGCATCATTGATATCCTGCAAAGTAGTTTTGTGGCTAGGAAATTTTTTTTGAAAGGAATAATTGCAATCCATGAAATCATCCATTCGATGACAAAAAGCAATAATTTTGGGACCTAGCTCAATCTGGATATGAATAAATATTACGATAGGTTTGATTAGGAGTTTTTCCTCAAAGTCTTGCATAAATTTAGATTTAATCAGGAGTGGATAAGTTTGATTAAATCTTGTGTTTCTTCAGCCAAGTTCTTGGTTTTGGTGAATGGCTCTCCAAAAAGATATTTTAGGAGCTGTAGGGGAATTCATCAAGGAGATTTGTTGTCCCCATACCTTTTTATTTTACTGGTATAATCTCTACGATAGACCATAAAAGTTGACTATTCTATTGTAGGCCTTAAGCTAGCTACGCCCATCAGTCCCATATCCCATCATCAATTTGTCGATGATACTCTTTTGTCCTTTCAAGCTTCAATTCCGCAAGAAAAATCATTCAGAAGTATTTTGTAAGATTATGAACAGACGATGGGTCAGAAGATTAATTTAAGGAAAATTGTTATTTTTTCATCAATACTCCTCCAGCAATGTAGTTGAGGATTACGAATATTCTAGGATGTAATATTGGGTCTCTCCCTTCAACCTACCTTGGGATACCAATATTTTTTGGGGCTTCAAGATCATCCGTGTGGGAACCGATTGTGGAGTGTGTCTAGAGAAATATTGCAAGATAGAAAGAGGTTTTCCTAATCCATGTAGGAAAAGTGATGTTAGTTAATACCACCCTTCAAAGCATCCTGGTATATTTTCTTTCTCTATTCTAAATCTCATGTAAGATTCTTGAAACAATAGAATAGATCCAATGCTCATTTCTTTGTTCAAGAGCAAGTGAGAAAAATAAATTTCATCTAGTGGTGTGGGACCAAGTATGCAACAAGAAGGAGAAAAAAATTTTAGGCCTTAGAAGATTGAAATCCATGAACAAATCTCTTGTTGCCAAGCAGGTTTGGAGATTGGTTCAAGAGGAGAAAGTGGGATGGGTTGATATTATCAAAGCCAAATATCTAAATTATAGGAAGTAATTTATTAGAGACCCATTACCCCTTCAAGATTTAGCTTTCTGGTCTAGCATGATTTGGTGTAAATCTAATATCTATAGAGGGGGTAGGTGGTGTTTGGGAGATGGTAGGTCTATCGACTTCTGGCGTGACATGTGGGCAATTGAGGTTCCACTAGAGTCAATATTAGAGTTGGATTTAGTCAAATCAATTACAGATCATTTCTGGGATAATATGGTTTGTGAATTCATTGAAGGATTGAAGACTGTCCCCAATGGAAACCATTTGACTTCCCAGGAATTTTGGTGGAGGAAAGAAGGGCATTTCATAAAAAATTTAATATCATTAAATGGATTATAATTCCTAGAAGATAAATTATGGATAGATTCATCTAGGTATTAGAGAATGATGGGAAATTCTTTGTCAAATCAACTTATTTTACAACAAATGGTACTTTTGATCCTTGTTTTCTGATAGAAAAAATTTGGCTGAAAGGATTGACTTTGAAAATCAACATTTTCTTCTGGTTGGCCATACATGGAAAATTTATAACTTTAGACAATCTTAAAAAAGAGGTACTAATGTTTTTTTCTTGTGCAAAAGTGTGGAGAAATCCCTGCTCCATATTCTTTTTAGTTGTATTTTCTTACAAAAGGTTTTCAACTACTTTTTAAGATATTTGAACATCCAATGGGTGTTTCCAAAAAACCTAGAGGATGTTCTAATCCAATGGGTTTCTCCCTTCTTATCTCTCCACCTTCGTTGATTTTGGAATTTTGGCCTTCCTCATATCTAGTTGCAGATTTGGAAGGAAATAAACTCAAGGGCGTTTAAGGATGTTGCTCATTTAGCTAAAGTTGTGGCTTTACAGGCTATTTCTTCTTCCATGGAGAACATTAGAACCCTAAATATGAATGTTGTGACTATAGATAAGGAATAATTAGTAGATACATATCTTGTATTCAATGCCAATCCTCAACCGTTTAGACCTGATGTGCCTTTGGATAGATCCAGGGTTAAGTGGAATCCACCTCTAATTGGTTGGCTGAAGTTAATTTTAATGGTGCATCTAAAGGGAATCTGGATCCTCCAAGTATTAGAGGGATTGTAAGGAACCATGATGGCTTGATAATTTTAGCCTTTGCTAATAATCTGTACCATCAAACCAGTCACTTCACTGAAGCCAGGGCCCTATTCCAAGGATTTTCTCTATTGGATTTTATAAGTTGCAGGAAAATAATCATTGAAGGGGAATTCCTTAATATTATAAATATGGCAATAGGGACTCAATATCCTACATGGACTATTTAAAACCTTCTTTTGGAAGTTTAGAGATACATCCAAAATTTGTAAGAGGTTCAATTTAAGCATACATATAGGGAAAGTAATCGTATGATCAATCTGTTGGCTAACAAAGGAGTTATTCATAATGTTTTAGTGGTTTGGCGAGATAATTTCCCAAAAAATATTGCATCTATCAATAATGACCTCATACACAATTAGCTACTCTAGTCGAGTTATTTTTATGACTTGGTCGTAAAACTTGGGGACACTTGTTGATTTTGGGTTTTTACACCAAATTTATATCTCCAAGATATTATTTCCTCCTTGCAAGCCACAATCTTCAATGCATAAGAAATTCTTGCCCTGTTGGGCTAGCAAGCCTAGGAAAGCAATGACCTCATGGGGGAGAATGAGACTGGTGCATGACTTGGTTCATGGTTCAGGTCTTACTATTGATCTATGTTTGGTTGGTTTTATTTGACATCCTGATTTGATTTCAATTTGTTTTAAGTTTTAAATTATGTATGGTCTTACCTATTTATTGGTTTGTATTTGGAAGGGATAACTCCTCTAATTGGTCAGTCCTCGATTATTACCATATGTAAGTAATTTTGGCTCCCTCTTTTCGGGTGGGGTTTAGTCTCTTTTGTACAAGGTTTGGAGATCCTTTCAAAACTCCTTCGTCCATCTAATAAAAAGGAGAAGTTAATTCCTACATTTTTTTATTTTTGAAAGGATTTCATTGTCTAAAATGAGAGTAGATAGGACACCATAGTGACACACAATTTGATTAAAGATAAATTTGGATATAGTGAGGGTTGTTTACTTTATAAGTAGCATAGATTCCACCCATTTTTACAAAATATTCTATGAATATGACAATGAACTTATTCCTATCTAAGAACATAGGAGAAATAGGTCCTAAGGTCAATACCCCAAGTAGAAAAAGGCCAAATAAACTGAATTGGATACCATTTAGAGCTATTATCATCTAGATCTATTATCTAAAGCTATCATATAGAGTTTTCGTATAAAGCTACTATCAACTAGGACTACCATCTAAAGCTTTTGTCTAGAGCTACTATTTGGAACTGCCATTTGGAGTGTTTGTCTAGAGCTTTCATTTAGAGATACCATATATATTTATTACCATTTGGAGCTACCATCTAGAGCTATCATTTGGATATATTGATTCTATTTGCCATAAAAGGAACCATTTGAAGTGAATTTTGACCATGTCATCTATTGATCAGACCATATAGTAACAAGGTCATTTGAATATGCACAAGGGTCATCTATTGTAAATTTATTTAATCAATACATGGGTTATTTGAAAGTTAAATTCTAGTGAAGTCTTGTTGGTTAAAGGCTTATCCTACAAATAAAAAATTAAAAAAAAAATATTACCTATAGTTTACTAGGAGAAAAGTGTTGATCTACTATGTGCAAAGAACAAGCAATTTAAAAATGGAAAGGACGCACTAATATATTTAAATAAATAAATAAATAAAATCCCATATGCTTTGTGGGAAGGTTATATGAAGAATTTAAAAACTATTATTATTATTGTTGTTATTGAATGTAGGTGACAGGACAATTATTTACAATTTTTTATTACCCTAGAATATTGATGGAATATTCCAAGAATATTCCTTTCAAGTTGAAGGGAAAAGAACTCAAATCCCCATGCTAATTTTTTCCAGCAAGCCAATGTTGAATTTTCACATTTATAAGCATTGGTTTTTGCATAAGTATAGGCTTATATATACTCATTGGAAAGCTCTTTTTGAATGAATTCTAGTGGAAGAATTTATTTGTAGGATTTTGAATATTTGCCATGGCTATTAATCCTTTAAATATGTTATTTCTTGATGTGTGGTATCTAGTACAATACAAAGACATATCATCAATCCACATGAATAAATAAAATTTGAAAAAATTAATTAGAAAGACAAAATGATCATGCTTGACCTATTTGATGAGATGTATCCATACACTCATAATGACATAACCATTAAGTATGCATGCAAAAAGCACAATACAATGTTTAAGTCCATGAATTAAAATCAAATTCTATACTTACAAAGACAATTACATTGATTTAAGAGCAATGAGAAGCTATAAGGCTTTCTATGAGGGATTACTATGTTATAAGCCTTTTTACAAGTGTTACGAAAAACTATCAATGATTATATCTTGTTCAAAGAGTGATTTATGCACTACCACCATTGTTTAGCATTCAAAAAACAACTATAAATATGACAAATTAGAGTCCCACTTTTGTGACT
The DNA here is from genome assembly GCA_028583015.1 of Wollemia nobilis. NCBI lineage: Eukaryota > Viridiplantae > Streptophyta > Pinopsida > Araucariales > Araucariaceae > Wollemia > Wollemia nobilis. Next base: position 4,622,098 of record JAQPPZ010016381.1, read on the forward strand.
CTTATAAAATTGCTTCAATAGGAGGAAGCAATTCAAGATATGAAGACTAAAGATGAATGTGATTTACTCATGCAACAAAAAAGCAAGAAATTGATGCAATCGAAGAAATGTGGTGGACTCCTTAGTAACCAAAAAAACAAGAAAAAAGAGAAAGGGCACAAATAGTAACAACATCAAGGACAAAATGTCACATGTTTGATCTATAGAAAACTAGGACACATCCTTTAAGAGTGTCGGTACAACACATTCTCACAAGGATATTGCAAGAGTCAACTAAATAATTTATCAAGAGTTAAGTAGAAGAGTTCTTATTGGAAACGGAGGAAGACACCTCAAAATCAACATGGTAATGGAGCTAAGAATGTTGATTCCGATGTATAAAGACAAGACTATGTCTATTCAATTCAATCTCCTAATGTCATTTCAAAATCCTAGTTTGTACATTTATTGAGAATCTACCAGAGACATGATAGACTAAAAGGAATGGTTCATTAGGCTTGATTACTCATCTTACCATGGGAAAATAACACTTGGCAACAATTCAGTATACACTATAGTTGTAATTGGTGATGTTTGATTGTATTTTTGAGAGCATATTTATCACCTGACTTAACTTATTTATGTGTTTAGCCTCATAAAGAAATTATTTTTTGTGAATCAAGTACTTGATCAAAATTTACATGTTCAATTTTTAAAAATAGGTTCAAATAAACTCTATCACATTTGATAGAAATCCATAGGTTCATGATTATTGCTCATGTTTCCAGCATAAGCAAGATGTTCTAGCTTATGATTTTAATGTGAGACAACCAAATATTAGTAGTAAGAATAGATGAAGCTAACTCATTATGGCATAGGAAATTTTAACATCTAAGATTCATCCATTTGAAGTCACTCCTACACCATAACATGGTACATGAACTTCCACCTTTGACAAAGCCTTGTGACCTTTGTAATAATTATTTGGCTAGAAAGCAACATCAAGCTCTATTTTTCTCAAGCAGTCGAGTGGATGGTCCCTTTGACATGGTGCATATTATTCTATATGAACCTATGGATTCAAATTTCAATGGCTATAGATATATTTAATCATTCATTGATGATTACACAAGACAAATGTAGGTGTATTTACTAAAGATACATGAAAAAGTTTTTTGCTATTTCCAAGAGTTCAAATCTCTTATCGAGAATATTGTTTGTCATCCCATTTGTACACTCCTCCTAGATCTATGGGAAGTGTACCAAAAATAAAGTTATTGCTTTCCTAAAGTAACATGGAATCAAACAACAAATGATAAAGGTATCTCTACCTCAATAATATGGAGTTTTAGAGGACAATTTGTAACATTTAGGAGATTATGTGATGTTTGATGAGTGATGTCAATTTGGAGTTAGAATTTTGGGTAGAATCTATTCATACCAGTTTTTACTTGCTAAATTGTGAATCCACATTTCCATTGAATGATGTCACACCTAAAAATTCATGGATAGAAGATAAACCTTCCATGTCACATATTTGTATGTTTGGATGCACTACATTCATACACATTTTAAAGCACAATTAGGTGAAGCTGAGGGAGAAATCCAATTAGCGTATCTTCAATAGATAGAATAGTGAGTCAAAGGGATATCATCTCATGGATAGTAATACCAATAAGTTGTTTATCAACATAGATGTATTTAATTTAAAGAATGAGTGTACATATTCTTATAATCCACATTTTATCAATATAGCACCTATTATTTTCTTGTCTAATGATCATGATAAAGCCTTTGAGAGAAGATGTTGATTTTGATAAAGATGAAGAAAATATTCCTAATGGATCTAATTGAGTTGATGAACTAGGACCATCCACTTCATGTACCACTCATAGACCCAAGTGGTATCTTAGTATAGTTCATGATACAAACCTTGGATTATTTTCTAAATGCATCTAGTTCTAGACCAAGGACTCAGACTAGAGTTAAAAATAAGATCAACCTATCCCTAATGAGCAATATGGTGTAGAAATATGAACCTTCAATGGTTTTTGGAGCTCTTGCATCAAAGGAGTGGAAGTATACCATGAAAATCACATATCAAGAATTGATGAATAATATGATATGGCAACTTGTTGATCTTCCACCTGGAAAAAAACTTATTGGTTGCAATTGGGTATTAAATATCAAATACAAATGTAATGAGAGAGTTGAAAAATAAAAGCAATACTCATTGTAAAGGGCTTTGTACAAAAGAAAAAAATTAATTGTGATAAAACTTTGGTTCCAACAACAAATATTAAGAGTATTTGATGGGATTTACAATGGTTGCATGGTTTGGATGGAATTTACATCAAATGGATGTAAAGAAAACATTTATCAATGATGATGTCATTGAAAAAGGCTATATGACATAGAGGGATTCTAGTCAGGAGAACAAGCTATGCAGGCTCATTAAATCTCTTTATGGTTTGAAGTAGGCACCCAAATTTTGGTATATTTAAGATTGATGATCATATCTTATGACATGGATTCCATTGTATTCTATATAATCTGAAGCTATACTTCAAAAGGTAAGGAAGAGAGATCATAATCATGATTGTGTATGTCAATGACTTGGTTATCATTGGAAATTTAGTGAAGCTAATAGAAGAGACCAAGAAACCATTGAAGCATTAATTTGACATGATTGAGCTTGGGATAATGCATTATTTTAGTGGGTTGGACATATGGAAAATTTAGAACCATGTGTTCATATGGCAAGTGAAGTATGTCATAACATTGCTCAAGAAGTTTTGGATGATAGGTTGTAAGCCCATGGATATTCCAATGGAGGTAGGGTTGTAATTATTATGCTATGATCCATATCCATAGATGAATGGAACTCTCTATTACCAATTTATTGAGATTCTTCTTTATCTAACATAAACTAGACCTAACATCAGTTATATTCTGAGTTATCATTTATGGTTCATGTAAGAACCCAATGTGTGTCATTATAAAGTAACAAAGTAAGAAATTAGGTATATCCATGGTATGATTAAGTATGTTTTGGAGTAAAAGAAGAATGATCAATATTTCTTGGTAGGTTTCACAGATGCATGTAGATCCATTGATGATAGGAGATCCACTTCTAGATATATAGTCTTTTTAGGACTTGATTCAATTTCTTGGGAAACTAAGAAGTAGCATTTTTTTGCTTGTTCTTCCACTAAGGATCATTATCACATGTAGGAAGATTTTTTTGTGAGACAATATAGTTATGTCACATCTTTTCAAGAATATGCATCCACATCTTGTCAATAATATGCATCCCACAAAATAAACTAATGATCCTTATTTGTGACAACCAAGGAGTTTTGAAGCTTATTTGTAACCCAATTTTCTATAATCACATAAAATACATTGATTTTTAGTGTCATTTCATATGTGAACATATTCAAGAACATAACATAAAAATCCAATTTTATCCCATAGAGGAGCAATATGTAGATATTTTAACAAAGTCTCTTACACATGTAAAGTTTAAAAATTAGAAATTTTCTTCTAAGTACTTTCATTAAGCATCAATGTAGTAAGAGGGAAAGTTATGAATATTATGTCATTTTGATGTATTAACATTGTTATTACAGAGATTGTAATTCCCAACCTCATACCTTCTTGATTTCACATGTATATATACTTCTATAACATCATTGTAAAGATTAATCATATTGTCAAATATATTCTATGTTACTAACAAGTAGACTACCATAAATGAGATAGTGTATGGATGTAGGATCTTATCCATAATCCTCAGGAATGTGTAAGGTGTATTAAACAAACTAAAAGGTATAATTAGCCACTCAAATGAACCCTCCTTAGACTTGAATGTAGTTTTTCATACATTAGTAAGTTATATAAGTATTTGATGATAGTAAATTTTGAGAATGATTTTCGTGAATAACTTTGTATCATTAAACTAGTTCAAAAAGTCATTTGTCCAAGAGAATGGATAGTGATTCTTCATAGTGACTTTATATAATACTTTGTGTTTAATACATAGTCTTCATATTCCAACTTTATTTATATTTAAGGATTACATATGGTGAAGAATTTGTATTTGATGTACCCATTTCAAATCAATTATTTGATCCACTTCTTGATCTCATCATTTTCAAGGACTAAGCTATGACAATAAGATGCATTAGGCAAAGGATAACCAAAAACTAAATAAATAGAATGATTTACCTCACATGAAGTGGAACCCTAGTTGGTGACTTGAAAAATTCATCACATTATACTACAATCTAGTACATATACTTCTATTGTGCAAAACCTATGATAAGTGTAGAAGAAATCCTTCTACTTTGTGGATTTATCATAAATAGAATGAATTTTCTTGTGTTGGATATCATATTTATATATTGTTTAAAATTAATTAAGGAAACAAAAGGAGGAAGATATACCTCTAATACCATGTACCACTAATGTTTAACACTAATCATGACACTTTTGGGCCTAGAATCATAAAGACCATGCCTCTTCCACATAAATGGCTGGACCAAAATTACATCACAAACATCCAAGGGAAGAACATCACATAAAATTTTGTCTTTGAAGGAATTGATGGTATAAAAGAGGAGACATTATTAAGTCACATAAATTTTTTTCCACTGCTATGACCATCCAACATTATATGGGTTAGATGTGGTGTTATAGATAAATTAAATTACTTCACCATACGATAAAATATAGTTACTTTTGAATTCCACTTTCAACAATGAAATATAATGGCTTACCCTTACCTCATATTTGTAAGTGAAATAGGTGTTACTCCTCTTGTGACTCCTAGGCTATAGCATGTGTGGTGGAAATGTTAGAAATGTTGAGTTATAATTGATGTCAAAGGCATAATTGGAAGGATGATTTAATTATAAGTATGCTCATGATTTTGGGCAATATCATGTTTTGGGTAAATTTTTCAAGGCAGAAATATCTCCAAGGATGATTTGAATTACAAGGATATGCTTTAACATTTAAATTTATACAAAAAATATATATTATAAGGTTAAACCTTATAATATTTAAATATTAAATTTAAATATTATAAATTTAAAGTTTTGAATTCAAATAATTTAAGCTAATGCACCAAATATTAAAAAGAAGTGAAATAATTGGTATATAAACTAGGTCCAAGTTTATTTCAAGATGGGAAATGTGCTTCGATGGAAAATATTCAAAAAATATGTGATGTCATTCATCGAACCTAATTGTTGAAGAGCCTTTGTGAGTTGGAGAGCACGACGAGTTTGGAGACAACGTAGAGAAGAGCACCAGAGGCTGCAGTGTAGAGATAGCGACAACAAAGGTTTATTGGTGGTAGCATTCAACCAAAAAAAAGTGGAGTCACTAGTGGAAACATATATTACTCATAGCACATTGTTGACGTAGTAGCAACAAACTTGAAAGGAGAAAGCACATTGTAAATCCAAGCATTGCGAAGCGAACGTAGAAAGTTTGAGATGAGTTTCTAGATAGAATATTAAATCTTTCAGCGAGAGTTAACAAATAGCAGAATACCATATTCATTACGTAAATATTGAAGGAGGAAACCATCAAAGAGAGATGCATGCACATGGAGAGCTCGCAACGTCAAAAGATACGTTAGGAGGAAACATGACTTGACAATGGTTTGATTGTGGTTAGAACAAGGTAGTCATAGTGGGAAAATTTAAGGTAGTTGTACTACCATTATCTAAAGGTATTTAGGAGCAAAAGAGATGTTGTTTGTTTTTATTTTCTAAATAATTTGATAACATGCAAGGAGATAAAGTATATCGGCAAGCGCAAGGAGACAAAATAGAATACCAGTGAGTGTAAGGAAATACAACAGACCACTTGCAAATACAATGAGATATAATAGATAATTTTGTTGATGTGGATTTGGAGGACATTGAGGTAGATTTGGAGGACCATACAAAAGGAAGATCATCATTTTTGTTGAGGCAGATTTGGAGGTATAGTGAATTAATTCCTTTCTCAAGGTGGTTTTAATTATTTGAGGAAAATATTTTTGTTGTTTTTATAAAGAGGGAGGTATAAGGAATTATTAAGATACATAATATTGAATTGAGTTAGAAAAGAGTTTGTTGTTTTGAAGTACACGTGGGAATAAGTAAAATAGTATAGTCTCACACAAGTAGAAGGATTGTTTTAAAACAAGTCAAGATGTCACATAGTGCAAGGAAAGAGTAAAAGGATTAAGGCACATCTTCAACCAAGCCATTTGAAAAGGAAGCACATTTCATCTATATACAAGAAGAAATAAATGTGCACAAGATAATTACAAATTAGCATTTACAAGGTCAGTTATCAAGTGCTATTCTTGGGCTAACTTTAAAATGTAATAAAGAGACATGTGGAAGCAATAGATTTAATAAGTGTGAAGGATATCTTGGTCATTTGATGCTTCCAACACCAGTATACCATTCTCTATATGTTCAGGTTGTTAAACGATTTTTGGGTAGAATATATATGAATTGCTTTTAGTTGAAGAAATAAAACTCAAGAAAAGGTGAATAATTTGATGCCATTATTGATTAGATTTGGGAGCAGAATTGAGCAGTGTTTGTGAGAGCTCGCAACGTCAAAAAATACATTAGGAGGAAACACGACTTGAAAATGGTTTGATTGTGGTCAGAACAAGGTAGTCATAGAGGGAAAATTTAAGGTAGTTGTACTACCATTATCTAATTGTATAGGGGATTTGTGTCTCCTGTGGGTTTGTGCCCATGAAATTTATTGAAAAAAATATAAGCAATAGTTTTTCGTGGTTTTCTTCGAAAAGGGTATTTCCACATAAAATCATTATATCTCATGTGTATGTAAATTGTGCATTGATTTATTATTGCATTCATATTATTACTGTTATAATTTGCAAGGAAAAGTCTTATCTTATACTATTCACCCCCACCCCTCTCAATATAAGCTTGTGTTCATCAGGAAATGGTCACATTTGTTTTGGCTTCCATGATTTGATTTCCTCTATTCTTAGCCTATGGATGTGAAGGGGATGATAAATGGATGTATTGGGTTGTGAATTATCAAACAATGATTAAATTACTCAATAATCCTCCCTTAAATATTTATTTCTCTTATAATAATTATACAATTTGACAATCTTGACCTTTCGAGGATTATTTTCTTGGCAGTCATTTTTTGCATCCAATTCTCACTTGGTCATTGATCCCCTTTGTCTTGATTCTTTGGGGAGTCACTCTAGCATTTCTTCGGGTGGTACTTACTATTTTTGTTTTTGTTATTTACTCCTCCATTTAAATTTATGTTATGTTTATGATACCATTTTATAGCAAGTTTATATGCCTCTTCCAATATCTTAAATTTGAAAGGGTCCATATTCTCTTGAATGTACCATTGTATCCCACTATAATACTTGAGGACTTGATTTCTTTTGTTATCTTGGACTCCTAGTTTTATTTCCATTAAATATAGATCATAGATATAATGTTGAATAGACTTATATTTACCTTCATGCAGTTATTTCCATCACATGCATTGGTCTTCACAGACTCTCATATGAAATATATTACATTATTTGGTACATGCCAATGTACCACTTTGGGTACATCCTTAGATTAGGATTTTGTCTTATATTAGGGTTTGATTATTTAATTTTTGCAATGTAATAAATTCACAAGTATTAGAATGTGCAAACTACTTGATGATGTAAATGTGCATGTAGTCCACATGTCCATGAGTCAAAGGATAGGAAGATGAAGAGTCATAGGTAGGTGAAAGATCAAGAGACATATCTCTTTATATATAGGACTTTGATAGAGTGATAGAAGATAGAGTGAGCATCTAGAATCATAGATAATAGAGATCAAAAGAGAAAGTAGATACATTGTAGAGCATGTATGATGAATGGAGTGTTTGAGACCTCCATTATACACATTGTACTATTTTCATGATTTTTTATGAGTTATTGCAGAAATTCCTCATTAATTTTTTTTACATATTATATTACCATTATCATATAGTTAATATTTCTTGCTTATTTTAATTCTTGTGGTTGCATTTCCTTTAATATATAGTATCAAAAGCTAGAGCACAAGGTAGATTGATAGGAAATAAATAAAACCACAAGAGATATTGAAAGGAGATAGGGAGAGTTCATTTCTAGAAGTTTCAAAAAAATTGGAATTGTTATTTGGCTAGAGTCTTTCCACAAAATTATAGAAAATCTTGTGAAAACTAGAACTCAACATAGATCTCTTTCCAATAGACTTAAGGATAACTAGTGATGTTTATTGATTTATAGATATCTAAATATTTGCATGGATTTTCTTGCTACTATTTGTAGACACGAAAAATTGACCCACTTTGAGTGGGCAATATTCCTTAGTGCCCCTAAGATGCCCTCAACCCCTGCCAAAAGCAATGGAAGACCTCTTTGCCCCCCTTTTTAATTTGTTTGCCTTTTAGCGAAATTACACCCTATATTTATGAGGCGTGACTTTGCACCAGCGATATCGTGCCCTATCAAGACGGGGTGTGACTTCGTTGTTTTAACCTTTATTTTTTATTTAATTTAATTTAATTATTTTGAGCCTGCTTAGACCCAAGTTTAAACCCTCTAGTGTGTTTTAGTGTTGGCTATAAGTTTATTTTTTCCTGCCTTTTCCCTCCAATTTCATCTATAAAAGGAAAGATATTCTTGCTAAATAAATAAGAAGCGATATGAAAAGTTTTGATATGTGATCTTAGTGTGAATTTTTTATTACTGATTAAGCTCAAAAATTTTATGATAGTTCATTCTTCTTCCTTTTTTTTCTCTACTACAAGCTAACCCCAAAGTGCTAATTTTGGATTGATCTTCTATTGCATGGATTGGATTGATTTATTGTGTAACTTGGTAGATATGTGATGTAGTTTAGAGAGATAGATTGCCTACTCAAATACTTAAATATTATCTACCTACTTCTACAATGTCCATTAGGGTTTTCTTACTTTTTTATAGCATTTATTTTATCTTCTACACTCGATTTTTATTTTTCATTGGTCTATAGTGATATCACACCTGAAATTGGTGATGACTTCACCTGCCATAACTAGGGTAAATTAATCTGTAGAAATAAAATTATGTCCCATCCAGGAAGGGTACGACTTTGCTTGTTGTGTTATCGCACTCACTCTAAGCGAGGTATGATTTTTCCCTAGGGCACATTGGGGGAAATTTATAAATTCTTCTTTCACTATTGCATTCCATTTTGTTTCTAGATCATACTGCTACACTTTATTTTTTGTTCTCTGCTACTATATTTTTATTTTATAATTAATTCTCCAAAGGTCAATTTCCACTTTTGTATTAAAATGTCATCTAAAAGGACCTAGGGGGCTTGAATGTTGCACCTCCAAGATCTATTACATAGCTTCCTAAGCAAGCCCCCTAATGCTAATTCTATTTTTTAGTGTTTCATGAGTGATCTTGCAGAAACAGGTATTCTTGATATCATTGGACAAGAGGTAGAAAAAGCTAAATCAACCACCGGTCTAGATAAGTGCTCTACTCATTTTATTGGTTGAATATTTGATCTAGCTATTGATTCTTAGGCATATGAAAGTGAAAGGAATTTAGTTTGCATCTAGCGATAATTTATGTGCACTTATTTTGTATATCTCTGCTTTAAATGTTTTCTAAAATTAAATCCTAGGTTATTGAGCATAAAAAATAAAGAATCATTCTAGAATAACTCTTGTATGCTTGCATTCTATTTCCAACTACATTATTATGTTTTCTACATTGTACTTTATATTTTCTAGCTTAGATCTAGAAAGGCTAAACTTAGATGTTTGTCTTAAAACTGAATACATCAAACTATCCCAAATATCTTGAGGACTTGGAGCAATTCCTTAAACCATTCCTGGTGAACCCCTCCCCCTAGCATCGAGTGTAGAGTACAACATATCCCGGTGGTTCACCCCACAAAAGTTTCACTAGGAATGGTTTTATTTGACATCTTGATTTGATTTCAATTTGTTTTAAGTTTTAAATTATGTATGGTCTTACCTATTTATTGGTTTGGATTTGGAAGGTATAACTCCTCTAATTGGTCAGTCCTTGATTATTACCATATGTAAGTAATTTTGGCTCCCTCTTTTCGGGTGGGGTTTAGTCTCTTTTGTACAAGGTTTGGAGATCCTTTCAAAACTCCTTCGTCCATCTAATAAAAAAGAGAAGTTAATTCCTGCATTTCTTTATTTTTGAAAGGATTTCATTGTCTAAAATGAGAGTAGATATGACACCATAGTGACACGCAATTTGATTAAAGATAAATTTGGATATAGTGAGGGTTGTTTACTTTATAAGTAGCATAGATTCCACCCATTTTTACAAAATATTCTATGAATATGACAATGAACTTATTCCTATCTAAGAACATAGGATAAATAGGTCCTAAGGTCAATACCCCAAGTAGAAAAGGCCAAATAAACTGAATTGGATACCATTTAGAGCTATTATCATCTAGATCTATTGTCTAAAGCTATCATATAGAGTTTTCATATAAATCTACTATCATCTAGGTCTACCATCTAAAGATTTTGTCTAGATCTACTATTTGTAACTGCCATTTGGAGTGTTTGTCTAGAGATTTCATTTAGAGCTACCATCTAGAGCTATCATTTGGAGATATTGATTCTATTTGCCATAAAAAGAACCATTTGAAGTGAATTTTGACCATGTCATATGTTGATCAGACCATATAGTAACAAGGTCATTTGAAAATGCACAAGGGTCATCTATTGTAAAGTTATTTAATAAATACATGGGTTATTTGAAAGTTAAATTCTAGTGAATTCTTGTTGGTTGAAGGCTTATCCTACAAATAAAAAATTAAAAAAAAAACATTACCTATAGTTTACTAGGAGAAAAGTGTTGATCTACTATGTGCAAAGAACAAGCAATTTAAAAATGGAAAGGACGCACTAATATATTTAAATAAATAAATAAATAAAATCCCATATGCTTTGTGGGAAGGTTATATGAAGAATTTAAAAACTATTTTTATTATTGTTGTTATTGAATGTAGGTGACAGGACAATTATTTACAATTTTTTATTACCCTAGAATATTGATGGAATATTACAAGAATATTCCTTTCAAGTTGAAGGGAAAAGAACTCAAATCCCCATGCTAATTTTTTCCAGCAAGCCAATGTTGTTTTTTCACATTTATAAGCATTGGTTTTTCCATAAGTATAGGCTTATATATACTCATTGGAAAGATATTTTTGAATGAATTCTAGTGGAATAATTTATTTGTAGGATTTTGAATATTTGCCATGGCTATTAATCCTTTAAATATGTTATTGCTTGATGTGTGGTATCTAGTACAATACAAAGACATATCATCGATCCACATGAATAAATAAAATTTGAAAAAAGTAATTAGAAAGACAAAATGATCATGCTTGACCTATTTGATGAGATGTATCCATACACTCATAATGACATAACCATTAAGTATGCATGCAAAAAGCAAAATACAATGTTTAAGTCCATGAATTAAAATCAAATTCTATACTTACAAAGAAAATTACATTGATTTAAGAGCAATGAGAAGCTATAAGGCTTTCTATGAGGGATTACTATGTTATAAGCCTTTTTACAAGTGTTACGAAAAACTATCAATGATTATATCTTGTTCAAAGAGTGATTTATGCACTACCACCATTGTTTAGCATTCAAAAAACAACTATAAATTTGACAAATTAGAGTCCCACTTTTGTGACTCTTATAAAATTGCTTCAATAGGAGGAAGCAATTCAATATATGAAGACTAAATATGAATGTGATTTACTCATGCAACAAAAATGCAAGAAGTTGATGCAATCGAAGAAAGGTGGTGGACTCCTTAGTAACCAACAAAACAAGCAAAAAGAGAAAGGGCACAAATAGTAACAACATCAAGGATAAAAAGTCACATGTTTGATCTATAGAAAACTAGGACACATCCTTTTAGAGTGTTGGTACAACACATTCTCACAAGGATCTGGCAAGAGTCAACTAAATAATTTATCAAGAGTTAAGTAGAAGAGTTCTTATTGGAAATGGAGGAAGACACCTCAAAATCAACATTGTAATGGAGCTAAGAATGTTGATTTCGATGTAGAAAGACAAGACTATGTCTATTCAATTCAATATCCTAATGTCATTTCAAAATCCTAGTTTGTACATTGATTGAGAATCTACTAGAGACATGATAGACCAAAATGAATGGTTCATTAGGCTTGATTATTCATCTTACCATGGGAAAATAACACTTGGCAACAATTCAATATACACTATAGTTGTAATTGGTGATGTTTGATTGTATTTTTGAGATCATATTTATCACCTGACTTAACTTATTTATGTGTTTAGCCTCATAAAGAAATTATATTTTGTGAATCAAGTACTTGATCAAAATTTACATGTTCAATTTTTAAAAATAGGTTCAAATAAACTCTATCACATTTGATAGAAATCCATAGGTTCATGATTATTTCTCATGTTTCCAGCATAATCAAGATGTTTTAGCTTATGGTTTTAATGTGAGACAACCAAATATTAGTAGTAATAATAGATGAAGATAACTCATTATGGAATAGGAAATTTTAACATCTAAGATTCATCCATTTGAATTCACTCCTACACCATAACATGGTACATGAACTTCCACCTTTGACAAAGCCTTGTGACCTTTGTAAGAATTATTTGGCTAGAAAGCAACATCAAGCTCTATTTTTCTCAAGCAGTCGAGTGGATGGTCCCTTTGACATGGTGCATATTATTCTATATGAACCTATGGATTCAAATTTTAATGGCTATAGATATATTTAATCATTCATTGATGATTAAACAATACAAATGTAGGTGTATTTACTAAAGATACATGACAATGTTTTTGCTATTTCCAAGATTTCAAATATCTTATCGAGAATATTGTTTGTCATCCCATTTGTACACTCCTCCTAGATCGATGGGAAGTGTACCAATAATAAAGTTATTGCTTTCCGAAAGTAACATGGAATCAAACAATAAATGATAAAGGTATATCTACCTCAATAAGATGGAGTTTTAGAGGACAATTTGTAACATTTAGGAGATTATGTGATGTTTGATGAGTGATGTCAATTTGGAGTTAGAATTTTGGGTAGAATCTATTCATACCAGTTTTTACTTGCTAAATTGTGAATCCACATTTCCATTGAATGATGTCACACCTAAAAATTCATGGATAGAAGATAAACCTTCCATGTCACATATTTGTATGTTTGGATGCACTACATTCATACACATTTTAAAGCACAATTAGGTGAAGCTGAGGGATAAATCCAAGTAGCATATCTTCAATAGATAGAATAGTGAGTCAAAGGGATATCATCTCATGGATAATAATACCAATAAGTTGTTTATCAACATAGATGTATTTAATTTAAATAATGAGTGCACATATTCTTATAATCCACATTTTATCGATATAGCACCTATTATTTTCCTGTCTAATGATCATGATGAAGCCTTTGAGAGAAGATGTTGATTTTGATAAAGATGAAGAAAATATTCCTAATGGATCTAATTGAGTTGATGAACTAGGACCATCCACTTCATGTACCACTCATAGACCCAAGTGGTATCTTAGTATAGTTCATGATACAAACCTTGGATTATTTTCTAAATACATCTAGTTCTAGACCAAGCACTTAGACTAGAGTTCAAAATAAGATCAACCTATCCCTAATGAGAAATATGGTGTAGAAATATGAACCTTCAATGGTTTTTGAAGCTCTTGCATCAAAGGAGTGGAAGTATACCATGAACATCACATATCAAGAATTGATGAATAATATGATATGACAACTTGTTGATCTTCCACCTGGAAAAAAACTTATTGGGTGCAAGTGGGTATTAAATATCAAATACAAATGTAATGAGAGAGTTGAAAAATAAAATGCAATACTCATTGTAAAGGGCTATGCACAAAATAAAAAAATTAACTATGATAAAACTTTGGTTCCAACAACAAATATTAAGAGTATTTGATGGGATTTACAATGGTTGCATGGTTTGGATGGAATTTACATCAAATGGATGTAAAGAACGCATTTATCCATGATGATTTCATTGAAAAAGGCTACATGACATAGAGGGATTCTAGTCAGGAGAACAAGCTATGCAAGCTCATTAAATCTCTTTATGGTTTGAAGTAGGCACCCAAATTTTGGTATATTTAAGATTGATGATCATATCTTATGACATGGATTCCATTGTATTCTATATAATCTGAAGCTATACTTCAAAAGGTAAGGAAGAGAGATCATAATAATGATTGTGTATGTCAATGACTTGGTTATCATTGGAAATTTAGTGAAGCTAATAGAAGAGACCAAGAAACCATTGAAGCATTAATTTGACATGATTGAGCTTGGGATAATACATTATTTTAGTGGGTTGGACATATGGAAAATTCAGAACCATGTGTTCATATGGCAAGTGAAGTATGTCATAACATTGCTCAAGAAGTTTTGGATGATAGGTTGTAAGCCCATGGATATTCCAATGGAGGTAGGGTTGTAATTATTATGCTATGATTCATATCCATAGATGAATGGAACTCTCTATTACCAATTTATTGAGATTCTTATTTATCTAACATACACTAGACCTAACATCAGTTATATTTTGAATTATCATTTATGGTTCATGTAAGAACCCAATGTGTGTCATTAGAAAGTAAAATAGTAAGCACTTAGGTATATCCATGGTATGATTAAGTATGGTTTGGATTAAAATAAGAATGATCAATTTTTCTTGGTAGGTTTCATAGATGCATGCAGATCCATTAATGATAGGAGATCCACTTCTAGATATATAGTCTTTTTAGGAACTAATTCAATTTCTTGGGAAACTAAGAAGTAGCATTTTTCTGCTTGTTCTTCCACTAAGGATCATTATCACATGTAGGAAGATTTTTTTGTGAGACAATATAGTTATGTCACATCTTGTCAAGAATATGCATCCACATCTTGTCAAGAATATGCATCCCACAAAATAAACCAATGATCCTTATTTGTGACAAACAAGGAGTTTTGAAGCTTATTTGTAACCCAATTTTTAGTGTCATCACATAAAATACATTGATTTTTATTGTCATTTCATATGTGAACATATTCAAGAACATAACATAAAAATCCAATTTTATCCCATAGGGGAGCAATATGTAGATATTTTAACAAAGTCTCTTACACATGTAAAGTTTAAAAATTAGAAATTTTCTTCTAAGGACTTTCATTAAGCATTAATGTAGTAAGAGGGAAAGTTATGAATATTATGTCATTTTGATGTATTAACCTTATTATTACAGAGATTGTAATTCCCAACCTCATACCTTCTTGATTTCACATGTATATATACTTCTATAACATCATTGTAAAGATTAATCATATTGTCAAATATATTCTATGTTACTAAAAAGTAGACTACCATAAATGAGCTAATGTATGGATGTAGGATATTATCCATCATCCTCATGAATGTGGAAGGTGTATTGATCAAACCTAAAGGTATAAGTAGCCACTGAAATGAACCCTCCTTAGACTTGAATGTAGTTTTTCATACATTAGTAAGTTATATAAGTATTTGATGATAGTAAATTTTGAGAATAATTTTCGTGAATAACTTTGTATCATTAAACTAGTTCAAAAAGTCATTTGTCCAAGAGAATGGATAGTGATTCTTCATAGTGACTTTATATAATACTTTGTGTTTAACACATAGTCTTCATATTCCAACTTTATTTATATTTAAGGATTACATATGGTGAAGCATTTGTATTTGATGTGCCCATTTCAAATCAATTATTTGATCCACTTTTTGATCTCATCATTTTCAAGGACTAAGCTATGACAATAAGATGCATTAGGCAAAGGATAACCAAAAACTAAATAAATAGAATGATTTACCTCACATGAAGTGGAACCCTAGTTGGTGACTTGAAAAATTCATCACATTATACTACAATCTAGTACATACTTCTATTGTGCAAAACCTATGATAAATATAGAAGAAATCCTTCTACTTTGTGGATTTATCATAAATAGAATGAATTTTCTTGTGTTGGATATCATTTTTATATACTGTTTAAAATTAATTAAGGAAACAAAAGGAGGAAGATATATCTCTAATACCATGTACCACTAATATTTAACATTAATCATGACACTTTTGGGCCTAGAATCATAAAGACCATGCCTCTTCCACATAAATGGCTGGACCAAAATTACATCACAAAAATCCAAGGGAAAAACATCACATAAAATTTCGTCTTTGAAGGAATTGATGGTATAAAAGAGGAGACATTATTAAGTCACATAATTTTTTTTCCACTTCTATGACCATCCAACATTATATGGGTTAGATGTGGTGTTATAGATAAATTAAATTACTTCACCATACGATAAAATATAGTTACTTTTGAATTCCACTTTCAACAATGAAATATAATGGCTTAACCTTACCTCATATTTGTAAGTGAAATAGGTGTTACTCCTCCTGTGACTCCTAGGCTATAGCATGTGTGGTGGAAATGTTAGAAATGTTGAGTTAAAATTGATGTCAAAGGCATAATTGGAAGGATGATTTAATTATAAGTATGCTCATGAGTTTGGGCAATATCATGTTTTGGGTAAATTATTCAAAGCAGAAATATCTTCAAGGATGATTTGAATTACAAGTATATGCTTTAACATTTAAATTAAATATTTAAATATTAAATTTATACAAAAAATATATATTATAAGGTTAAACCTTTAAATATTATAAATTTAAAGTTTTGAATTCAAATAATTTAATCTAATGCACAAAATATGAAAAAGAAGTGAATCAATTGGTATATAAACTAGGTCCAAGTTTATTTCAAGATGAGAAATGTGATTTGATGGAAAATCTTCAAAATATATGTGATATCATTTTTTGAACCTAATTGTTGAAGATCTTTTGCAAGTTGGAGAGCATGATGAGTTTGGAGACAACGTAGAGAAGAGCACCAGATGCTGTAGTGTAGAGATAGCGACAAAGGTTCATTGGTGGTAGCATTCAACCAACAAAAACTGGAGTCACTAGTGGAAACAGATATTAATCATAGCACATTGTTGACGTAGTAGGAACAAACTTGAAAGGAGAAAGCACATTGTAAAGCCAAGCATTGTGAAGTGAACGTAGCAAGTTTGACGTGAGTTTCTAGATATAATATTAAAGCTTTCAACGAGAGTTAACAAATTGCAGAATACCATATTCATTACGTAAATATTGAATGAGGAAACCATCGGAGAGAGATGCACGCATGTGGAGATCTCGCAACGTCAAAAGATACGTTAGGAGGAAGCATGACTTGACAATGGTTTGATTGTGGTCAGAACAAGGTAGTCATAGAGGGAAAATTTAAGGTAGTTGTACTACCATTATCTAAAGGTATTGAGGAGCCAAAGAGATGTTGTTTGTTTTTATTTTCTAAAGAATTTGAGAACACGCAAGGATATAAAGTATATCGCCAAGCGCAAGGAGACAAAATAGAATACCAGTGAGCGTAATGAAATACAACAGACCACTTGCAAATACAATGAGATATAATAGATAATTTTTTTGATGTGGATTTGGAGGACATTGAGGTAGATTTGGAGGACCATACAAAAGGAAGATCATCATTTTTGTTGAGGCAAATTTGGAGGTATAGTGAATTAATTCCTTTCTCAAGGTGGTTTTAATTATTTGAGAAAAATATTTATGTTGTTTTTATAAAGAGGGAGGTATAAGGAATTATTAAGATACATAATATTGAATTGAGTTAGAAAAGAGTTTGTTGTTTTGAAGTACACGTGGGAATAAGTAAAAGAGTATAGTCTCACACAAGTAGAAGGATTGTTTTAAAACAAGTCAAGATGTCACATAGTGCAAGGAAAGAGTAAAAGGATTAAGGCACATCTTCACCCAAGCCATTTGAAAAGGAAGCACATTTCATCTATATACAAGAAGAAATAAAGGTGCACAAGATAATTACAAATTAGCATTTACAAGGTCAGTTATCAAGTGCTATTCTTGGGCTAACTTTAAAATGTAATAAATATGAGACATGTGGAAGCAATAGATTTAATAAGTGTGAAGGATATCTTGGTCATTTGATGCTTCCAACACCAGTATACCATTCTCTATATTTTTAGGTTGTTAAACAATTTTTGGGTAGAATATATATGAATTGATTTTAGTTGAAGAAATAAAACTCAAGAAAAGGTGAATAATTTTATGACATTATTGATTAGATTTGGGAGCAGAATTGATCAGTGTTTGTGAGAATATTTGGGAGCATATTTGAGTAGTGGTTGTGATCATTTTTGAAGAAGAATTGAGTGATGTTGGTGCCTCAAGGGGATTAGTGTCTCCTATGGGTTGGTACCCACAATCTTGTAGAAGGAGATTGGTGTCTCCTATGGATTGGTGTCCACAAACTTGTATAGGGGATTGGTGTCTCCTATGGATTGGTGTCCACGAACATGTATAGGGGATTTGTGTCTCCTATGGATTGGTTTCAATAAACTTGTATAGGGGATTTGTGTCCATGAACTTATATAGGGGATTGGTGTCTCCTATGGATTGCTGTCCATGAACTTGTATAGGGTATTGGTGTCTTCTGTGGATTGTTGTCCACAAACTTGTATGGGGGATTGATGTCTCCTATGGATTGGTGTCCATGAACTTGTATAGGGGATTGGTGTCTCTTGTGGGTTGGTGCCCACAAACTTGTATAGGGGATTTGTGTCTCCTATGGGTTGGTGCCCACAAACTTGTATAGGGGATTTGTGTCTCCTGTGGGTTTGTGCCCATGAAATTTATTGAAAAAAATGTAGGCAATAGTTTTTCATGGTTTTCTCCGAAAAGGGTATTTCCACATAAAATCATTATATCTCATGTGTATGTAAATTGTGCATTGATTTATTATTGCATTCATATTATTACTGTTATAATTTGCAAGGAAAAGTCTTATCTTATACTATTCACCCCCACCCCTCTCAATATAAGCTTGTGTTCATCAGGAAATGGTTACATTTGTTTTGGCTTCCATGATTTGATTTCCTCTATTTTTAGCCTATGGATGTGAAGGGGATGACAAATGGATGTATTGGGTTGTGAATTATCAAACAATGATTAAATTACTCAATAATCCTCCCTTAAATATTTATTTCTCTTATAATAATTATACAATTTGACAATCTTGACCTTTCGAGGATTATTTTCTTGGGAGTCATTTTTTGCATCCAATTCTCATTTGGTCATTGATCCCCTTTGTCTTGATTCTTTGGGGAGTCACTCTAGCATTTCTTCGGGTGGTACTTACTATTTTTGTTTTTGTTATTTACTCCTCCCTTTAAATTTATGTTATGCTTATGATACCATTTTCTAGCAAGTTTATATGCCTCTTCTAATATCTTAAATTTGAAAGGGTCCATATTCTCTTGAATGTACCATTGTATCCCACTATAATACTTGAGGATTTGATTTCTTTTGTTATCTTGGACTCCTAGTTTTATTTCCATTAAATATAGATCATAGATATAATGTTGAATAGACTTATATTTACCTTCATGCAGTTATTTCCATCACATGCATTGGTCTTCACAGACTCTCATATGAAATATATTACATTATTTGGTACATGCCAATGTACCACTTTGGGTACATCCTTATATTAGGAGTTTGTCTTATATTAGGGTTTGATTATTTAATTTATACAATGTAATAAATGCACAAGTGTTAGAATGTGCAAACTACTTGATGATGTAAATGTGCATGTAGTCCACATGTCCATGAGTCAAAGGATAGGAAGATGAAGATTCATAGGTAGGTGAAAGATCAAGAGACATATCTCTTTATATATAGGACTTTGATAGAGTGATAGAAGAGAGAGTGAGCATCTAGAATCGTATATAATAGAGATCAAAAGAGAAAGTAGATACATTGTAGAGCATGTATGATGAATGGAGTGTTTGAGACCTCCATTATACACATTGTACTATTTTCATGATATTTTAATAATGACAATTTTATGAGTTATTGCAGAAGTTCCTCATTAGTTTTTTTTACATATTATATTACCATTATCATATAGTTAATATTTCTTACTTATTTTAATTCTTGTGGTTGCATTTCCTTTAATATATAGTATCAAAAGATAACAGTGGTATCAGAGCACAAGGTAGATTGATAGGAAATAAATAAAGCCACAACAGATATTGAAAGGAGATAGGGAGAGTTCATTTCTAGAAGTTTCAAAAAAATTGGAATTGTTATTTGGCTAGAGTCTTTCCACAAAATTATAGAAAATCTTGTGAAAACTAGAACTCAACATAGATCTCTTTCCAATAGACTTAAGGATAACTAGTGATGTTTATTGATTTATAGATATCTAAATATTTGCATGGATTTTCTTGCTACTATTTGAAGACACGAAAAATTGATCCACTTTGAGTGGGCAATATTCCTTAGTGCCCCTAAGATGCCCTCAACCCCTGCCAAGAGCATTGGAAGACCTCTTTGCCCCCCTTTTTAATTTGTTTGCCTTTTAGCAAAATTACACCCTATCTTTATGAGGCGTGACTTTGCACCAGCGATATCGTGCACTATCAAGACGGGGTGTGACTTCGTTGTTTTAATATTTATTTTTTATTTAATTTAATTTAATTATTTTGAGCCTACTTAGACCCAATTTTAAACCCTCTAGTGTGTTTTAGTGTTGGCTATAAGTTTATTTTTGCCTGCCTTTTCCCTCCAATTTCATATATAAAAGGAAAGATATTCTTGCTAAATGAATAAGAAGCAATATGAAAAGTTTTGATATGTGATCTTAGTGTGAATTTTTTATTACTGATTAAGCTCGAAAAATTTATGATAGTTCATCTTCTTCCTTTTTTTCTCTACTACAAGCTAACCCCAAAGTGCAAATTTTGGATTGATCTTCTATTGCATGGATTGGATTGATTTATTGTGTGACTTGGTAGATCCGTGGTGTAGTTTAGAGAGATAGAGTGCCTACTCGAATACTTCAATATTATCTACCTACTTCTACAATGTCCATTAGGGTTTTCTTACTTTTTTATAGCATTTATTTTATCTTCTACACTCAAATTTTATTTTTCATTGGTCTTTAATGATATCACACCTAAAATTGGTGATGACTTCACCTGCCATAACTAGGGTAAATTAATCTATAGAAATGAAATTGTTTCCCATCCAGGCAGGGTACGACTTTGCTTGTTGTGTTATCGCACTCACTCTAAGTGAGGTATGATTTTGCCCTAGGGCACATTGGGGGAAATTTATAAATTCTTCTTTCACTATTGCATTCCATTTTGTTTCTAGATCATACTGCTAACTTTATTTTATGTTCTCTGCTACTATATTTTTATTTTATAATTAATTCTCCAAAGTTCAATTACCACTTTTGTAATAAAATGTCATCTAAAAGGACCTATGGGGCTTGACTATTGCACCTACCAGATCTATTACATAGCGTCCTAAGCAAGCCCCTAATCCTAATTCTATTTTTTAGTGTTTCATGAGTGATCTTGCAGAAACAGGTATTCTTGATATCATTGGACAAGAGGCAGAAAAAGCTAAATCAACCACCGGTCTAGATAAGTTCTCTACTCATTTTATTGGTTGAATATTTTATCTAGCTATTGATTCTTAGTCATATGAAAGTGAAAGGAATTTAGTTTGCATCTAGGGATAATTTATGTGCACTTATTTTGTATATCTCTGCTTTAAATGTTTTCTAAAATTAAATCCTAGGTTATTGAGCATCAAAAATAAAGAATCGTTCTAGAATAACTCTTGTATGCTTGCATTCTATTTCCAACTACATTATTATGTTTTCTACGTTGTCCTTTATATTTTATATCTTAGATCTAGAAAGGCTAAACTTAGATGTTTTTCTTAAAACTGAATACATAAAACTATCCCAAATATCTTGAGGACTTGGAGCAATTCCTTAAACCATTCCTGGTGAACCCCTCCCTCTAGCATCGAGTGTAGAGTACAACATACCCCGATGGTTCACCACACAAAAGGTTCTCTCATTGCTGATCTAGCCTTTTGTTTGGGAATTGTACGTGGTAGGGTAGTTTTACCCCTCTATATCTTTGGCCAACCCAACATGAACACCTCCTTTTCTTTTAAACACTAAGCAAGATCATTAATTCTGTTTGAATAAATCTCTAAGAAATTAATAGTTTATTTGTTAGTATTTCCCCTATTTGATTTTAACTACTTCTAATGGTTCCTTTCCTTAGAATTCAGAGGAAATAATTAGAATATGATTATGTTACTTTGGAAGATGATAATATTGATAAGGAAAACCCTAATGTATATCTAGAAGATCAAGAAGAGGTAGACATGGAAATTGAAACTAATCTTGATATTTTTGTTGGACCTAACGGTAGTTATGTCTTTTCATCATTTGATCACATTTGGGAATTCATGAAAGCTCATAAGGAAAAACTATTGGAGTATGTAGAATGAGAAGATCACCTTGAGAAAGAGGATGCTACTCCTTCCCCTCCCAATAGGTCACCTTTGCTTAAACATGATATTCATATATCTCAACCCATGCATCAAAACAATTTTAAGAACCAATTAACTTGCGCCATTACTAATACCACCAATGTTTGAGGGAATTTGCAAGTCCCTCTAACTAGTAGTGGCCCAAAAATTTATTCTCAATTTTCTCTTGTATCCTCTAATATCAACACTATTGCTTTTGTTCCAGAAAATGTGAGTTATCCTCAAAGTGTTACATACAACCAAGGTATCCAAAGCTTAAATCAAACATAAGGATTTCAACATACATACATTCCTCCTTTGGAAAGTTTGATAAACATACATAATAATCCAGAAATGTAGAATTTGATAAGTCTTATGAATAAATTGGTTTCAAGGATGGATATGATTCAATCGTCAGGGTTTACATACATCTATAAAGAAATGTGTAGTCAGCCATTGGATCCTATTGTTGTTGCTAGACCTTATCCTAAGCATTTTCCTATGCCAGTATTTCCAATCTATAAAGGGACTGAAGATCCAATAGAGCATTTGATAGGATTCAGGATAGCTTGTCATGATCTTATTTATGATGATATGCTCTTATTAAAAATATTTTCAAAGAGTCTTGTCGAAGTGGCATTAGAGTGGTATTATCAATTGCCCAACTATTCTTTGAAAAATTTTGAGAAGACTGCAGATATGTTTGTTCATCCATTTAGTGCTTATATTGAAAAATAAGTAACAATGAGGGATTTATATGATTTAAATAAAAATAAGGAAGAATTTTTTTTAGAATTCCTAGCTCGTTGGAGAAGTTTAGTTGGTCGATTAAGACAACCCGTGTCTTAGAAATATATGCTTGATATATTCATTGGTAATTTACAAGAACAATTATCTTATGCTTTAGAAACTACTATTTTCACATCTTTAGATCAAGCAATTGAGTTACCAAGAAAAGTGGAACAAGCTCTCATTATAAGAGTTTAACTCGAGATTAAAGAAGATAAGCCAAGTATCAACCTAAGAATAAGCATATAGGATGCAATAGTGATAGGAGGCCTCTCAACAATGTCAATAACAACCTACAAAAGATTGTATTTAAAAAACCTCCTCAAAGGAACTTCACAAGACTTAATATCCCTATGGAAGCAGTTTTGAAACAGTTATTGGATGCTAAAGCAATAAAAATACCTCCAGTAAGACAACCAAATACTACAACTTAATGGTATAAGACATGTTAATATTGCACTTATCATAGAGTAGGACATTGGACAAACACTTGTAATAAATTGAAGCATGTGGTTCAATATTTTATTGATGTGGGATGCATTGATTTAGAAAATCTCCAATCAATGAGAAGTTAAACTCCTACTCAACAAGTTCCAACAACAAACCAATATATGGAGATATTTAAGGATCCCCTAATTAAGCATAAACAACAAAAATCCAATTATGTGGATCATCAAGATGATTCTTTATGCCATTACAATATGGTTGGTATGGTTGGGGTGACCACAAGGAAACAAGCTCAGAATCAGCAACATCAGCAAGGACAGATTTTAGTATCTCATCCCAGTATAGTTTTAAAGAAGAATCAGAGAAAGGATTTAGCTACAAGGATTTCACCTATAGTATTAAGGCCACAATAACAAGTTTCTTTTGATCTTTAGAAGTAATTAGCTAGTACTCCAACAAATATATCAGTGTTAGAACTTTTATAGACTTCTCCTGATCACATATATGCTTTAATGAAATTTTTACAATAGCAATCTGTTTCCCCAAACATCCATCTTGATGCCATAGTTGACACTGTAGACTCTTTTGGGATACATCATATCTCATCCTGAGATGATGATAAACCTTCCTCAAACTTACATGGGGATTCATCACTTTACATCACCACACATATTTGGGATACCCTTATCAAACAAGTTTTGATTGATAATGGTTCATCCCTTGATTTGTGTACATATCAATTATTTCAAAATTTTGGATTAAAAGAGGAATATTTAACAAAAATTGATATCATTTTTAAAGCTTTCAACAATGATTCCCAAGAGGCCTATGGTTTCATATCTCTCCCCTTAAAAGTAGGACTGAGAATATTGGATACTTTATTTTATGTGGTGCATTGTCCTGTATATTTTAATCTTCTTCTTGGGTGACCTTGGATCCATGCCATGAATGTCATCCCTTATACTTTTCATTAGTGTCTCAAGTTTGAATTTAAGAATCAAGTTATCGTCATTCTTGGCGACCCTCGACCATTTGAATTCTATTCAAATATAGAGTTAGCTCCAATAAATTCTTATTTGTGTCCTTCTATCTCTTCAACAATTTTTCCATTTTCATCATCTCAAATTTCTAAATATTTTCAAATTTTAAAAGTGAGTGAGGAACATAAGACTCTTTCTTTCTCCTCGGATCATGATAATCAATTTCTTCAAGAGCCTCTTTTGGATCTAGCCAAGCTACCACCTTCACCTAGAACTATAGGCTTGCTTCATAATAAGGGTGATGTTGTACACATTGGCATGTGTGCCTTTATCATCAGAGATATGGATTTTGAAGAAAATCTTCATGGTAGCAACCCATATCTCAATGAGCACTCTTTTTCTCAATGCTATCTCACTAATGACTATCCCCTTTCTAAGAAGATCCTGTTTGGTATGGGATATGTAGGTAAAGGATTGGGACCACAACAAAAGGGTATTCAAAAACCCTTGGATGTTGATATTTGTCTTGGGAGATGTGGTATAGGTTTTATACTTAATAAAAATTAACCTTTGACTTTTGAGGATGATGACCATCTTATGACTTATGTAGAATACATGGAATATCAAAAGTTGTTGACGGATGATAATAAAAGTGTTAATTTTTCTTTTCCTTAAAATATAATGTCTTGTAATATGGTTGGCTCTGTCTGTTCTAAATATAAATTTCCTGCCATGGTAGAGAATGAGGAATCTTTGTATAATGTCTTGTATGCTAAAAGGAATGGTTTTGTTAGAAAATGTAGTGATTACCACACTATGGATGTCAAAAGAAAGGCCTTGGAAGAACTTTCCCATGATTTTCATCATCGATAAAATGCACTCCGTAGGGATATCTTCGATCTGACACCTCATGGCACGTTAATTTATTTTAATAAGATGAATGGTGCATTTAGGTTTTGCATTGATTTCAATTCTTAACAAAGCAAAAAAAAAATATATCTTTCATATAGTTGCATTTACATTTTCCATTGCATTTTATTTTCTCCTGATTTTTCATATTACATTATTTCTTGTCATATTTTCATGATTGATTGACATCTAAACCAAACTCCTTGCATGTTTTCCTATCATAAATGCATGATTTATTGTTCATGACTGCTTTCTCATATAGATTTTGGGAATATTTTGACAATGGCATGTGATGATACCTAGTTAGCTCATATATCACATGCATTGCACTTTTCAATAGGACTATGATGCCTAGAAATATACCCCTAGGGATTCTTTCCCTCCTAATTTTATTCTTATGGTCGCTTATTCTCCTTTTCTTGATTTCTTCATGTTGTTGTGCAAAATATTTCTCATAGTCCCACTATGGGATAACACTTGCATAATATTTTCACATATATTACATCTCATATGGGATACTCATACATCCTAGTATGTATTGCACTATTCATGATCTTATATTGGTTCATACTCTCTTTTGAATCAACAGGCTCAACACCCCATTACAGGATAAGCTCCTTGGTCATTTTTAACAGACCTCAGTAAACATCCTAGTGGGTAATCGCCCCACATCAGTCAATAAGGTAGAAACCACCCATAGTGTATCAAACCTCTGCACACTTGTTTACTTTTATGCAAGTGCTACACCCATAGTGGGTCTAGCTTCCTCATTTATCTGATCCACAGTGTTAGGCTACACAGGTTCACGGTAACCTATGCTAGCCTTATACTTTAGATCATTCATTCTTCTCCTTTTATGATGGTTGACCTTTGAACATCCCTATTTTCTCTTCTTATTATTTTCCTTTTCTTATTTCCTTCCTTCTATTCTTATTCTCTTCATTTTCTTCTTCTTCTCTTCTTTCTCTTCTTATTTTTCTCTTTCTTTTCTTTCTTCTTCCTTCTCTCCTTTTCTTCTTTATTTCTTTTTTTTTCTTAGTCTCATTTCTCCTTCCTTATTTTACTTGATCTTATTTTGTTTTCATTCATTTCATTCTTCATATAGTGTGCATTAGGATAGTTTACATTCATAAAAACACTTAAAATAAACAAGCAAAACATAGAAAATCATGCATTAAAACATTACACATAGAACACATAAAATCACAAAATTTGCAGCTATGTATTACTTGTACGAAATAAATTACATCGTGTAAGGTTTGCACCATAATCCAGACTTGGTACACTCAACCTAGGGATGCACACCACAATAAAAAATTGATGCATCATCTTGATCCCTAGCCTAGCCTACCCTAGCTCTAAGATTCACCTCCCTCTAGCCTTCCCTAGGGTGGAGGCAATCTCAGCTATACCATCGACTACTATGATGTTTTCAGTGCCTGTGATTGGTATCATGACTTGCTCATTTATAGAAGGTATGGAGGAAGCTCCATACTTAGCTCTAGAAGGATAGTTGCATAGTAAGTTGTCTCAAATAAAATGGACCTCTAGATGGTTGTCTCCAACTTATCATTGATACACTGTAAGTCCGCTTGAAGGAGTTACATTGTGTCCTCTTCCTGGCTGCTCCCAATTGTAGCCATACCCTTAACTTTATCCTAATAGTGCTCTCCATCTAGTTGGACCACCTCTACCTATAGCTAGGTTACCTCTTCCAATGTAGTGTCCCTCTCAGTCTTTAGCTAGGCCATATGTATCTTTAGAGAAGCTAGTTGTGCTCGTAGATCCTCTATCCCTTAGTTTTGGCCTCTTGTTTTTGTTAATGGGGATGCCTCCCTAGGGTCTCTGACCTATGGACCCTTCATCTATGTGGGGATATATCTCATCTCTCCCTTTTTGATCTCAACTCTTGGGATGGTCTCTTCTACCACCTAGATTTGGACCAGTGTCAACCTATATCTAGGCATAGAAGGAGCCTGTTGTGCCCTCTTCATGGCATTTTGATATACCTCTTAGAATGCCCATTGCATTCCCAACTCCATCACTTGGTTCCTCTATACCGATATAGACATGGAGACACTCTAGAGTGCAACTCCTCTATACCACCACCTATACCCAATGGCCACCCCTACATCGCATACCCCTGGGTTGATGTAAGGAGGATCATACTGATCCTCCTTAGCCCATATAGTGAGTTCTAGATCACCTCCAACCCTTTTTGGATCTTGGGACACCATTTGGTACCAGTAGTCCCCCAAGTTTGAGATTCCTTATAAGATCTCAAACTCCTATAGGAATTGGTAAAAGCTAAGCACCTATGGCTCTCCCCTCTTTGAACGTAGTCATATAATCCTCCTCATCCTTACCAAATATATCCCATCATCTGCCCATCCATGGTGAAGCCTCCATGGTTTTCATATGAGCTATGTCTCTTACAACTCATCGATCACCCACCTCGCTAGTGGTAGGTTTCTTACATAGGTCCTCGTAGTCCTCTCCAAGGATCTAGGTCATCGGTATGTTGTTGTCCGCTCTGGGTCGAGCGATGGTCCTAGTAATGCTAACGGTCTACACACCATAATGTGCTCCTAGCACCAAAATTGGAGCAATGTCATACACACCAATCATATACACTATTTATACATGATGTTGTACAACATCTTGCATAGGCAAGCCAACACATAAGGGCCCCATGTGAAGAGGACTCCCTACTGCCATATGTTTACCACTATTTCTACCAATGCCCATGGAAAGTACTATCTACTTATGTGTTAGGTCAAGATACTAGCCACCACCCTTGAGAGTACTACGATCAGAGGGTCCACTCTGTAGTAGCCGACCAAGTCATTAACTACTATGGTTCCCTCTTGCACCTGGTGGGTTAAACCTATGGAAAATTATTGTAGAGTAGTTGCCTTATTATTGTCCTTGTAAACCTCATTTTCCCTTATGGTGATCCTCAGGATCCACCACACATCCTCTAGTGTGATGGTCATATCCCCTGTTGGTAGCCAGGATGTAGAAGTCTCCAGATACCACCACTTTGCCAGGGTGGTCAACATAGCCCTATCTGTATCGATCCATGGCATCCTTACCAGTTGGTCCAACCCAGTCGCCTCCATTATAGCCCTATCTATTGGTCCTAGAGCATATAGCCCTGCCAAAGATCCTGCTCACCACTCTCAACTCTCAAGAATACCTAGCTGCATTCAAAAAACAATATAAAATTTAATCAGTTTCATCATAAAATCAAATTAATTAAAAAAATTTATTGAGCATAAGGGAATTTCAATCTGCAATTAACAATTCAGATTTTAGTTGTTTATTTTTATTTTTTTCCTTTTTATCTTTTCCTTTTTCTTTTTTTTCCTTTCCTAGGTTTTTGCGAAATCATGTCCTCTTTTTAGGGTGCGCGACTTCGCTTTCGTGAAGTCACACCCTCTCTTTTTCTAGTACAACTTTACAAAGTCACGTATGGTTTTTTCTACGTGCAATTTCACCGTATTTCACCTAAGGTAAAATCATGCTTGGGCTAAAAAGTCATGCTCGGGTTGTGGCACAAAATTCGCTTGTTATTATGTCATTTTTTCCTAAAAAATCCTAAAACCCTAATCAAATTATGCAAAATGAGAAGAAATAAAGTGAAATGAGGGACAAAGATAATCCTTACCCATTCTCAAGCCCTAGCCTCACCTCTCACATTCGCTGCTCGATGAAATGAAAGCGCCATTGCATTTTCTCATAGAGCTCTATTTTTTCCTCGTTGTAGTAAAAATGAATTAGGGTTTTACCCCTATTATCCTTTCTAATCTTGTTTTTTGTTTTTCTCTCTCCCCTTTTTTCTTTGCTTGATTTTCCTTCTTTTTATATCTCTTTTCTTCTACATCAGTTCTTTCGAGTTTTTATGAAATGTTGATTTTTCATAAAAACTCAAGGGGGCACCCTGGCCTATAGAGGCATTAATTTCCCTAATGCCTTGATTTATGTGCAAATTAAAAAGTGCCAAAAATGACACTATTTTTTACACCACCCCTTTCTTCTAACCCGACCACCCCATTTTTCTCTTGTTTTTTTTTTTTTTTTCTAGTGTGTGCCTACATCCTTTCTTTTACGTATTTAATAGGCCATAAATGCATCAAAGAGGGGGTAAAATGTAGACATAGAAAATTGACCCACTTGAGTGGGCAATCTTCCTTAGTACCCCTAAGAGTCCCTCAAACCCTGCCAAGAGCAAGGGAAGACCTCTTTGCCTCTATTTTTTGATGTGTTTACCTTTTAGTGAAAGTGTACCCCATATTTAAGAGGCACGAATTCAGACCAGTGATATCGCGCCCCATCAGGATGGGGCACGACTTTACTATTTTAACCTTTATTTTTAATTTATTTTTATTTTATTATTTTGAGCTTGCTTAGACCTAGGTTTAAACCCTCTAGCATTTTTTAGTGTCACTTGTAAATTTATTTTTGCCTATCTTTTCCCTCCAATTTCATCTATAAAAGGAAATATATTCTTGCTAAATAAATAAGAAGCGATATGAAAAGTTTTGATGTGTGATCTTAGTGCAAATTTTTTATTACTGATTAAGCTCAAAATATTTAAAATAGTTCATTCTTCTTCCTTTGTTTTCTCTACTGCAAGCTAACCCTAAAGTGTGATTTTTAGATTGATCTTCTATTGTATGGTTGGATTGATTTGTTGTGTGACTTGGTGGATCCATGGTGTAGTTCAAATAGATAGAGTCTCTGCTCGAATATTTAAATCTTCTCTTCTTGCTTCTACGATGTCCACTAGGATTTGCTTACTTTTTTTGGGTATTTATTTCATCTTATTTACTCAGTTTTTATTTTTCATTGGTCTGGAGTGGTATCGTGCTTGGCATTATCGAGGCACAACTTCATCTACCCTAATAAGGGTAAATTAATCTATGGAAGAAAAATCACATCCAATCCAGGTAGGGCATGACTTTGCTGCTGCGTTATCATGACCACTCCAGGTGAGGCATAATTTTTCCCTAAGGCACATCGGGGATAATTTCCAGATTCTGCTTTCACTATTTCATTCCATTCTGTTTCTAGATCATACTACTACACATTGTTTTTTGTTCTCTGCTACTATATTTTTATTTTATGATTAATTCTCCAAAGGTCAATTTCTACTTTTGTATTAAAAGGTCATATAAAAATACCTAGGGGGCTTGAATTTTGCACTTAAAAGACCTATTACATAGTGTTCTAAGTAGGCCCCCTAATACTAATTCTATTTTTCAGTGTTTCATGAGTGATCTTGCAAAAATAGGTATTCTTGATATCATTGAACAAGAGGCAGAAAAAGCTAAATCAACCACCGGTCTAGATAAGTGCTCTACTCATTTTATTGGTTGAATATTTGATCTAGCTATTGATTCTTAGGAATATTAAAGTGAAAGGCATTTAGTTTGCATCTAGGGATAATTTTTGTGCACTTATTTTGTATATCTCTGCTTTAAATATTTTCTAAAATTAAATCATAGGTTAGTGAGCATCAAAAATAAAGAATCATTCTAGGATAGCTCTTGTATGCCTACATTCTATTTCCAACTATATTATTTTATTTTATGCAATGTCCTTTATATTTTCTAGATTAGATCTAAAAATGCCAAACTTAGGTGTTTGTCTTAAAACTGAATACATCAAACTATCCCGAATATCCTAAGGACTTGGATCGAGTCCTTAAATCATTCCTAGTGAACCCCTTCCCCTAGAACTGAGTGTAGAGTACAACATACCCTCATGGTTCACCCCACAAAAGGTTCTCTCCTTGCGAATCTAGCCTTTTTTTTGGGGAATTGTACGTGGTAGGGAAATTTTCCCCTACACTATCTAAATATTTTTGTTGTAAAAAAATAATTCTCAAAAGTTGAGAAGCTTCCTACAATAGATAGAGAAGAATTTCATCTTCGATTACCTAATTTTATATGTGCTTTCCTCATGCAGGGATTAGTTCATTATTGCAAAAAAATAGATTGAAAAAAATGAGACTCAAAGAAGGAGCTCCCCATTGGAGCTAGAATATTGATGACTCAATATTGAAGGAAGAAGAAAGCAACTTGAGAATAGAGAAAGAGGTAAAATTATCCCTATTGAAGAAATATGAGACCCAAGGAAAGGTTTCATTGAAGAACTTCTAGAT
This sequence comes from Wollemia nobilis, assembly GCA_028583015.1. NCBI lineage: Eukaryota > Viridiplantae > Streptophyta > Pinopsida > Araucariales > Araucariaceae > Wollemia > Wollemia nobilis. The sequence continues at coordinate 4,654,006 of JAQPPZ010016381.1, forward strand.
TTGGAAGATAGAATATTGAATATTGAAGATAGAGAAGGACTAGGAAAAAACTTATTGAAGATTTGAGAAGCCGCAAAATTTGAAGACCCAAAAGAAGAGGTCTCAAGAAAATTTGGAAGGATAAAGAAGAAGAAGATATGGATAATGCCTATTGAAAAGTTGAAGAAGTGGCCATTGGAGGATATTTGAAGAAATCTCAAGGAATAAGATTGAAATAAGGAGAAGCTCTAGATAAATAAGAATTTTGGATAATTATAGCCATCCGAAAATAAGCCCAAAAATATAAAAGGATTTTGCAACAATTTTACAAAATTTTGGAATGGATTCTACAAGACCTCAAGACATTCATATTATTGATAATAAGGCCAACAAATAGGCCAAGTATGAAGTAAAAATTTAACAAGGATATTGGAGGAGAAAGGAACTAGAAGAGGCCACTATATTAAAGAAATTTAAAGACTGCCATTAAAAGTTTGAAGGCTGATTTGCAGAAGAGAAGATTGCTGATTTTGTAGCAAAAATTAAAGTCATAGGCCAAAAAATTGAAGGTAATATAGAGATGCAAACTTAAGTATTTTCCTTACATATTCGAGAGAGTTAAGGAAATAAAAATGAAGAAGGAATTGGTTGTATTAAAAGCTGAAAAATTACAGGGTTTAGGATAGCAAGAGGGTAGCATTTTGGATAGCACTAATAGCTGTAAATTCTAGAGTCCGAGAGAAAAAAAATTGAAGGATAAATAGGCAGAAATCTAAGCTAGCAAATTGATAAATAAGGGTAGTATTAAAAGCTAAAAAAATTATAGATTTATGGCAGCAAATAGGTGAACCAAATCACCTAGAAGGCTAGCTGCAAAAATGAGGTGAATAGGTATGCAATATTGGTGTTATAAAAATCCATTATTTGAACATTCACATTAGTATATTATAAAGTTTTTTAAGAATCATATTAAATTTATTAAAGGTAGCATAAAGGAGTTTAAGTTAAAAGTCTTCAATTCAAGAAAGGAGGTAGCATTATCATCTTGAAACCTACAAAATACATCAACACAAGATTGAGTTAAATGTTACTTGAAAGGAGAAATTAGTAATTAATGCATGTTATTTTTGAAAGCTATGAAAGTGTAATATTATTAAGCAAGGGAAGGAAGAATAGTGCATGAGAACAAGGCTGAGTTAGAGTGTCCAAAGACACCATTAAGCACAGGTGAAAACTGCAACAAGTCTTGGTGAAGAGGAGCTCCTAGAGGAGTAGTAAATCCACCAAGAGAAAGAGGATGTGCCACCATATTAGAACAAAAAATATCATTTGATAAAGACATGAAGGTAAGCTACAAAAGGAGACTGAAAATTTCTCAACATTTTGGTGCAATAAAGGTATTTTATCTTAGTTTAAAATATATTCATTTTTAGTTTATAAAAGCACCATATTTGTATTTTCTAAATTATAAAAATAAATACAAGATTTGAAGTGTCTAAAGACACCAAATATGCAAAACATGTTGCAGCCATTAGTGGTAGGATCACTAAGTGAAAAAGTAGAGGCCATGGAGTGAAGAAGAAAGAGTCGAATAAGGGCTCAAAGCTAATAATAAAGGTGTGTAAAGACACCGAATAGGGTGTTAAAAATATAATAATGAAGAACCCACATTGGATCAAAACCTGTAGCAAGAGAAATAAGATAAATTTAAAGAGCTAAAGCAAGGACAAAAAGGTGCAAGTAGTAAGCATGTAATAAGGTTTTACCCAAGCAAAAGAGGCTTGAACATCTGCTATAAAAATGGTGAAACAGTCATCAAGGAAAGAAGTGTTGAAGTGCCACCATAGGAGGAGCCACCATCCTTGAATATGAGCATCCTTTGAAGGATAAGAGCCACCACCATACATTGGAAATCAAGAAGCACTCAGGAGTTGCAAAAGGAATACCAAACAACTTGTAAAGAGTTGACAAAGAATATTAAGAAAAATAAAAGAATATTGAGTACCAAATAAAGGTTACATGCAAGAGAAGAGTAGAGACATAACTTGTCACAATGGTTAAAGAGACCATATTTCACTTGGCACAAAAGAGAATAGTGCCAACAATCTTTAATAATAACTCAAATGACTACTCATTGAGAAAGGATGAAATACATTATGAAATAACGTCGTCACTGTCTAAGATTGAAATAATGCCTACATGATGTACACTTATGCCACCTAAAAGAGAATAGCAACAAGAAGTAATGTCTAAATTTTACATTGAATGCCATGTGGCACATAAGGCAAAGGATATAATCATGTATTTAAAGCTCAAACCAGAAGATAGCACAGATATGAAGCATTGAAGTCAAAGAATGTTGAAGAAACATAAGAAGTATAGTCAAAAGTGGAAGAGAGTACCATAAAAAAGGAGGAGCAATAAATGAAGTGGAAAAATATTACTTAACCTTGAAGACTGATAAGAGAATAGTGCTCAAATTAACATGCAAATTGCAATAAAATGAGAAGCCAATTAATATGTAGTGCCTCACCTCCATGAAGATATATTAACATCCAATTATTACTTGCATTCCATTAAGTTTAAGGAGGCATAAGGTTTATCATTTCTAAGGTTAATTTTAGTTATTTGAATACATGGAGATATAAGAAAATAAATTGGTAAATTGCAACCCTGGATGATTTATTGAGTGATTATAAAATCTATTGAAGTAAGGAGAATATAACTTGAGAGCATTTTTTTATAATTGCATTAGTTGAAATTCAAGTATTGAAATATTTGTATATAATTCAACTAGGAAGAATAAGGTTTTCTACATTGAAATTGAAACAATAAATTTGCAATTATCCTTTACTTTCTAAAATTCTAATTAGGGAGATATAAGGAGTTCAACACCAAATTAAATATTTTTAAATTTAGAAACCTTACTATTAAAAATTGAAGCAATACATTAAGTTGGAAAACTACATTGAAATTAGTCTCTTGCTCAAATTAATGAGACATAAGGAGTCCAACATTAAAGTCTTGAAGATAGAAAATTTCATCAATTGAGAGTGCATTAGCTTTATATTCACAAATGAGGAGATATAAAGTGAAAACTAGTAGTTGAACATTAGAGAGATAAAAGGGATTCAATACAAAGGAAATCTAAAGAAACCTAACCACTTTAACAATACTATAGTACATTCAAAATACTTGGGAGATATAAATGCTTCTACAAAATTTAAGATTTGAAAAGGTTTTATCAAATTTGATCTCATAATCAAAATACTAGGGAGCTAAAAGGAATACTACCTAGAGATTTGAAATATTACAAATAAGAAATTACAAAGCATACTACAAAAGTTGAAGAATTTAAAAAAAGTACTTGATCATATACTCAAAACACTAGGGAGTCATGTAGTCAACCTTGACTGTTTTTGAAAGTTAAAATATTCTATCAAAACTATTCTTAATACATAATACTAGGGAGTTATAAAGAATTTCTCTTCAAGGATTACATTAGAAGAAGCATGGATGAAATAGTGAGGAATGCATTCAATAATGAAGAACTATTTCATGAATTGGAATTTTATTCACAAAACTTAATAGATACTTTTTATGGATACAAATACTTGTCTACCAGTAAAAAAGAAAAATTCTCTTTGTTTCTCAAAGAAGCAAAAGAAGAAAATTTTATGACATTAATTGGTTATCTTCATGAAGTATTTTTCAAAGCTTGGTGGAATACTCAAAAAATAGTTATATTTTCATCATAAGAATGTTTGATGATATATCTATCATTAATTGTTTTTTAATTTTCTCAAAACATGAAATAGAATGAACATATTAGCAATGAAATACTGAATCCTGACCAATACTATTATGATGATATACTAACTCATCATGAAGAAGATATATCACTAGTAAAAATGCAAAAACAAATAAGAAGAATAAGAAGAAAGAGGAAAATGGATAGAAAATAAAATATAAATATGAAAGAAACTACTTTCAAGATGAATACAAATCAAAATGAACTAAAGGAACAAGATGATGATACTAATTACTTACTTGATCATGATAAATATAGAGAGCATGTAACGACCCAAAAATCACACAAACAAAAAATACAAAAATAGAAAGAGTTTTTTTTCTAAGGAGAGGGATACATGAACCCTTCATGAACCCCTAACCCCAACTAACATTTACCTAAAGTTTTAATCCCCTAAGTTTTCTTGGAAGTTACATCTCATGAAGTACCCTAACACAAATCCATCTATGTAGGAGTATAATGTGTCACTATAGATAAGCCCATCTGTCCCATTATTCTCGATGAGCTAGACCTATCACCCTCAGTCCATCGAAGGTATACACGCATCTCCATACCATACACAAATCAGTCTATGTAGGTATGCTACGAGTATTGCGAGTTAAGCTATCTATCTCATCTCCATGATGAGCTATCTTAACTCAGATGTAATCTCTTCACAACTTAGTCCTTTACCTCCCTAAGGGGGTCTCAATTCCCTTAGGTCTCCTATGTTCACCCTAAGGGGTTCTCAATTCCCTTAGGTTACCTATGTTCACCCTAAGGGGTTCTTAATTCCCTTAGGTCACCTCTGAGTTCACCCTAGAACTCTACACTTAGATTTCTATCATCAAACAACCAAAAGTATTACATCAAGTTACCACCACATCAAAAAGCAATCACCAAGCATCTAGAAAATAAATCAAACTTAACACTAAAAGAGAATCAACTACATAACATAACCAAATACAGAAATAAAGGAAAGGTAACATATTTAAACCAATAAATAGTTAGTGCATCAAAATTTGCATGGTAAATCCTTCTTACTTTAAGGAATATTACAATAACCGCATTGGGGATATCTCCCCACAATTCTAATCTATTTGAGCATAAATAAATCAACATGAGATGCCATTACCTATACTTGTTTCCATTGAACTCCTTGCTTCTCCAAGCTTCCCATTGGATCTTTGAGGGTAGTAGGGGATCAGGATACTCATGGTTCAGGATAGGCATGCCTTTAAATGCATCTACTCATTTACTTTTCCAAATTGCAACTATACAAAATTCAATTAAGTTTCTAACCATCTAATGCATAATGAATTTCATAAAAGAATATTTACTTTTATTTTCCCCTCTCAAGTTCCCTTAGAGAGTCATCCATATTTTGCTACTTAGATCAAGGCTTAACTTCAATCAAATTCATTCATTTTTTAAAGCATTAAAGTCCCATACCCTTAACCTTTAAAACAATCTCTTTCATTTTAATTCCCTAAATCAAAGCCCCATAACTTCAATTCAAAGAATAAATCTACATCCTTTTTAATCCATAATTTCCAATCAACCAATTACTTTTTAAAGCATTAAAGTCCCATACCTTTAACCTTTAAAACAATCATTCCCTTCATTCCCTAAAGTGAAGCCCCATAACTTCAAATCAAAGAATAAATCCACATCCTTTTTAATTTAAAACTCCTAAGATAATCAACTTTAATCAAAGGAGTTTCTTTTTTAAATTAAAAACCTTCCTTAAATTCCATATAAATAAATCAAAGGTTCCTTTCTAATTAAAAGCCTTCAATAAATTTCATATAAATCAAAGGTCCTTTCTAATTAAAAACCTTTAATAAAATCCATATAAATCAAAGGTCCTTTCTAATTAAAAACCTTTAAAGAAATTTCATATTAACTAAAGGTTCTTTCTAATTAAAAGCCTTTAATAAATTTCATATAAATCAAAGGTCCTTTCTAATTAAAAACCTTTAATAAAATTTCATATAAACTAAAGGTTCTTTCTAATTAAAAGCCTTTAATAAAATCCATATAAAAATAATTAAAAACCTTTAATAAAATTTCATATAAATCAAAGGTCCTTTCTAATTAAAAACCTTTAAAGAAATTTCATATAAACTAAAGGTTCTTTCTAATTAAAAGCCTTTAATAAATTTCATATAAATCAAAGGTCCTTTCTAATTAAAAACCTTTAAATAAATTTCATATAAACTAAAGGTTCTTTCTAATTAAAAGCCTTTAATAAATTTCATATAAATCAAAGGTCCTTTCTAATTAAAAACCTTTAATGAAATCTTTATAAAACTAAGGTTCCTTTCTAAATAAAACCTTACACAACACCTTCACAAGACAGAGTCTACAACCTCTATGAATACTTGGCATTCAAGCAGATAGAAGATGGTATTGCTCTTACCTCTACCTTAATAGAGTTCCCACTCTTGGAGCACAATGCTCTTAGTTACTCAGTGCTACGACTCCACAATGCTCTTGGACACCCATTGCCCTCGAGCCCTCATAGTGCTCCCTTCAACATGTCATGGTTTTGACCATGCTCAATGCTCATTTATCAAGAGCACTCTGGTTTTCACTAAAGCATACTCTGGCTTCACCAAAACACACCCAGGTTTCACTAAAGCATCCTCTAGCTTCACTAAAACACACCAGTTTCACTAAAGCAATCCTCTGGTTTTACTATGCACAGCGCTTACCAAAACATATAGTGATTTCTTAAAACACCCAGTGCTCCTCAAAACATATGGTGGTTTCTTAAAACACACAGTGCCTTTCTTTGAAATGTATGGTGGTTTCCTAAAACACATAGTGCCTTTCTTTGGAACGTATGGTGGTTTCCTAAAATACACAGTGCCTTTCCAAGACATATGGTGGCTTCTTAAAAACACCATAATATGGTTTCTTAAAACACACAACCTTATAAACATATGGTGGTTTCTTAAAACACACAATGCCTTACCAAGACATATGGTGGCTTCTTAAAAACACACATCCTTACAAATATGGTGGCTTCTTAAAAACATACACCTTACACAGACATATGGTGGCTTCTTAAAATAAACATATCCTTAAACTTAACATATGGTGCTTCTTAAAAACAACCTTACAAGAAATATGGTGGCTTCTTAAAACATCACAACCTTATAAACATATGGTGGTTTCCTAAAACACATAGTACCTTACCAAGACATATGGTGGCTTCTTAAAAACATACAATGCCTTACAAACATATGGTGGCTTCTTAAAACATACAATGCCTTACCAACATATGGTGGCTTCTTAAAAACATACAGTGCCTTACCAACATATGGTGGCTTCTTAAAAACATACAGTACCTTACCAACATATGGTGGCTTCTTAAAAACATACAATGCCTTACCAACATATGGTGGCTTCTTAAAAACATACAACTTGCAGTGCTCTACAAACCTAGACGTAGGTGGTTTCCATCCTTACCAAAGACCTCTCACGCTATAGGGAGTATAACCATTCGGTTTCCACCAAAACAATGCATGCAATTAAATAGGTTAAAGCATAAACATTCCAACCTTAATCCTTCTAGCGGCTAGAACTTGGTGGCATCTCGGTTCTCTCTCTCTTCCCTTGCTTGCGGTGCATTTCCTTCCTCTACTTCCATTGGTTTGCATCCTCCTTCCTTGCATTCTCCCTTATTTTTTTCTTCTCCTTGTCCCTAGCACCTTACGTGCCTCTCCGCCTAGGTGGCCCATCCACCATCCTCTCGAATCTTGAGCCCCTACCTTCAATGTGCCATCCCCTATCCTCTATGCATTTCCTCCTATAATTCCCATATTTGGAAATTAGTAGCCTTAGGCTACTTCATAGGTTTTACTCTATAGGGAAAGGGATAATGACGTCTTCTTAAAAATGAATGATGGCTCTTTTAATTTAAAATATCATTCTTTTGATATTTACCAACATTAAAATATATATCTTTTAATTACACAATTTCATTATTGTTTTTTTTCTTTTTAATAAAATATATTTATTATTACACACATATATAATAATTATTTTTTAAATGAATTCTCTTTCATTTATTTCAATTAATTAAAGTCTTTTAATGAATTCTCAATTATCATTAAAATGAACACTTTTAATTAATTTAAATGAAAATTCATTTGTTAATTGCATTGAAGTTTACTAATGAGCTCCAATGAGCCAAACATTATTTAATTAAAACTTCATCAATTAATTTAAAGAAATCTTTATCCGGTATATAAATTTAATTTGCTTTCCTTCATAAGAGTTATGTGCTATTTTCACTTCAACATGGCAGTTTAATTTATGCATCTATATACATCTTGCGATTGTTCTCCTATAGAAACCCCAATCATTAAACTACTCAAGCCATGATGCAGTAGAGAGCAAACAAATTTACACAACAACAAAGAGGGAGTCTTTCCATCAACCCAATCACCTATCTTAGCCAGAGATTTTACGATAGCTACTAGGCTATCAACTAAAGCTCAAGGTGATCAGTCATCGATGATTATCCCTTCCATCAATGCATACCTATATGAAGGTATCTATCCATGTTACCTCCGAGTACCTTAATCATCATTTCCCCTGATCTTTGGTACCCTCATTTCTGGTGGGTGATTCTGCCTGTTCCACCTACGAGTGCACCTGATCCTGCACACTTGGCAATATGTTAGCGATATCACGCCATTATAAATCAACTAAACATCATATAGTTGGTTCAATTGTTCAAACTAGGTATCACCACATCATAGGTTAATACATTGTTTTCTTGTGCCATAAAGTCAGCTAGGGAGGGTCATGACATCCTCCCCCACTAGAATTAAACATCATCCTCGGTGTTTCCAGTTTTCCTTTTGTTTTTAATAGAAAGTAAAATTATTACATCATATAGCCTCAAACAAAAAGGGAAAATATTTTTGCATAACCTCCACTTTCTCCCAAGTGGCATTCTTCCTAGAGAACTGGTCCCACTGGACCTTACACTATTCGAGAGTCCGATTCCATAGAGATTTAGAATGAAACTCAAGAATCTTCATCGATAGTACTTCAATGGCCTCTGGATTTGCCATCTACAATTTAGAAACATCCCACACATGTTCAGGGTCAGCAACATATTTCCTAAGCAAGGATATGTGGAAGGTGTCATGGATTTTGGATAGATTAGGTGGTAATGCAAGTCGGTATGCAACCAGACTGATATTTTCTATGATCTCAAAGGGCCCCACAAAACGTGGATCCAAATTCATGGATTTTATAGCACTTTTCTTTGGCTTAACCCTTAAGAACACCTTATCTCCAATAGAATACTCTCTTGGAGTCCTTTTTAGATCTGCATAACTCTTCTACCTATCCGTAGCTTCTTTAAGCCTTTGCCTAATTTCTTTTAGCTGCTCTTCCATTACCCTGACCATTTTTGGCCCAATCACAACTCGATCCTCTAGGTTGTCCCAAGACAATGGTGTTCTACACTTTCACCCATACAAGGCATCGAAAGGTGCCATTCCTAGTGAGGAGTGATGTCCATTATTGTAGGCAAACTCTACCAAAGGTAGACAATCTTCCCATTGATATTTGTGATCCATGCAGTACATGCGGAGCATGTCTTCCAGAACTTGGTTTACCCACTTTGTTTGACCATCGGTTTTAGGGTGGTATGCTGAACTCATATTCAATTTCATACCAACTACACTATGAAGGGATTTCCAAAATTCAAAAGTGAATTTAGAGTCCCTATCTGAGATAATTACCTCAAGAAATCCATGCAATCGAAATACCTCTTTGATGAATCTATTCGCCACTACCTGAGCATCATCCTTGGTATTTCTTGGTATGAAGTGGGTAACCTTAGTCAATTTTTCGACCACTACAAATATGGCATCATGTTGGTATCGAGTCTTGGGTAAACCCACAATAAAATCCATAGATATAACCTACCATTTTTGCATAGGTATATCATGTAGATGAAGTTTTCCTATAGGATGTTAGCGTTCTGCCTTAACTTTCTGATATTCAAGGCATCGAGCAACAAAATCCATGATGTCCTTCTTCATACCTACCCAAAAGAAGGCTCTTTTCATGTTTTCTCACATTTTGGCTCCTCCCGGATGAGCAGAATAAGGAGATCTATGAGCCTCTTGCATTATCAAGTTTCTCAAATCGCCTATCTTTGGTATGATGACTCTTCCCTTATAACATAGAAAGTCATATTTCACACTAAATTCCTTATTTCCTTTAGGATCTCTATCCATATTGACTCGAATTCCTTGGCAATACTCATCCTGAGATTGCTCCTATCTCACTCGATCCATCAGGTCCATGTGAATTCTAGTTATGGTTGCTATATATTTCCTTCTACTTAAAGCATCAACTACTTTATTCTCCTTTCCTTTTATGTATTCAATTTCAAAGTCATACTCAATGAGAAATTCCACCCATCTTCTCTGTCTCGCATTGAGTATTGGTTGGGTGAATATATACCGTAGACTTTGATGGTCTATCTTTAATTCGAAGGGCCTTCCCACCAAGTAGTGGCACCAAACCTTTAAAGCATGCACTACTGCAACTAGCTCTAAATCATGTGTAGCATAATTAAATTCATTTTTTTTGAGCTTCCTTGAAGTATATGCCACTACTAACTCCTCTTGTGAGAGCACCCCACCCAACCCATCTATTGATGCATCAATGCACACTGAAAAGTCCCCTTGAGGATCGAGAACCTTTAGTATCGGTGCAGTAGTAAGCTTATGCTTTAGTAGTCCAAAGGTAGCCTCACACTTCTCTGACCACTTGAATTCTTTCCCCTTCTTTTGAAGGTTTGTTATGGGTCCAACAATCTTGGAGTAATCCTTTATATAACATCTATAATAGCCCGTTAACCCCATGAAACTTTGCACTTCAGTGACATTAGTAGGGGGTGGCCAATTCAGAATAGCCTCTATCTTCTCTGGATCCACAACAATCCCTTTTTTGATATAACGTGTCCAAGATATCGTACCTCTAGGACATAGAATTCACTCTTAGCCAGATTTCCATAAAGTTGATTCTTCCTCAACAATTCCAACATGATCCTAAGATGCTTATCATGCTCTTCTTTATCTCAAGAGTATATAAGGATATCATCTAGGAATACTAGGACAAATTAGTCCAAGTGTCTTCGGAACACACTTTCATTAGGTTCATGAAAGCAGCTGGGGCATTAGTCAGTCCAAAGGGTAGAACTGTAAACTCATAATGCCCATACCTAGTCTTAAATATCATTTTGTGAGTGTCTTCCTCATGAATCCTTAACTGGTGATACCCTGACCTCAGATCGATCTTAGTAAACACCTTGGCATCCTTCAGTTGATCAAATAAATCTTCAATCCTAGGTAAAGGGTATCGATTCTTGATTGTAGCCTTATTTAGCATCTTGTAATCAATACACAATCTCAACGAACCATCCTTCTTTTTCATGAACAAAATTGGTGCACCCCATGGTGACACACTTGGTTTTATCAAACCCTTCTCCAATAATCCTTGCAATTGAACCTTTAGTTCTCACATTTCAGTAGGATTCATCCGATACGAGGATCTATGAATAGGTTTGACTCCCATCATAAGTTCAATCATGAAGTCAAATTCTCATACAAGAGGTAATCCAGGTAGGTCCTCTGGAAATACATCCTAAAAATCTTGTAAAATTGGATGATGTCTTAGTATTTCCTCCTTTTCATGGTCCTCCACTTCATTAAGTTTTACCACATACACTATCCCACCTCTCTTTAGGGCCTTTTTCAATTGCATAGTGGACAACATTTGGGGTTCAAATACCCCTTGTTTGCTATGAATTCTTAGTCTCTCTCCACCTTCCTCTGAATACTCAATCCATCGGTCTTGGAAATTGACTAAGGCTTTATGAGCCTATAGCCAATCCATCCCTAGGATCACATCAAAGGCATGTAGGGGAGCTACATATAAACAACATTCCATAGTCCCTTTTGATAGAGTAACTTCTACCATAGGATAACACTGGTTTACCGAGTAGGTCTACCCAGAACCATACTCAACCTTCCACCCATGAGCCAAATATCCAAGCCTTTTTGACACAGTCCTTGCTAGACTAGATGAAATAAAACTGTCAGTGGCTCCACTATCTATCAAAATGTTTACTTGCTTATTGAAAACCTTACCTTTCACAAGTAATGGGGTGGCTTGTCCCTCTAGCTTTTGCTTCCTGGATTGTGGCATAGATCCGATGTTCCAGTTCCTTCCCTTTTGCATTAGTTGAGCTAGTCCCTACCCGATAGGGACACTGATTATAGTAATGAGATCCTCGAAAATTGTAGCACCCTTCCTTGGGTCCTTACTATTTTTTAGATTTCTCATTCCCATTCTTAACTGCTAGAGTTGGAGCTTGCGACTTCTGTGGTTGAGGTTTCATATTGTTGGGCTTGTTATCCTTCTTACGAAAGTTCTTCTTGAACTTATTTTGATTCCCATAAGGTTTCTTCTCAGTATTTTGAGGATTCTTGGCCTTTCACTCTTGCTCAACCTCCCATTTTACAAACCCATTACTATTCCTCTTCTTTAGCTCTTGTCGAACTTGCTCGGGTAGAGTGTCATACTTATAATAGAAGTGTGACTCTACTTTCTTTGCTAGATCATATGCCTTTTGTAGTGATTTGGGCTCCTACATCTCCACATCATGCTTTAACCTAGATTCCAATCCAAGAATGAACTTATGAACTCGCATCTTCTCATTATAAATAGGTACATATTTGAACAACCTTACCAGCTTCTTGTAGTACACCTCTACTATGATGGTTCCTTGTCTGAGACTAGAAAATTCTTCAAACTTTAAGGCATAGAAATGCTCTATTAGGAATCTCTTATTAAATATGTTGATAAACTCTTCCCATGGAGTATCAATGGGTTCAATCTTAGTTTCCTCATAGTGGGTTTCCCACCACTCCAGAGTAGCCCCTTCCAGGTTAATCATAGCCCAAAGCATTCGGGTTCCAGATGAGTAGCCTTTTACCATAAAGTGAACCTCTACTTCTCTTAGCCATGCTTCCATTGCATCCCCATCACCCTCTCCATAAAACTTGGAGATACTGATGTTTTTCATGTCCCTAGCTATTTCCTTTTTTGCTAAGGCTCTGGCTTGTACTTGCTCTATAGTTAGTCCATTATCTAGGCCAATCTCTGAGCCTCAAACTTGCGAATTCTGATTCATAGCTATTTCTAGAAACTGTCTTATCTGATCCTGCATAGTAGCGACCATAGCGGTGAGGTCTTCTACCTCCCTATTGGGGTTTGTTGGTTCCCCATCCTGGTTTTCTTCTTCGACATTACTTTGCCAAGTTTTTCTAGGTGTAGGCCTCCCTCTTCTGGTCTTAGGTGGCATCTTAACCTGATTCCATCCAAGAAAGAATATTAGATTATAGTTTCATCTTAAGTTGTATCTCTAATCAAGCCATAATATAGAGTTCTCTTGCTATATGCGCTAACAATCTAACTAGGGTGATATCCCAGGCTAGGATGTGTCATTGATACCAAAGTCCCTACTAAGGCATCCTAACATCCACTCTACCTTGGGGTTTATGCCCGTCAGATTCTAGAAAATAGGGTATTCTAGATCATCCCAACTTTAGCCCCTTTTCTTAAGCAAGCCTTCATTGGATACATCTAATTCCCTTTTTAGCACACACAGAAGCTCTATACCCTCATACCTAGAGCTCTGATACCAAATGTAACGACCCAAAAATCACACAAATAGAAAATACAAAAATAGAAAGAGTTTTTTTTTCTAAGGAGAGGGATACATGAACCCTTCATGAACCCCTAACCCCAACTAACATTTACCTAAAGTTTCAATCCCCTAAGTTTTCCTAGAAGTTACATCTCATGAAGTACCCTAACACAAATCCATCTGTGTAGGAGTATAATGTGTCACTACAGATAAGCCCATCTGTCCCATCATTCTCGATGAGCTAGACCTATCACCCTCAGTCCATCGAAGGTATACACGCATCTCCATACCATACACAAATCAGTCTATGTAGGTATGCTATGAGTATTATGAGTTAAGCTATCTATCTCATCTCCATGATGAGCTATCTTAACTCAGATGTAATCTCTTCACAACTTAGTCCTTTACCTCCCTAAGGGGGTCTCAATTCCCTTAGGTCTCCTATGTTCACCCTAAGGGGTTCTCAATTCCCTTAGGTTACCTATGTTCACCCTAAGGGGTTCTTAATTCCCTTAGGTCACCTCTGAGTTCACCCTAGAACTCTACACTTAGATTTCTATCATCAAGCAACCAAAAGTATTACATCTAGTTACCACCACATCAGAAAGCAATCACCAAGCATCTAGAAAATAAATCAAACTTAACACTAAAAGAGAATCAACTACATAACATAACCAAATACAAAAATAAAGGAAAGGTAACATCTTTAAACCAATAAATAGTTAGTGCATCAAAATTTGCATGGTAAATCCTTCTTACTTTAAGGAATATTACAATAACCGCATTGGGGATATCTCCCCATAATTCTAATCTATTTGAGCATAAATAAATCAACATGAGATGCCATTACCTATACTTGTTTCCATTGAACTCCTTGCTTCTCCAAGCTTCCCATTGGATCTTTGAGGGTAGTAGGGGATCAGGATACTCATGGTTCAGGATAGGCATACCTTTAAATGCATCTACTCATTTATTTTTCCAAATTGCAACTATACAAAATTCAATTAAGTTTCTAACCATCTAATGCATAATGAATTTCATAAAAGAACCTTTACTTTTATTTTCCCCTCTCAAGTTCCCTTAGAGAGTCATCCATATTTTGCTACTTAGATCAAGGCTTAACTTCAATCAAATTCATTCATGTTTTAAAGCATTAAAGTCCCATACCCTTAACCTTTAAAACAATCATTCCCTAAATCAAAGCCCCATAACTTCAATTCAAAGAATAAATCTACATCCTTTTTAATCCACAATTTCCAATCAACCAATTACTTTTTAAAGCATTAAAGTCCCATACCTTTAACCTTTAAAACAATCATTCCCTTCATTCCCTAAAGTGAAGCCCCATAACTTCAAATCAAATAATAAATCCACATCCCTTTTAAATTTAAAACTCCTAAGATAATCAACTTTAATCAAAGGGGTTTCTTTATTTTTTTTTAAATTAAAAGCCTTCATTAAATTCCATACAAATAAATCAAAGGTTCCTTTCTAATTAAAAGCCTTCAATAAATTTCATATAAATCAAAGGTCCTTTCTAATTAAAAACCTTTAATAAAATCCATATAAATCAAAGGTCCTTTCTAATTAAAAACCTTTAAAGAAATTTCATATAAACTAAAGGTTCTTTCTAATTAAAAGCCTTTAATAAAATCCATATAAATCAAAGGTCCTTTCTAATTAAAAACCTTTAAAGAAATTTCATATAAACTAAAGGTTCTTTCTAATTAAAAGCCTTTAATAAAATCCATATAAATCAAAGGTCCTTTCTAATTAAAAACCTTTAAAAAATTTCATATAAATCAAAGGTCCTTTCTAATTAAAAACCTTTAAATAAATTTCATATAAACTAAAGGTTCTTTCTAATTAAAAGCCTTTAATAAATTTCATATAAATCAAAGGTCCTTTCTAATTAAAAACCTTTAATAAAATTTCATATAAATCAAAGGTCCTTTCTAATTAAAAACCTTTAAAGAAATTCATATTAACTAAAGATTCTTTCTAATTAAAAACCTTTAATAAATTTCATATAAATCAAAGGTCCTTTCTAATTAAAAACCTTTAATAAATTTCAATAACCTTTTTAATGAAATATTTATAAAACTAAGGTTCCTTTCTAAATAAAACCTTACACAACACCTTCACAAGATAGAGTCTACAACCTCTACGAATACCTGGCATTCAAGCAGATAGAAGATGGTATTGCTCTTACCTCTACCTTAACAGAGTTCCCACTCTTGGAGCACAATGCTCTCCATTACTCAGTGCTATCGACTCCACAATGCTCTCGGACACCCATTGCCCTTGAGCCCCACAATGCTCCCTTCAACATGTCATGGTTTCAACCATGCACAACGCTCATTTATCAAGAGCACTCTGGTTTTCACTAAAGCATACTCTGACTTCACCCAAAACACACCCAAGTTTCACTAAAGCATCCTCTAGCTTCACTAAAACACACTCATGATTCACTAAAGCAATCCTATGGTTTTACAACGCTTACCAAAACATATAGTGATTTCTTAAAACACCCAACGCTCCTCAAAACATATGGTGGTTTCTTAAAACACACAGTGCCTTTCTTTAAAACATATGGTGGTTTCCTAAAACACACAACACCTTTCCTTGGAACATATGGTGGTTTCCTAAATACACAACCCATTAAAATATGGTGGCTTCTTACCTTACCAAGACATATGGTGGCTTCTTAAAAACACACAACACCTTACTTTAAAACATATGGTGGTTTCTTAAAACACACAACCTTATAAACATATGGTGGCTTCTTAAAAATGCACAGTGCCATTAAAACATATGGTGGCTTCTTAAAAACAATACCTTACCAGACATATGGTGGCTTCTTAAAACAACCTTACCGACATATGGTGGCTTCTTAAAAACATGCAGCACCTTACCAAAATATGGTGGCTTCTTAAAAACTTACAACACCTTACCAAAATATGGTGGCTTCTTAAAAACACACAGCCTTACCAAGATATTTGGTGGCTTCTTAAAAATGCACATAGCCTTACCAAGACATATGGTGGCTTCTTAAAAATGCACAACACCTTACCAAGACATATGGTGGCTTCTTAAAAATACACAATGCCATTACCAAGACATATGGTGGCTTCTTAAAAACATACAATACCTTACAAACATATGGTGGCTTCTTAAAAACATACAGTGCCATTACCAACATATGGTGGCTTCTTAAAAACATACAACGCCTTACCAAGACATATGGTGGCTTCTTAAAAACATACAATGCCTTACCAAGACATATGGTGGCTTCTTAAAAACATACACTTGTAGTGCTCTACAAACCCAGATGTAGGTGGTTTCCATCCTTACCAAAGACCTCTCATGCTACAGGGAGTATAACCGTTCATTTTCCACCAAAACAATGCATGCAATTAAATAGGTTAAAGCATAAACATTCCAACCTTAATCCTTCTATGGTTGGAACTTGGTGGCATCTCGGTTCTCTCTCTCTCCCTTGCTTGTGGTGCATTTCCTTCCTCTACTTCCACTGGTCTGCGTCCTCCTTCTTCCTTGCATTATCTTCTCCTTCTTTTTTCTTCTCCTTGTCCCTAGCACCTTACGTGCCTCTCCGCCTAGGTGGCCCGTCCGCCGTCCTCTCGAATCCCGAGCCCCTACCTTCAATGCACCGTCCCCTATCCTCTATGCCTTTCCTCCCATAATTCCCATATTTGGAAATTAGTAGCCTTAGGCTACTTCATAGGTTTTACTCTATAGGGAAAGGGATAATGACGTCTTCTTAAAAATGAATGATGGCTCTTTTAATTTAAAATATCATTCTTTTGATATTTACCAACATTAAAATATATATATCTTTTAATTACACAATTTCATTATTGTGTTTTTTTTCTTTTTAATAAAAGATATCTATTATTACACACATATATAATAATTATTTTTTTAAAATGAATTCTCTTTCATTTATTTCAATTAATTAAAGTCTTTTAATGAATTCTCAATTATCATTAAAAAGAACACTTTTAATTAATTTAAAAGAAAATTCATTTGTTAATTGCATTGAAGTTTACTAATGAGCTCCAATGAGCCAAACATTATTTAATTAAAACTTCATCAATTAATTTAAAGAAATATTTATCCGGCATATAAATTTAATTTGCTTTCCTTCATAAGAGTTATGTTCTATTTTCACTTCAACATGGCAGTTTAATTTATGCATCTATATACATCTTGCGATTGTTCTCCTATAGAAACCCCAATCATTAAACTACTCAAGCCATGATGCAGTAGAGAGAAAACAAATTTACACAACAACAAAGAGGGAGTCTTTCCATCAACCCAATCACCTATCTTAGCTAGATATTTTATGATAGCTACTAGGCTATCAACTAAAGCTCAAGGTGATCAATCATCGATGATTATCCCTTCCGTCAATGCATGCCTATATGAAGGTATCTATCCATGTTACCTCCGAGTACCTTAATCATCATTTTCCCTGATCTTTGGTACCCTCATTTTTGGTGGGTGATTTTGCCTGTTCCACCTACGAGTGCACCTGATCCTGCACACTTGGCAATATGTTAGCGATATCACACCATTATAAATCAACTAAACATCATATAGTTGGTTCAATTGTTCAAACTAGGTATCACCACATCATAGGTTAATACATTGTTTTCTTGTGCCATAAAGTCAGCTAGGGAGGGTCATGACAGAGCACAATGAAGAAAGTAGAAAAGAAGACCTCAAGTTCTAGAACCAGGATGAAGACCATATTAAAGACTAAATTCATCAATAATCAAATAATGTAATACATGGGGGTGTTGGAATATATTACTTATTTGGTACATGCCAATGTACCACCTTGGGTACATCCTTAGATTATAAGTTTATCTTATATTAGGATTTTAGTATTTACTTTATGCAATGCAATAAATGTACAAGTGTTAGAATGTGTACAGTACTTGATGATGTAAATGTGCATGTAGTCCACATGTCCATGAGTCATAGAATAGGAATATGAAGAGTCATAGGTAGGTGAAAGGTCAAGAGACATATCTCTTTATATATAGGCCTTTGATAGAGTGATAGAGGAGAGAGTGAGCATATAGAATTGTAGAGAATAGATATCAAAATAGAAAGTAGATACAATGTAGAGCATGTATGAATACGAGTGTTTGAGACCTCCATTATACACATTGTAATATTTTTTGTGAGAATTCATTAATGTTTTGTTGCAAAAGTTCCTCATTAGTTTTTATTGCATATTATATTACCATTATCATATAGTTAATATTGGTTGTTCATTTTAGTTCTTGTGGTTGGATTTCCTTTAATATATAGCATCAAAAGATAACATATTACTTGATTACCTCCATAAAATAATTCTATGTGAACACTACTTCATCTTCATTCTCCTCCATAACCTTATTATAATGTGCTTCCCATGAATGTTGAATAGGTAATGAATCTTTCAAGAGTGAAAAAGTGATTTTATCATTATTAATGAAACTATCTATACAATGAAGATAAAATATCTAACCAATTTTCTAGGGGATCAACATGAATTTTTCTTTAAAATTAGGAATATCAAAATTCACCCTCACTTTAAAAGGTGTGGGAAACCTGAATGATGCTAGCACAACAAAATATTTTGTAGAGAATGTTACATGATTTGTAGTAGGGATTCATTAAAGAATTTAATAAAATTGGATGATCCTCTTATTCCTTTGTTTCATGAGGGATTTAGTTATCATATCATTGAAATAATTGATTGTCTTGATGTTATCCATTCTAGTTCCTAGCTTAGATTATTTGGAATAATAAGGCAGGTAATCATATGGATCTTTTATCTAAGGCACAAATTTTTAGTATCCTATTCTTGTATTTATGCACATACACTCAAAGATAAATCACTCTTATACCATTGATTTGAGTCTCAACATTTTGAGTTAATGAAAATTAATAAAGAGTGCACTTTAAAAATAACTAAGTATAATAAACCACAATACAATCAATATTAGAATTGTAAAATGAAAATATTGATTAGAAAATAGAGTACAATTGAAGTATTTTTTAAGAAGAGATGTGAGGTTATAACATTGCATGCAATACTCATGCTTTCTATAATTAGGGGTGCACCTATATTTACATAATAATTGGTGTATTGTAAATCCACCGTATTGAACATAAAAATTCACCCATATGGAAATATGTTGGCTCACCTACCATGACTTAGAAGGTCACCAATGTGGTGATTCATTTTCCATGAGTTGCAAAGTGAATATTAAATGAAATTACATACATATGACTTGTCATTTCCTATGTTATCTTCTACTAATGTGTCAACATGGGTAGAGATGCATTTTGACTATACAAGTTTCAAAATAGAAAATTACTAATTTTAGTAAATATTTTGTTTTGTATTTTTTAGGGCCTTTAAAATATATTTTATACAAATTTGCTAGCAACTCTGTCTATGATAGATTTGTTTGCTAAAATTGTTATTCTAAATCTAATATTTACAATGTTGCTTGAATGGATAAAAATTTATTCCCAAGCACAAATTTATGACCTTGATAGTGTGGTTAGGATAAAAATATATATTTTTAAGATTTTTAGGCACAAAGACACACCCCAAATATGTTACATGCCTATATTAGTGAGGATATCACTAGGTCCAATATATTTGCTATAGAAATATTTATTTATGCATTCATATTTTCTCACTTGATACTCAATCCAATATCTTATTTTTTTCTAGTTTGATGGATGCCTTTGTTTTAGGATTGAGTGTTTTGAGGTTCTTTAAAAACCTCAATTTTATTTTACAAAATTTTAGAAAAAATGTTTCCTTTGCTCTTCTAGCATTTTTTTTCAAGTAGCAACACGTATGAGAGGACAATCTACATAGCTCTTCAAAGAAGAAGAAAATAAGATTTGAACACCTCCCCATAGACCTTTAATGCCAATAAATTGATGGATAGACTTCCATGCATGGCAAGGACCTCCAAGCCAGTTGCAAAGTTGTTACAATGGTCTAACAAGTTTTTTTTAATAGGAAAGAGAGCATGGCCTAATTAATTATGTTTAAAAAAAAGTTTGTATTGGGAAAATTGTGATAGATATAAATTAACTATTAGTGTTTTTTGATTCTTTGTGAAATTTCATAGGGTCCTAATTCAACACTTTTTCTCATTTTGCTTCTAGGTACATGTTTATTTGTGTCAAAAAATTACCCTCTTTCCCTATAGACTTTAATACTTTGAATTTAAAATTATGGAATATTACAAGAAATATTTTAAAGGGTATGAGTAGGGGCATGTGCATGCATCATGATGACACAATGTTGACCATGAGAGAGAAAAAGTGGTAGAGAAGAGATATAGCACATAATGCAAAATTTAATTTAACAAAGAAGAAGGCATTAGTCAAAGTGGTAGTGCTTTGTATTTATATTGATTCCTTAGCCCAACTAGATAGGGGATTATCCCCTAGTCATTGGTATCTTAGACATATAAGAGTAAAATCAAATGCCCTCATGTCTTTTTATGAGAATGATGATGTTAATCCCCTAGTCAATTGCATAAAAATACATATAATATGGTATTGTGTGATGATGTGGTAGTCCTCAATGACATGGTATTAAGTAATTTCATATCACATGTAGACAATATCATCCTCTTTTTTATTGCATATGTTAATGTGGTACCTTATGATGACATTGTATACTATGATATCATGGCACCTTGTGATGATATAAAACCTTGATGACTTGGAACCCTATGATATGGTAGTTAATGTTGATGTGATAGCTAATTGCATGGCATTTATTAGTGTACTTCATGATATCATACTCAATTATATGGTGTTTGCTAACATGGCATGTCATGATATGATTTATTCTAACATGACAAGGGCTAACATGTTAAAGGATGACATAGTAGAAAGGATTCCATATAATAAGTATAAATATGGGTTCAACCAATCATATTTCACCAAGTCATCAAAACCATTATCCAAGTAGTCACATAGTCAATAGTAGACTTGGAAAAGCATAAATTTCATAGTGAATCCAAGTGTGACAAGTGGAAAATTTTATTTCATAAGTTTTAAATTAAAATAAATCACAATAAATGGCATGATTTGGTTCACTAGGATATTACCCAATGCCTACAAAACCACTACCTAGTTGACACTCCATAACATAGACCAATGACATGTGGTGGAATTTGATTAATTGGTTCTTTATCTTGTGATTGCCTAGTTGGAATTCCCTTAGCCACTCACACAATTATGTATGGAAACCTCCCATTTTCTACAACAATTGAAATAGTTTTTGTGTATTTCAAGGTTTTGGAGGATTTTTTTAATTTTAGGGCCAAACTTTTGAGGACCGTAACTTTTGTATATGAGAATATTTTGAAGCCCATTTATTTTTAAATCAATTTTTTTTTTATATATTTGTATTGGTAGTGTTGTTTATGGTCACAAATACATGTAATATTTTGTATTTGTATAGGAAAGTTATGAATCAACATGTGCCCTTGTGAAATGGTTGTAATACCACTTGAAAAAAATAATAATAATAATCTTTGCTTGAAAGGGATTGCTCAAATATGTGAATGAGAAGATTCTAGAGATTGATTTTTTTAAACTAAAGTAATTGTTTAGTGTATAATAAGGATGATACTCTTGGCCTGATATTCATGTTAACAATATCTATGATACTCATGTTTATGGATCCCAAGTTATTTCTTAATAAATTTTAATAACTTAATGATAATATTGATTCCACACATACCAATAGATTAGAGGTTGAGCTTGGTACTTTAGCTATAAATTATTTTTATGCCATTGGTGAATAGATTAGTCCATTCAAGAATTTGGAAGATGATATGAACAATACTAGAGGAATTTTTAAAAATAAATAGAAGGAAGCTAAAAATTCTTTCAAAAATTCAATTTGTAAATATTTTACGAAGGAAGAACACAAAGTAAACTTTTATGAGGTATGCATTAAGAAGCCTGAGAAATAAATCAAAAGGGTATTCTTTATGCTACTCTCTTCTATGATTAGTGTAAGGATAATCATGATGGTGAAACCTTAAAAGCACATGTAGTTGTTCATTTAACATATTGGACATCAAATTGTTTTAACAAGTGGATTGCAGATTCAAGGGTAACTTGATAAATGACCTAGCATGAACACCTTCTACATGATTATCACACATAATATTATAGAAATCATGTCATCATTAGAGATGATTCATCCTTACACATAGCTAGAAGTGGTGATTTTAGTATTGGTTCTTCCTCATTTGATGAGGCTCTTGATGTTCAAAATGTAGGCACCCATGTTTTGTCTATATATCACATCACCTAGATAAATAAGAAAGAGGAATTTAACCTGGGTAATGGGTGATCAAGGATATTAATGTTGGATTCAATACAACTATTTTAGAAATTTTTCATAGCTAAAATTAGATGTACAATCTATAGAAGAGACTAAATACTCCTACTTCATACTCTCAAAAGAGAAATTATGTGGCTATGGTAGTTTTAAACACCCAAAAGTCACACATTGTTTTTTCTTCCATCATCATGGCTGATCATTTTGAAAAGTTCATACAATTTGCATATATTGATCTCAAAATACTATTCATTAATCAAAATCACTATTCATAAGCCCCCTTGGGCCACCTAAACCCTTTCCTATGATTAAATATAGGTCCTCATGTAACCACCAACATGACTCAACATTATTTAATATCTACCTTTGTGAAAGGTCACTTTATGGTCAAACTTTGCCCCATGGTCAATCTGATTCATGGCCACCTCACCTAGTCTACTATTTGACTAGCCTAGCCTCCACCTCACCCATTTAACCCTAGCTAAACCTATGGTCAACATAATCAGGGTTAACTCTAACCCTTGCTCCACACATATCCTTGTGTGCATTTAGGGCCTTAAATACCATTTGGATACTTTTGTGTCCCAAAGCATGGGAGATATGGTGAGTCACACTCCACCTCACCCAAAATTCAACATTTAACCTAGGGTCAACCTAACCCTGGTTAAATCTAACTCTTGCTCCATTTCAAATTCTCATGTTTTTTTGAATTCATAAATGACTTTTGAAGACTTCTTGGTTTTCAAAGCATGGGCAAGGATGAATCACCTTCCACCCCATTCAAGTCAACATATAACCCACATTTAATCTTACAACAATTAGGGTTTAACCCCAAATCCATTTCACATCATCATGCTCATTTATGACATGTAGGTGGGTGAGGGATTCTCTCACCCAAATATGTTTATGGGGTATGCCACTTCAAGGGACACATTGTAGGGGACACATCATAGGGGACACCTTAGCCCCTCTAACCTTGCCAAATTCTATAAATAGAGGGTCATATCCTCCATATCAAAAGGAACACTCATTCACATATCCAGACTCTACTAGAATTGGCCTAGAAAACCAATTGCACTAAACCATAATCATAATAACTCACCATCCATTTTTTGTAAACATCCCTTTTTGTCTTGTAGGTTGCCATTAAATTACAAGTTTTGGAGGTGGTTCAACAAGGATTAAAGGATATAACTACATCAACAGGACCTCCACATCATCAATTTTTGTTTCTAGAAAAAAACTCACATTTGCATAGATGTGTATGAATCTCAAGGTGCTATCAGATTTGCAAAGATGTGTGTGAATCAACCAATTCCACCCTCATTGTTTTGGTCATAACTCCCTCATCCAAACTCATATTTTCCTAAAATTTTGAGGTTAGCTTCCTGAAAAACAAATGGTGGTTCCAAAATATTTTAAGCCTATTTGGAATAAAATGGACTTGATTTTTATTTGCATATATATGTGCAAATCATGAGGCGTATCATATTCACATAGATGTGTGTGAGTCCTTGGGTTAGCAAGTTTCTCTAATCCAAAAGCCTCCCAAAGATCCCAAAACTAGGTAAGTACTCTTGTTTTTCTTGTTTCTAATCATTTGTGCACTTTTAATTATGCCTTAAGCTTAAATTAGGAGTTTTTTTACTATAAACATGAGGGGTTTGATCAAGATAGACTCCCAAATTTTCTAACCCATTTTTGCAGGTCTCACAAGTCTTGAGGAGAGGTTTAATTGATAGTGGCACATTAGAAAGAAGCCTACTCACATCGAGGAAGACAAGAAGACACTAGAGAAAACCAATTGTTTATAAATTGATAATAAAGGGGGTTACAAGATTTTTCCTTTTACAAAAATACCTTTGAGGGCTACAAAATGGGATCTTCCACAAGGGAAGCACTTATTCAATCAAATTAGTCAATAGTTGCTTAAGTTTCTTCTTGTATTACTTGATGTAAGTGGGCTTCTTTCTCATGGGCCACTATTGGTTGAACCTATCCTCAAGATCTATGACACCTACAAAAATAGGTTAGAACATGTGGGGGCCTGTATTAATCAAACCCTCATGTTTATAGATAAAAGACTCCTAAATTAAGCTTAAAGCATAATTAAAAGTGTATAAATGATGAGAAACAAGAAAAAAATAGTACTTACCTAGTTTGAGGAGATCTATAAGGATTTTGTCTTAGAGAACCTTGTTGACCTCAGGATTCACACACATCTATGCAAATATGATAGGCCTTAGGATTTGCACACATCGATGCAAATAAAAATTAGGTATATATTGATCCAAATGGACTAAAAATATTTGATAACCTTCCTTTGGTTGTTAGGAAGCTACCCTAAAAATTGCATGGAAATCCAAGTTTGGATGAGGAAGTTATGACCAAAATAGTGAGGGTGGGTCTATCTAGATTTGTACACATCTGTGCGAATCTGACAGTGCCTCGATATTCATACACATCTGTGTGAATCTGAGTTTGTTTTCTAGAAACTAAAATTTATGATGTGGAGGTCCCTTTGAAGTAGTTTTAGCTTTTTATCTTCCCTGAGCCACCTCTAAAACCTATAATTTTATGGTAACCTACAATACAATAGGGGATGTTGACAAGGGATTCATGTGGGTCTCCATGTGGCGGTGGATTGTGAGTGATTTTTGTGGTCTAGGCTAGTTTCAATAGAGTTTGGGTATATGAAAAATATTATTTTTAGATAGAGGAAATGGACCTCTATTTATAGATTTTGGTAAGGTTAGGGGGGCCTAATGTGTCTCTTGAGGTGTCCCCATGAGATGTCCCTTGAAAGGTGTCCCTTGATGTGGCATACCCCATAAGTGCAATTGGGTGATAGAATCCCTCACCCACCTACATGTCATAAATGAGCATGGTGATGTGGAGTGGAGTTGGGGTTAAAACCTAACTACAATAAGGTTAATCGTTGGTTAGTTGTTGATTTGTATGAGGTGGAAGGTGAGTCATCATTTCCCATGCCTTGAAAACTAAGAAGTATTCAAAATTAATTTATGAATTCAAACAAATATGGGGAATTGAAATGGATTAAGAGTTAGATTTAACTAGGGTTAGGTTAAATCTAGGTTAAATGTTGACTTTTGGGTGAGGTGGAGTGTGACTTACCATGTCTCCCATGCTTTGGGACACAAAAGTATCCTATTAGCTTTTGATGGTAGAAGCCAAGGGAGAATACAATCACAAGATATGAAATATGCAAAAATATAAAATGCTAAAATATGATATTAAATGAAAGTGACAAAAATGATACAATGCAATATGGAGGAAGTTAACACTCTATAACTAATACTAAAGAACTACATTGTATCCCATCACCAATCTATATGGTGATCCACACAGTATACCTGCTACTACATACAACGATATATAATCACTCACTATGAGGCCTTTTATATAGAAATATGGATTGCTTGGTCAATACTCTACCTAGTTGTACAAGGAGACACCTTGCACATTTACAACTTGCACATAGACGCTTGTGCATTTAATATATTACTTGAAGTAATTATATAACTATCCCATAAAATAATCTACTACTATAGTTATGTACCAAGGGTGGTACATTTACATAACCCAAATGATGTAATATACTCTAACACCCCCTGTATTACATTATTTGGGTATTGAAGACTTTAGTCTTTAATATGGATTTTCTTCTCTTGAATAGTCTTTGGCTTGCACGATATGCTTCCTTGGTTTTATTCCTCCTCTTCTTATTTAGCCTTTAGTTTAGATCCTATTTCTATACTTTCATAAGTGGTTGTACTGCTATCTGATTCCTGTAAAGGTAATTTTCCTTCTTTGTCCTTGTTGTGTACAAAGGCTTCTGAAAAATACTCAAATAATTATGATAAGATCTTGAATTAGTAGAACTTGAAGTACCAATATTGCATGAGGATTGAAATATCTTTTCTAAGTATGATTCACTCAATTATATTTTCCTTTTAAGAGCTTCTATCAATCCTTTTAGTTTTGCATTCTCATTCTTGTAGCATTTGTATGTGAGTAGTGTCATATATAATATGCTTAAAAAATCTAAAGAAAGTAGAATGTCATCCGTACAATTTTTAACTGCTTCATTGAGTTGATCTTGTATATAATTTTTCATGGTATCAAAGTCATCGTCTAAAGCTTTACTATGAATTATTTTTTAATTAAGATATAAATATGCTTCACCCTTTATAATTATATTCATGATTCCAATTTTCTAGAACTTTATTTTTCCTTTCTAAAGGGGTTATTCATGTTATTATTTGTTGTATTCTTGGAGGTATAAATCCTTATATATTCTAGGTTATGTAGTGTTTTGGTAGTGCCTATATTTTGTGGTCTACATTATAACTCCCTAGTTAAGAGTATATGAATTCAAGTTTTGGCTTTTATAGAATTATTTATTCCTCCCTACTTTAGAGAAGTGAACTAATTTGATAAAACGTTTCTTAGAATTAGGTTTTGTAGGATTTCTTATATCTCCCTAATTTTTAATTCACATTCTAAGTTGATTTTATAATGATTTTTAAGTTATAATAATCAAATTTTAATTTTGTCTTATCTATCCCAATGAAGTATCATTGCCATCTACTTCCCCGTCACGTGCTCAGTCCTAAGATATTAATCAATCTTATCGATGTTGTCATCATGTTTTTTCATGTCTCATCCAATTTAAGTGACCCTCTTAGCCTTGGTTTGTGGAATATGTTTGGTAACCCTAGTGTGAGAAGTGGTGCCACCTTAGCCTCTCACATGCACAACCACAAAATTATGCTTGATTCCCATGACATGACTATTTGTGCCACCTCAAAATATTTTTGCAAATCCACCACCTTGAGTGCTTATCCTTTACAAAATTATGTTTTACCTTGTTCTACCATCACTAGCCATGCCCTCTTGCTTCCTTTCCATTGTAAAAATTGGGCTCCATTTTTTGGCACAAAACTCAAGCAACATCATCCTTTGAACTCTGCTACGGTCCATATAAAATCTTCTCCCATATTCTTCGGCATGCAATATAAGTAGATTTTTAAGTACCACATTTACCCAAGGCTCAATCTCACTGTTTATCTTCATGTCATTATCTCCCACACAAATTATCACATCCCCCATTCCTGATCCTCCATGGCTCTCCTTGAGCCCTCAGTGCTTCTGATAAACCCCATCATTGAAGACATCCTTAAGAATAAAAATTTCCTTCCTTTCCTCCAGAATTTCATTGGAAATGATAAATAAGTCTCCAAAAAATCATTAATACCTGGAACGGTGGCCATGTTACTATCAGAGCCCTCGACTTTCTAATCGTCGTTTGTATGTTGGCTGAGGTTATGGGGTTCCCAATTGACAATAAAATCATCTGATGCAACAAACACACCATGGTGATAGAACTGTAGTACTTCCTTAACAAAGGTAAGGACTTGATTACTATTTATGGAGGAATCAAAAGAACAAAACTTCCTTTTTTGGTCCATTCGGGATCATCCCCTATGGATATCCAAGTTTGGCGGTGTGTTTTTGTGTAAGGCTGGACCCATATTGTGGGCTGCCCTCTATTTTTGCCTTTGGGTATAAAGTTTTGATATTTTTTTCTTTATTGTAATAAGGTTTTGGGGCTTCTTTAAAAACCCACTATCAATGAAATTCCCTTTTACCAAAAAAAAAAAAGTATGCTTTAATAGTTAGATTTATTTTTGTCTCCTTAGAATGAGTATGAGACAATTTTCACCAATTAATTCCAACTCTATATGTAGGAAATTAATTTGCTTCTCTTTCCAATAGATTAATTTTCTAAATTCCAATTATATGTATATAGTAGTATGCCTTATATCTCCCTACTTTGTGGAATATTAGAAAATAATGATATTTACAATTTAATTAATGATTTAATCAAGGTTGACAACCTTATATCTCCTACTTGAATATTGCAAATATTATGTATATGCACCTCAATGATTAATTTTCTAAAATATAAATTTTCTTTATTATCTACTATTGCTTTGGCTGAATTTGTATTATCTAATGGAATAGTAAATGTTATAAAAATCACCTTATATATCCTTTAATAAAAGAAATTAAATAACCTTAGTGATATGGGCACACAACATACCTTTGTATGAGCTTCCTTCAGCATATATTTTGTAGTACTGTATTCACTCTTCGATGTGCCTTGAATGGCAATGATATTTCTTGGTGTCATTGAGAATTTAATGCTCCTTCATTAATTGGTGCTTTTTTTAATCTTCCACCTCCTTGTGTGGACTTTTGACCTTACTGAGTGTCAAATTCTAGCACTCAATTTCTATGACTTGAATGCACTCTTACATAGTGCTTGCTATGAACATGCTTCCACACCTTGTAGATTTGACTACATACCTTTAATTATGCTATCTTTCTCCAATAATACACACTATTAAATAATTAAAATGACTTCCTCCTTATGACAAGTGGAACTTTGGAGTTACACTATGGTGAGCGTTGAGACATGAGCTCTTCTAATGCTCATTTTCTTGTGCAATTATGGTTGGGTATTCGTAACCTTAAATAATAGCTAATGCTTGAGTAAATTTCCAATTTTGTAACCAAATATACCTTAAAAATTCTTATTTAAACATATGTTTAGTAATATGAGCACACTAGGAAGGAAAATTTCAAGTGGCACTTAGGGTTTTTGCATGTAAGTATTTATTCAACCTATATTTCTTACCTCTTCTTTTACCAGCCAGTGCTTCAATATCTTTTCTCCAACACCTTCTTTCAATCCAATGTATTTCCTATATAGGTAGCTCCAGCTAAGATGATGAGAATTTCTATGATGTTCTTTTTCACTCCAATGGTGACTCTAGCTAGGATGATGAGCAATGCTTTGGTGGAGTTTTGATATAATCCAATAGTGGCTTCAAGCTAGGATGATGAGCAACGCTTTGATGGAATTTTGAGATACTCCAATGGTGGCTTTGAGCTCTCCTTTTAGATGAACATCTATCTCTTGGGTATTGCTCCCTTTTTTTACCCTTATGCTTTAATCTTCTTCTAATTTCAAGCTACTATTATTCTACCTTTGTAGATGACAACTCCTTCCTTGTGCTTTGTTGTGTATTCTTGTAGGTTTCTCGTTGTGATTATCCACAACTGTGGGTGATATGAGCTTTGTGAAGGCTCTTTTGACCTTGCTTAGATAGTGCTCCTTTATGACCACTTATAAGATGATCCTTGCTTGTGAAGAATGTGTATTTATGACACTTAGTCTCTATCCTTTTTGCTACATATAATAGGATATTATGGTGCAAGATTATGTAAATATAATTATAATAAAATACCTTTCTTTTGCACCTTCTTTTGTAAGCTTATCCTATTGGTTTTTATGGTGGCTTTTTTGTCCTAATCCTTGTAGTTGAGGTCTAATGCATGTTGTCTTCTTTTCTAGACAACTCTCTCCCTTGCTTGGTTAATCTAGTAATGTATCCAATCTAATAATCACATAGATAGTAATATTTTGAAGAAGTAATTTTTGCACTAATATTTTCTTAGTGCACCTCAAATATGAGACTCACAAAGTCTCTATTTGTAGCTTCTATCACTAATTTAATGGCTGCCTTCTTCTTCTCCACTCCTTGGAGGAATTTCAATATTCTTGGTGGCTTCTATAGACCACAATACCTTGCAGGTACTAAGTTTTGAATAGTGTCTTTAGACACTTTGATTATTTGCATATTTATGCCTTTGATCTTAACAAGCAATACACAAAATAACGCTTTGAGAATAACTAGTTAAATGAACAAATAGTATAGTGCAATGAACCAATAATATTTCCAATTTAATGCCCTTTAATAATATCACCTTATTGCTCATGTTAGTAAGCTCTCAAATTAGTTTTAAATGCACTAAACAATATTTGTAAATTTTAAGAGTAATTATAAAGAACCCTTAAAAATTTGCAATTCTTCAGTACAATTAGTTTGTAGGATATAGTCTTCTTGCTTTCTAGATAGGTAGATGATATATTTCTTTCTTTCAAAATACATTCAACTCCTATTTAATGTGAAAATAAATATCTTAAAAGAACTATATTTTCCACCTTCTTGAAGACTATAATATGAGATCTTCTTTTTGCAACTTTAATCCACTATGGTGCTTAATGAAATTTTGATAATCAACCCTAATTTAAAGTTCAACTAATTGCATCCAATATGCTTACCTTTAATGGCTTCTATAGATGATGTAGATCTTGGTATTTAGATTCACCATGTTTTTTCCTTTTTATGAATATCTTGATGAGTTGATTTACCAAATATCTTGTCTAGAATGGTGGTTGCTCATAGTTGTGAATGCTTCTAGTTTGCTACTTTGAAATTATATTAGATGGTTTGAACTTCTCCTTTATGATCTGGCCTAGAACTCTGAATTCTTGTAGCCAGTAATGCTATCTTGTTTTCTTTCCTTTAGTAGTCAATCTATTCACTAAATTTTTATCCTTATAGAACCCTTTTAGTAGTTTTTTGTGAATCAAAAAATCTTTATATGTGGCTTCTTTAGCTATGAAGGGTAATCTCCAAATCATCTTGGATTTAGGATGTTTCTTCTGTCTAATTTCTTCTTCAAACAGGGCTTTCTTCTCAATAATTTGAAGGCCTTGAGGTATTCAATATTCTTCTTTAGGATTTGGAACTCACCAAATTCTTCTCCTTTTGGGCTTATTGTTGGATGGTGATAATTGTCCCAAATATTTCACCATATTTTGTAGTGAATTTCTCCAACGACTTCTCCTCATAAATTATTTAATTTTTGTAATGAAACTCTCCAAGCCTTCTCCTTGTTTCTCCTTGAGACCTCTCTAAGATCTTACAGCTTCTATGGTCTTCTTGATGAGACCTTCCTTCAACCTTCAACCTCAAAAGTGTTGGCAATGAGATCATCTTGAATATCTAAGTTTTGTTGCTTCTTTGATCATAAGCAAGACTTTGCTAGTCCCTCTATATCTCTTCCAAGAATGGAATTTTTCCAATGAGATATTCTATGGATCTCTTCAGCTTCTTCTAGAATAGATCTTCAATCTGCTATTTCCAATGGGGTCTTTTCTTAGACCTTTTCAACTTCACTAGTTATTCTTGAAACTAGTGGTATGATTTATGTGATGAGTCCTAGTCCTCATAGTCTTGTGGAAAGACTCTAGCTAATATGTAATTCATAGTCTTCAATGGAGATAACCAATCTCCTATATTATCTTTGTCATAGAATCTTTCTTTTGCGTCTTATTTAGGTTCAAGGCTTCTATGGCTCTTTTTTGTAATAATGCTACTATGGTATTTTCTTCTACAATAAGGCTTCTATGGCGTTTTCTTCTACAATAAGGATTCTATGGCATTTTCTTCTACAATATGTAGTTCTACACCATGGCTTCCTTTACCTTCATTTTCCTCCAATAATACTTCTAAATATTTTCAATGATGAATCTTCACTAGTTGATTTATCAATCTAGTGGAATGAATGCGGAGTCCTAGTCTTCACAAGTTTTTTTGTAACTTTATGGAAATACTCTAGCCAAATGCAATCTAAAAAATTCTAGGAATAAGATTTGATTCTCCTCTAAATATATCTTGTAGCTCTACCTAATCCAATTGATCTATCATTTATCTGATACCACTATTTGATATTGATGGTAGAATCCAAGGGAGAATACAATCATATGATATAACATATGCAAAAATGTAAAAGGCTAAAATATACTAATAATGGAAAGTTACAAAATGATACAATACAATATGAAGTGAACACTCCAAAATTGATACTAAAGAATTACATTGTATCCCATCACCAATCTATATGGTGATCTGCACAGTACACCTACTACTATCTACAACAATATATAATCACTCACTATGAGGCCCTTTATATAGAAATATGGATTGCTTGGCCAACACTCTACCTAGTTGTACAAGGTACACCTTGCACTTAGAAACTTGTGCATTTATTATATTACTTGAATTAATTATCTAACTACCCTCTAAAGTAATCTACTACTATAGTTATGTACCAAGGGTGGTACATTTACATGACCCAAATTATGTAATATACTCTAACATCTCCAAATGGCATTTAAGGCTCTAAATGAACACAAGGATATGTGTGGAGCAATAGTTAGAGTTAAACCTTATTAGGTTGACCATTGGTTTATCTAGGGTCAAATGGGTGAGATGGAGACTAGGCTAGTCAAAGAGTAGACTAGGTGAGGTAGCCATGAATTAGATTTACCATGTGGTGGAGTTTGACCATAAAGTGACCTTTCATCAAGGTAGATATTAATCAAGGTTGAGTCATGATGATGGCTACATGAGGACCTAAATTTAATCATAGGAAAGGGCTTAGGTGGCCCAAGGGGGCTTATGAATAGAACTTTTGATTAATGAATAGTATTTTGAGATTAATATATATAAATTTTATGAACTT
Source organism: Wollemia nobilis (assembly GCA_028583015.1). Classification (NCBI taxonomy): domain Eukaryota; kingdom Viridiplantae; phylum Streptophyta; class Pinopsida; order Araucariales; family Araucariaceae; genus Wollemia; species Wollemia nobilis. Next base: position 4,687,405 of record JAQPPZ010016381.1, read on the forward strand.
CACAAATTGATCAGCCTTGATGATGGAATAAGTGGCAATGTGTGACTTTTGGGTGTCTACATTTTACCCTTTTTGTATTACATTGTGTGAAGACACGGTGTAGTGAAAAAACTTTTGAAACTAGATTGGTGATTTGATTTTTAAGAAGAAGATGAATTTGAATCAAGAATGATTTGTTATTGATCATGAGAGATGTGAAATGATAATAGATGGTTGTGGTTGATTATGATATTTGTAATGAAAAATGATTATTTTGAGAGAGGAAACAGTAGATCATCTTGTTTCATGATCAATGTAAGATTCCCAACTTGTAGAGGGGATAAATGCTTTTAAAACTTTACCTTTGATGAATTTTTGAGCTTGATTTGATTTAGTAAGTTATTCAACCCTTGGTAGGTTTTTATCAGGTGCTTCATTTATAAGTGATATTATGACTATCACTTTGAGCAAGGGAATCCATGATTAACTTACAGAATTAGGCATTGGACCTACCAAATGTTTATTTGAATTGGAGGTTTGTTGAGAAGAGAATTTTTACTTTTTGTTTGCCCCAGCAAAGGAGGGCTTGAGATAATCTCTAGAAAATATTATTGGATAGATGCAATTTACAATATTGATTATTTTATTGTTGATCATACACAAGGTAAATTTTGTATATTTTATGTCTACCCCCTCAAGCAGTAATTTTATGGGTGAAGAAGTAGAGAAAAATGATTAATATTTTTATAAGAATGTCATTAGATGAGCATATAGTGGTTAGGGATGATAAAAATGATGAGTGATTGTGGTTGGTTATGATATTATGTTGAACCATGATGATTGCTTTGAGGGAGAATATATAGGATTTTATCACTTCATGATCAATGAAAGATGACCGATTATGGAAGGGATGAATGTATTTAAAACTTTACCTTTGATAATATTTTGAGCTTGATTTGATTTGGTTAGCTGATAAACAACAGATAGGTCATAATCATGATTGCTTTAGTGGGTTCGTCGATGTTCTAGAGATAGTATGAGTAAACCTATATCTACTAGCATATAGCATACCAAATCTGATTGAATTGAAGTTTTTTTGAGAAGAGAAATTATGTTTTTGTTTACCCCAACAAATGAGGGCTTATGATAGTCTTAGGTAAAGTTCTTGAAAAAATGCAATTTCTAAGATTGAGTGTTTGATTATTGATAATGAATAAGGTGGATTTCATATATTTGATGTCTACCCCCTCAAGTGATTATTTTATGGTGATAGAAGTGGAATACGATGACGAATCGATTAAAAATAAAACAAATGTGGTGGAATTGTTTAAAGAAAATGAAATATATTGATACATATAGTAATGGAAATGCATGAGGGTGCTAATGGAGGTGGAAAAATCATATTAACACAAATTTGTGTGAATCTTATGGACCTCAATATTCACACACATCTGTGTGAATCTAACTGTGTGACCCATGTATAGTTTTTTTTTAGTTTGGGAGACCAATTGATGTCATATTGGACAAAACGTATACCATTGGTAAGATTTTTTGAGCCTGATCCAATAGTGGTGGTTTTGAGAAATTTGGAGAATATATAATGGGGAGAAATTTGGTTCAAATATGATCCTAATTTTAGAAGTGATGAATGCACAATTTCAGGTCTTTTGGAAGGGAGAGTTGGCTTGATTGATTAGAGGGTCAATGTATGAGGATGAATTGATGTATGGGAGGGAATATTGGGAGAGCCAGGTCTCAAGATGGATGGTGGAGAGAGGCTCTCTAGTAATAGAGAGGGATGAAGTGCACGTGGTAGTATTATCCAAGAGAGATAGAGTCATAAAAGAGATTGCTCAAAAGAGAGTTATGGCTAAGATGGCAAGCTTTCCAGAGGAGATGGAGCATTCGAGGGTATAGGGTGTGGAGGTACAAAGTGTATAGTGACTACAGGGTGACTTAGAGGTTATGTATACCCAAGAGAGCATGAAGAGAACTCAGCTGGAGTATGAGTTTATCGGATAGGGCTTTTCCTTGCCATTATATTTTGAGTCATAATCTTGCTCTCAATCCCATACATAGTTGTGGTAAAGTTAGAGGAGTGTACCATTAATGGATTCAATGGTTTGATTAGTGGTGAAGCCTATAGCATCATAGGTAGAGGGATATTCTTGTAGCATCATAATGGTTTTATTGAATTAACTAAAAATGATCGAATCATAGAAATATTTCCCTTACCCTGTATCCTAAAAAGAGGATTAGACACCACAACATTTGCACTAACACATGTGTGTTTAACTCTTTATTTGTTCTTTGAAAGGTGGATATGTATGCATGTGGAAATGAAACAAGACCTGTTTGCATGTATGCATGTATAATGGTCATATGCACTCTATTTGTAATATGAAATAAGACATAAGATGTACTGAAAATTATGGGAATATGATTGTATCAAGCATGTAACTAGTTGTGCATAAACTAATGCAACTTAGCTTTTCATTGCTAAAAAATAACCATACAATATTTCCCCAAGATGATATGCACAACACAAAGGCAACTAAAAAACAAGTGAAGCTCTATTGGTGAAGATGAATGTGAAGTGAAGTTGCCAATGTTTAGTGGTATCAACATGAATGATGGATGTGGATTATGATGGAAAAACATTGAAAATGCACATGTGAAATGGATGAAAATAAGTAAGAGAAGGAGAAGGGGAAAGGAAAAATAGAAGAAAGAAGAGAAGAAAGAAAGGAATGTAACTCATCAAAGGTATGTAGCCACTCAAAGCGTGACCATAAAATATTAACAAGGAACAAAAATAAGTAGAGGGAAGAAGGGAAGAGAAGAATATAGGACCAAATAAATGTATGTGGCCATGAAGAATTGAAATTCACGATATCACCTTAAGGGCACTTACTTGCAATATATATCAATTTTAAAGCATTCAAAAGGAAAGATGATATAAGCTTATAATATAGTGAAATGAAACATCATAGGAAATATAAATTATCAAAATTCTCTCTCTATTCATTTATAAATGGCTTAAAAACCAGATTACAAGACATCCCCTTGAGGGCTTTACAAATTTGATACATTTCATTACAATTTTTCCAAGGGATCTAGTCCCTTGGAAGGAATCCTTTAAGGTGATAAATAATTCTTTTGGTGAATTACTACTTCCCGCACTCGAGAGCTATTTTTGGGCTGATAAGCTTGTGCCTCATTAGCTCCTCCTCTTGCCTAGCATTCCTATTCCTGAAGACAAGGTATTGAAACAAGATTAAAAGCATATGTGTTATAGAATAAATCCATTAAACCATGAAAAATGAGCATATTCTACAACCATAAAAAGTGATATACATGCATGAAAACTGATCTACATTAAGCATAAACATATTTTAAGCTATTCTAAATGCAAACCTAGGAATTTGGAAGCAATATCAAAGATGAAATAATGCAAAAATGGTGACCGTTCCTGGGTGAGCCAGATAAACCTACAACATTGGAGATCACAAATCCTACATCAAAACTTCTCCAAATTACCTCAAATTTGGACCAAAGGTCCCTATAGATATTCCTAAGAGGTCTATGGAGAAATTTATATGAAATTCCAATATATTTTGTGGCCATCCCTAGGTGTGCCATGCACAGACTCTGATTGTCCTCAGTTGGGATGGTTACAAAATTGACTTATTTTTGTCACCAATGGCTATGGAAATTGGTCAAGAACTTGGGTAGGGGTGTTTTCGATAGATGGGGCCAAAGAATACTTCAATTTTCTAGTTTGGAATCAATAGATTGAATCTATTGCCCCTGAAATCACCTTCAGATGAAGAAGGTTTCAAGGCCAAGGTAAATCAAGTTTTTGGTTTACAAAAGGTGGGGTTCAATTTGGGTAGCACTTCATTACATTATTCTCCAAATTCTCCCCTTTTAAATTAAGATTTTGAGGATATTTTTATAGCCCAAAAGGGAATCTAGGGAAAAATGGCATCTTCTACCATGCAGGGCAGGTGATGTCACATGTCCTAATCGCGTCATTGATTGATTGGGAGAAGGTTACCCCTTTCATGCTCCCAATATACTGCCTTGCAGTCTATTAGTAGGCACCCAATAAATTTGGGGTGATTGGACATGCTAATGGTAGTATTTGATTTCCATTTAATGCATACCTTGAATTTTTCAAGGGTCCAGTTAGGGGCCATCCCACCCAGGGACGGTTGTGGATGGTTGTCCTTGGGTGGGACGGTCACTAGTAGAAGCCCCAAAACTACCCCATACTGCTAGGAACCCTCCAAAATGAGTTTTGGAGACTTTTGGAAGCCTTTTATAGACTATAGGGGTGACCAATAGGGCCATATGTTGTCGATAAGAGTGCATATGCAATGTGCTAATAGTCTTATCCGATTTACGTGATTTAGGTATCTACAAATGCCCCATTTTTGGGATGCATGATGTGAAACAAAGTGCTGAGCAAAAATAGATCATTAAATCATCGAATGATCAAGGTTTTTCATTAACCTAATCAACTTTGGATGCCTTCATTGTGGAAAAACATACATTCTTGGAATCCTTTCTATTGACATAGTCGAAGGATCGATTGCAGGTATACCTTTCAGCCATATTGTAATGACAGTCTTATGGGGCTTAGGGCATACTAGATCTTGGTGCCTTGTATTATTGTAAACCTTTACATGGGTTAATTCCAAAGTTTTAAAGGAGTTCAAGCCTATTTAATTTGCTTATTATGCTATTTCTTTGCCCCAAAATGGGCTTGAAAATTTATCTTTAGCCAAGATTCTTTTGAATGCATGGAATTTACACTTCTAAGTGTTTTAATGTTGTTTTGATTTTTGAATTCATTATGATGAGTAACCCCTCAAGGGATGATTCAATGAGGGCATGAAAATTTTTAAAGTGATGAGTTTCCTGACACATATGACTTAATTGGGGTAACTCTTTATTTTGCCCATGGTACTAAATACCTATTTGGAGGTAATTTTTGACTATTTTGATGAATTGTTTTGGAGGCAAAAGGCCAAATATATCATTCCCTTGGAGTGGTCTAGCCATGGATGCCTTCTTTAGGACTAAAATAGAGTATTTTTATGCATCCAAAATTATTGTAGGTTCAGTATTGATCCCTCTCATTTTCTTGCCCACTCTGCCTTGTTTTTGGAGGGTTTTTGACCCATTTTTTTAGTTTTTTAATGTTTTTTTAATGCAATTTTCTTGTGGCCTTCCTTGGGTGGGATGAGGACAGAATTTATGACCATCCTAGGGTGGTATGGCCAGCCAATAATGCACTCATCCCACCCAGGGATGATCGACTTCTTTTAGAGCTATAAAAGGCCAAAAAGGGCCATTTGAGCTCATTTGTGCATGCTACTTGGAGATGTTGGAGAGGAGAGGAGTAGGAGAAATAGGTATGAAGTATTTTTTTTGTAAAAATATCAACCTACAACATGAGCCAACCATCGGACGCGTCAGGCAGTGTAGCCGGTACAAAACGGGTATGGATTACATGCTTTTCTCTGCCCTATTTTATTATGTTTTTGCAATTTTTGCTATAATTTCATGACTACAACCATACCCAAGGTTAATAAACCCTAGGAAGACTAAAATGCATGAAATTTAGATTTTATTTATGTTTTATTTGCAAAAAATTAGGAGTAAATGCCTATTTTTTGTGTTTTTTAGGGTTTTTAGGGCAATTTTTAAGGGTCAAAATGACCCTATTTTACCCATTTTTGGGGACCGTCCCTGTAAGGGATGGTCACTAGTGGCCATACTTGGGTGGGATGGCTACCAAATTTGGGGCTGTACTTGGGTGGGTCGGCCAAAAACTGGTCCAAAAAGGGCCCATTTCTATAAATTTTTTTCGTATTTTAAGAGCAAAAGTTTGGATCAAGGTTATGCATAGTGGCGAATATTCGCAAATTAGGCGAATATTAGGATTTTCAAAATTGAAAATTGGTGAATATGATGACCCTAGACGTCAGCCCATTCACCTAAAATTTTTGGGATCAATTTTTTCTTAGGGTCAATTCACCATAATATATATCCAAACATAGGCATATTTGTACTCATTGGAAAGCTCTTTTCAAGCCTGATCTAATGGTGGTATTTTTATGAAGTTATAATATAATTTAATAGGTCAAAAGTGGCCTCAAATATTACCTTACATTTTAGGGCTTCAAATACCTCAAATTTTTGTGTGAAGATGCTCGATTTTATTTGCTTAGGATTCTCCATGATTCACCTTGATTTTGATTAGGATTCGTTATTTTTTTACAAGTACATTTTGAGTCCAACCCCTTATGCATAACCCTGGTTTGCATTTTAGGGTATTTTTGACACCCTAATTTACATGAGGAAATATTTAGGAGTCGGTATAGGGTACCAAGTCTTTTTCAGGTCACTAGAGACCGTTTGACTGCTACAAATGGTGTTGGTTTGATGCCATCGGTCTGAAGCAAGTTACACGGTTAGATCCCGTGGTGGGAAACAATGCCTATATGATTGCACTTATAGACCTATGGGACCCTCATACTAATACTTTACATTTAGATATGGGGGATATGATAGTGAAACTAGAGGACACATATCAGATACTGTATATTCTGATAGAGGGGCACCCAATAGTATCTTCTCCAACAGAGTGATGAGAGGTCATAGTGCGGAGGTACTTCGAAGCGCGTTGGGAGGATGTATTGATTGATCTTCTCAATAGAGGGATTCTAGTGGCAAGATGGTATCAATACAGTGTGCTTGGCATTAGGCACACTTTGTTGATGACCTTGATCAACAACATGTTGCTACCCGATTCTTTAGGTGCTAGGTTCCCATGGAACCTAAGAGAGATGGTATTTACTCTAGTGGATTGCATAGAGGATGAGCCCATAGTTATGGGTTGGGGTCCTACTTTATTGGCATAGCTATATGATGAGCTGTATGAGATATGATATCATGGGTGGAAGGGCTTGGGTTGTAGTTTCCTACTACAGGTTTGGGCTTGGTAGCATATTGTAGTGGAGAGACCACGGGGACTACCATGGACCACTCAAGCAAAGCTACAAGATAGGGATATTGGCTATGGGGAGCTATGGAAGAATTCATAGGAGTTAGGGTATATCTGATGATACACTGGGGAGGTTGGGCACTATACAGAGGCTTTTGCATGGCTCAGGGTAGAAGGCAACGAGTGGAGACCCTACAGGTATTATCCTTACTGGGAGGAGGTTAAGACACATCTACGCCGAGTTCAAAAAGGTAGATGATTGATAGGGTGACATGGGATAGAGCCAGAGTACTTCCCTTATGATTGTGTTCTACGTCAGTTTGGGCTACACCAGGGATTATCGAGGGAGTCGATGGTCTACCATCATCGCAGGGATGAGAGGAATCTATCATGGCCTGTGGTAGAGGACTTGGGAGATGAGTCATATATTGAGGTGGTAGTTTATTATTTAGATGATGTGGGCACTATTGTGGAGTATGACACATGGTGGGTCATATGGAAGTGGCATGGGGAGGTACCACTAGGAGGGGATGCAACTGCCAGGGCAATGGATGCAACTAGGGGTGCTCTAAATGAGGAGGAATTTTGAGAGTCTCCTGATGATGAGAAGATAGACACAGGTGAATGAGATGTGCATCAGCATGTGTTAGTGGATAGAGTGGAGTTGATAGATGTGCAAGATCTAGTGGGTTTTGATGAGGGAGACTTGGGGTATCAGGGTATGTAGGCACAACTAGCAGCATGGGATGCTATGATTGCTGAGTTGCAAAGTGATTGGAAATTACTACGGGAATAGGTGTAGAGTGCATAGATTGATATGGAGAGGTAGGAAGTAGTGATAGCTATGCTTTAGGTATAGGTCGATAGATAGGGCCCTAGCCATAAGGAGTCCAGTAGTGGCGATCTAGCCAGGATGCAGGAGGAGATAGCACATCTTCAAATTTTGGTGGTGACCTATCATACTAGGTGTTAAGAGGAGTGCACCTACATGGATATTGTGGAGGATGATATAATGTGTTGTAAGGGGTACATACTAGATTAGGCATTAGCCTTTGGATCATAGCGTAGCCAGGGGAGTGGTACGATATAGTCATCCACTCGACTGAGGGCTCCGAGCACTTCTTAGAGGATGGAGGTTTGCATAATCATTGACCGCTAGGAGCTTTTAAGGTGACCTAGATGATTAGTGACACTTAAAAAGTGTCTACGATTGCCTAGGGGTATTTGATGGTGCTTTATGCATGAAATGTTCACAAATGACTTATGCTTATGGGTTTAGGCTCTTCACTTCCTTTGATGGATGCTAGGCGATAAGTTCCAGGTCCAATCTGACTTGTAATGATGAATGTACCTAACAAGTTGGCTACAAATTTCTCTCACAAATTGGAGGGCAAATTTGAGTTTTTTTGGTTGTATTTTAGAACTAAATCACCTACTTGAAAGTATCTCTGGTGTACTTTCAAGTTGTAATATCTTTTAAGATGTTCTTGATAAACACGTAGATGCTCGAGGGCATTTACATGTCATTCATCAAGAAATGCTAACTGATATAAATGAGCTTGCCTAGTTGTATCATCATCGATGAATTCTTGCATGGAAATGCATAGTGATGGAATATCTAACTCTAGAGGCATGATGGCTTTAACACCATACACTAGAGAGAATGGAGTTGCCCCAGTGAGCATCTAAATGCTAGTGTGATAGGCCTAAAGGGCAAGAGGTAATTGATTATGCCAATATTTATGATTTTCCTCGACGATTTTCTTCAAAATGGCTACAACTATTTTATTTGATGCCTTTGATTGCCCATTGGCCTATGGATAATAGGGTGTGGAAAAGCTATGATTTATGTTATATTGTGTTGTTAACGCATGCAAATCCTTATTTTTATAGGGTATTCCATTATCTAATATTATTTTGGATGGAATACCAAAATGACATGATATTATGTAACATGAACTCCGCAATGCGATGTCCAGTCATTGTGGTAAGGGGAATTGCTTCCACCCATTTTATGAAGTACTTAGTTTTCGTTATGATAAACATGTGACAGCCCAAAGAGGCAAGTGATATTTTCCCAATTAAATCAAACCCCCATTGTGCAAATGGCCAAACCGATTGAATCGGTTGTAAGGCTTGTGAAGGTACATGTGTCAAACTTGCATGGTATTGATACTTCATGCACTTCTTAACATAAGGGCAGAAATATTGCTCTAAAGTTGGCCAATAATAGCCCATGTGAAGAATGCACTTAGTGATGGCCATGCCGCTAAAATGTCCACCACATGTACCATCGTGTACTTGGGAAATAGCCCAAACTAACTCTTGTGAGTCTAAGAAACGAAGGAGGATACATTCATAACTCTGACGATACATTATATCTCCTAATAAGACATATTTTTCCACCTTTTTTTTAATGCTCACTTTATGAAATGTGATAATCCAGGTGGAGTATTACAGAGCTTAAGATAATATTTAATCTGAATGACACAATATTGCTTTGAAGAAGCCTCAATATTATGAATCGTTCTATCCTTTTGATGTTTATCTCATGCAAATGCTGATTGAGATCAAACTTGGAGATATAGTGTTGTGCTAGTATCAAAATTATTATGAGGGAACAAAGCCCCCCAGTTAGTGTTATCCAAATATTGGTGTAGTTGAGAGAACATTTCATGGGAAGACTCAATTTGAATCATGTGAAAAACTAGTATAGAATTAAGCTCATCACGCTCAGTCACAGATTGCGCTAGCATTTTTACTTGGATAGTTGTGATATCATCTGATGGGTCATGCAGGATTAGCGACCCTAAGGAAGCCATTGTATCTACAAAATGAATATATGAGCGAGGGAGTGCCTCTATATTGACCAGGAGTTTGTCCACTAGAGCTTTGTAGGATTGCAAGATGGGACATCAACATTGGAAAATCCCTTTAACCTGATTAACTATGAGCAAGGAATCACTGAAAATGTTTAACTTTGTTATTTTCATGGCGATCACCATTTGAAGGCCTATGATGAGGGCTTCATACTCAAAATTTTTTTTGGTGCATGGGAAATTGATTTTAAACAAAATAGGTATGGGAGCTCCTTGCGGTGTGAAAAACACGATACCTGCACCACCACATTGTTCACATATAACCATAAAAGAATAGAGCTATGTCCACCTATGACTCAGACTCTGTAGAATCAAGTGATTCTGACAGATAAAACACTCCATAATCGGGAAGTTCTACATTTAGAGGTTGATCATCCTGTAGAGGAGCCTCTGCTAGTTTATCGGCTATGACTTGTCCTTTGATAGATTTATATCCAATAAAATCTAGGTCAAATTCTATCAACAACATTATCCATTTCACAATGATACTATTACGATATGTTCGAATCATCATGTAGCGCAATAGATTTTCTTTAGATATGACATATGTAGTATGATTGAGCATATAATGGTGTAGCTTTTTTGTGGCAAAGACCACTACTAAGCATAGCTTCTCAATGTATGCATATATAATTTCAGAGCTGACCAGTGTGTGACTAATGTAATAGGTAGCCTATTCTTTGTGAAATTCGTTCTTTTGGGACAACATGGTACCCAAAGCTAACTCAGTAGCTGAGATGTATAAATAGAATGACACTTCTGGTCTTGGTGGAGCAAATACAGGTGGCGAAGCCAAGTATTGTTTTATTTTATCAAAGGAATTTTGACATTCTTCATCCTAATGAAATGAGACCCCCTTGTGTAACAACTTATTCATGGGTTGACACTTATCTAATAACTATGCTATAAAGCATTTTACGGATGCAACCTTTCCTTGCAAATTGCATAGTTGCTTAATAGTTATGGGGGGAGGCATTTCTAATATTGCCTTGAACTTGTTTGGATCTACCTCTATGCCTCGCTTGGAGACTATGAATCCCAAAATTTTACCAGATGTGACACCAAAGACACACTTTTTGGGATTAATCCTAACATTGTGCTCAATGAGGTGATCTAAGACCTTACATAGTACACTGATATGCTCATGACGTTCTAAATATTTCACCAATAAATCATCCATGTAATCTTCCAAGATCTTATGCATATAGTCATGGAAGATGTACATCATGGCTCGTTGATATGTGGCACCGGCGTTCTTAAGGCCAAAAAGCATGACTTATAACAAAATGTACACCAAGGCGTTGTGAATGTCATTTTGATATGGTCTTCTGGATTAATATGAATCTGATTATGTCCAGAGAAACCATCCATAATAGAGATAATTTCATGTCCTGTTATGGCATATACCAATGCATCAATGCTAGGTAAGGGAAATTCATCCTTAGGACTCGCTTTGTTAAGATCTCTAAAATTAGTGCAAATATGAATCCTCCCATTAGGCTTCTTGATGAGAACCATGTTTGAAACCCATGGCGGATAATCTACTGAGATGATGAATTCCATGTCCAACAACTTTTGTAATTCATATTTCACCATTAAGGCTACTTTTGGGTGCATTTTACGTAACTTTTGCTTGACTGGCTTGATCTTGGGGTCCAGTGTTAGATTATGCATGACTAGATTTGGGTCTAGTCCTGGCATATATTTATATGACCAAGCAAAATCTTTCATCCTTTCTTTTAGAACTCTTGTGAAATCATCTCTTTCAACTAGGGATAGACCTTCCCCTAGTTTGATAATGCAAGGATTATCGGGATCTGTACCGATATCCTTGTCAATTGTTGGCTCAATTGACATATGAGACCCATCTTCCAACTGATGTGGAGTGGGAATAAAATGAATGTCATCAACGAGGTTTTCTTCGTCCATAGTAAATTTAGGATCAACCTCATCTTGATAAACATCCTAAGTAGTTCTTGGAGAAAATTGAAATGACTATAATATTTCCTCGCAAGGCTAGTACTATGACGGTGATGGAGTTGAATCTCCCTGATCAAATTCAATTGCCTTAATGTCGAGACGCAAAGACTTTAATGGGTTATTCGGATCTATCAGTGGTGTATTTAAATATATGGAAATAATGTTGATGGATACATGATCTCATGCTCTAGGGCAAGTGGGTATAGAGACTTGATATTTCCTCATGACTCGTGGGTGTGGCTCTGGTGGAAATGGAATGAATGGCGGTGGCCTATGCGGAAGAGGGTGAGCCTACTCTTCATGCGGTAAAAACTAGCATCAGATGGGTCCTTGGATGGGGAATAACATACAAAGATAATATTCATCCTTGTTATCCAAAGGGAACACATGCTCATGTTCATCATCTGAGCTAGGGAAGTTAATGGGTGCAATGCCATGGTCGTCATCATCATCGCTCATCTATTCATGAGAAGGACCTTGGTCTTGTTCCTCAATGTTAGATTGCAAGGTGTGTGAGCTCTCCCCCACTTCATGGGGTTGGGTGACATCATTGAAAAGACCTTGATCTATCATTTCTATGGGAAAATGATCTCCCAAGGAATGAACATGATTTGGATTAGCATATGGGTCTTGGGAGAGTTTATCTTGATAACCTAGACATAAGTGTTTGAGGCTCTCGATGAGGACATCCAGTGGTATCAGTTTATTGTGTCCCAACCCAAATCTATCATATGAAAGTTGATATTGGGGTTGACAAGGAACACGAGTACCCTACTCATATAGGCCAAGACCAAACCCATGCCAGTTACAATGATCTAAGTACCATAATGCATAGTCTAGATTCAAAAAATAGTTTACATCCTCAGAAAAGGGTTCATCATCATCTTCCTTTTGAGGAATGGGCAAAGCTCCATACTCTAAACCTCCATATATGAAATTTGTTTGATTAGGATGTAGACCAAGAGGTACAATGCTACCTATGGGAATATGAGGTCTCCCCATATCTTGCATTTTCTCCAGTGATGGAACTGTCATGATATTTTTCACCAAGTATTCCCCTATCCCTGTATTAGACATATGGACTATGACCTGGGATGTCGAAGATGGATGAGATGGAATGGAGGTTTGAGGTGATTCAGTGTTCACCTCTGGAGGTAATTCCTCATTAATGACTCAAGGAACCTCCTCCATGGATATAGTGGAAACTAATGATGGGCTCTCATCAATGGGCCTCTTCGACGTGTTCCTCGATGGAGGGTTTGCCAATGTTGAAGCCTTCTTTGAAGGTGGCGATGATGAGGATGGAGTGAATGATGATGAAAGTGATGGAATGGGTAGACTTTGAACAGGTGTATTTATTCAGATGTCTATGTGAGTCGAAGGTAATGTCGACTTTTGCATCTACTGCAACATGTTGCAATATTTTAAGGGCTCTAGATCGGTAGATACTACATGTACTTACCCTTCATGAGTGTATTTAAGACATTGATGTGTAATGGAGGGGACACACTTCATATCCCGTATCCAAGGTCTACCTAGCAAAATGTTATAGGCCATATCACCTTCTAGCACATGGCACAACGTTGATATAGTATTTTGCCCCACCTGAATGGGTAAAACTATGGTACCGACAGTAGAACATATTGTGTCATTAAAAGCACGAAGAGTGTAAGTTGATGCCACAACATGAGATGCTAGCAATTTATGTTGCTTTAGTGCTTTATTTGTTATGATGTTACTTGAGGAACTAGTATCTATAAGCACTCTCTTGTATGGTATCTCATTTATACATACAATGATGTGTAAAGGAGGATCTACCACATCGCTAGCTATTTTCTTAAGCTCATGCTCATAAAATTGTATGACTGGTTCCTTGCATTGTTGCACATGACCCACAAAATCTATGAAAGAGTTGGACTCTTGTGGTTGCAACTCTATTGACTTTAAAATATCCATCAAGGCATCCCGATGTGGAGGTGATTTTTGGATCAAATCATAGATGGACAATCGTGTTGATGTGGTCCTCAAGCTTTGTGCAAGCTTGCTCTTAATTGTCATTGTTGGCCTAGAAGGAAGGCCCTGTACTATAGGTGGTGTAGTTTACGACGTATTTGGAACATCATTCGAAGTTGCAGGTTGTGCAACTTGACTTGGATATCTCTTGTTCCTGGTCACAATACTCACCATCCCAACATACCCTTGAATAGGGTGTTTTATCTATGTCTCATTCATAGGTTTAGTAGGTGTTGCCTATACCTCGTGAGTTGGTAAAGGGTATTTGTAAATACCCATCTACTGATTGGTAGGAGCTAATGGAGCATCCACTTGAAGCTCATTCCTCTCAATCATGTCTTGTACTACATTTTTAAAACCATAGCACGATTGTAAATCATGGCCACCTTGTCGATGAAATTTACAATATTGATCCTCTCGACATCCCATAGGCTTGGGTTTGCCTATTTCTGGATCATTGGGTTTAATATCTGGTAAATTAACCATATTTGTAGCCCACAATCAATCAAAAAGAGAATCCATGGATTCAGTGATGGGATTAAATTATCGTTGAGGGCGACGTTGTTTTTGTCCCTGGTTTGTTGTACCATTATTGTTATAACTCGTAGGAGGAGGTTGGACCTGATAGTTTACCTTTTGGGGAGGCATAACTAGAGAAGGTGCAGGGACATTTGTGGCCACTTGATTGATTGTAGCTAGATTTTTAGGTGCTGAGCTATTCTTAGGATTCTTTATCCACTCCTTATGAGGTTTTGTTATTTCTCCCTCTTGGATTTTGATTTCCTCTATGTTTCTAGCCTGTGCTAGGGATTCTTCCAAGGTAGGGTATTGTTGTAATTGTAATGTCAAAGAGATGGGTTTCAAGAAACTCTTTGAAAACAAATGAGTTAATTCAGTCACTGGAAATAGATAGGGTAGCTTAGCCAAAAGTGTTCACCACCTATTTCCATAGTCAATAATCAACTCATCCTTAGTTTGTTTCATGCCTGTGAGGTCGGTTAATGTTGCCTTCCTTTTTGTGTTGAAGGTGAAACATTCCAAAAATGCATCAGTGAATTGTTCAAAAGTGTAGATGCTATGTTTTGGAAGTTGGTTGAACCACTCAATGGCAGGACCAGAGAGGGTACTCAAGAAAGTTCTTAGGAGCAATGCATCATTGTCATGTATGTTGAAGCACAAATTTAGAAATCTAGTGACGTGCTCTTGAGCATCTTCTTCGCCCTTGAATCTATCAAATTTGGGCATTTTTAAATGCTCAGGATAGACTGAGGAAGGAATGGATGGGTGTAACGGTTGGTTCTTTAGCTAACGCAAGGTAGGATTTTGAAGCCCATTGCTAGCTATCTTACCTTCTATAGTTTCTAAGCATGCAAGAAAAGCTTGATACGCATCTAAGGATTTGATCTCCTCTTCCTTGTTTTTAACTTGTAGAGGTGGACGAGGAATATTAAGCCTAGGTTGGGGTGGTTAATTGACATCAGCCATGCCTCCATAAGGTGCTTCTACATAATCCTCATTCTATTCCAAATCATCGTAAGCCCCATAATGTGTTTTTGGTATGGGCCTACAAGGAGGAATAAATGCCTGTTGAAGGTGATCTATGTTTGTCCTATCATATGTATTTTATTCAAGCCTACGAGGTCTAGGAGGCAACACAGGATTAGGTTTAGGAGACCTATCTTATTGGAAATTTGGTTACCTCGGGTGAGCCTCTTGTCTATGCGTGCTTGGAGTTACAGCTCCATGATGTAAAGTTTCTTGAATTTGTCATTCAAGATTTTCTTTCTCTATTTGCTATTGTTGCTCTAAGAGATCTAGGTGATGTTTATCTAACCTAAGTCGATTAAACTCGGCCTAGAGATCAGCATATCTCTGGACCAAATTATTAATTTGATCAGCTATATGAGGTCTAAGTGCCTTAGCACTATTGCCTTGTTGTCTATCATGTTCAAGAGGATCTGTGAGATCAATTACGTGCTTCCCTCGATCAAGGGCAGTCGCATTGACTTGAGTTTCTCTCCTAAACAAGTCTTTCTAAGAGACTACTAGCGTAGAGGCACAATGTGCTTGCATTGACACATGTTCATGAGGATAATATAGATGTTCCTTAGGTCTTCCCTCGTAAACAAGGAAAGGTAAGGTGGAATAAGGTCACCTAATTTGATGAGTATCATACTCATTATGATTTTGATACCTTGGAGTAGGGTGACTTGAAATCTTGAGATGATCATTCAACCCTACTCGAGGTGTGAGCTCTTGCTCCTGTGTATGAATAGGAGTAGAAGATCGAGCAAGCACATGAATGCATGGTATTTCTCTATGTGGAGGCGCCTCATTGTGCGATGACTCTTCTCTAAAGAAGGTATTTGTAGCATGTGAATTAGGGAGATATTTTCCCAAACTAGGACTATGCCCTATAGGGGTACCCTACGAAGGAGTCCCCTATAAGCTAAGCCTTCTAGTTGACACTCTAGGACTAACCATCCACTCATCTATCGGTCTATGACTAGGTAGAGCATCTGATTTCTAGGGAGGAATAATCCTATCCCTAGGCTCAACACGAGGATGTCCTATATCCTCTTCTCTATTACCCATAAATTTCTCCCCTTAATGGGCTTGGCTATGGGTACGTACCATAACTATGTACTCTAACTACTATGTGTTTATCTTCTTTACAATTTCTATGAATTTGAAACAAACAAACAATAGAGACACGCAAGCATAGAAGTGATTATCTCATTTTAAATATTTTAAATATGAATCCCTAAATTGTTTGTTGTGTTTCAATGATGTGTTTCTTTGTAAAGAAAATACTTTTCTCATGTTTGATATTTTGTTGGATGATATTCTCAAATGTTTAAAGGATTTCACCTATATACTCACACAAGTCAAATATGGGGATGAAATCCATATCCAACGAGGTAGCATAGGTACTACCAACCCTCACCCAGCAACCCGTGCACATCGATACACCCCTCCAAAGAGGAATGCATGCTATTTTGCATGGTTAGGACATATCTTGGGTCGGCCTTGGCCATGGATGGGTCCCGATAGTACTCTTTCTCATGAGCCAATCGAGTGGTAATTACCTCCACTATTGGTCTCGATCAATGGGTTGGATGTGAGAGCCCAACACCATTGATGTTAAAATGAAACATGGTGTGTGGGGTTCCTTTTAAAATTTGAAAGAAAGCAAAATAGCACTCAATGATTATTTACTAAATGCATAAAGGTGTGTTTTTCTTTCAGACTCATTAGTAGCATAAAAGGAAAGCCAAAAAAAATGCAAAACCTATATGACCTTAACCTTCGTGGGAAAGGTTCCAACAGGAAAACCAGAAAAATGCAGTTACTTCTACTATATTTTCCTCTATTTTTCTGAACTAATTAATGCATGATTTTGGAAAGAGAAATTCTAAACTTTTTATGCAAATAATAAGCGGGAAAAACATGAAATTGAGTAATTTTAAATAGAAAAAAGTCAAAATTTCAATGTAGAAAGGTGTAAAATGGAACATGAAAGTTGTTGTTTCTGCAATTTTTTGTAGAAACCCTCTGGTTTTGTGGCCATCCCTATTAGGTATGGTGGCATATTGGGGTCCGTCCCACCTAGTGCCATGTAGTTGGTCATCTCACCCAATGCCACCTAGCAGCAAAGGGGTCATTTCTTCTCAGAACGGTCAGTACCTGCAACAAATAAAACCAAAAATAGAGGTCCAAATTAGCACAATCCAATGGGAGATTGAAATAAAACCTAGATACCATGATCGCCACTAAAGAAGTGAAATTCATGATATCGCCTTAAGGGCATTTACTTGCAATGTATATCAATTTTAAAGCATTCAAAAGGAAAGATGATATAAGCTTATAATCTAGTGAAATGAAACATCATAGGCAATATAAATGATCAAAATTCTCTCTCTATTAATTTATAAATGGCTTCAAAACCAGATTACAAGACATCCCCTTGAGGGCTTCACAAATTTGATACATTTCATTACAATTTTTCCAAAGGGATCTAGTCCCTTGGAAGGAAGCCTTTAAGGCGATAAATAATTATTTTGGTGAATTCCTGCTTCCCACACTCGAGAGCTATTGTTGGACTGATAATATTGTGCATCCTTAGATCCTCATATTACCTATCATTCCTATTCTTGAATACAAGGTATTGAAATAGGATTAAAAGCATCTGCATTATAGAATAAAGCCATTAAACCATGAAAAAGGAGCATATTCTACAACCATAAAAAGTGATCTACATGCATGAAAACTGATATACATTAAGCATAAACATATTTTAAGCTATTCTAAATGCAAACCTAGGAATTTGGAAGCAATATCAAATATGAAATAATGCAAAAATGGTGACCATTCCTGGGTGAGCCAGATAAACCTGCAACATTGGAGATCACAAATCCTACATCAAAACTTCTCCAAATTACCTCAAAATTGGACCAGAGGTCCCTCTAGACATTCCTAAGAGGTCTATGGAGGAATTTATCTAAAATTCCAATCTATTTTGTGGCCATCCCTAGGTGTGCCATGCATAGACTACTGACCATCCCCAGGTGGGGCGGTTACAAAATTGACTTATTTTTATCACCTATGGCTATGGAAATTGGTCCAAAACTTGGGTAGGGGTGTTGTCAACATATGGGGCCAAAGAATACTTCAATTTGGCCAGTTTGGAATCAGTGGATCGAGCCTATTGCCCCTAAAATCACCTTCGGATGAAGAGGGTTTCAAGGCCAAGGTAAAGCGGGTTTTTGGTTTACAAAAGGTGGGGTTCAATTTGGGCAGCACTTCATTGCATTATTCTCCAAATTCTCCTCTCTAAAATTGGGAGTTTGAGGCTCTTTTTATAGCCCAAAATGGCATCTAGGGAAAAATGGCATCTTCTTCCATGCGAGGTAGGTGATGCCACATGTCCTAATCTGTCATTGATTGATTGGGAGAAGGTTACCCCTTTGGTGCTCCCAATCTACTGCCTTGTAGTCTATTAGTAGGTCCCCAATCAATTTGGGGTGATTGGATGTGCTAATGGTAGTATTTGATTACCATTTAACACGTCCCTTGACTTTTTCAAGGGTCCAGTTAGGGGCCATCCCACCCAGGGACGGTTGTGGATGGTCATCCTTGGGTGGGACGGTCACCAACTATGACCATCCCTGGGTGGGACGGTCACCAGTAGGAGCCCCAAAACTGCCCTAACTTCTAGGAACCCTCCAAACTAAGTTTTGGAGCCTTTTGGAAGCCTTTTGCTAGCCTAGAGGGGTGCCCAATAGGGCCATATGTTGTCGATAAGAGGGCATATGTAATGTGTTGATAGTCTTATCCGATTTACGTGATTTAGGTGTCTACAAGCCACTCAAAGCATGACCATATAACATTGATTGGGAATGGAAGAATTTGTAAAAAAATAAGAGATAAATGAGATCCAAATCAAAGGTATGTAGTCGCTCAAAGCATGACCA
This sequence comes from Wollemia nobilis, assembly GCA_028583015.1. Lineage (NCBI taxonomy): Eukaryota > Viridiplantae > Streptophyta > Pinopsida > Araucariales > Araucariaceae > Wollemia > Wollemia nobilis. The sequence continues at coordinate 4,706,748 of JAQPPZ010016381.1, forward strand.
TACAACATTGTTATAGAATGAAAAGAGAGGGGAAAAATGGAAAATAGAATAGATATGGAGAAATATGGAGTGCAAAATACATCGTTGATGGGTGGTTTTGAATCTATTTTTCTTATTATTATTATTTTTTATTTTTGTTGTTTTTTATGTGCAATGTACAAGAATTTGAGAACCTTTGTTGGTGGGATGAGACAAGAAAGTAGATTCATACATTGGAGCAAGGTTTCTATTAAGACAAGAGAGTAAACCAGGAATGAAAATTGCTATATGAAGCAATATTTATATTAAGAAGGAATGGAAAATGGCTATTGGAGACAATGAAAAAAATGTCTAAGTTAAAGACATGAAAAGTAAATTACTATGCTATGTCTAGGATAGTCTAGGATACATCTATGATAGGCTAGGCTACATCTATGTTGGGATAGGCTACATCTATTGCTAGGTTAGGCTATGTTTATGCTATGCTAGGCTATGTTATGGCTAGGATATGTGTATACTAGACTAGGCTACGTCTATTGCTAGGCTAGGCTATGTTTATGCTAGGCTACACTAGGCTACGTCTATGCTAGGCTAGGCTAGGCTAGGCTATGTAAATTGCTAGTCTACGTGATATCTATGCTAGGATAGGCTATGTGAATTACTAGGATACATTTTTTGCTAGGCTACGTCTATGCTAGGCTAGGCTATGTCTATTTCTAGGCTAGGGTATGTCTATGCTCGGCTAGGCTATATCTATTTCTAGGCTAGGCTATGTGTACGCTAGGCTATATTATGTCTATGCTAAGCTAGTATATGTAAATTGGTAGGCTACATCTATTCTAGGCTAGGCTATATCTATTGCTAAGCTAGGATATATCTACGCTGGGCTAGATTATGTCTATTTTTAGGCTAGGCTATGTCTATGCTAGGCTAGGCTATTTCTATTGCTAGGCTAGGCTATGTCTATTTCTAGGCTAGGATATATCAATTCTAGGCTATGTGATATCTATGCTAATATAGGCTACATCTATGCTAGGCTACATCTATGTTAGGCTAGGATATGTAAATTGCTAGGTTACATCTATTCTAGGCTAGGCCATGTCTATTGCTAGGCTAGACTATGTCTACTCTAGTATAGGTTATGTTTATTTCTAGGCTAGGCTATGTGTATGCTAGGCTATGTGATATCTATGCTAGGTTAGACTACGTCTATGCGAGGTTACACTATGTCTATTCTAGATTATTTCTATGCTAGGCTATGCTAAGGAAGTTGCTAGGCTAAGTCTATGCTAGGAGCATGTGAAGTAAATTTCTATTCTAGGAGCATGTGAATAAAATGTCTAAGCTAGGGACATGGAAATGAATGTCTAAGCTAAGAGCATGGAAATGAATGTCTAAGCTAAGAGCATGGAAAGGAAATCTAACCAAATGAATGGTGCCTTTGCTAAGAAATTTAGGAGTGTAAAACATAATAGAACGAAGTTGTACTTTTGGAAAGAGGGAATCAAAGGGACTTTAGACCTTTGAAATGTGAAGGAACAAAATTGAAATTTAGAATAAAAATAATAGTAAGCCTTTGGAATGTAATGGAGTGGAATCGAAAGAACTTGAAAGTGAAGTATAGAATAGGACTATGTGCATAATGACTGATTTGTAATGGCAAGGCAAAGATCACAACATTTGACAAAATGATACAACCTTTTGATAATATGGTAATTGATTTGTTGATTGATATGTGAATGTGAGGTAAAGGGTGCAACCTTTGATAAAAGGATGCAATATTTTGAGAAATTGGTAGCTGATTATTTTGATATGTGAATGCAAGGTAAAGGGTGCAACCTTTAACAAAAGGATACAACATTTTGAGAACCTAGCAATTGATTGTTTTGATATATGAATGCAAGGAAAAGAACACAACCTTTGATAAAAGGATGCAACATTTTGAGAACCTAGCAGATTGATTGTTTTCATATGTTATTGCAAGGTAAAGGGCAACACCTTTGAAAAAAAGACACAATATTTTAAGAACCAGGTAGATTGATTTGTTGATTGAGATATGAATTCAAGGTAAAGGGTGCAACCTTTGACAAAAGGATGACACCTTTTGAAAACGTGGAAATTGATTTTTTTGATATGTGAATTCAAGGAAAAAGGGTGAAACCTTTGACAAAAGGATGCAACCTTTTGAGAAACTAGAAAATTGATTTGTTGATTGAGATGTGAGTTCAAGGAAAAGGGTACAACCTTTGATAAAAGGATGAAACCTTTTTATAACCTAGAAGATTGATTGTGTTGTGAAATCAAAGCAAATGGTGCAACCTTTGACAAAAGGATACAACCTTTTGAGAACCTGGTAGTTGATTATTTTTATATGTGAATTCAAGGTAAAGGGAAAAACCTTTGATAAAAGGGTGCAACCTTTTGAGAACCTGGTAGTTGATTATTTTGATATGTGAATACAAGGAAAAGTGTATAACCTTTGACAAAAGGACACAACCATTTGAGAACCTGGTAGATTGATTTGTTGATTGAGATGTGAATGCAATATTAAGGGCACAACCTTTGACAAAAGAACACAACCTTTTGAGAATATCAATTGATTTTTTTGATATGTGAATGCAAGGTAATGGGTGAAAATTTTGACAAACGGATGCAACCTTTTAGAAACATAAAAAAATTATTTGTTGATTGAGATGTGAGTGCAAGGCAAAGGGCGTAATATTTGACAAAATTATGCAACCTTTTGAGGACTTTGTAGATTGATTATGTTGTGAAAGCAAGGTAAAGGGCACAACCTTTGACAAAAGGACACAATTTTTTTAGAACCTAGCAATTGATTGTTTGATTGGGATGTGAGAGCAAGGTAAAGGGCACAAAATTTGACAAAAGGGTGTAACCTTTTGAGAACCTGGTATATTGATTTGTTGATTGATATGTGAGTGCAATGCAAAGGGTGCAAACTTTGACAAAAGGATGCAACCTTTTGAGAACCTAGTAATTGATTGTGTTGTGAAAGCAAGGTAAAGGGTACAACCTTTGATAAAAGGATGCAACCTTTTATGAACCTAGTAGTTTATTTGTTGTGATATGAATGCAAGGTAGAGAGCGCAACCTTTTGATAATATAGCAATTTATTATTTTGATATGTGAATACAAGGTAAAGGGTGAAACCTTTTACAAAAGGATTCAACCTTTGGAGAACCTAGTAGTTTATTGTGTTGTGAAATTAAGGTAAAGGGTGCAAACTTTGACAAAAGGATGTAAACTTTTAAGAACCTAGCAATTGGTTGTTTTGATATGTGAATGTAAGGTAAAGGGTGAAACATTTGACAAAAGGAAACAACCCTTTGAGAACCTGGAAAATTGATTTGTTGAGTGTGATGTGAGTGCAAGGCAAAGGGTGCAACCTTTGACAAAAGGATGCAACCTTTGAGAATCTGGTAGATTGATTTATTGATTGAGATGTGAGTGCAAGGCAAAGGATGCAACCTTTCACAAAAGGATGCAACATTTTTAGAACCTAGCAATTGATTGTGTTATGAAAGCAAGGCAAAGGGTGCAACCTTTGACAAAAGTATGCAATCTTTTGAGAATTCAACAATTGATTGTGTTGTGAAAGTAAGGCAAAGGGTGCAACCTTTAACAAAAGGATACAACCTTTTGAGAGCCTAGCAATTTATTTATTGTGATGTGAATGCAAGGTAAAGGATGCAAAATTTGATAGAAGGATGCAACCTTTGACAAAGATGCAACCTTTTGAGAACCTAGCAATTTGAAGCCTAATGGTGATTTTTTTGTGATTGTGATGTTGGGTGGCACCATCACAAGTATATGAGAGATGGTGGAATTGAATATGGATGGAGGGTTAGATCTTATAAATTTGGAATTATTTAGAAAAATGGGTACTTTCCTAGTTATGAAATATTTTTTAAAAGGGGGTGAACTCTCCCAATTAAGCAATTGATGTGAAAAGGGGATGGACTTCCCCAATCTTGAAATTGACTTTGGGGGGAGTAGTAACTACCTAAGATAGAAAAAATTTTAAAAGAGAGGGAACTAACCTAGTCATAGAAGTAGTTTGAATAGGGAATGCAATTCCCTAATCACAAAATTATTTGGAAGTGGGGAGGGAACTAGCATAGCCATGAGAAATTAGTTGAAATGATATGAATTTCCTCAGTTGTGAAAATTGGGTTGGAAGAAGAGAAAATCTCCCATGTGTGAGAGATGGGTTGGAAGGAGAGGAACTCTCCTAGTCACTAAATTTGGATGAAGAAAATGGATAATTTATGATGAAAATAAGGTGAACGATGAAAATACAGAAGAGGAGGAGAGAAGGGATTTGTGGAATAGAGAGGGAGTAATCATAGGTATGTAGTCACTCATGCATGAACATACAACAATGACATAGACCTTTTGAGATAAAGGGAAGAAAATAATATTGTAGAAGTGAGGAAGGAGTAGTTAGAGTAGATTTGGTGAAAGAATGAATGATGATTACAGTAAATCAAAATAAATGCTATATTATTGGTGGATATCACCTTAGAGCTTGTGTATTTCTAGTCATAAGGTTGGTATAACTAAAATCTTGGTAATAAGTGTGGCCATTGACATGATAATTATTGAGGTGTAGGTCAGGAGTCTAGGGTGCCAACTTGTGGTTGTGGTGGCACTGATTGGAGGATGGGATTTGGAGATATGCCCAAATTCTGATCAAAATATGAAATGGGATCATTTTATTGTATTTCCTCTTCATAAATCATATTTTGGACTAGTTGTTTGAAAATGTGATAGTTAATATCATGCTATTACTTGTGATGATAGTTAATATCATGATCATTAATATAGTTAGCGATGATAGACACAATTGATGTTAATTAAACCCTCTTGGTTTTCATCAACTTGGATCAGTTAGTTTGACCTCATGTAGAGTTATGTTTCTGACATCATACAGTTGTTGAAAAATACGAGAAAGAGGAGTCTCATTATGATTTGGGCATAGAATATGTTGTGAGTGATAGGTTGACTAGGTAATGATGGAGTGATTGCTTGCCTAGGTTGCAAATAACCCCACCATTAAGGGTGAGAAATTTGTTGAAGTGAAGGCATTGCAAGACCTCTCATGGATGGATATGGGTGGGTGTAGGACATCTATAGTTGCTCAATGTAACTCAATATTGTTATGCATATTGATGAGGAGAAGAAGGTGTAAATGGGGGATAATGCGGTTGTAAAATTACAAGATATTGGGTGATTGGAAATGGAAAATTAGGTGAAGGAGGATGAGTTGGATGACATGGCCCTTTATGGGGAGAAGTATGATAGAGAGCATGATAGTGTGAAGAGAATAAAGTGGTCCTCAAATGGGGGCTCATGGGATGAGTAGGATGAGTACCTTGATACTTTATATAATGTTCATAAGTTGAAATCCTAGCACACAATGTATGAGATGGGTATGAGTTATGTGAGGAGGAATACAATGTATTAGAATGGGTGGAGGTTATTTTCTCTGAATGCCCTAATGAATTGGTTGAAGAAGGGATATTAGGAGAAGCCTCCATAGTTATATGAACTTGTTTATGCAATTTGACCTCAGTTGAGGACTATGATAGATGATTAAGATGTGGAATGGAGCTAACAGAGGAGTTCAAGTGAAATTATGCTTTTGTTGTGTGTTTTTGAAGGTTTATGAACCTATCTATGCTCTAATTTTTATATTCATACTATAGTGTGCAAATGAGATTTGCACATTACGATGTGAATGAGATTCACACATTAGTGTGCAAATACATACAAGAGAGGCTACTTGGGTGAATTTTTGAAGAAAAATAGGCTATTAAAAACCAACATGTGCATTTTGAGACTATTTTGGATGGTTTTGTAACAAGTTTTGTACTAGAAATTGATCAAAGGTAACAAAGTGTTATGGCAAGCTGTAAGAAAAAATGTTTTTTATGTTTTCATGTATATTGACCAACCTAAAACAAAGAAATAAAGTGGATAATGAATACTAAGAAGGTATTATAAAGCACATAGTCTCACAACACCCAAAAGTGTGCAAGGGGTAACTATGCAATAACAGGTGAATAGAAACTAATGAAAGGCATAGCAAGTGGTAACCAAAAAGAGGATAATCTAAAAGACATCTTATGAAAGAGGTCGTACTATCTAATACCTGCTACTGGCCCAGTCGGGATTTCACTTCACCCTTATATGGGCTTAGTAAAAAATAATAGTTATCAACGTACGGATTATGTAAATCCCTATGAACAGGGGTATCTAATCCTAACATACCTGGAGGATATCTCAAGGGTAGGCAACCTTCTAGTGATGAAGTCTAGAAAATCATGCATGGGGGCTACTATGGTGTCTAGGGATGAGCCAACAGAAGGAGATAAAATCCAACATCAATGGTCTCTATTGGGAGTTTGTGATGAGGTCAAACCTTACCAATGTGTATGAATCATGCACGTGTTTGAGGTTGATTTGCTATTTAGAAAACTAATATGTTGTAAGCAAACTAGATTATGAAATTAGTAAAAATAAATACTTTTAACTAGTTTTGAAATGAAAGTTGTGATTTGAAAAGGAAGCCTATGCTAGGTTATTTTTAAGGGGAAATATATGTTGGATGCTTTGAAAAGAAATTTTACACTAAAATTTTTAAAAATGAAAGTATATGCTAAGAGAGAAATAAGACAACAAACTTCACTTAATTTTAGCACTTGATGTCTATACTCATGTCTTCTTAGGCACAATCCTATCTACACTAGTCAAGGTATGAATGTTACAGTTATGACAAGATGTGGCATAAGAGCCTTATATACGAGAATATATTAGAATCTATCTCAACTTTAAGCAAACAAGGATATTTGAGGCTTCCTTTAGGCCTAATGCACATGATTACAATGATGTTCTAATGCTAGAAATAAGCAATTTATGGAATGTAATATAATTATTTAAAAGGATATGTAGAGGAACCCAAAGAGATTTGGGACTTTTGTGAATTACATGTTAGATAAGATATGAAATCAAAATTGCAATTTTGGTGAAGAAAACCAATGTTTTGTATGAAACACATTTATGTGAATTTGATAATCCTTAGGATTCACACACATCAATGTAAATAAAATTTAGGTCTATATAGCTCCAAATGGGTTGAACATTTGTTGTAATATTCCTTTGGTTGTCAAGAAGATATCCTAAAATTTTCATGGCAATACGAGTTTGGATAATGGAGTTATGACCAAAATAGTCAGGGTGGGTCTCACTACATTCACACACATCTATGCAAATATGACAATGCCTTGGGATTTACACACATCTATGCAAATTTCAGTTACAAGCAAGAAAAGTGTTAGATTTAGACCTCAGATGTATGTTAGGTTTTTGGTTGCTTCTATTCTAGTTTTTGTAGCACCTAAAACATAGAAAATAATCAATAAATATAGCCAATGAAAAATCTAAGCAAGAGAATAAAACATGGTACAGGTCCCACTAGGTGTGCCAATATAAAATACAAGAAAACCAATTGTTTGTAAATTGATATAAAAATGGGGTTACAAGATTTTCTCTTTTACAAAAGTGCCTCTAAGGGTTACAAAATGGGATCTTCCACAAGGGAATCTATTTTTCAATAAAATTAGTCAATAGATGCACATGTGTCTTCTTGTATTCCTTGATGTGAGTGGGATTATTGCTCATGGGTCACTATCAATCGAACCTATCCTCAAGACATGTGAGAACTAAAAAAATAGGTTAGAATGTTTGGGGGTCTATCTTGATTAGACCCGTCATGTTTATAGACATAAGAATCATAAATTAAGCTTAAAGCATAATTAAAAATACATAAATGATGAGAAAATAGGGAAAAAAATAGTGTTTACCTAGTTTTGGAATCTCTAGGAGGATCTTGCCTCAGATAAACATGTTGACTTGGGGATTCACACAAATTTATGCAAATCATATAGGCCTCAATATTTGTACACATCTATGAAAATAAAAATCAGGTCTATATTACTCCAAATGGGCTAACAATTTGTGGTAGCCTTCCTTTGGTTATCAGGAAGCTACCCTCAAAATTTTATGGCATTCCAAGTTTGGATGAAGTTATGACCAAAAAAATGAGGGTGTATCTAGTTCGATTGGTACATATGTGTGTGAATATGATAGTGCCTCAGGATTCACACACATTTATTGGAATCTAAGTTTATTTTCCATAAACCAAACTTGATGATGTGGAGGTCTCATTGATGTAGTTGTATATTTTGATCCTTGTTGAGTTGCCTCTAAAACCTGCAATTTGATGGCAACCTACAATACAACAAGGTATTTTGACAAGGGATTCATGTGAGTATCTATGTGGGTGGGTGTATGGTGAGTGATATTGATGATCTAGACTAATTCTAGAAGAGTCTAGGTATGTGAAAATGAATATTTTTTTAGATAGAGTAAATGGCCCTCTATTTATAGAATTTGGAAAGGTTAGAAGGGGGGCTAAGGTATCCCTTAAGGTATCCATTGAGGTGTCCCCTATGAGGTGTCCCTTGTTATGTGTCAACTGCAATGTGTCCCCTGATGTGGCATACTCCATAAGTGCATTTGGGTCAGAGAATCCCTCATTCACCTACATTTCATAAATGAGCATGGTGATGTGGATTGTATTTGGGGTCAAATACTAACTACGATAAGGTTAATTATGGGTTAGTTTACTTGGATGGGGTGGAAAGTGATTCATCGTTACCCATGCCGTAAAAACCAAGAAGTCTTTAAAATTTATTTATGAATTCAAACCCACATGGGGATTTGAAATGGAGCTAAAGTAATCTAACTAGGGTTAGGTTGACCATAGGTTAAGTGTTGAATTTTGGGTGAGGTGGAGTGTGAATCACCATTTCTCCCATACTTTGGAACACAAAAGTCGCCAAATGTCATTTAAGGCCCTAATTAGGTTGACCATAGATTTATCAAGGGTCAAATGGGTGAGGTGGAGGCTAGGCTAGTCAAAGAGTAGATTAGGTGAGGTAGCCATGAATTAGATTGACCATGGGGTGGAGTTTGACCATAAAGTGACCTTTGACCAAGGTACATATTAACCAAGGTTGAGTCATTATGCTGGTCGCATGAAGACCTGGAGTTAAGCATAGGAAAGGGCTTAGGTGGCCCAAGAGGGATTATGAATAGTAATTTTGATTAATAAATAGTGTTTTGAGACTAATATATGTAAATTGTATGAACTTTACAAATTGATCAACCATGATGATGGAAGAAGCAACAATGTGTGACTTTTGTGTGTCTACATTTACCCATTTTGTACTACATTGTGTGAAGACATGATGTAGTGCATAAACTTGACACCAAATTGGTGGTTTGATTTTGAAGAAGAAGATGAATTTGACATGAGAATGATTCGTGATTGATCATGAAAGATGTGAATTGATGATGGATGGTTGTGGTCAATTACGACCTTTATAATGCCATAATGAGTATTTTGAGAGATGAGACATTAGATCATCTTGATTCATGATCAATGTAATATGTCCCAATAGTGGAGGGGATGATTTTTTTTTTAACTTTACCTTTTATGAATTGTTGAGCTTTATTTGATTTGGTAAGTTATTCAGCCCTTGGTAGATTTTTATCAAGTGTTTCATTCGTGAGTGGTCTTATGAATGCCACTTCGAGGAAGGGAGTCCATGAATAACTTAAAAACTTAGGCATTAGGCCTATCAAATGTTTATTTGAATTGGAGTTTTGTTGAGAAGAGAAATTTTACTTTTTATTTGCCCCAACAAAGGAGGGCTTGATATAATCTCTACAAAAGGTTCTTGGACAAATAAAATTTCCAAGATTGATTATTTTATTATTGATCATGCTCAAGGAATATTTTTTATGTTTGATATTTGCCCCTTAAAGCGATGATTTTATGGGTGAAGAAGTAGATAACAATGATGAACTACTTGACACGAATAATATTGGATGACCGTGTAGTGGTTAGGGATGATGAAAATGATGAGTGATTGTGGTTGGTTATGGCATTTGTGTTGAGCCATGATAATTGCTTTGAGGGAGGAGATGTAGTATCATCTCTCTTCATGATCAATGTAAGATACCTCAATTGTGGAAGGGATGAATGTCTTTGGAACTTTACCTTTGACAAGATTCTGAGCTTAGTTTTATTTGGTTAGTGTGGGTATTTTTAGATCACCACCCATGTACACTTTAGTGAAAAAATATTGTAACATCAACAAAACATTGGGTCACTTTTTCCAAAGTTTTAGGAGCACCAAAATATTTGCACCCTTTCAGATGTCGACAAGGTACCAAATTTATGCACCATTGCCATAGGTTTGAGACTAGGATAAATGACTAAGTGTAAAGATCACCAGAATATTTGTACCTAGTCATATCCTGAAAAGGTCCTAATTGCTTATCCAAACACTGGAGGCTGATAAGAGGAAAACATAGAATCTAACTAAGTGTAAAGGTCACTAGAAGGTTTGTACCTGATCAAATCTTAATGCAATACCAAATCTCTAATATATTAATGGAATACACCTAATCATAGAAAATAACTAATTATAAGATGTGCCAAAACATTTGCATCCAGTAGGATGCCAAATGCCCAGCCCAATATTGAAAGTTGGAGCTCGATAGGGTACCAAATGCCCAACCCACTATTGAAATATACCAATTCATAAAAATAAACTAAGTATAGAGGCAATTGGAAGATTTGTACCTAACCAGAGATTGGTAGGGTACCAAATATTTAGCCTACTTTTGAAAGTTGAGACTTTGGCCAAATATATAAGACACCAAAAGATTCACACTTGGTTGATGCCTGACATAGCCTAGATTCCCTGTCCAAGAGATTAAAATATGAAAATAAAAAAATAGAATAGGTTCTCATACTATCAGAGGCTTTATACCCGATCGAAGTCTACCAGGGTATCAAATACCCAACACAAGGATATTGTAGCATATAAGTTAAGCAATCAGTTCAATAAAAATATAGCACCAACCTACCCGCATGGGGATTATTACCATCTCATGACATGTTGGATCAGATCGCTTGTTAGGAGAATATGAATAATCTAGTTATGCTCAGGTCCATTATGCAGGTTATAGGGTGGTTCAACCAAAAGTAATCAGTGAAAAACTTTGAACTAGATGTAAGAAGCAGGCTCAACACGACTCAACATGACACTAATGTTTATGAGATCAACAAGTCATGATTAGGTAGTTAGAGCAGCCATGCTTCCCAGTAATTAAATTAGCTAGCACTCCCTATGACATAACATCAATCCATTTTTAAGATTGATATTTTTTATATTTTTAATATTGTAAAAAGTCTATAAATACTAAAATGTAGAATGAAAATAGGTCGACTGTTAGGATTTTACAATTCATATGTAATAATAGAATACTTGCATCTTAATACAAAGTGATTGTTGTTTGGCCTCTGGTTCAAATCATTTTAAGAACATGTGTGTCTGGATGATTACTTCTTTATAATTTTAGCCTATTGAATTTTCATGGTGTTTACAATGAATTTTGAATTTATGTTATGTTCATTTGCTTATTCTAGAATTAGTAATATCATAAGATAGATTATATTAGAACTAAATATTCTATGGATAATAGTAAAACTAGCTAGTCTATTAGGTAGTTGGTTGTTTATTTGTGTGGTCTTTCACTGTGCATGTGTGTTGATGTTGCTTAATTTGTACCAATATAAGTTCTAGCTTCAGCTCTATTTTCTTGTTTCAACACCCTTTTCCCATAATTTAGGAATAATTACCTAAAATTTCAAATGAATTGACCTCCTTTGAATATTAACCCTCGTAGCCCCAATGCTCCCCGATCATTCAATGTTGGCCAAGGTCTATGGGTGCACAACCTTTACATCAGATAGATTTCTAGAATAATAGTTTTTGGCTTACTCGGTGGGACCCAATCCCACTATTTTGATAAAGATCAGAGACGTGGTGGTTCTCTACTCATTATAAAAATTTCTTCTAATCACCTAGTAACTCCTTCTAGCCATACCAAAAAGTATTTGTATATACCCTTTCACCAAGCTACCTTGTTAAGAATTTTAAATATATGGTCACAAGACAAGTAATGAGAGAATCAGAGCAACCAATTGAGTTTCTAGAATGACAGTATAGTAACTTTAGGATATGTCTAATATTTCCATATGTCTCAAGGTCCTCTTTAGTTCTTACTGTAGATTTGACTAGTGTAGTTGACCCCATTACTACTAATATGACTACAATAATTCCTCCCCTTGTACAAACAACAATGGCCACAAACAAAAATTAGAATGATTAGAACTACTCGACCTGGAATCATGCGGGGCCTCTAAATTTACCCATCTAGAATCTTATTCCCTAGGTAGCTTTGAAAGCATTACAAAAGTATGATGGCACCGAAAAGACTGCATATGAGCATTGTTAGGATGTAGTATCATTAGTTGCTAGACAAAACATTCAATATGAGGATGTCATGATAAGGTTGTTGGTAATATCATTGAAGGAGAAAATATCCTGCTGGTACAAAACCCTACCAGATTTAACAATAACTTCATGGAATGAGCTAGCTGGCAAGTTAATTGAAGAATTCATTGAACATATAGACCCCTACTTCTTGTTTACATAGTTTACTATAATCCAAAGGCATCCACAAGAAGAAATAATATATATCAACATCAGATTCAATTTGACATAAAGAAGGGTAACTCAAGGTCTATGCCCAAAAATGAACAAGCAATGTACTACTATTTTAGAGCATTTCATTTAGACTTGGGTATGTCCATAAGGTAGCCTAATGTGTGAACATTACGAAAAATATTTCAAGAGGCACTAAAAGTAGAAAAGGGTTTGATTTTTATAGGGATATTAGCTCCGAAGATGATAATTCCTATATACCCAGAATTCCCTCATTAAAAAACATCAGAGTCTGCTCCACCAAGCTCTTTTTTTGGTGAATAGTCCACCAATCAACTTTCCATCTTGGCCACCTGCACCAATTTCACTGATCCTACCTACTCTACCTGTAGTCCCATTACTCCTAGCACCTACTGTTGTCCCTACACTACCAGCCCCTGACCCCCAAATAGTTGCTCTCTTGGAAATGATAACAACTTTTAAGAACCTCACAAATAAAGTCACAACCATGAAACGAAGAGAGGTTGAGAGAAATTTTCAACCAAGAATATTTCTATATGTCACAAGGGATCAAGTTGCCTCCACTAGTGAGCCCTCAAAAAAATCTAACACCATATACACCAATTAAGAGGAGTACACTTCTTCCTCATGATCCAAATCTAATTATTGGTGCTCCACTTGCAATGACCCACATGGTGAGGATACATGTATGATGCATCAACACTACATTCAAAAAATTACAATTGAGAAATCAAAGAAGGCACAAAAGGGATAGGTAAACATGATGATAGAAGCGAATGATTATAATTTCATGATGACATCCATAGAAAAAGTGGCAGTTCTTACAAGATTTGAAAAGAAACCCTTCCCTATAAACCCTAAAAGTTTAGATCCATTAAAAGTACCTTCTAAATTAAAGGATAATTGAAAAAAGGATGTGCCTATGCCTACCCCAGTTTAGAAGATAGTTCAGCAACAATAGAAGGAAACTAAAGAGACTTAAGGTAAAGAGCAAGCTAGAGATAAGCTAATATACCTTCACTGACTAAGCAATAGAGGATTGAAGCTACCTATGACTATAAGAACAAATACGATGAACTTGCAACAGAGCATAAGAGACGACCGACCTCTTCTAGTTTTAACATTGTGGAAGAATTGAAGAAGACCCCATCAAAAGTTAGCATGTATGATGCACTCCTCATTTCAGGACAAATCGGTATTTTGTAGGCTTCCCTCAAATAAATAAATATTCAAGGAAGCAACAAGCAGAGTTGAATCTTACCCAAGGAAACCCTACTTTAATAACTGAAAAGAACATGCCATCCCCATTCTATTTGTCCTTATGAATGGAATTATGGGTGGTACATAATTGTATGATTAACTTCGAAGTATCTACCACTATCATGTCCAAAGTGGTTTGTGAAATAATGGGTATGTAATATACCAAAAGTAGTCGTAGAGTGTTGCAATTGGATGACACACCTGTAAATATAGTTGGAGTAATTAAATATTTCCCCATGAAGTTGCATAGGATACCTCAAATCGCTATATTTATAGAGATAGTAGTGGTTGATTTAGAACCCTATTTTGAGATGTACTTATCAAGAGAATTTACTGCTAAGTTGGATGGTTATTTATCTCTTGATTACTCCCATATGGAGGTTCCATTCAAAGGAAAAAGAGCCAAAATATTCTCTGGAAAACCATCCTCATTCCATATAGAGAATTTGGAGGAAGAGAAACAAGCTGACACTGATATAACCACTCAAGAGACTAATCTGATAGAAGAAGTGTTGGAATACCTCCAGACAGAAGATCGGTTTTCCATATAAAATTTTAATGTCATGATTGAGACAAGAATGGGCATATATTCAATCATGAAGCTAGAAGAAACAAAACTTACATCTCAAGAAGACAAGGTTCCAAAGAAAGACCAAATGTGGAAGCTCTTCTTCGATGGTGACAGATGTAAGCATGATGTCAGAGCAGGTATAGTTTTGGTATCACCAATTGGAATGGAGAGGACTTTTTCATACATGCTCACATGGAGCTACACAAATAATGTAGCATAATATGAAGCACTATGTTTGGGGCTGAGGAAATCTAAAAAAATGGGAATCAAGCAACAACAAATTTTTGGTGATTTTGAGTTGGTAGTTAATCAAGTCACAAAAAATGTAGCAGCAGACAACACTACCTCAAGGCTTATTAAAATAGGGTGCGGGACTTGTTACAGTCTTTTGAAGCCTTAAACATCAAAGTCATTCCTAGAGAACACAACACTCATGTTGACATCCTATATTCTATTAGAGCAATATTCTACCTTAAATATAACATCATTCATAAATCCAAGGTAGTAAGACTCATTTATAGACCCTATGTACCATATAAAGACATCTTTTGGTAGGTATTTGAGAATGATGAAAAAATACTCAATTTTCTAATCCAATAAATGAATTGCATAAGGGATCAACTATCAAAAGAAGATGAAGAAGGTGAAATGATTCAACTAAAGAACAATCACATCCCCAAAGGGTTGATAACTTTGGAAAGCCTATTTAATAGTAGTGATAGATCAACTGCCCGTAGAATTGAGGTCATGTTGTGGTTGCTCCACAACTAGCCCAAAAGATTGGGGACCCACTTTTAAAATTTGATGTCAGGAGTCTTGTTTGTCTTTGAGTGCAAATTTTTTATTTGATTTTAGCCATGAGCTCACCATGTAGACTTCGAAGGTCCTCAATTGTCATGTCGTCTATAAAAGTTGGTGTGATCATGTTGACGGAAGACCTTTGTTGGAGTGTTTTAAGTTCTAGGGTTAGCGTTGTGGTTGTGTTTGGTCTTGGGTTTTAATAAAGCCTTTGAGATGGGCATGTTTCAAAGTAATTCATAAAATAAAAAAGAATAAAAATAAAAAAATTATGTATTATTATTTTATATTTCATATATATAATAATAATATATATCGAAATAAAATAAATATTTGAATTTAGTTAATTTAAATTCACATAGGCGTGATAAAGAGAACTTGGTATTATGCAACATAATTCACAGCAATATACAGATAAGCATTGTTTATATGATTTATGGCATTCCACCTCATCCGCATCTTGCATGACTATTTCGAGCCCGGGGAATCAACGACTAGAGTGTGGCTATAGTGATCGATGGGATTCAACACTGATAAACATAGATGTGGTTGGCAGATGTAAAGGAGATGCTGAGATAAACCTAAAAATAGGGCTAAATATAGACTCTGGGTTATAACAGTGGTGCATTTGTTGTATTTGTTGTGTGCACAGTAAGGCAACGTGGAATGTGAATGATGATAGCGTCAATAAAAACAAAAGTAAATGATGGAGGCGTGCATTATATCTCAGCGAAAGGATTATGGTGATGACGTAGTTGATTGCATTCATGGGATGGACACGTTAGGAGAGCTCTCTCCATATGACATAACCAACGCAGGATCGCTTGTAGATATGGACTTCGATAGTGGTGCTCAGTGATTCAAAGTTGACAAGTTGACGATGGACGAGTGCATAGTAGAACATGCACCCCAGCAACATCTGAGCATAATTGCAAGAGCGACATTAGTTGGCACAGGCGATTGTACTTCAGTGCACAACGTGGATAAGCAAACCAAGAAAAGTGATGACCCCATTGATTTAGACGAGGTATCAAGGATTTGTGGGCACCATGGTCAAAGACGTGGACGTCCACATAGGCATGTCGAACGGAAGGTCGTGGTAGCCAAAGGTTCAGGTGGTGTGGTTTTTGAACTGGATAGATGGAAGAAGGCCATACAGAGTTTGCAAGAGTAGGTTGACTTCGGTAGAATGACTAGATCTCAGGCTTAGTCATCGCAGGTGCCGGTAGGGTGACAACACCGAGAGCACAGGTGAACATGTTCAGGGGAGAATCTCAGATAGTAAAATGATGGCATAGCCATGATTTGGAAACACCAACATAGCAGTGAGCACCCGATTTTGGCCATATTCATTATAGCTGAGGGCGTGAACCATTACCAAAGCAGCACCGAGCTTATTACCCAGATGAAATCACGGGTGGAGGTTACAAGGTATAATATGCCCATTTCATCACATTTAAAAAAAAAAATTTCAGCCTTGGAGAAGGAAGTAAGACTAAATAAACAGGCCGCATCGTGTTATGAATAAATGAAAGGCACCATCTATAGCATAAAGACAAATATTGATTTGCAAAGCATTTAAGGGTTGAATGGATTTGTCTAACATTTGGTTTTGTTATACTATATAGTGCATAATAAAATAATGACACCAAGGTAGTTATGATAGATGGGAATGAGTAAAGACAAAAGGGACTTTATTATGAAAGTTATAATGTTTTAAAAACAAAAAGGAAAACTGTTGCCCGAGTAGAGAAAGGAAGCAGTTTTGAAAGGCAAGAAAGATAAAAAACGGTGAAATAAAATAATTTTAAACTCTACGAAGCCAAAGGACAAACAGAGAAATGAAAAGTTGCAGGAAGCTTCAAATAGGCGAGGGAAAGAAGATGCAGGGGTTGTTTTTTTGGAAAACCACAGATATGCTGCCAAAATATGGATGTAAAATGAAAATATTATTTTTAATGCAAAGCTTTTCAGAAATTTAGGCTTTGTTAGCAAGAAAGGAGGAGAAATTTTCTGCATGTAAACTGTCTTATCTTTTCCCTTTTCAGATTTCGGATTTATAAGTGATGTTTAATGCATTTTTATGGTTACATCAAGTGAATATTTGAAGTCTGAAATTTATTTTTGTGACCCTAGGAGCTAGCACTTAGTTTATTTCGATTGTGCAAATGCAGGTTGAATAGACTAGGTTGCATGTAAGAGTTTCTCACATCTTCGGTTTTGCAGGACGGGGTGCCATCAAACTGATAAAGCTTTGCATGTCTGCGTTTTCAGCATTCAATTTATTTCAGATTTTTATTTTTCAGTTTTCCAACTTTTATTTTGCAATTTTTTTTAATTTATTTTCAGGATTAAAAATAAAAATAAAAATAAAATAAAATGATAAAAATAATTACATGGTTGTGAAGAATGATGTATAATCTATCATACGCAATAGATTCGGACTCATTCCGAGGTCATTTCAATTTTATAATTATTTTTGAAAACTGTTGTTTTTAAGGGTTTTTATAATTTTGGAAATTCATATTTTTTTCAATTTTGGAGGCAAATCAGATTTTTAAATTCTACATTTTCATTTGCAAGTATAAGATGACCTTTCCTTTATGAAAATTTCAATTTCATTAAAGGGGGGTTAATTTTATGGCATTTCATAAGCTATCATTTTTGGAGCAATAAATGCACCTTTCTTCATGAAAATTCTGATTTCATTGAAGAGGGGTAATTTATCATTACATCAAAGGTCTTGGTTTTAAAGCATGAAATTATTTCTTCTTAATGAAAATTAATTTCATTAAAGAGGGATAATTCATCATGACATTATGAGGCTATTATTTTCAAGCAATAAATTGGTGTCTCTTTATGAAAATTAATTTCATCAAAGAGGGACAATTTATTAATGATATCAAAGGCTATCTTTATCTTCATGATAAAAGCTACATTTAATGGATCTTTTCATCATTTTAGATTCACATTCATAGATAGATTTAATCTTCTATTTCATGCTTAAAGTAGGATTTAATGCAAGATAAAACTTGTTTAAAATCCACTTAATAAAGGAAGATAAAATCTACCTTAAAACATTCAAGATAAAAGGAATTAAGGCACTACATCGTGGTCATATGAGGGCCAATTCACATTTACTTTTATTTAAGTTTTATGAACAATCATTAATATAGCATGGTAAAATGAACCAACACATGCCCCTTGTTAACAGTTACTTGCAATCACTAAGGTGTTCCTAGCATTTCATTGATATTTTTATTGAGATTACTAATACACATATGCAAATGCTAATATAGCGGAGACCTTGGAGAAGTTGTTTTGTTTTAACTTCTTTGCAAGAGAGGGTTTTGGGATCAAAATCCTAAGGGAGAGTGTAATTTCACAATTGGGTAAAATTACCACTCAACATTTTGGTGCTAGAAGGAGGGCATGAGGTTATTTAACACTATTTATGCTAAAAGGAGGACATGAATTGGTATTCATTGATCTAACGCTTTTGGATTGTTCATACAGGAAATAATGTGATTTGGTATAATCATAAGGTTGTGAATTGCTAAATATTTCAAGTTCATTTGATTAGCATCTTTGGCCTCCTTTAGCACTCAACACTTTGGGAGCTAGGAGGGTTTGAATTGATTTATTTTATTGCTATTTAGATGCTAAATTGTTCATGTTACTTGAAAGATTTATTCAAAGACATTGGTCTTGACTAATGAGATTTTGTTCCATATGATTACTTTCATTGATTCTAACATTCTCTATGTTTGATGATGTGTTAATGCTAACATGTTATCAAATTTGAGAATGTTTTTTCAATGTCATGGTTTAATGGATGCATATCTTTATTGACTAATATGATGATCTTTGTGGTTTACTCATTTAAAATTTGTTAGTCATTTCATACTTCATTGCAAGATATTTTTATTTGACTAACAAAATTGGTACTAAAGTTATATCTTCTTGACTATTGCAAGATTTACTTCAATGATGGCAAGTAGTCCTTTAAACATACCTGGGCCTTCACATGAGGTGAATATGGGCCATGTGCCTTTTCTACCTCATTTTAGGCATGAGGGAGCTAGGTCAGCTGAAGCACACATTAATGCATTCAAATTCTATAGGGCTTTGTGGCAAATAAATCATGAAGATGTTGGATGTGAACTATTTTCATACACATTGGATAAAATTGCTCATGACTGGTTTATCAATCTTCCTATAGCTTCCATCACTTCATGGGTGCAATTAGAAGCAATGTTTCTTAACCATGTGGGAAATCGAGTTGACCCAATTGTTGTAAGAAATCAATTTGACTCTATTTGCAAAGAACCTAATGAATCCATGAGTCAATTCAATGAGAGGTTCCATAAGTTGCACGCTCAAGTGTTGGAACATTACAACATAACAGAAGAAGAAGCTATTGAAGTATACATGGGAGCCATACACCCCATAGTTGCTACTTTTTTAAGGGAAAATTTTAACGACCCATATTTACATGAAGTTTATGAGACCACGAGAAAATTAGAACAATGGTACATTTCGAAAAATAAAATATGGAAGAAGAGGCACAACATGTTCCCATGAGAGATTGTTCTTCTAGAGTTATTGATGCCAACCTACACCAACCATCTAAGATAGCACCCTCCACTCCAATGATACCTAAGGTGAATGATCAAGGGGATGAATTTGAATATCCAAATATTATAACCACCTTAGATATAGTCCAAGAGGAGGTGCAAGTTGCCAAGCCAACATCCACCAATGAGGATTGTGTAGAGATGGGTTCATTTCTAGAAGTGCATGAGTATTCAGATAATGGTGTCCTAAATCTAACTAGTTTGGAGATATGTGATAGGACAGAACCTACCATAAAATTGAATGAAGTGGTTGAAAGTGAAATTGGAAGAGAATCAATAAATGAATTTGAAGACATAATAGAATTTCACCACTTGTTCTCGGAAGACACTTTGGATGAGATTGTTGAAATTGATGATCAAGAAAATCCTCACCCTCCAAATTGTGATGAAATTGAATCATGGGTTACAAATGTAGATATTGATCTTGCAAACTTGGATACAAAGAGTAGCCCACTTTTGGAAACCATTGAACCATCTAAGGAAGGTGAAGGTGAATTTGATGAGAAACACATTGATGAATTGGAAGATGTTGAAGAAGTAGTTGAGCATCACCACTTGATTTTGGAAGATGATTACTATGATTCTTGGAAGAAGTGGGAAGAATACACTCACTCCAAACCTTCTAATGAAACTTTTGTGCCAATTGATATGCAGGATGATACAATCACTTTCTCGCATGAGGATATTACAAGTCCTGTACAATTTGAGAATGTTTTGGAAGAAGGATTGGAATCTCATCAAGTGTTGAAAAATGATAATGATTCTATTACCGAGGACAAAGAAGAAAAAGAATTGATAGATGAATCAAAATATCATGTCACAAATGCAATAGAGTTTCATCCCATGAATTTGGATGACAATTTTTACAATGGTTGGGGAAGATATGAAGAATCATCTACTTTGCACACCCCCATTGATGAAATTTCTATTGACATGCAGGATGTTAAAACTTCTATTTCACATGAGGATATTGCATTTGCAAGAATAGAGAAAGTTCCCAAATTAGATCATGATGAATATGAATTTATTGAAGATCTTGTTGAAATAGAAAGGGAAGAAATGGTAAATGTTTCTTATGACTCATCTATTTTGGATGAGGAAGAGGTAAAATCTGCTCTTTCATTTCGGGATATTGAAAATTTGGATACAAATTCGCATGATTATTTTGAGGATTCAAATGAAGAGATACCATGGATAGTGAACAAGGAATTGGAACCAAATGACAAAGAGGTTGATCTATGTGAAGCAACTCAAATGATTGATCATGGTGATGTGTTATTTGACACCTCCCTAGATAGACAAGACTTATGGATTGAAAAGGATGGTCACACTTTTGATTGGGTGCCTAACTTTGGTATGTTTGAATAGGTGTTTGATAATGATAAAGATCATGAAGAGAAAGAAAAAGTCACAAACGCTCATCAAGTTTTGGTAAATTCTAACCATGATGTGTTGAGTATGGATGACAAGGTGAAATATTTCCCTCTATTAGTGACTACAAAAATTTCAAGTAATGGATTACATGATGTTACTTTGGATACTAATGCTATTAATGATGAAATGCCATTAGAGGTGAATGAAGAAGTAAAGTTGATTTCTACTCACACCACTAATGATATTGCTTTGATGAATGAAAAAGAAGTTGATGTGCTTAAATTGCTAAATCAAATTCATCAACAATTAATAATGGAATCTAGGATAAAAACTTATAATGATTCTCATTTAGTAGATATCCTAGATGCTTGCAAATTTTTGCATAAGTTTGATTGGCCTACAAACATGAAAAATGAATTGGCTTTAAAATTTTTAGAAATAGGCTCTTGTTTGCAAAATTTTATTTTTGAAAAGGATAGCCTAATTCTAAATCATAAATTGAGTTGTGAATTTGACATCTTAAGGAATAGACAAGATAAAATTGAAGATCATTTATTGTCTAATCAATTTAATGATTTGAAGCTCACCTATGGAATTATTAATAGAACTAAATCAAATTGGTGGGGTGAGCGAGGCAAGTTGAAGATTGTTGTATTGTTTGGCCTAATCTTGTTTTCATTGGATTTCTGTAAAACTTGGCTTGCATATCATGTTATATGTCTTTTGAAATGTGCTAATCATGTTTGGGATCCAGGGAAGTGATAGTTCAAGCTTTGCACCATCTTGTACCATATTGTACATTTGTATATAGTTTTGGTTTGTGTTTTGAGTTTTGTGTTTTGGGTTGTTCCCTTGTTTTGAGGTGATGTTTCGTGGTCGCTAACTTATGGTCTCTGGCCTATTTTGAAGCTCCTTTGCTTAGTAGGTTGGAGTACATGAGCTGAAAGCCGATGAGCTCAAAAAAAAAAGGGACTCTGGCCCTATTTTTGAGGTTTCTTTGCTTAGTAGGTTGGAGTACCTGATCTGAAAACTGATGAACCCGAGAAAAGGGGGATGAGTTATTTGGTGATCATGCTCAGATTTTGGGACCAAAATGGTGGAAAGTGGAACAATGAAAGATTAGCCAAAGCTCCACATGGAACTCACACACATTAAATGGTGTTTCTGGAATTAGGAAGGATGAAGTTATCTTGATCTGCAACCCTAGGCAAAAATCTAAAATGCTTCACTTGTAGGCTGCCTTACCCTAGTGATGCTTGAAGCTTTGCAAGGTTTTTCTTTTGAAAAGGAAAAATTTTATATATGAAAAAAAAAGAGAGAAAAAAAAGAGAGAAAAAAAGAGAAAAAAAGAAGAGAGAATGAGCATTGAAAAGCTTGATCATATCAGTCACAAGATCTAGATAAACTCTACCGGGGCTATGGACGCCTGACCGGTAGTAGGGCTCTGTCTAGATATAGCTCGGGTAAAAGGAAAGGCTTTGCAAAGCATTGAGCAAACACAAGGGTGAGTTAGATAAACCTCATCGAGGCTATAGATGCCTGACTGGCAGTGGGGCTCTATCTATAGCCATTTCATTATGAGCGATACTTCATAGCCTAATGCAGAAAGGGATGATGGAATCTGGAGGATTTTTAGAAATGCAAGAATGAATCACTTTTGCACACACTGAGCAAAGGCAGATGGATTAGTTGTTTTCATTCTGAAGTTGTTTACCCCCACCTTCTTGAGACGTTGCTAAATTATTGTGTCTCGCTGATCTTGTGTGTGTTCTCATTTTAGGTTGGGTTCTTCACCGAAATGCCTAGGAGCATTTCCTAGCAGAGTCACCATTTGTTGTGGCTGCTCCACAACTAGCCCCAAAATTGGGGACCCACCTTTAAAATTTGATTTTTGAGAGTCTTGTTTGTCTTTGAGTGCAAATTTTTGATTTGACCTTAGCCATGAGCTCACCATGTAGACTTCGAAGGTCCTCAATTGTCATGTCCTTTGTAAAAGTTGGTGTGATCGTTTTGATGAAAGATCTTTGTTGGAGTGTTTTAAGTTCTAGGGTTAGCGTTGTGGTTGCATTTGGTTTTAGGTTTTAATAAAGCCTTTAAAATGGGTATATTTCAAAGTAATTCATAAAATAAAATAAAAATTATATATATATATATATAATTTTATATTTCATATATATAATAATAATATATATCAAAATAAAATAAATATTTGAATTTAGTTAATTTAAAATTCACATATTTAAATTAACTAAATTTAAATTTAATGATAATAAAATAAAATTTTAAAATGTTTATATATGTTTTATATATATAAGTATTTTAGTAAAATGAATTTGCTATAGCTATCTCATATGAGGTCTGCGTAGAATATGACAGTGGTCTCGCAGTAGAAAAGACACTGAAATTGCAGTAGATTGAACAATGTTATCGTCGAGAGGTTCGAAGCGAGATGAAGGGGATGATGTTGATGAAATTTGAATGAAAGTAGCGCGATTGATTCACGACCCGATAGGGATTCACGTTCACCAAATATGGGGAAATCCATGACATTAAGGTATACGGGATTCGTATCAGCACTTTCATCGGATGTCGAGACGAATAGAAGAGCAATAACATGGATACCGACTGTACCTTGACCTGGGCATCAATGTGGCGTAGTTGCATAAGGTGGCAGTGAAGGAGTAGCGTATACGACGGTGTTGAAGATCAAGTTTGATAGCAGTGTAGGGGTGGAGCCACGACATCAATAGACACGATAAAGATGACTTGGTATTACGCAACAGAATTCATGACAATATACATATAAGTATTGTTTGTATGATTTGTGGTATTCAACCTCATCTACGTCTTGCATGGCGATTTTGAGCCCAAGGAATCAACGACTAGAGCGTGGCTACATTGATCGATGGGATTCAACACTAACAAACATAGACGTAGTCGGCAGATGTAAAGGAGATGTTGAGATAAACCCATAAATAGGGCTAAAGATAAACTTCGTGTTATAACAATGGTGCATTTGCCGTATTTTTTATGTGCACAGTAAGACAACATGGAATGCGAACGATGATAGCGTCAATCAAACCTGAAGTAAACGATGGAGGTGTGCATTAGATCTCAGTGAAAGGGTTATAGTGATGACGTAATTGATTGCATTGATGGGATGAACACATTAGAAGAGCTCTCTCCATATGACATGACCAACACAGGATCGCTTGTAGATGTGGACTTTGATAGTGGTGCTCAGTGATTCGAAATTGACAAGCTGACGATGGACAAGTGCGTAGTAGAACAAGCCCCCCGACAACATCTGAGCATGATTGCAAGAGCGGCATTAGTTGGCGCAGGTGGTTGTACTTCAGTACAGAAAATTGATAAGCAAACCAAGAAAAGTGATGACCCCATTTATTTAGATGAGGCGTCGGGGATTCGTGGGCACCATGGTCAAAGACATGGACGTCCACATAGGCATGTCGAACAGAAGGCCGTGGTAGCCAAATGTCTGGGTGGTGTGGTTTCCGAATCAGATAGATGGAAGAAGGCCATACAGAGTTTGTAAGATCAGGTCAACTTCGGTAGAATGACTAGGTCTTAGGCTTAGTCGTCGCAGGTGCCAGCAGGGTGACAATGCCGAGAGCATAGATTAACATGTTCAGGGGAGAATATCAGATAGTAAAATGTTGGCATAGCCATGATAATGTGCCCATTTATTATAGCTGAGGGCGTGAACCGTGACCAAAGCAATGCCGAGCTTATTACCCAGACAAAATCACAGGTGGAGGTTACAAGGTATAATGTGCCCATTTCATCATATTTTTAAAACGTTTTTTCAGCCTTGAAGAAGGAAGTAAGACTAAATAAACAGACCACATTGTGTTATGAAGAAATGAAAGGCGCCATGTATAGCATAAAGACAAATATTGATTTGTGAAGCATTTAAGGGTTGAATGGAATTGTATAACGTTTAGTTTTGTTATACTATATAGTGCATAATAAAATAATGACACCCAGGTTGTTATGATATATGGAAATGAGTAAAGAAAAAAGGGACTTTATTATGAAACTTATAACATTTTAAAAACAAAAAGGAAAATGGCTGCCCGGGTAGAGAAAGGAAGTGGTTTTGAAAGGCAAGAAAAATAAAAAACGGTGGAATAAAATAATTTTAAACTCTACGAAGCCAAAGGACAAACAGAGAAATGAAAAGTTGTAGGAAGCTTCAAATAGGTGAGGGAAAGAAGATGCAGAGGCTGGTTTTTTTTTGGAAAACCACATATATGCTGCCGAAATATGGATGAAAAATGACAATATTATTTTGAATGCAAAGCTTTTAATAAATTTGGGTTTTGTTAGAAAAAAAAGATAAATTTTTACATGCTTGGCTTTAACTGTCTCATATTTCTTCGGATTTATAAGTGACATTTATGCATTTTCATAGTTACATTAAGTGAATATTTGAAGTCCGAAATTTATTTTTGTGACCTTAGGAGCTAGCACCTGTTTTATTTCGATTGTGTGAATGCAGGTTGGAATATAATAGGTTGCATGTAAGAGTTTCTCACAACTTCGGTTTTGTAGGACGGGGTGCCATTAAACTGATAATGCTTTGCATGTTTTCATTTTCAGCATTCAAGTTATTTTCAGATTTTATTTTTTTGTTTTCTAACCCTTCAT
The DNA here is from genome assembly GCA_028583015.1 of Wollemia nobilis. NCBI lineage: Eukaryota > Viridiplantae > Streptophyta > Pinopsida > Araucariales > Araucariaceae > Wollemia > Wollemia nobilis. The sequence goes on from JAQPPZ010016381.1 coordinate 4,732,727, forward strand.
TTTGCATGACAAAAATAATTACATGAGTGCGAAGCATGATATACAATATTTCAATTTTATAAGTATTTTTGAAAACTATTGTTTTTAAATGGTTTTTATAATTTCGGAATTTTTTTTTAAAGGCAAATCAGATTTTTAAATTTTATATTTTCATTCATAAGCATGAGATGACCTTTCTTTCATGAAAATTTCAATTTCATTGAAAGGGGGTTAATTTTGTGGCATTTAATAAGCTATCATTTTTGGAGCAATAAATGCACTTTTCTTCATGAAAATTTTGATTTTATTGAAAAGAGGTAATTTATCATTACATTAAATATCTTGGTTTTAAAGCATGAAATTATTTTTTCTTAGTGAAAATTAATTTCATTAAAGAGGGATAATTCATCATGACATTATGAGGCTATTATTTTCAAGCAATAAATTGGTGTCTCTTTATGAAAATTAATTTCATCAAAGAGGGACAATTTATTAATGATATCAAAGGCTATCTTTATCTTCATGATAAGGCGTTACATTTAAAGGGAATTATTTCATCATTTGAAATTCACATTTAGACATAGGTTTTAATCTTTATTTGCATGTTCAAAGTAAGGTTTAATGCAAGGTAAAACTTGTTTAAAATTTACTTAATCAAAAGAAGATAAAACCTACCTTAAAACACTCAAGATAAAAGGAACTAAGGTTCTACATTTTGGTCATATGAGGGCCAATTCACATTTTATTTTTGTTAAGTTTTATGAACAACCATTAACATAACAAGGTAAAATGAACCAACACATGCCCCTTGTTAACAGTTACTTGCAATCACTAAGGTGTTTCTAGCATTTCATTGATATTTTATTGATATTATTAATACACATATGCAAATGATAATATAGCGAAGACCTTGGAGAAGTTGTTTTATTTAACTTCTTTGAAAGAGAGGGTTTTGTAACCAAAATCCTAAGGGAAAGTGTGATTTTGCAATTGGGTAAAATTATCACTCAACAGGTATTTGAGAATGATGAACAAATACTCAATTTTCTAATCCAATAAATGAATTGCATAAGGGATCAACTATCGAAAGAATATAAAGAAGGTGAAATTATTCAACTAAAGAACAATCACATCCCCAAAGGGTTGATAACTTTGGAAATCCTATTTTATAATAGTGATAGATTAACTACCCGTAGAATTGAGGTCAATGGTAAAAGCTATAGAGTGGTGTAGATCGAGCCTGGAAATCAACATTGGTGTATAATATTAAGAGGAAGAAGTCAATTAGACTATGGATATGTGTAAATAGTTTAATGACATCATATATTGGACATATGAGGATCTAAAGGTATATGACAAAGACTCTATTCAATATACTATTGAGCTTATACCAGATGCAAGATCCTTTCAATAGAAGCAACAACCAGTAAGTCCTAATATAGAGGCACTAATAAAACGAGAACTACTAAAGCTATTGACTATAAAAATTATATACCCCATTAAGAACTCTACATGGGTTGCCAATTTCATTTTGATCAAGAAAAATTGAGACATCCATCTATGTGTAGACTTCAAAAATTTGAACCAGACCTCCTTGAAGGATCATTATCCCCTCTCATAAATTGATTAGATCTTGCATACTATAGTCGGAGCCGAGATTTTTTAGTTTTAATCAAATTTGGGTGAAGGATGAAGATTAAAATAAGACAACATTCACCTTAAAATAGTGTACATTTGCATATCAGTGAATGCCTTATGGGTTATCAAATGTAGGTTCATATTTCAAAGGGCTATGGATTTAGAATTTGGTGAGTTGGTGAATAAGATAATCCTGATATAGCTGGATGACGTGACTATATTCTCTCATGATAAGATCAATACTATTGAGCATCTCCAAATGGTATTTTAGAAATGTAAATAATTTAGGGTGTCTGTGAATCCTAAGAAACCCATATTCACAATACATGATGGAAAACTATTGAGACATGTGGTACGAAAAATAGGATTGTAAATTGATCCAAATAGAGTAAAATCCGTCCATTAACTCTCACTCCCACTAAACAAAAAGGGACTCCAGTAATTTCTTGGGTAAATTAATTTTATCTGTAAATTCATCTTAAATAGTAAAACCAATGATTGATATGTTGAAAGGAGTAGAATTCAAATGGAAAAATACTCTAAAGAAGACCTTTAGGGAGATAAAGGAGGCAATATCTCAAACTTTGGTTCTCATTAATAGACTACTCTAAGGACTTTATTCTCTATGCATTTGGAGCAAAAGGGAGCTATGCAGGTGTCCTAACACAAAAATGGGAGTAGGATAGTGACAGACCAATAGCCTTTTTTAGTTAGACATTTTAAGACAATAAGGAAAAGTAAAATTTCATTGAAAAACATGTTTATGCTATCATGAAATATTTGAAGAAATTTAGGCATTTTGTTTCTCAAAGTAAGACCCTGGTATATGTAGTACATATGAACATTCAAAATTTTGTGATCTAAGGGGAAATCGATGACAAGAGAGTTGATTTGATGACTAAAATTTAGGAGTATGACATTGATATTAGACAAAAAAAATTGATAAGGGGTAGAGCCCTATGTCAGAATTTAGTAGAGTCAGCATCTCAAATTCTAATATGTCAAATAAGGCCAAAGATAATATTGAGCTAGAAATAGAAATAAGGTAGCTAGAGAATTGGATGGAACAATTGCATCATTGCTTTGCTTTAGTTAAATGTTCGGATGACTTAATTACATATAAATGGTGAAAATTTAGGTTGTAAGATAGAAAATATATGTTGATTGAAGATATTTTGTATTGGAGAAACTTCGACGGGGTACTGCTAAGATGCTTACCACTAAAAGAAACCAGAAGAATTCTTGAAAAATTTCATAGAGGTTTCTTAGGAGGCCACTACTCCTGATAGAAAATTGTAGAAAATATTCTAAGGTCCAAATATTATTGGCCATCTATTTTTGTTGATATATTCAAGTTGGTTAGAGCCTATGAAAATTATCAAAAGTTTGTAGCTAGAGATAAACATTCGGTAATACCATTATAGCCGATAATCATGGAAGAGCCTTTTTAGCAATGGGGTTTGGATTTTATTGGTGTTATTAAGCCTATTTTATCCACCAAACACAAATACACATTTATGACAATATATTATTTCACAAAATTGATTGAGGTAGAAGCTACAAAACTTTCTGATTAGAACAATGTGATTGAATTTATGGAAAGGTTGATCACTAGGTTTAGAATTCTAGAGACCATTGTATTAGATAATGCTAGATATTTCATAGGACCTAAAACCATAAATTTTGCAAGGAAATATGGGATAAATTGTAATGCTTCATCAAAAAATTACCCTTAGGAGAATGGCCTTGTACAACCCACTAACAAGAACCTACTGAAAATCATTAAAAGGAGCATTCAAGATAATCCCAAAATTTAGAACTTATTGTTGGATCAAGCACTTTGGATTGACTACATCATAGTAAGAAGGGTCCCAAAAACTTCTCCTTACACTCTTGTTTATGGCAAGGAAGTTGTGCTACCAATTAACTTGGAGATTCTAGCATTAATATTCATTAAATAAAATTGTTTGGATGACCTGAAACCGATAGAAAGAAGAATGGCCGAGCTAGTCCAATTATAATAAAAACACAAGTAGGCATATAATAATATTTATCACCATCAAATAGCTATCAATTGCTTGTTTTATAGGAAATCCATGGCAAAGGTATTCGAATAAGGAGACTTGGTGCTTAAATAGGATGCAAACAGAGCAAAATCTAACTCACATGAAAATTTATATTCAATGTGGTCTAGGCCATATGTCATCGAACAAAAGGACCTAATTGTCTTTGAACTAAGACACATTTATGGCCATCTATTACCAATTTTGGTAAATGGTCAACATCTGAAATAATATGCTTAGGATAAATAGCACTCGTTTTGTACATATGTACATATGACATGTGTACATTCCTTGTAAATAGTTATTTTATATATTTTATGAACAAGGTGGTGCTTTCTAAAACTAATATCCAAAATTGGGTAGATTATCTACTTTCCTAGAACCTCAAGCTACACAACCCCTTATTGCATCCTGACTAAGACACTAATCAAGAGGTTCAAAAAATTATTGGTATTGCATGGCACATATCACAACGAGGTGGTCAATTTAACAATTGTTAAGATCTACATGCCATCCATTATTAAGAAAATGCAAAAATATCTTTGGCTATATCAACTATAAAATATAGTGTGCAAAATTAAATTTACAATGGTTGGTGATCCTGGCGAGATCTTCTTGAGATCACAGGCCCCAAAAATTATGCAACCATAACTGTTCCTATGAAGAGTAGTTTGAAGAAAGATATTCCTAGCTAAGAAATGATTGGTTATCATAAATTGCAATATAATGTTATAGGCCAGTGGTGCTCCTTCCAATCATATATGTCAGACTTCAAAAATGGACAACAATTTCCCCAACAGATATTTCTTAGCATGCATAAATTCATCACACGAAATCACTAACATATTTGAGCGATAAAAATGTTGGTGCAAACATTATAAATTGATTGTACCTCTCCAAAAAAATAATATTTTGCTATATTCCTAATCCTGAGTATAAAAGAGAGCCCTAAGGATTTCAATAAGAACTAGTTGTTAGTGATAGAAGCAGATTTAGAGAAATGGATAGAGCAAAGAAGAGCATCATAGGGTAGAAGGCCATGAGTGAGCTAACTGATGAGTTGGTTGGAATTCTTGATCGAGCACTCGTAATTTAATCCAAGTTATGGATCTCTTAGATTGACTATGAAGAGAAAGAGAAGAAATTATCTGAAACCCATAAGGTAGGTGATGCATATCACTCAAACCTCAATAAATTCATACTCAAAGTGGTGCACCTATGCCTAGAACTCATTAATATGGTGGTAAAGTTTTATGATGTCAATACGACTACTATTCATTATAAGTAGGGAACTGTTGATGTAAGAATTCATAGTAAAAGAAATCCTAGGCATTGAACTAAAAAAAATTGTGTTCAAGGAAAAAATATTATACCTAAAAAATTAGTCAGTTCAAGATTGGCTTATCAAAGTACATAGGAAATTATCAAATGGATTCTTGATAAATAACAGAAAGCTTGTGGAATTTAGTGATGAGGCATAGCCTATATTCTTTATGTTGGTGATAATCCTAGGAATGTGAATAGATGCAATAGTGTACCCTTATTATATGGGTATAACAAACACAGTTATGGTAGCCTTCAAATATGTCACCCTATAATGGACTGAGCTTCTAGCTCATAGTATACCTGAATAGTTAAAAGTTAAGAAGAACAAGAAATGTGACGTATTCACATGCCCTTCATACATGGCTTGTATTTTTCTTTTTTACATGACTTATATAAATAAACATAGCATTAAGCTATAGAGGATAGATGAGCAGGGTATGGACTACTCAGTGTTTGACTGGACATGTGTTAAAAGATAGTGGTTTGTATCTTGAATTCAACAAGCAGTTCTTGGGACCAGAGCTACAAATAGTCTATGGAAACTACCCCCACATTTCACCAATAGCTAAATATATTTTGAGAGGAAAATCATGATAAAATGTGGGCTGGTAATTTCTAGGGGAAGGCACCATCATCAAAATATTAAATTTCTCCAAATTCCCTTACCTACTATTGCGTTATGTGACCAATTGGATGTTTATATTATAATATTGTAGGTAGGTCTACACTATAGAACAAAGCCTTGGTCAAGGAACCAAAAATTCCTTAATATTCAGGTTCTCCATCAAATAAGAGCACATCACAATATCCAAATGAGACCCCCTACAGTACAAAAATCTAGAGGACAAAATTTCTACCTTGAAATTACCAGTAGTGCCGCACATGTGGCATTATGACCTAGATTATACTAGGGTTCAAACACCTATTGATATAGGAACCAAGCTGAAGATCAGGTGGCACCACTCAAATATATGGGGATGCAAAAAAATACTACCATGGAGAAGTTTTTATAAGTATGAGTAGGTATATGACCTAGAAATAAATACAGATCAGTTGCTTGATCCTAGCCTCATTGACATATTCAACGATAGTACAGGCTAGGAGGACTACAAAATTGAAGAATGGTGGGTAATGCATTATGAACACAATATTAAAAAAAAGGTAAAGTACAATAATAATACTGATGCATTATTCAATGAAAATTTTGATGTTCAATATATCACCTAGAAATAGAAGCATAAAAGGAGCTATTCCTAAAAATCTTAAGGGTACCAATGGTTGAGGACATAATATACTAGGAAGAGGAAGGTTCAGAAGAAGAGGTCGAGGTAGAAGAAGAATCATTACCTCAAAATTCACCAGTGGCTGATATTAGAAGACCGATTCCATCCAAGGTAGCCAAAGGACCCTCTCAAGTTTAGCCTAAATATTTCGATCATAGCTCTAAATTTGGTATGAGGATTTCTGAAACAAGTAAGGCTGCAAGGAAGCAAAGGTTGGAGTAAGAAAAGAAAAAGCATATATTAAAGAGGTAATAACTATAATAATAATTACTAAGGTGTGGGGCAAAATTTGCACAAGTAGAAGTTGAGGAAGCATAAAGGACTAAAATAAAAGTAAAATAAATGCAAGCCTTACAAACGGAGGATTCAGAGCTGGGAGCACAAGACACAGGTATGTCATTTAAACTAAATTCTCCCTTGAGTCCATCATTGGAAATCCTAACCTCCCCATCTTGTCCATCCTGACTTCCTTCATAAATGATTCTTGCAATTGCTAAAATTGAAGTAGGATAAATCCCTTCTCGTGGTCCACCTACCACTTCACCAAGTCCAGTTACTCAGTCAACCCCCTCATCATTTATAAATTCCATCATATTATCTCAGTAATACACCTTGCAGGACTCACCCTTACAACATCCATTCTCCACTATGCCACCCACAACCCAAAAGGATCAAAGTGTGTAGTGAAGTACTTTCTCTACAAAATATATATTTTTCTATCCTCTCACCCCATTACCAATATTTTTGGCTACTTCGGTCCTCCCAGTTGCTACCCATGATCCAATACCTAAAAGTATCTTTATCATTTGTCTAGCAGAAGAGAACCAACAAATATGGAGGGAATAAGAGGAGCAATTTGAATAGTTGTAGGGGAAATAAGAAGAATCTATCACCATGGGCTATGATATAATGGATCCCATAACTGAAGAGAGGATTAAGGTGGTAGCCAAACCAAATGAGATTGAAGTATTGTGAGATAGAAGAATACATAAGGGATATATCCATGATTTCAAATATGGAAACCATCTGGTCCATCCATGCAGACACAAACACATTGCTTGTGAAAACAAGAAAAATAGATAGGAGTTTGGTAAATGCAAAAAATAAAATAAATACTCTTGAGGCTAAGCTCGCTAAGTAAAGGTTGAACAATACTACTTTAAATAATGATATCATTAAGTTGAAGGCTATAGTTGATAAGTCCCATTCTAAAAAGGATTTGTAGCTAAAATTTGAACAAATCAAACATCTGGAGGTTGATTTAAAAAGGGTACAAGAAGATTTTAGAGTATATTACATTATTTGGATCATGTAAATATACCACCCTTGGTACATAACTAGAGTAGTATATTACTTTAGTGGGTAGTTGGCTAGTTAATTCATGTAATATAATAACTGTACAAGTGTCTATGTGCAAGTTGTAAATGTGCAAGGTGTCCCCTTGTAAAGCTAGGTAGAGTGTTGGCCAAGCAATCCATAATTCTATATAAAGGGCCTTATAATGAGTGATTATATATCGCTATAGGTAGTAGTATTTGTGATGTGTAGATCACCATATATATTGATGATGGATACAATGTAGTTCTTTAGTATCATTTTTGGAGTGTTTATTTCCTCCATATTGCATTGTATTATTTTTATCACTTTCCATTAATAGCATATTTCAACAGCTTACATTTTTACATATTCTATATCCTATGATTGTATTCTCCCTTGGCATACACCATTAAAATCTAATAGTGGTATCAGAGCCACAACAGGTTACTAGGATTAGGGATAGCCACAAGGGATCACTATTTCTATAATATTGAACTCTATTGCATATTTCTAAATAGAATTGGCCATTGTGGACCGTTGCATGCAAACACCATCACAAGAGAGATAGAGAGGAGAAGAAAATATCAGTTCTAAAAATTTTGATATTACACTTGGCTAGAGTCTTTCCATAGAGTTATAAAAAACTTGTGAAGACTAGGACTCAGTATTCATTCCACTAGATTAAAAAATCAACTATTGAAGATTCATAATTGACAAGATTTATAATCATCTTACTAATATCTTGTTGCAAAAAAATAAACTAAAGTAAGCCATGTTGCAAACTTGCACATTGTAGAAGAAAAGGCAAAAGAAACCTTATTGCAGAAGAAAATGCCACAAAATCCTTATTGCTGAAGAAAAGGCCACAAAAGCCTTGATCTAAAATAAAATGCTATAGAAGCCTTGAACCTAAAGAAGACTCCAGATAAGAGTCCTTGAACATGAACAAGACTTTGGAGAAGAGTCCATGAAATATAGCAGATTGGTGATCTCCTTTGCTGATTGAAGACTTCCTCTAGAAGAAGCTGAAGAGACCCCTCAAAGATCTTATTGAACAACTTCCATCCTTATAAGAGATAGAGAAGGACTCTCAAAAGTCTTGTTCCATCCATGAAGAAAATCTCATTACCAACACTTTCATAGCTAAAGGTTTAAGTAAAGGTCTCATCAAGAAGACCAGAGAAACTACAAGACTAAATATCTTGGAGAGGTCTCAAGGAGAAACAAGGAGAAGTCTTGGATAGCCTCATTGCAAAAATTGGATAAGCCATAAAAGAAGTTCCTAGAAAAACTCATTGGAAAAATTCACTACAAACTATAGTGAAAGAATTGGGACAATCAACGCCATCCAACAATAAGCCCAAAGGAGAAATATTTGGCAAATAACTTGTCAAACTTCAAATAAAATATTTGTGAATACCTCACGACCTTCCAATTCTTGAGAATAAAATCTTGTTTGAAGTTAGAACCTGATAAAGAGGTTGAATAAAACTCATATAGAAGAAACCTATCAAATCCAAGAAGATTTGGATATTTCCATTCATATCTAAAGAAGGAACATTTCAAAGATAGATATTTGTTGGATTCATAACAAAATAATGAAAGGGTTCTATAAGGACAACAATTCAATGAATAGATTGAATGCTAAAGGGAAACAATCAAGATAGCAGTACTAGATACAAGACTTTAGATTTTTAGGATAGATCCTTAAGGATATGTTGAAATCATCTACTACAATTTCAAAGCAACAGACTAGAAGCATTCATAGCTTCTAGCAACCACCATTCCAGACAAAACAATTGGTGAATCAACTCATCAAGATATTCATCATGAAAGGTAAGCAACTTAGGTCCAAAATGTTCATTTCTTGAACACTTAATTTGGATTACTACTTTAATTCATTAAGTACCTTATTAGAATTTTGAAGTTTCCAAATAGAAGGTTGCATTTTAAGTTCTCAAATAAAGTGTAGAATATTATTTCTATTAGGGTTCATTACCTGCACATTAATAGGAGTTAGATACATTCTTCCTATTATCTAAATATTGAGAGGAGGACTACATTAATAAAATTGCAGCATTCATTAGTGCATTTGAAACTGCTTTGAGAGCTTATTAACAAGAGCAATAAGGTGAGATTATTAAAATGCATTAAGTTAGAAATATTATTGGTTCATTGTACTACTGAAGCAGATTTCTTACACACAATAAGAATACATTGCTAATAAATGAAATCAGTTAATATGATTGCTACTTTAGGAGGGCTAAGTCCTTCACCACTAAGGAGGGCTTAGTCCTTGTGATTATGCAAATTATTATGATAGATGATAGATAATAAAAACTAAATAATTCTACTCCTACTTATATCAATAAATCAATGATTAGGTTAAACTTGGAAATATAGCCGACTTGGCTATATTGGTGTTGTAACATGGCTCCCTTCATCGGAAATATTTGTCCTCAAAGTTGGAAATAACTCAAGGATACTTTTTGTTTCCCATGTAGCATCTTCTACTGGTAGGTACTACCATTTTATTAGAAATTCTTTGATGTGATGGGATCGAATAATATGTGATCTACTTTGCAATATTGATTCTGGATAGAGATGTATACGTCCTTCATCAAGTACTGTAAGTTCTAACTGAGAGTGTACTTTTTTATCTATCACCTTCTTGAGACATGAAACATGGAATACTAGATGTATACAGGATGATGGAGGAAGCTCTGGTTGATATGCCACTTCGCCTATGCAACACACTATCTTGTAAGGACCATAAAATATTAGAGCCATATTTTGACTACTCTTGATATTCAATGACAATTGTTTGTAGGTTTGCAAATGCAAGAAAACCATATCGCCTATATTAAATTTTCTTTCAAAATGGTGTGAGTCTTGTTGTTGCTTCATGTGATTTTATGCTTGGATAAAATTATCTTTGAGAATGTTGAGCATTGTCTATCGGTGTTAGAACCAATCATATACTTGAGCCACTTTGGAAGATCCTAAAACATAATTTGCTATTGCTTGTGGTTTTAATCCATACAATTCTTAAAATGGGGACACCTTTATGGAATAATGGTATGAATTTTTGCACCACCATTCTACTAATGAAATCCAATGACTCCATTCAAACTGTTTATCTTGAGCAAAACACCTTAGATAGGTACCCAGACATTTGTTAACTATTTCAGTTTGGCCATCTATTTGAGGATGGTATGCAAAAGATATATTTAACTTTGTACCACTAAGATAAAATAATTCTCGCCAAAAATTGCTAGTAAAAAATGGGATCATGATCACTTACAATATTTTTTGGTATTCCATGCAACTTGAAAATTGAGTCCATAAATACCTTAGCCACTTTGCTTTCTGAGAATGGATGTTGTAGAATATTTAAGTGAGCATATTTGGAGAGGCAATCTACTACCACACAAATTATTGTTTTACCTTCCGATTTAGGAATACCTTTAGTAAAATCCATTGAAATATATTCCCATTGGCGATCCAAAATTGGTAGTAGTTGAAGTAGTCTTGGAGATTTGACTGTTTCACCCTTATTTCACTGACATACTTCACATTCAACCACCAATTTTTTGACCTCGTATTTTAATCCTTTCCAATAAAAGGATTGTTTTACCTACATATATGTTTTCAAAAAACTAGAATGTCCTGCTAATGGAGAAGCATGTGATTCTTTAAGAATCCTGGAATTGATGTTAGAATTGTGCAAAATGTAAATGTGATTCTCTCTTCTTAATACATTGTCATCGTATGAAAAATGAAGATGCTTGGATTATCCTAGCATCAAATCTTAAATTATTTGAACAGTTTTTGTGTTCGCTAACCATTCTTCTTAGAGATGAGAAACCCATTGGGAAAAAGGACCCAAAATGGTGTTGATAACCACTTCATCTTCATATTTAAGAGATAATGTACTTTCTGCTATATTTTCTTTCCCTTTATTATACTCAATAACAAAATCATATCCCAATAATTTGGTTAACCACTTGTTTTGCTCTGGATAATAAAATCATTGTTCTATAAAGTAGTGTTTCCATTTCTCAATTGCGTGTAGAATAGCCAACATGTCTTTATCATATGTGGACCTTCCCATATTATTACCTAAAATTTGCTTTCTCTTAAATGCCAAGGGATGCCCTTCTTGCATTAATACTGCCCCAATACCTGTTCTCGAGGCATCACATTTAATCACAAATGGTTTATTGGATTATGGGGTTGCCAAAATTGGGGTAGTAGACATTGCTTTCTTGAGTGCCATGAATGCTTGATTTGCTGCTTTAGACCAATGAAAAGCATCTAGTATACTGTATACTAGAATGTCATCAAAGAAGACTAAGACAAATTTACGAAGGAATGGACGAAAGGATTGGTACATGAGATTTTGGAAGGTGGAAGGGGCATTAGTGAGACCAAAAGGTATGAATAAGAATTCATAATGACCTTCATGAGTATGAAATATAGTTTTGGGGATGTCCTCATCCCTTACTCTGATTTTATGAAAACCAAAATGCAAATCCAATTTTGTGAAAAAAATTAGACCATGCAATTCATCTAATAAATCATTTGTGACAGGAATAGGGAATTTATCCTTGATGGTGATTTTATTGAGGGGATAAAAATTATGATATATACACCAATATTTATCCTTACGATGGGCCAAAAACACTGGTGAGGAATAAGTACTAGTGCTATGATGAATGACTCCATGTTCTAAGAGTTCTTGGACAATCTTTTCAATTTTAATTTTTTGAGGTTGAGGGTAGCGATAAGGACGGACATTAGGAGGAAGGATTCCTGGGACAAGATGTATGGCATGATCATGGGACCATTTTGAAGGAAATATTTTTAGTTCTTTGAACACTTTATCATATTTAGCCAAAATATCTTGAATATCCTTTGAGTGAATTTCAGGAATATCTTTAGCTTGCACTTCCAAACAATTGATTTGAGATATGAATCCATAACCTCATTTCCTTAAAAAAAATCCATGTTGTGATAACTCACCACTTTTTAAGGTGGAGTTTGAATTCTTTGGATGCGAATAGTCTTTCCATTTTATTTCCATTCCACAAATAGTTTTCTAAAATTAAAACTAACAATGTTCAATTTTTCTAACCATTCAACTCTAAAAATGACATCTAAATTCCTTAAACTCATGATAAAGAGAGTTCCATTCAAAGTATAACTTCCCATTTGTATTGAAATTGAAGATGTTCTACCAATACATTGAGCATTTCCTCCATTTGTAACTAAAACTTGAAACTTATCTTGATTGGAGTGAATGTGTAAGTTCAATGCCTTAGTAGTTTTAAGGTCAATAAAATTATGAGTACTACCCGAATTGATCAACATATTTATCCTTTTCTGCCTAATAAATTCGGGTACCTTGATTATATGGTGAGTTTTTAATACCATAAGAGCATGTACTGAAATAGCCATAGTGTCTTTGTCAAATTTTGCTTCATTATGATCTATGTTTTCTTCAGACATAGGTGATTCTTGCGGATTGATATCCTCTGATTCCTTTTTATCTTCCTTATTATCATATTCTATTTGGAAGTTTTGTCTAGGTATACATGCTTGGTATTTTGAATGATGATTGAAACATTTATAGAAATAATATCTTGATGGCTTGTCATTTCTATGAAAGGGATTATTGCAATATCAAGGATGATTATAGGAGTCACGTTTAAAAGATGTCAAATTTTACATCTTTTTCTCATCAAGCTTAGCAATCCTTATAGTTTCCTCCAAAGAGTATGGATCATGTAATTCTACTTCAATTTTAATATTCTCTTTCAACCCATGTCTAAAATTCAAAACCACCACATCAATTTGTACATCTCCTGTATAAGCAAGAAGAATTATGAATTCTAAAACATAATCTTTGACCGACCCTATTTGTTTAAGTGCCAATAGATGAACGTGGAAGTTTTGTCTAGGTACACATGCTTGGTATTTTGAATTATGATTGCAACATTTATAGAAATAATATCTTGATGGATTTTCATTTATATGAAAGGGATTGTTGCAATATCAAGGATGATTATAGGAGTCACGTTTAAAAGATGTCAAATTTTACATCTTTTTCTCATCAAGCTTAGCAATCCTTATAGTTTCCTCCAAAGAGTATGGATCATGTAAGTCTACTTCAATTTTAATATTCTCTTTCAACCCATGTCTAAAATTCAAAACCACCACATCAGTTTGTACATCTCCTGTATAAGCAAGAAGACTTGTGAATTCTGAAACATAATCTTTGACCGACCCTGTTTGTTTAAGTGCCAATAGATGAACGATGTAAGAAGATGAACTACCTTCATAAAATCTCTTGAGAAAAAGATCCTTGAATTCAGGCCATAATAGAGGATGAATATGTTGACATTTTTTCCAAGCGAACCATTGGTAATATTCAATACCTAATTTGGACGAGGCATAAGAAAAAATTTCAGATTTAGGAACACGAAATAGGTGTAAGATACCCTCCATTTTAGCTATCCAACCACATGGATATCCACCCTCAAAATTAGGCATATCAACACGTGGAATATTAACACTTCTATGTCATCTTGATTGTTGATAAACTTCCTCTATATCTTGATCAACATTATCATTTTGTCTATGGTAATTATTTGAGGAAGGAGGAGTTTCTTAGTTTTTTTTATTCAGTGATTTACCAAGCATTAATGTCATGTTCTTCATACTAGACATTAGTTGAGTCAAACATGCTTGTAATCCTTGGTTGCTTTTATTGGGGTTTTCATTTCCTCATGTGTGAGATTTTATTGGTATGAGTGGGGTGAGTTGGAAGGAGCCATGGGGTTAATAGTAGGATGGTTGGGATTAAATCTATTAATGCATAAAGGGGAGTTATGTTGTGTACCTTTATTTTGTGGAGGTCTTCTTGATGAATTCAAGGGTCCTTCATTTGCATTTTCTGTGCTATATAATATTTTATTTGGTCCTTTATTCCACCTTTCGCTCATGCATTTACTTTATAATAAAAAAAATTGGACCAATTTGATCAAATAATTAACATGGCTACTTTTCTTCACCTTTTCTTCCAATGGCTATCTTCACTTGATCTTCCAAAGAATATTTTCCTTCTACCTTCGCTTGGTCTTCCAATGGCTAACTTCAATTGGTCTTCCAATGGCTAACTTCACTTGGTCTTCTAATGACTAGTTTTTCCTTTTACCTTCAACGACTAGTTTCTTTTACCTCCAATGACTAGTTTCTTTTATGACACCCAAAATTGGTGTAAACAAGTGTCAACTATGATAGTTTACCTTTGTTCCAAATTGATACCCAAGATTTGTGCTATGTTTTAATTTACTAAATGAAATGATTACTTAGGGTAAGCACCCAACACAACCCCAACACAACATTTGACTTGACACACAACGATGTTGACTAGACCTTGGACATGATAGTGATGCTAACTAGAAAACCAACACCTCAAGATGAGGATTACTGGTCACACGATGTTGACTAGACACCAAACACACTAAACATGTGGTGATGGACACCAAACACACTGAACACATGGCGATGCTGATTAAATACTAGATATGATTATGATTGATGACAACTAGACACATGTAGACTCGACATGCGGTGATACTAACTAGACACCAAAAATGACGAGGATCGATGAAAATTGGTAACTCAGAGACACGAGACACGATGATACTGACTAGAAACCAGATGATGAGAATTGATGACAACTAGATACATGAAAATACTGACTAGACATGAACAAACCAAACTACGGTGATACTAACTAGACACCAAAAATGACGAGGATCGATGAAAATTGGTAACTCAGAGACACGAGACACGATGATACTGACTAGAAACCAGATGATGAGAATTGATGGCAACTAGATACATGAAAATACTGACTAGACATGAACAAACCAGACTAAGGATGACTAGATCCACAATAATGCTAACTAAAAATATCGATGCTAAGCATGCAAACTTGCTTGCAGAGAGATATTGAGTGGACGAGACACCATGAAAACGTAAGCATTCACACTTATTTAGTGGTTGCTAATGTTTAAAAATCCCCTTGTGCACTCAACACCACTCATGTGGGATAAAGACTTAATGCCAAATTTACACAAAAAAAAATATTTATTATGAATGGATGGATGCAAAAGATATTTTAATTAATAATATTACACACCTTATGGATTTAATGACTTATTTCCCACTATGGCACTTCTTCGTGGATTCGTGTATGGCTCGTTGATTACATTTTGAAGTATGAATGGAGATGTGATATCGATTCTTTGGCAACGTTACACTCTATTCCACTAATATTTCAATGAATATCTAGGTTGCACCAATTACCACAATTCTACACTGTCATTATCGATTGTTTATGATACTCAGAGCCTGATCGCCTAATGAAGTGGAAGGGAAATAATCATACAACAAATCTGTTTGGACACTGCGCTAGCTAATAGATGAACAAAAAACCTATATCATTTAGAAGAAAATCTCTAACATGCCTGTGCAACTATAGATGCCCGCAACCCTATAACATTCAAAAGAAAAAACTGCTATACATGCCTACTGGAGGATACACCAATTTTAATTATAAAATATTATTTGTCTTATTATATGGTATGAAACCTATATCACTCGAGCAAAACTGTAATGTTTGCATTTGCGAGAGGATACATTAATGATAGGCTGAGTCTTGGATTATACAAACTGTTCACTGTATATGATGGAACACTGCTTATTCATGCAATTTTAATCCTTTGAACTAGGCCTAGATATCACAAATTAATTAATTCAACAGCGAGAAGTTATTTGTATGAATTTAATCATGTGAACTGGACTAGTGTTCCTTCATACCCCATTGAAATTTTTCTCTTCAATTCTTCTAGAATCACTTGCTTCGATATCACTTGAAGTAAATTTCTTACACACAATAAGAATACAATGCTAATGAATTAAATCAATTAATATTCTTACCACTTTAGGATGGATAATTCCTTTGCCACTAAGGAGGGATTAGTCCTTGCGATTACACAAATTATTATGATAGATAATAGATAATAAAAACTAAATCATTCTACTCCTACTTATAACAATAAATCAATGATTAGGTTAAACTTGGAAATATAGCCAACTTGGCTATATTGATGTTGTAACAACTATACTAGATGTTCATTAAACTAGTTGCTCTCAAAGGGTTATTTTGTGTATTGATTGTTAATGATCAATGACATAAAAATTTGTAAATAATAAAAGTGTCTAAAGACACTATTTAGAACTCAATACCTACAAGGTATTATGGTCTATAGAAGCCACCAAGGTTATTGAAATTCCTCCAAGGAGTGGAGAAGAATAAGGCATCCATTAAATCAATGATAGAAGCCAAAAATTCAGACCTGATGAGATTAGATTCAAGATGCACTAAGAGCTCATCTAGGTAAAATATTAGTGTAGAAGTTACTCCTTCAAGGGCATATTATCTACATGATTATTATATTGGGTTCATTACTAGATTAACCAAGTGAGGAGAGAGTTTTATAGAATATAAGACAACATCAATAAGCCTTGCCTACAAGAAACAGTACAGATAAACCACCATTAAAATGAGCAAAATAATCTTGTAAAAGAGAAGGTATAAAATCAAGGTATTGTATTACAAATATATTTACATTATTTTGCACCATAAAATATTGTCATACATAGGAAAGAGGATAAAATTTTAGTGTCTTAAGGACACATCCTCCACAAGTGAAGAACATCATACAAGAATTCATAGAGGAGCACTATCTGAAGTAAGAGAGAAGAGCTAAGAAAGAGTTCTCATTATGGTGTCCAAATATACCCTTACAACCATGGAAGTAGGTATTCCCAAAAACCAATATGAAGCATAGGATATCACAAAAGGGTCATTATCCATATATGTTGGTTTTCATATATTGAATAGTGCAAAGGGATCATTCGAACCAACATATTGAAAGAAAAATTATACAATGAATGAAGCAATACCCAAGCTCTTGCTTGAATAATATGTCCACCGAAGGAGCACTCAAATCATCTCTTGAACCACCATAGAACCATATCTAAGCTTCCAAGACCTCTATAGAATCAGGATCCAACCCATACTCACTTGGAAGAAGCGTTGAGGAACAAGAAACAACTAAATTTATATTGGAAAGAGGAATATATAGAAGAAGAGAAGCATTGGATGAAAATACATGCAATATGTCATTTCTCACCACTGAGAAGAAGCACTCATCTCATAAGCAAATTCTAGAATTTTAGATTGAATACTGTTAAAAATCATCTTTGACAGGAATGAGTGTTACAATAGTTTCACCTACAATAATTAGAGCTCATAAGCCACTTGGAGAAAGCATTAATTACAGCCATGAGCATTACTCAAGAAGGTGTTGAAACAAGCCTCAAGTGTTACGTAAAGAATCCCATGCACATTAGAGCTCAAAATCCAATTGGATATCTCATAAAGAAGAATTATATTCTACCTTATATGTTACTCAAAGTGCACATGACACGTAGCTACATAAACATTCAAATCCAAGGTAAAGAAGTAAAGCAAAATTGGAGAGAAATTACAACCTTCAAGTAAGTAAGAGCACACTAAAATTAGAGTCACAGAAGGCAACGAGGACTGTCATAAACTAGCATTAAATTATCATGATGATAAGAACCCATTAAGGAGGATACCAAGCCAAAATAGGTATTGTGGAAGCACAAAGTTTGAATAAAGAGCATGTAGACCCTTCGTTAGATAGCAAGTTCAAAGAAACATTAATATAGCATGGAGATATGTACCAACCATCCATCAAAGTATGTGGAGCTACTCAAGGATACAGAGAGAATCAAACCTTACTAAGGTAAATATTAGGTTTTCCTACTTTAATTAAAATCAGAGTTATAAGGTGATATAGACAATTGCATTGGAATAAATTTATCAAGCATTAGTAATTATCAAGAAAGCTTATTTCAAGGTATTAAATATTCATATTTGCAATTAACCAAGTGGGAGATATAAGGTTTTCAACTTTTATTAAATCATTATTAAATTGCAAATACCATTATTTTCTAATATTCCAAAGAGTAAGGAGATATAAGGCATACTAATTCATACTATATACATAAAATTAGAATTTATAAAATTAATCTATTGGAAAGATAAGCAAATCAATTGCCTACATATAGAGTTGGAATTAATTGGTAAAAATTATCTCATACTCATTCTAAGGAGAGAAAAAGAAATCCAATTACTAAAGTATACTTCATTGGGAAAGATAAGGTAAAATTAAAAAGTTGATTACTCTCAAAACATTACAAAATCAACTTATAATGTGAACTAAGCATATTATAATTATTAGGGAGATATAAGGAAGCCTACAAAACCTATTTTTAAGATTTTTTTATCAAATTAGTTCACATATCTTAACTAGGGATTTATAAGGTGGAATACTTAGAATATCCTATCTCATAATACTAAAAGAGATACAAAATATAGGCACTATCAAAGCACTTCATAATCTATCTAGGGATCTATAAGGATGTCTACCTCCAATACAACAAACAATAACATGAATAACTCCTTTAGAAAGGAAAAAACAAGTGCCATAAAAATTGGAATCATGAATCTAATTATAAAGGGTGAAGCATATTTAGATTTTACTTCAAAAATGATTCATAGTGAAGCTTTAGACAATGACTTTGATACCATGGAATATTATCTACAAGCTTGACTCAATGAAGCAATTGGAAATGGAAAGGATGACATTCTACTTCCTTTAGATTTTGTAAGCATATTGTATATGGCATTACTTACACACAAATGTTACAAGAATGAGAATACAGAACAAAAAGGATTGATAGAAGCTCTTAAAAAGAAAACCAAATTGATTTAATCATACTTAGAAATTATATTTCAATCCTCATGCAGTATTGATACTTTAAGTTCTACTAATCCAATATCTTATCATGATGCTTTAAGTATTTTTTTAGAAGCCTTTATAGACAACAAGGACAAAGAGGGAAAATTACCTTTATAGAAATTAGATAGCAGTACAACCACTTATGAAAGTGCACAAACAATATCTAAATCTAAATCTAAATAATAAGAAGAAGAATCGGACCAAAGAGGCATATAGCGCAAGCCAAATACTATTCAAGAAAAGAATATCCATATTGAATACTAAAGTCTTAAATACCCAAATAATGTAATCCAAGGAGTGTTAGAGTATATTATATCATTTGGATCATGTAAATGTACCACCCTTGGTACATAACTAGAGTAGTAGATTACTTTAGGGGGTAGTTACCTAGTTATTTCAAGTAATATAATAAATACACGTGTTTATGTGCAAGTTGTAAATGTCCAAGGTGTTCCCTTGTACAACTAGGTAGAGTGTTTGCCAAGCAATTCATATTTCTATATAAAGGGTATCATAGTGAGTGATTATATATCATTGTAGGTAGTAGTAGTGTTGTGTAGATCACCATATATATTGGTGATGGATACAATGTAGTTCTTCAGTATCAGTTATGGAGTGTTCATTTCCTCCATAATGCATTGTATCATTTTCATCACTTTCTATTAATAGCATATTTTAGCATATTACATTTTTGCATATTTTATATCTTGTGATCATATTCTCCCTTGAAATACACCATAAAATTATAATAGAAGAGAAGGACCAATAGAATTTAGCACTAACCAAAATGAAGAACAAATTGGCACAACAAGAAGAAGCTTTATCCAGTGTTGTAAATGAGTTGCAACAGAAAATATATAAATCACATAGCTTAGTAATCTCTAAAGACTAGCTCAAATAGTTCTAGGACTTCTATTGGGTAAAAATAAAAGTAATGATCCTACCAACCAATCTTCCTTTCTATACAAATCTTAAATAGATTAGTGTTGCAACCAAGATGGCCAAAAAGGAGATAGAAAGGGTAGAGAATACTTTAACATCCAAGTTTCAAGATGCACAAAAGATTAGAAAAATGATAAGATATCTTGATAGCTTCCTTGCCTTGAAATTATATCCCAAAAAGGATATAGAAGGTTGGAGACTTTTGGCACAAAATATCTACCATGAAAATGGACACATTGATCTAGCACGAGAGATGTTTGTCATCATTAGAAAAGAGGCTGATGAAATGAGTGCCATTGCACAAGATCTCAAGACCCTAGGTGCACCAAGCTTCTAGGATGAAAACTCAATTTGGAACAAGCAAGAAACACTTACCCAGTTGTTCAAAGCACAAATAAAATACCAAATTGATATCGACTCATTCTATGAACCACTGGATATAGAAAATGTCTTTGCAATACTCTATAAGCTTTCTCATCTCCTAGCAAAAGTAGAGTACCTAGCTAAGAAGTACAATGACCCTTTGCATCACCATTTTGGAAATATTAAGGAAGTTATATCATAACTAAGAGGAATTTCATACCCCCCTCTAGATATCTAAGAAAATATGTGCCAACGACTTGAAATAGTCATTTCATCTAGGGTTATTTCACAACATGGAAAATCATCAAAAATAAATACACATAGGGAGACTCCATATGAAAAAGGGTCATGAGAACATACATCATCAGGGGGTGGTTATGGAAGCATGAGAAGTAACACCTCCTTGTATTATATTGTTTTTTACTTGTACAATTGTACCATAAAGTCTTTTCAAAAATTATGACTTTGAAGCCCAATTGAACAACTCAAAAGAAGATTGAAAGGCAACTATAAAATTCATACCTAACATAACTAAAAATGGGGCAAAAATAATAATTACCATCAGATCATAAGTATAAAATATTTAATATACATCAATGCTTACACTTCTATAAATCTAGTTGATGGTATTCGTAGGATCTACATGGGTTACTAATAATGATGAAGTGACCATCTGTACAAATCAGCTTAGGGCATATGCCTATTTTAGGCCACATTTGGATAAGCATCCTTTAACATTAAGATATGGTAGAATGAGTAAGGGCATAAAGAATTAGAGACTAATAGAAAATGAAATAAAGGGCTTCTTGCTAGGCCAAGTCAAGAAAAAAAGAGAATATATGAAGCACAACAAGTGAAAGTGATTTCGTAAATTTCCCAACTAGGGTCTAAAATAGCCTTTAGCTGCAACTAGATTTACTCATGGAGTTCCATTTTTGTGGGCACGCCTCATGTTTTAGGTATTTTCCATTTTATTTTTTTCTTCCCTTTTTATATATTTGTACATATTTTTACCTTTAGTTTTACTTCCATAGTTTATCCTACAAATCCTAGCTTAGGTCTCCTAGAAGTGTCCTATTATTTAGGTATTTCCATGTACAATTTTGGTTTCATCACCCCCATCCTATTTTCACCAGCCACCTGTAAGGCCTAAAATAAAATCCATTATCCATTTTATCACCACAATTTTATGCTTCCTTTCCTCCCCAGTTGTTTGTTTGGTTAAGTTGATCCTATCTACAAAGATCTCAAATTTTTGTCTCCTATATTAGCCATGTATTTTTTCAAAACTTACCTATATGTCGTATATTTATAGTCATTTTGTGTTCTCTTTCCATGAGATGAAAAGTCCCTATGAGTTACCAAGAATGTGGGTATTTTTAGATCACCACCCACGTGCACTTTAGTGAAAATATACAAAAATGGGGACCGAGACATATGGGGAAAAATATTGCAACATCAACAAAACATTGGGTCACTTTTTCCCAAGTTTGATGAGTGCCAAAATATTTACACCCATTAGAAAGCCTATTAGGGACCAAATTTTTGCCCCACCACCACAGGTTTGATATTGAGATAAATGACTAAGTGTAAAGATCGTAAAAATATTTGCACCTAGTCGGACCCTAGCAAGGTCCTAATTCCCCATCCAAAGATCAGAGGCTGATATGAGGAAAACATAAAATCTAAGTGTAAAGGTCACTAGAAGGTTTGTACCTGATTAGAGCCTGGCATGGTACCAAATCTCTAGCCTATTGATGGAATACATCTAACCATGGAAAATGACTAAGTCTAAGATGTGCCAGAACATTTGCACACAATTAGATCTCGATAGGGTACCAAACGCCCATCCCACTACTAAAAGATATTAGTTCACAAAAAGCAACTAATTTTAGATGTGGTCAGAAGATTTGTACCTGACCAAAGCATTATAGGGTACCAAATATTTGGCTTGCTTTTGGAAGTTGAGACTAGCAAAATATAGAAGACACTGAAATATTCACACCCGAATGATGTTTGGCATAGCATGGATTCCCTATCCAAGAGATAAAAATATGGAAAGAACAAAATAGAATAGGTTCCCATATTTATGGAGGCTTTATACCTAGTTGAATTATGCTAGGGTCCTAAATACCCGACACAAGGATATTGTAGTGTATAAGTTAAACAAGCAACTCGATAAAAATCCAATACGAACCTGCTCGCACAAGGATTATTACCATATCATGACATGTGTTGGATCAAATCACTTGTTAGGATAATCTCAATAATGAGGCTATGATCGGGGCCATTATGCAGGTTATAGGGTGGCTCAACCAAAAGTAATTAGTGAAAATAAATGAACTAGATGCAAGCATCAGGCTTAGCACGACTCAATGTGACACAAATTTTGGCCAAGTCAACAAGTTATGATTAGGCAGTTGGACTAGCCATGCTTCCCAATAGTTCAATCAGCTAGCACTCCCTCTGATATAATAGCAATCCATTTATGAGACAATGATATTTTTGACATTTGTAAGATTGTAAAAAGTCTATATATACTAATATGTAGAATGAAAACATGTCGACTCTTAGGATTTTACAATTCATATGTAAGAATGGAAAATTTGCATCTTAATACAAAGTTATTGTTGTTTGGCCTCTGTTTCAACTCATTTGTAGAACATGAATGTATGTATTATTACTTATTCCTTATTTTAGCCTGTTGAATGTTCATGGTGTTTACTCTAAATTTTGAATTTATGCTATGTTCATTCACTTGTTCTGGAATTAGTAATCTAATAAGCTACATTATATTAGAACTAAATATTTTATGGATGATAGTAAAACTAGTTGGTCTGTTAGGTAGTTGGTTGTTTATTTGCATAGTCTTTCACTATGCATGTGTCTTGATGTTTCTTAATCTATACCTATATAAGTTCTAGCTTCTACTCCTTTTTTTTCTTTCAACACTCTTTTCCTATAATTTAGGAATAGTTATCTCAAACTTCAAATAAACCAGCCTCCTCTACAAATTGACCCTTGAATCCCCAGTTCTCCTCGATCATTCAATGTTGGTCAAGGTCTATGGGTGCACAATATTTCCATTAGATAGATTTCTAGACCAATAGTTAGCTGGTAAATCATAGGTAGACCATACTCATGATTGCTTCAGTGGGCTCATTGGTGGCCTAGATATAGTATGATTAAACCTACATCTATTGGTGTAGTGTACCAAATATGATTGGATTGGAGCTTTATTGAGAAGAGAAATTATGCTTTTGTTTGCCCTAGTAGATGAGGGTTTATGGTAGTCTTAAATAAATTTCTTAGACAAAAACAATTTCTAATATTGACTGTTTGATTATTTATCATGCACAAGGTATATTTTTTATATTTTATTTCTACTTCTTAAGCAATGAGTTCATGGTGGAAGAAGTGGAATATGACAACGAGTTTATTGAAAAGCAAAAAAAATTGGTGGAATCATTTAAGGAAAATGAAATATGTTGACACATGTGGAAATGGCCAAGCACAAGGGTGATAATGGAGATTGAAAAATAATATAATCAAGTTTCATTTCTGGAAAACAAACTTATATTTGCACAAATGTGTGTGAATCCTGAGGTATTATCAGATTCACATATATGTGTGCAAATCCATCTAGATCCACCCTCACTATTTTGGTCATAACTCCCTCATACAGACTCTGATTTTCATGAAATTTTGAAGGTAGCTTTCTAACAACCAAAGGAAGGTTCATAAAAATTTTAAATCCATTTGGAGCAATATATACCTGATTTTATTTGCATAGATGTATGCAAATCTTGAGGTCTATCAGATTCACACAGATGTGTGTGAAACCTTGGATCAATAAGTTTCTTTGAGCCAAAAGCCTCCCATAGCTCCAAAAACTAGGTAAGTACTCTTTTTTCTTGTTTCTCATCATTTATACATTTCTAATTATACTTTAAACTTAATCTAGGAGTCTTTTGTTTATAAACATGAGGGGTCTAATCAAGACAACCCCCCAAATGTTCTAACCCATTTTTGTAGGTCTCACAGGTCTTGAGGATAGTTTCACATGATAATGGTCCATGAGAAAGAAGCCCACTCACATTAAGGAATACAAGAAGACACTTGTGCAATTGTTGACTAATTTGATTTAAGAAGGGCTTCCCTCATTTTTTAGCCCTTATAGGTTCTTTTGTAAAAGGGAAAATCGTGTAACCCCATTTTATTATCAATTTATAGTAGCATAGGTAGATGGTGTTAGTGATGATACATTATACTTGGACATCTTGTGTATGGATAATTGAGGTATATGAATTATCATAATTTTGAAATTGGACTTCCTCCTATTTCTTTCCCTAGTGGTGTTTGTAAGGGGTGCATTTTTTGGAAGCATCATAGATATCTCTTTCAAAAATAAATAGTTAGTCATTCCACACAACCCTTAAAGCTCATTGATAGTGGTGTTTATAGATCCATGTGTACAACATAGTTTTTTTAATAGATACTTCTTATTTTTTATGATATATCCCAGTATGTATGGTTGTATACTATATGTATCAGAGATGAGGATTTTAGAAAACTATAGGTACTTCTTTTTGTTGATGATATATCCCAGTATGTATGGTTGTATACTATATGTATAAGATATGATGATTTTAGAAATTTTAAGAGATTCAAAATACTAGTGGAGAATCAATTGGAATGTAATATCAAGTGTCTTAGGACAAATGAAGGAAGTAATTATGTGATCAATGTTCTTTTAGATTTCTTATCTCTTCATAGTATCACCTTTCAAATGATTGTCTATTATAGTCTAGAGTAAAATATGTAGTTAAGTAAAATAACATGGTGATTATAAGCATGGCTTGATGTATGTTGCATGCCAATTATAGGAACTCAAATTTTATGGTGAACTAGTCATTTGGGTAGCACACATCATCAATTTGTTCCAACTCAAATTGTTAAAGGAATGACTCTTCCTAAGAGATTAACATACAATAAGCCCAATGTGTCTTTCTTTTGCATTGTTTGATCCATAACATAGGCCAATATAACTAATTATGCTTTGAATAAAGAGACACTAAAAATTCATAGATATATCTTTATGGGGTATTCAAATATCTGCAAGGCCTTTCACCTCCAATATCCTTAGAGATACGAGATTCTTATTTGGTGAGATATTATTTTTATGAGGTTATTCTAATAGCACTTTCAAGTCCTCTTCAAACTTTCTTGGATTAATATCCTCCAATATCTCCTATTGTTCTAGAGACTCCCATCACATATTCTTGTTAGTACCATTGTAATTGCTCCTACATATTCACTTTCCAATGGGAATTCTACAAGTGAGACTAATGATTTATTTTCTCTTTTGAAAATAATCTCTCGATCATTGTTAGTATTCAACCCTGAGAGTGATGAGTTTGATCCTCTCAAGATATGTGTAATTGTATTATATATTGAGGTGGATGGTGAGTATAATTTGGATTTTTCAACTTTATATTCTAATGTTTCTCCTTCTCAATATGTGTCTAGTTCTTCCATGATTTTTATAGCACCCAAGTGAGCTCGGAATATTATTTAAAATTATAATCCCATTATTTCTATTAAATGGCATCAAAAGGACCCTTCTTTGGCCTTTATATTTAAGGTTGATAATTTTGAATACTTTTTCACTTCCTCCTAGGCCAAGTGTCAATCAAAAATGGAATATTCTATGCTTATCGAGTATGAATATTTGATGAAGAATAAAAAATGGGAAATTGTTACTCTTTCAAAAGGAAGTAATGTCATTGTATGCAAATAGTTTTATAGGACCAAGTACACTTCACATTATTAGGTGGTGGGGAACAATGTGTTCCTTGTTGCTAAGTTTTTTCTCAAAAAATAATTGATGACTTAGAAACATTCTTCCCAATTGCTCTAATGGAATTTGTTTAGATGATTCTATACATTGTTGCTTTCTATGGTTAGAAGATACATCAACTGTATGTGAAGAGATTTTTTCTTCATGGTGAGCCTTAAGAGGATATTTACATGTAATAACTACCTTGTTTTGAGCTTGAGGGTCACACTCCCCTGGTGTGTTGTTTAAATAAGTACTTGTATGGGATTATGTAGGCACCACATGCTTGGTATGATAAGAATCACTCCTTTATCAATTGTAGGTTTTGGTGATGTGTGGTAAAGCATCATGTTTAGATCAAACATTAGGATGGATATACATTGGTAATCATGCTACATGTAGATGATATTATCATTACAATTAGCTCTCCTTTTATTATTTAGAACATGAGTTGGTGATTCCATGATACCTTTAATATTATAATAGTGTTCCTTTTCAATATGTTACACCATTTAACATCCTAAGTATGCATTAAATATTTTACAATGGTTTTAGATGAGGATTACAAGTTGGCTTCGACTTTTTTTTTTTTGGCTTGAAACTTTGACCAAGTTGTTCTACTCCTTTAATATATGCTACATTATATCAATCTCTAATTGGAGGTCTCCTTTATACACTTCATTAAGTATTGTACTTTTAATCAACTATTATTTTAGGTATATGGAAGCACCTTGATAGTGGCCAAGTGGATCCTGTGATGCATTATAGGTACATATCACATGGGTATTAACTATTTTGTTGGTACATAGCTAATTTTGATAAGCTTCTCAAATATATATTGGGATAATAATTTGTATGATGCTTCACTACTAGATTTGTATTATATCTTAGACCTAGCCTTATTTCATAGTGTTATAGAAAGTATTCCATTATTTCTTAGTCTTACATGAAATTTGAATACTATGTTGCCAATGAGGCCTAAGAAACTTTGATTGATGGTTATTATTTGAGATCAAGTGGGCATTCCTTAGTCCTACTGAGTAACTCTTCATTGTAACAATCATAGCACCATCAACCTTATCCATAATCCAATATTTCATCTATAGACCAAGCATGAGATTTAGATACACTATGTATGATGGGTTTCTGCTTGTAGGATGCTTGATCTAGTTTTTACGCAATCCATAGAGAAAACAATGGATATAATTACCAAGGACATGACCAAGGTACCATTTTTTCACATGCAGAAGTATCTTGGCATAGTAGAATGTCTCTTTATGGGGATGACTAATAAGGGTCTCTCTTTGTGTACCCTATTTAGCTTAAGGGGGATTTTAGAATATAGGATGGTTAAACTTAACTTGAGGCTATGACCAACTATATACCATATTATTTGTATATGTCATTAGGGCATTTGTACACCTTGTATGGGTATTTAGTATATTTTATTTTTATCTAAAGTTTGACTCCTTAACCTTGACCCAAATATATCTTGTAATTAGGTATAAATAACCCTTAATGTCAATCTATATATCATTAGTTGGAGTGTATTATATTTTCCTTTAGTGAGATTTTTTGTTTTCCACTTATACCCTTTTACATCATGTGTTTATTTTTTGTGAGTTATTTTTGCATATCTAGGTAATGTGTTGATTCTATTCATTTCTAGAAACCATAAAGAAAATATAACCTCAATCACCTACCACACACATAAGGCCTAATTATTGAAATATTTTCACACTACATTGAAGATTTATTTCATGTGCTTTCTAAAATTATTTATAATAAGTTATTACAAGAGTCATTATATCCCATTTGACTCATATAAAATCCAAAAAAATCACACAATATTAAATTAAGTATAATTTAAAGCACTCAAAGATTGCATCATAAAGATTTATCTAAAGAACACAAGCTTATACTGAGAGGGGGGGTGAACAGTATAAGATCAAATTTTACTTTTCTTTCCCAAACAATATTATCCAATATTATCAATGGCAATATCAATAGCAGTAATCAAAGCAATGCATAAATCATCACACACAATAGAGACACCAATTTAACGTGGTTCACCCAATGTGGGCTACTCCATGGAGAAAATATTTCTACTAAATTTTCTCAACAAATCTTCTTGGGAATCAATTCCCTATTACAATGTTTATGGACCTCTATCCAAAGGAGACACCAATCCCCTATGCTCTGATTTGTGGATCTCTCTCCATAGGAGAACTCTTTCCCCTTTTCTCTGGTTCATGGAACTTGATCCAGGAGACCTCTATCTCCTCAACTGGTTCGTGGATCTCTCTCCATAGAAGAACTCTATCTTCCCAGCTGGTTCGTGGATCACACTCCATAGGAGAACTCTTTCCCCTTGCTCTGGTTCGTGGATCTCTATCCATAGGAGAACTCTTTCCCCTCTACTCTGGCTGATGATCTTCTAGAAGACTTCTACCCCCACTGCTCTGGCTTGTGGATCTCTCTCCATAGAAGACCTCTGTCCTCACTACCCTAGCTAATGGATCTCTATCCACTAGAGACTCATATCCTCTACTCTATCACCTCCAAATCTTACTCTCAACTCTATCTCAGATCTGCACCAAACTCTATCCCAAGTGTAGTACAAATCTGCTCTAACTCTATCTCAGGTCTAGCACAAATCTGCTCACAAATCTATACCAAACTCTATCCTCAAATCTATCCTCAAGCCTTAACACAAAGCTTGATCCAATCACAAATCAACTCTGATTAGATTTACCCCAAGCCTTAACACAAAGCTTGAACAAATCAATCAATCAACTCTACTTAGATATTCCCCAAGACTTAACACAAATCTTGAACAAATTAATCAATAAAATCTGCTCTCAAGTCTTCACCAAGACTTGCTCAAATCTATCCTACAAGTCTTCACCAAGACTTGCTCAAATATTCCTTCAAGTCTTCACCAAGACTTGCTCAAATCTACTCTCAAGTCTTCACCAAAACTTGTCTCAAATCTGCCTACAAGTCTTCACCAAGACTTACCTCAAATCTACCTTACAAGTCTTCACCAAGACTTGCCTCAAATATGCTCTACAATTCTTCACCAAGACTTACCTCAAATCTACCTACAAGTTCTCTCAAGAAATTTCTCAATCCTAAGTCCTCACCAAGACTTGCTCAAATCTACTCTTAATACATACTCAAAACAACTCACAAAATATGATCAATCAATCTCAAATCTTGCACACAATGCTATCAAATGCTTTGTCTAATCTTCAAGGTAATTCCTTTAACTTGAAGTAGTTTAGACATATTCTATTCAGAATTCATTTAACCTCTGGAACATATAGAGAATGATGTACTCTATCAAAAACTCAATATGTTCTACTCAATCATTAAGTCTGTCACTTTCACAAATCTGGTTTCTAATGTTTGCACATTCACTTTCAATATCACTCAAATCCAATGCTCAAGAATTTCACTCAATCATTCAATCAATGAAACACAACTTGCTCACTAACCCTAAACAAGTGTTTTCAAACTTCTTCAAACAAAGAGCACAATGTGGGTCTCAAACCCTAACTCAAATATTTCTCAATCTCTATCTCAAATCAAATCATCCATCAACAAGGTGCACTTAAACTTGCTCATACATTTCCAACAATACTCATCAATCCTTTTCACTCCACCTTCTATTTCATACATTCATTTCAATCACTCTAAACAAAATATAATGTGCCCATACCTTTTTTCTTTGATGGAGATATGTCTTCAAAACCTGTTTTACTTACAACCAAATCCTTTTGCCAATTCTAGGTTAGATAGCAACAGTCTATCTCAAAATCTCCACACAAAAATTCTCCTCAAATATTATTTCACCATACAAGAAATACAATCAAAATGTCAACTCACAAATACACCTTATTACTCCTTTAAAACATATTCAACATATATCAAAATAAAGTTCCTTGTTTATACTTTATAATCTCCTTCACTTTCAAAATAATATTCAACACACATCAAAAATAAAGTTCCTTGTTTACACCTTATAATCTCCAATACTCTCAAAATAATATTCAATCACACATCAAAATAAAGTTCCTTGTTTACACCTTATAATCTCCAATACTCTCAAAATAATATTCAACACACATCAAAATAAAGTATTTAATCAACAACCCTTATGACTCCCTAAACAATTTCTCACATGCCCTTTTTAATATCACGTGGCCTTAAAAACACTTTTCGCTTTCAAAAACCTTTGGCAAATTTAATTCAAGAATCGCATACCTTAATTGTTGGCCCACGAAATAAAAAATATTGCGCACATCTTCAATGACCAATGCCCAAACTCGAACCCATGACCTATGCCACCACAATGCCCTAGCCCAAGGCTAGGCTACCACCTGCGCTATGCACCCACACGTGAACCAAAGGTCCACGTTTTCGTATTAAAGTCTACCTCTCATGAATTTTGCTAAAAATGAAAACTCTTTCCTCCTTCAAGAAAAAATGAACTACGTGGGATTCAAAACCATGACCTTCCCTTCACAAGCACCTTAGCCACTTTCCAACTACCTTCTATGCTAGCCAGCGCTATGGGATTATCTTCGCACTCCAAGCGAACTTAAATGCAACTCTACCTCCTTCTATTCAAAAAGCTCATGAACATCTTCTCCTCTTCGAAACTAGAGCGCACAAATTATATTCTTGACTTAGGCATACAAATTGCTTAGACTTTGGAAATGAAAAATCATTTCCTTTAAATACTCTTGCCTTTGGATTAAAACATGTCGGCCCTCCTTCAAATTCAAATTTAAATTCGAATTGAAACTTTGAACCTTTGGCGCCATTAATTATTTAAATTAAAATTTTAACCTTAGGTTAAAATATTTTAATTTAAATAAATTAAAATCTTTGCCAACCTTTATAACTTGCTTAATAGGCCTTGTCAGGGATATCTTTTTTTTAATGATTTCTTGGACCTTGTTATTTTTCACCTCTTCCTTTTGCTCAAATATTATAATATTATTATTTCTTTTTAAGCCTGCTTCTCTTTTCTTGGGTCTTCAACCTTTTTAGCCTCTTTAGGCATATAATATTTAAAATAAATATTATACCCTTTTCCTTTTAACAACTTCCTTGCCTTTTGGAGAAATCAACCTTTTGACCTTAATGACAACAAAACTAGTCATCAAACCTCTTGACATCAATGACAACAAAACTTGCTCAAATTTCCAACAATCTCCCCCTTTGTCATTGATGGCAACCCTCTTTTTCTTTAAGCATATATTTTACCTTTTTCAATTCTACTCCCCTAAGAAATTGCTCCCCCTGACTGAATGCTCTCCCCCTAACTCAAATCTCCCCCTTTGACATCAATGGCAAAGGGACACCTTTGGGGCTAAATATAAGACTCTTAGCTCAGCCCCCTCCCCACCTCCTCTCCTTGAGGTGATTAATTTTGGGGTGGGAGTATCTCTACTCCCAGCATACACTACTCTTTTTCTCTTGTCCACCTTCTTCCTCAACTAATCCTTCTGATTCTTTTGAGTAATCATGTTCCTATTGAAATTTTGTTCTACACCACTTAGCCATATGCCCAACATTATTGCACTTATAACACTTAATGTTGTGGTTCCTAGAAGGTGCAAATATCTTGAAGTTCCTCCTGGTGAAGCCATACCCATTCCTATCATGAACCCTGCAATTAATTGCTTTATGACCAAAATGATTACAAGAGTAACAATACCCTTGAAAGAGATGCCCATTTCTAAAATTTCTCTTAGTGAAACCATATTCCTTCTTTTCATGTGTCATGCACTGCATAGCCTTGTGACAAAACCTATGACATGAGAAGCAACATCCTTTGAAGAAATCTTTCCTTTGACCCATTGGTCTCTTAGTCCTTTCTTCCCTGTGATGTTCTATGTTCCTTGTTTGTGCATTGTTTCCTTCCTTGGTGAACCTTCTATTTTTCAACTTATCCTCATAAGTCTCACTTTCTCCTTCACTCTCTTCTTCTGAAGCTTCTTCTTCTTTGGAGCTTGAGCTTGACTCCTCTCCTTGTTCTCTTTGTCCTTCTTCAAAACCAAGTCATGTCTTGTTTGATGAAGATCTTTGTGCATTGATAATATTATCCAAAGTCTTTGAACTTTTCCCAAACCTGTGTAGCTTGTCTTTAGCCTCTTTCACTTCCTTCCTTAGTGAAGCTACCTCATGCTCTAATATTTCACATTCTAAGACTTTTGCTTCTAACTTTTCTTTAAATATCCTTGTCTTAGATATTGAGTTTGTCAGATCTTGTATAAGATTTCCTTTCTCTTCATCACATTCTTGAAATTGAACCTTGAGTCTTGAATTCTGCTTTCTAACCTTTCTTAATTCCTTAAGAGCAGAAATAAGTTCAGCTTCTAGATCTACTACTCCTTCTTCATTTTTTATTCTTCCTCTACCTTTTTGTTTTCAAGAGCATCCTCATACTTTTATAATTTATCTTCAATAGGATAAGCATTTCTTCTTCTTCATTATCTGAGGATCTTTCATCACTATCACTTGAAGCCTTGATTCCATTATCAACATAGAAACTCTTCTTATACCTTTGAAAAAACTTATTTTCATGCTTGTTTTGACTATACCTATTTTTCTTTTCATACCTAGATTTTCCTACTTCCTTGTTCTTATGATCTTGTCTCTCTTCACCACTACTACTTCCAACTTCTGGATAGTTAGATGCATAGTGACCATATTTACCATAATTGAAACACTTAACTATTTTCGTACCTTTGTGCTTTCTTGAGTCCTTGTTCCTTCTACCATAGTTTGCTTCTTCATCACTGGATGACTCATCACTTGAATATGACTTCTTATATTTTGTCTTCTTTGCTACTTTGAAGGTTACCTCTTTCTTTGGGATAGGATCCTTTCCTATTCTCATCTCATAAGTTGTGAGAGTTCCATGCAACTCATCCATAGTCAAAGTTTCAATATCTCTTGTTTCTTCTATGGCTGAAACATTTTCACTATACCTCATAGGGAGTGACCTTAAAACCTTTTGACAAACATCTGATTCTTCAACTTTAAACCCAAGTCCTTGCATGGAGTTAACAACCTCATCCACATGAAGTAAGTATGTAGCAATGTCTTCCTCATCCTTCATCTTCAAGTCTTCAAATGTTTTCTTGTGATTTTGCAATTTTGCCATCTTGACCTTTTTGTCTCCCTCATATGTTTTCTTCAACTTTTTCCAAATCTCTTTTGTTGATGTGCAATGCATAACTTTTACAAACTTTGCTTCATGTAAACCACTTAATATTGCATTCATTGCCTTTGCATTATATATATGTAGGAGCTTACCATATTTATCTGTAGGAGGACTAGTTGGAGGTGTGTATCCATCCTCAACTGCCTGCCATGTCTCATATCCTTGTGCCATCAAGTAAGTCTTCATTCTTATGTTCCAGAAAGCATAATTGTTCCCATCGAACAATGGTGCCTTATTTTCTGAAGATCCACTATGAGATGCCATCTATGTTCTTGTATACTTTTCCTTCAAGTTGTTAAACTCTTTTGAAGGAACCCACTATGATACCAATTGAAGAACACAAGCTTATACTGAGAGGGGGGTGAACAGTATAAGATCAAATTTTACTTTTCTTTCCCAAACAATATTATCCAATATTATCAATGGCAATATCAATAGCAGTAATAAAAGTAATGCATAAATCATCACACATAATAGAGACACCAATTTAATGTGGTTCACCCAATGTGGGCTACTCCATGAAGAAAATATTTCTACTAAATTTTCTCAAAAAATATTCTTGGGAATCAATTCCCTATTACAATGTTTATGGACCTCTATCCAAAGGAGACACCAATCCCCTATGCTCTGATTTGTGGATCTCTCTCCATAGGAGAACTCTTTCCCCTTTTCTCTTGGTTCATGGAACTTGATCCAGGAGACCTCTATCTCCTCAACTAGTTCGTGGATCTCTCTCCATAGAATAACTCTATCTTCCCAAATGGTTCATGGATCACACTCCATAGGAGAACTCTTTCCCCTTGCTCTAGTTCATGGATCTCTATCCATAGGAGAACTCTTTCCCCTCTACTCTAGTTGATGATCTTCTAGAAGACTTATGCCCCCACTACTCTAGCTTGTGGATCTCTCTCCATAGAAGACCTCTGTCCTCACTACCCTAGCTAATGGATCTCTATCCACTAGAGACTCTTGTCCTCTACTCTATCACCTCCAAAGCTTACTCTCAACTCTATCTCAAATCTGCACCAAACTCTATCCCAAGTGTAGTACAAATATACTCTAACTCTATCTCAGGTCTAGCACAAATATGCTCACAAATCTATACCAAAATCTATCCTCAAATCTATCCTCAAGCCTTAACACAAAGCTTGATCCAATCACAAATCAAATCTACTTAGATTTACCCCAAGCCTTAACACAAATCTTGAAAAAATCAATCAATCAACTCTACTCAGATTTTCCCCAAGCCTTAACACAAAGCTTGAACAAATTAATCAATAAAATCTGCTCTCAAGTCTTCACAAAGACTTGCTCAAATCTATCCTCAAGTCTTCACCAAGACTTACCTCAAATATACCTACAAGTATTCACCAAGACTTGCCCAATCTACCTCAAGTCTTCACCAAGACTTGCCTCAAATCTACCTACAAGTCTTCACCAAGACTTACCTCAAATCTACTTACAAGTCTTCACAAAGACTTGCCTCAAATCTGCTCTACAAGTCTTCACCAAGACTTACCTCAAATCTACTCTACAAGTCTTCACCAAGACTTACCTCAAATATACTACAAGTTCTCTCAAGAACTTGCTCAATCCTACTCTAGCATATGCTCAAATATGCTCTAACACATACTCAAAACAACTCACAAAATATGATCAATCAATCTCAAATCTTGCACACAATGCTATCAAATACTTTGTCTAATATTCAAGGTAATTCCTTTAACTTGAAGTAGTTTAGACATATTCTATTCAGAATTCGTTTAACCTCTAGAACATATAGAGAATGATGTACTCTATCAAAAACTCAATATGTTCTACTCAATCATTAAGTATGTCACTTTCACAAATCTGGTTTCTAATGTTTGCACATTCACTTTCAATATCACTCAAATCCAATGCTCAAGAATTTCACTCAATCATTCAATCAATGAAACACAACTTGCTCACTAACCCTAAACAAGTGTTTTCAAACTTCTTCAAACAAAGAGCACAATGTGGGTCTCAAACCCTAACTCAAATATTTCTCAATCTCTATCTCAAATCAAATCATCCATCAACAAGGTGCACTTAAACTTGCTCATACATTTCCAACAATACTCATCAATCCTTTTCACTCCACCTTCTATTTCATACATTCATTTCAATCACTCTAAACAAAATATAATGTGCCCATACCTTTTTGCTTTGATGGAGATATATCTTCAAAACCTATTTTACTTACAACCAAATCCTTTTTCCAATTCTAGGTTAGATAGCAATAGTCTATCTCAAAATCTCCACATGAAAATTCTCCTCAAATATTATTTCACCATACAAGAAATACAATCAAAATGTCAACTCACAAATACACCTTATTACTCCTTCTTTAAAATATATTCAACATATATCAAAATAAAGTTCCTTGTTTATACTTTATAATCTCCTTCACTTTCAAAATAATATTCAACACACATCAAAAATAAAGTTCCTTGTTTACACCTTATAATATCCAATACTCTCAAAATAATATTCAATCACACATCAAAATAAAGTTCCTTGTTTACACCTTATAATCTCCAATACTCTCAAAATAATATTCAACACACATCAAAATAAAGTATTTAATCAACAACCCTTATGACTCCCTAAACAATTTCTCACATGCCCTTTTTAATATCACATGGCCTTAAAAACACTTTCCGCTTTCAAAAACCTTTGGCAAATTTAATTCAAGAATTGCATACCTTAATTGTTGGTCCATGAAATAAAAAATATTGTGCACGTCTTCAATGACCAGTGACCAAACTTGAACCCGTGACCTATACCGCCATAATTCCCTAGCCCAAGGCTAGGCTACCACCTATGCTATGTGCCCGCACATGAACCAAAGGTCCATGTTTTTGTATTAGAGTCTACCTCTCACGAATTTCACTGAAAACAAAAACTCTTTCCTCCTTCAACAAAAATGAACTGCGTGGGATTTGAAACCATGACCTTCCCTTCACAAGTACCTTAGCCACTTTCCAACTACCGTCTATGCTAGCCAGTGCTATGGGATTATCTTCGCACTCCAAGTGAACTTAAATGCAACTCTACCTCCTATTCAAAAAGCTCATGAACGTCTTCTCCTCTTCGAAACTAGAGTGCACAAATTATATTCTCAACTTAGGCATACAAATTGCTTAGACTTTGGAAATGAAAAATCATTTCCTTTAAATACTCTTGCCTTTGGATTAAAACACGTCGGCCCTCCTTCGAATTCAAATTTAAATTCGAATTGAAACTTTGAACCTTTGGCACCATTAATTATTTAAATTAAAATTTTAACCTTAGGTTAAAATATTTTAATTTAAATAAATTAAAATCTTTGCCAACCTTTATAACTTGCTTAATGGGCCTTGTCAGGGATATCTTTTTTTAATGATTTCTTGGACCTTGTTATTTTTCACCTCTTCCTTTTGCTCAAATATTATAATATTATTATTTCTTTTTAATCTTGCTTCTCTTTTCTTGGGTCTTCAACCTTTTTAGCCTCTTTAGGCATATAATATTTAAAATAAATATTATACCCTTTTCCTTTTAACAACTTCCTTGCCTTTGGAGAAATCAACCTTTTGACCTTAATGACAACAAAACTAGTCATCAAACCTCTTGACATCAATGACAACAAAACTTGCTCAAATTTCCAACATTATCCAAATAGAAAATTCATCTTCCTATTGTACTATCATGACTATAATAGTGCCTTCTCAAATATGATATTATTCTATTTGAGAAAACATTACTGATAGTGGTGGGATAATAAATGTTGACAAGGGCAATGATAAGGTTAGTGAAAGTTATAATGGACGTAATTATGGATGAGAGTATGAAGATAGTGATAATGAAAATCATGATAGAGATAGTTATATAGGTGATTATGGATCAAATTATAAAGGTGAAGGATGATATAGTAGTTGTGGAAGAGGATGTAAAGATGGATGGTGAAAATGATTATATATTATTAGCAAATATTAGAGTCACTATTTTTTTAATAATTTTAAAATTGCTTAAAACGTATATTCAATTTTATCAATATTTTATTGTTACTATGTTCAACTCAAAACGCATGCTCCTTCCTACATCTAAAGAGTTTTTAGAGTTTCAATTAGGAAGCATAGAATGTTAAATATACAATAAAATCTAAATAAGCACCCTTGTATATCTCAAGGCTTGAATTTGGATATTTTAGATGGAAGGTCAACATATAAACTAAATCAACTCATTGTTGAGGATGATTAATTATTATGATCTATTATCTTAGGTATTAATCAATTATATTATTGGATGTTTGATATTTTAGAGGATGTTGTAAAAGATGTTACTATAATATTTGTATAATCTTGTTCATAAATTTAATATTGTATCATTACATTTATTATGTATGTATAGATAATATAAAAAAATTTAATATTATGACTTGTTAGATTATTCTCAATTGAATAGGAAAACAAATTGTTAAATATATTGTATATATTTTTTAATTTCCATAGTGAGACAATTTTCAAGTGTAACATTCTTATAAAAGTAAAATAAACCAACTTAAAAAAAAACTTTTAGTTTTGTTTTGAACTAAAATTATGTTAGCGTTTTACTACATTAAAACCTAATAATGCGTGTTAAAACATTTTTTTATTAGTTATAATATGGGGTTTTGAAATGCTCTCCAAAAATTTTACAAAGTAGGAAATATGGCTAGAGAAACCCCAAGCCACTCACAATAGGAAAGAGCCACAAGAAGGCTACCAAATAAACTAAAAAGAGGAGCTAGAACATGATCTGACAAATTAGGACTAAATAAATAGAGACGAGTGTCAGTTCCCAAGGATCCAAAATGACAAACACAATTCGAGGGTTAAACGAACTAAGAGATCTACAAATCCATCAAATCTAACCCCCATAAACTATTGTAATTTCATCAACTATTATTTTAGGTATATGTAGGAACCTTGATAGTGGTCAAATGGATCCTCTGATACATTAGAGGTGCATATCATATGGGTATTCACTACTTGGTCGGTACATATATAATTTTGATAAGCTTATCAAATGTATATTGGGATAATTATTTGGATGATGCTTCACTACTAGATTTGTATTCTACCTTAGATCTAGCCTTATTTCATAGTTTTATAGAAAGTATTCCACTATTTCTTAGTCTTACATGAAATTTGAATACTATGTTGCCAATGAGGCCTAAGAAAATTTGATGTATGGTTATGATTTGAGATCAAGTGGGCATTCCTTAGTCCTACTGAGTCACTCTTCATTGTAACAAGCATAGCATCATCAAGCTTATCCATAATCCACAATTTCATCTATAGACCAATAATGAGATTTAGATACATTGTGTATGATGGGTTTTTGCTTTTAGGATGCTTGATCTAGTTTTTATGCCATCCATAGAGAAAATAATGGATATAATTACCAAGGCCATGACCAAGGTACCATTATTTTACATGAGAAAATATATTGGCATAGGAGAATATCTCTTTAGGGGTATGACTAATAAGGGTCTCTCTTTGTGTCCCCTATTTAGCTTAATGGTTATTTTGGAATATATGATGATTAAACTTAACTTGAGGCTATTACCAACTATATACCATATTATTTGTATATGTCATTTGGGCATTTTTACACCTTGTATGGGTGAATATTTAATATATTTTATTTTTATCTAAAGGTTGACTCCTTAACCTTGACCCAAAGCTCTCTTGTAATTAGGTATAAATAACCCTTCATGTCAATCAATATATCATTATTTGGATTGTATTCTATTTTCCTTTACTGAGATATTTTGTTGTACCATTTTACATCATGTGTTTATTTTTTTTGAGTTATTTGTGCATATCTAGGTAATGTGTTGATTCTATTCATTTCTAGAAACCATTATGAAATCTAACCTCAATCACCTACCATATACATAAGGCCTAAAATTATTAAAATATTTTCACACTTCATTGATGATTTATTTCATGTGCATTCTAAAATAATTTATAATAAGTTATTACAAGAGTCATTATATCCCATTTGACTCATACAAAATCTAAGAAAATTTTCACACAATCTTAAATTAAGTATGATTTAAAACACTAAAATATTACATCATAAAGCTTTATCCAAATAGAAAAATCATCTTCCTATTGTAATATCATAACTATAATAGTGCCTTCTCAAATATGAGATTATTCTAGTTGAAAAAACATTACTTATATTGGTGAGATAATAAATGTTGACAAGGGCAATGATAAGGTTAGTGAAAGTTGTGATGGAGGTAATTATGGATGAGAGTATGAAGATAGTGGTAATGAAAATCATGATAGAGATAGTTCTATAGGTGATTATGGATCAAATGATAAAGGTGAAGGATGTTATAGTAGTTTTGGAA
The DNA here is from genome assembly GCA_028583015.1 of Wollemia nobilis. Taxonomy (NCBI): domain Eukaryota; kingdom Viridiplantae; phylum Streptophyta; class Pinopsida; order Araucariales; family Araucariaceae; genus Wollemia; species Wollemia nobilis. Next base: position 4,773,098 of record JAQPPZ010016381.1, read on the forward strand.
GAGGATGTAAAGATGGACAGTGAAAATGATTATATATTATTAGCAAATATTAGAGTCAATATTTTTTTAATAATTTTAAAATTGCTTAAAACACATATTCAACTTTATCAATATTTTATTGTTACTATATTCAACTCAAAAATCATGCTCCTTCATACATCTAAAGAGTATTTATAGTTTCAATTAGGAAGCATAGAATATTAAAGATACAATAAAATCTAATAAGCACACTTGTATATATCAAGGCTTGAATTTGAATATTTTAGATGGAAGCTCAACATAAAAACCAAATCAACTCATTGTTGAGGATGATTAATTATTATGATCTATTATCTTAGGTATTAATCAAGTATTTTATTGGATGTTTGATATTTTAGAGGATGTTGTAAAATATGTTAATATAATATTTGTATAATATTGTTCATAAATTTAATATTGTATCATTAAATTTATTTTGTATGTATAGATAATATAAAACATTTTAATATTATGAATTGTTACATTATTTTCAATTAAATAGGAAAAAAAATTGTCAAATATTTTGTATAATTTTTTTTAATTGCCATAGTGATACAAGTTTCAAGTGTACATTTTTATAAAAGTAATATAAACCAACATTTAAAAAAAAAAAACTTTGTTTTGAACTGAAATTATCTTAGCTTTTTACTACATTAAAACCTAATAATGGTTGTTAAAAAAAAATTGATTAGGTATAAGAAGGGGTTTTGAAATGCTCTCCAAACATTTTACAAAGTAGGAAAGATGGCTAGAGAAACCCCAAGCCACTCACAATAGGACATTGCCACAAGAAGGCTACGAAAGAAACTAAAAATAGGAGTTGGAACATGATCTGACAAATTAGGACCCAAGAAATAGAGAAAAGTGTCGGATCCCAAGGATCCAACATGACCAAACACAAGTTGAGGGTTAAATGAACTAAGAAATCTGCAAATCCATAAAATCCAACCCCCATAAACTATTGTACTTTTCATCAACTAATATTTTAGGTATATGGAGGCACCTTGATAGTGGCCAAGTGGATCCTTTGATACATTAGAGGTACATATCATATGGATATTCACTACTTGGTTGGAACATATCTAATTTTGATAATCTTATCAAATATATATTGGGCTAATGATTTGGATGATGCTTCACTACTAGCTTTGTATTATATCTTAGATCTAGCCTTATTTCATAGTGTTATAGATATTTTTCCATTATTTCTTAGTCTTACATGAAATTTGAATACTATGTTTCCAATGAGGCCTAAGAAACTTTGATGGATGGTTATGATTTGAGATCAAGTGGGTATTCCTTAGTCCTATTGAGTCACTCTTCATTGTAACAATCATAGAACCATTAGGCTTATCCATAATCCAATATTTCATCTATAGATCAATCATGATATTTAGATACACTGTGTATGATGGGTTTTTGCTTGTAGGATTCTTGATCTAGTTTTTGTGCCATCCATAGAGAAAATAATGGATATACTTAGCAAGGACATGACAAAGGTACCATTTTTTCAAATGCAAAAGTATCTTGGCATAGGATAATATCTCTTTAGGGGGATGACAAATAAGGGTCTCTCTTTGTCTCCCATATCTAGCTTAAGAGGAATTTGGAATATAGGATGGTTAAACTTAACTTGCGGCTATGACAAACTATACACAATATTATTTGTATATGTAATTTGGTCCTTTGTACACCTTGTATGGGTGAATATTTAGTATATTTTATTTTTATCTAAAGGTTGAATCCTTAACCTTGATCTAAAGATCTCTTGTAATTAGGTATAAATAACCCTTCATGTCAATCAATATATCATTAGTTGGAGTGTATTCTATTTTTTGTTAGTGAGATATTTTGTTGTCCAGTTATACCCTTTTACATCATGTGTTTATTTTTTGTGAGTTATTTGTGCATATCTAGGTAATGTGTTGATTCTATTCATTTCTAGAAACCATTATGAAATCTAACCTTAATCACCTACCACACACATAAGGCCTGAAATTATTAAAATATTTTCACACTACATTAAGGATTTATTTCATGTGCTTTCTAAAATGATTTGTAATAAGTTATTACAAGAGTCGTATATCATTTGAATCATACAAAATCCAAAAAATAAGTCACATAATCTTAAAATAAGTATGATTTAAAGCACTAAAAGACTACATAATAAAACTTTATCCAAATAGAATAATCATCTTCCTATTGTACTATCATTTTTTTGGTAGGTGATAGAAACTATATTATATGGGTTTTAACTAGTTTCCAAAACCAAAACCATAAGCATATATGAAAAGTATGTAGATAAACACAAAACAGGGTGTCTACACCCTAGCCACTCCATGAACAAGACCAACAAAAAAATAAACCTACACAGGGGTTGTTTAACATAAAAACAAAGATCAAAATATAGATCCCACACAAGGGCTAAGGAAAAAATAAAGTAAAATCAAACCAATGCCCATGCAGGAGTAAAAATATTAGTACCAAAATTCTCACGCAGGGGAACAAAGCTCAAAAGACAAAATAAACCAACTCTAATCATCAACAATTTTCAGCTACAAAGCTCTTTTAGCCATGTTTCTTGACCAACATTTTCATGGAGACATTGATTTTATCCATGCCACTGGTGATGCTACTAAGGATGGTGTTGTGGATCAAGATGAACATGGCCATAAAATAAGCAGTTTTGTCACTCCCATAATCAAAAATTTTGAGGCGAGCATACCTATTAGGGCTGGTTGTGCATTTCCAAGTTGATAGGAGTAGCATTAGGAATATTTTAAGGGAGATTTTGGTGCTAGATTGAAATATTCTTGTGACTAACCCCAACATTGGTGAGCAAATCGACAGCCTTGTTAGCTTCCCAATACACATGGTAGGTTGTAGTGTTGTGAAAATTCTGCATCGAGACCTTAGCTTCCTGAATAACAATGCACATGTTCCATGAAGGAATTCTATCACTGATGATAGAGTTTGTAACATTCATGGAATCACCTTCAATTTGTAAATTTCCCCTGTAATATTTGAGAAATTCTAGCCCTCTCCACAACGCATGAGCTTCAATATAGTGGTTAGTTTGGATGCCTAGAAACTTAGCATAGGCCACTATGAGTTGTCCATTGTGATCCCTGACCAAACCTCTAGACCCTCTACACTCGGATTTACTTTATAAGAACTATAATAATTAATTTTAAGACATTCTACAGGAGGAGGAGTCCAATGAACACTTGGACGGGGATTAGAAGGAGTAGAGCTAAGACTGTGGGGAATACTGAGGGAACACAAAATAGTGGAATCAAAGGCAGACTCAGGTGGTTTGGTGCAAGGGAAAAGCTTAGAATTTCCAATAGAAAAGGTGATGGCTTTGTTAATAATAGATCTAGAGTCACTAAGGATGTTTAAAACAATTATATTGTTTCTTTCGAACCAAATCTACCATAGGAGATGATGGAGATAAACTTTCTACAAAGAAGACAACCTAGAATTTCTGAAAGGCATGGGCCACTAGGAGAAAAAAATATCCATGGATTTGTTCTGTGCCTAGGATATATGAAATGTGAACATGAGATAATCCATGGTAGAGTGGAAGAAAGAAAATTCCATAAATATGTGGTTGATAGATTCCCTGGCCGCCAAGCAAAGATGACATCTATTAGGAACAATCACCCCTCTCTTCATGAGACTATTAATAGTGAGGATATTATTTTGGATGTCCAACCAAGAAAAGATAGAAACTTTAGGTATCATATTTTTAAGCCAAACCATATTGAAAGGAATGAGATAAGTTTGGGGAGTGAAAGTCAACAGATGAGCAGATTTGATAGAAAAAATACCATAGTTTCTTTCCATAAACTATCATGACTATAATAGTGCCTTCTCAAATATGAGATTATTCTAGTTGAAAAAACATAACGGATAGTGGTGGGATAATAAATTTTGACAAGGGCAATGATAAGGTTAGTGAAAATTGTGTTGGAGATAATTATGGATGAGAGTATGAAGATAGTGGTAATGAAAATCATGATAGAGATAGTTCTATAGGTGATTATGGATCAAATGATAAAGGTGAAGGATGATATAGTAGTTGTGGAAGAGGATGTAAAGATGGATGGCAAAAATGATTATGTATTATTAGAAAATATTAGAGTCACTATTTTTTAATAATTTTAAAATTGCTTAAAACACATATTCAACTCTATCAATATTTAATTGTTATTATATTCAACTCAAAATGCATGCTTCTTCCTACATATATAGAGTATTTAGATTTTCAATTAGGAAGCATAGAATTTTAAAGATACAATAAAATCTAAATAAGCACACTTGTATATCTCAAGGCTTGAATTTGGATATTTTATATGGACTCTCAACATATAAACCAAATCAAATCATTATTGAGGATGATTAATTATTATGATCTATTACCTTAGGTATTAATCAAGTATTTTATCGAATGTTTGATATTTTCAAGGATGTTGTAAAATATGTTAATATAATATTTGTATAATATTGTTCATAAATTTAATATTGTATCATTACATTTATTTTGTATGTATAGATAATATAAAATATTTTAATATTATGAATTGTTACATTATTTTCCATTAAATAGGAAAACAAATTGTTAAATAGTTTGTATAATTTTTTTTTTTTAATTTCTATAGTGAGACAAGTTTCAAGTGTAATATTTTTATAAAAGTAAAATAAACCAACATTTAAAAAAAAAACTTTTAGTTTTGTTTTGAACTGAAATTATGTTATCTTTTTACTTCATTAAAACCTAATAATGTGTGTTAAAACAATTTTTGATTAAGTATAATAAGGGGTTTTGAAATGCTCTCCAAACATTTTACAAAGTAGAAAATATGGCTAGAGAAACCCAAAGCCACTCACAATAGGAGATTTCCACAAGAAGGCTACCAAAGAAACTAAAAAGAGGAGTTGGAACATGATCTAAAAAATTAGGACACAAGAAATAGAGAATAGTGTCGGATCCCAAGAATCCAACATGACCAAACACAAGATGAGGGTTAAACAAGCTAAGATATATGCAAATCCATCAAATCCAACCCCCATAAATTTCTTGCACTGGCCTAGAAATTTTTTTACTCAACATTACAATACAACTTCACGCCCAAGCTAGGAAACATAAGCATGCACCTAGAAAAGTCAAATTTGAAAAAACAAATTCCCACCCATAAAGTAAAATTATTTCCATGGAGGAACATACCAATGAACCAAGGATTTTTGAAAATAAAAACTCCTACCCAAACATGGATCGAGATCTAGATTTCATAGAACACCAACCATTGGGCAAACAACCAGGAACCACATGTTCAACAAACATAGTCTAGAAAACAACCTACCATATCAACCATTATTGTTGAGAACTCGCACACAACTTCCAAAGAAATTTAAAACATTTTATAATCTAACACACATACTAAAAAGGGAGAAATCCACCCAAAACAATAGCACCCACGAAATTGTCATCTTGGAACTAAAATAGAACTACCAAAAACTTGCATAACTAGTTTTGCAACCATGACAAAAACCCATAGAAGAAACCCTAAATGAGGACCCAAAGGGTCCTCTCCCAAATAAAATTTGAGCTTGAAAAAATATCCAACAAAGTAAATTATGCTCAGGATCCATAAAAGGACCTAACAATTGCAAGATCTAGAAAATATTTGGATCTACATAAGGACCCCTAAATCTAGTCAAAGCAAAACATGGGCCAACAGAACAAAAATATTTGGGATCTCTCTCAACTAAAAACAACCACAATACATAGGTTCTGAACCTTGACCAACAACTGGACCACTATTGTTAGTCATTATTGTCGTGAACCACCAAATACCACCAACATGAACACTAAAACTACAACCTCAAAAAACATGGGCACTGCCACAGATATCATAAGGGTATTCCAATACTAGCTTAGCACTAGGAAGGAACACCTTGAAATCCCCAAAAAAGGGGTAAGAACTCCCCCAATCCCTATGGGTTCTAACCCCACAAGCACACAAAAAATGAAAACAAATTCAAAGCCCTACAAAAAACAAACACGAAGCCAACCTCCCAGTAACTCCTCAAGGGAAGGCTGAAAGCAAGGACCAATGGGAAAAAATAGATCTATCCATTTCAGGGGTGGAATAGGGCCACCCCTAGAGGATGACCCAAACCATACAAATCTTTAGGTTGTTCAGCACCACTAGATAGGTGATCCAAGAAAAATTTGGAAAATAACAAGTCCAAGTCATGTGATCCAAAACATATATTAGAGCCATCAGATAAGAGATCCAATCAAGTCTGCAAAGCCCTACCCCTTTGAGCTCCCCTTCCGCCAGCACAATCTTCTCACTCTCTTATATTTCGCTCCCCACACAGTGCCCATAAGGGTCATATCTTCCCAATATAAAGTGCAATCTGGATTTTATGGTCTTCATAATATTTTGCTCTAAAAGAGAGTATGGTAGCTAGTGTGATTTGAACTATAGTTGAATGGACTCATGTTACATTCAGATCTGCTAGGATTTTTTGCTTTATCCTCAATCTTGTATGCTCTTGGTGCTCTACTAGGATTTTCAAATATGTTGCCTAGATCCCACTCCTCCTATGGAACCACCACTCCATGCACCTTTAATGTCACTGTATGTTAAAAGTACTAACTATTGATTAATGTCTTAATATTAAATTTGGCATGTACTTCCAATAATATCAATCACACATTAAAATTGTAGTTTATATCATTTCAGAATATTTAATGAAATAAAGTTAATAATTTTTTAACATAAATTTATTTGTTGCTGCTTGTTGATTTTTATTGGAGCTTAAACTATTTTACCCCTTGTTTTAGATTTAAATATCATTAATATTTTTATATAACATAAATATGAAAATATAAAAAATATAACAAATTTATTTTTTCAATAGATGGATTCAAAAAACAATACCTTTTACATTTATTTTTAGAACTCTCAAGTTCATATCCCATACATCAATACATGATAACTTAATAATATTGTTGAAAATTTTGTGTTATTCTCGGCCATTAATATTCTTAAATGATTTTACATAAATATTAAATGTTATATATATTGATATCAATATGGTCGGTACTCCCATATCAACAAAACATAAATATTTCATGTTCTATTCATTGTTTGACTATCTTGTCAAGGTTTATTTTCTTGATTTTTGAAATTCAAAATTTTGATTAAGATTGGATAAAGGTCACATCCCATATCAACAAAACATAAATCTTCCATGTTCTATTCATTGTTTGACTATCTTGTCAAGGTTTATTTTCTTGATTTTTAAAATTCAAAATTTTGATTAAGATTGGATAAAGGTCACATGAATTCATATTATATTTCAATCAATCCTTATTGCATTAGGAATGAAAAATTAAAACTCAATTGTCTTAGAGATTATAGATAATGCTTGGAAAATGTGAAATACGTACTTTGAATAAGGTAACAAGGGTAAGGTAATATAACCATTCTGAAAATTAATATCTTTATTTAAAAATATATATTTGTATACATTGTACAAATTAGAATTATATTGTTATATATTCATTTTTAGGTAAATATTTGATTGACGTAGTTATTTCTATAAATCTTAATTTGCATAACATAAATATAACCAATATGTTGTTGGAAAAAAATATGTTAAACCTATATTTGAGAAGTATTATTACTTCTCATCTAGCAACCACATTGATTATTGTAGGAGTATACTATTGGAATTGAGATACAATTTACTCTACACGTTAATTGTAATAGTTAAAAATTAATTGATTTTATAAGTTTTTTCATGCATCCATGTCAATAACTTCTCGTATTACTTTAGAGAATCCACATGCAACCTATCAAAATTATATTTTAGAAATGATGATTTTGACTCCACTAGTCATCGTCCAATCATTATTTCTATGCAAATGATCTTAAATTTAAAACATATTTTATTAGGAATAAATTTACACTATCCATTGTGTTGATGTTAGCATTTGCATTGACCAAGTTAGAGGAATTAGTAGTTGAAGTAGTATTAGATATACACATATAAAAATCAACAAAGACCAACCAAGTCAAATCTATAAATACATGGTCTAATTAGTCTTTAAGTAATGTAGAAATTTATCTAAGTAATGTAGAAATATATCTTTCTTTGTCTCTTTATTACAGGGTCTACATAGATCTATTCAGTTGCATAAAAAATTTCTAGATTATATTACTCTTTCATGGTATTAGAGAAAAATAATTCTGATAAAGAAGCCCTCCCACAAAGACAAGAAGTCTCAAAGAAATTTATCAAAATAGTAAGCAAGTTGAGATGAGAAAACAATCTCTCAATTATTCTAAATAGGTCTCATACTTTATATATTAACAATATCACAATAGAAGAAGCATGGAGTGCAAGGAAACCCACTATGAACTACTTCAAGGTATTTGGATTTGAGGCATGCTCATATATTAGATTAAATAAGATTCATAAAGTATGATAGCAAAAATAATAATTTAATTTTTGTTGCCCTTGATGATCATAAAAAAGGATATAGGTTATATGACTTAAAAGCTAAGGAAATATTCATTACCAATTATGTGGATTTTAATGAAGGTAGTTAAGATAATTTATCAACTCCTTCATGTCCTCTTAAAATTATAGTTGATGAATAAACACAATAATTCTAAAATAGATGATAATTTTGAGAAAGAACATCTTGGTAGTGACAATGACCCTCCCATGAAGACAACAAGCCTTCAAGAAACTTATCAAAATAATAAGCAAGTTGAGATGAAAAAACAAACTATCAATTATGCTTGATGAACACGCATATAGCAAGTAGTGATCCTCAAGCTTACAAGGAATCTCAAGGAAAAATAGAATGGGATTAATCTATGCAAGATGAGTGCATCTCCTTAAACAAAATTTATAATTGGGGGTTGGTGGAATTACCTAAGGGAAAAACTATAGTTGGAAGTAAATGGTACAAGACTAAGTATAAATATAATGGAAGTATCAAAAAATATAAGACAAGACTCACGGCTAAGGTTACTCTTAAAATAAAGGAATTAATTAAGGAGAAACATTTGCTCAAGTTATAAAATTTAGTTCCATAATAATAGTCAGTGACTAGTAGTTTATTCTAAATGGGAGATTCATCAAATGGATTCCAGGAATGCTTTTATTAAAGATGAAATAGAGGAAGAAAAATTTATGAATAAACCACAAGGATTTATGCAATAACAATTTGTGTATAGATTGAAAAAAGTCACTATATGGAGTTGAAGAAACCATCAAGGTCTTAAAATACAAAAAATGGTGAATACTTCAAACCTAAAGGGTTTAATAACAGTTTGTGTAACCCAAAATTGTACATAAATACTTTGAGTCATGGAGTACATATAATTATACTCTATGTGGACGATATCATCATCAAACATAATAATCAATAGTATATTATCAAAATAAAGTTACAGTTAAGGAATACACTCAAAACGATAGATTAAAAGTTTCTTCATGACTATCTTAGCTTTGAATTATGGTAAATTGAATATGACATCTTTCTTTCATGAAATATATGTTAAATACTTGTTATTCATATTCAAGATGTAATATTATGCAACTTTAGGCATCTACTTTATTTTTGAAAAGTACAAGGTCGAGTTAGGATATGGAAGCGGATGACATCAATTCAATAGTTTACAAACAACTTAATGGTATCTTAATATATTTGATATATATAATACTATATGGCTTTGATATTTTTAGTCTGGTATCCATATTTATGGCTTCTTCTAAGGTTCCACACTAGAAATACATAAAGAGGATGTTTAAATATATGTAAGGTACATTGAATATTGGTATTGAGTATTCATCAATTGGAGAATTCCTTATAGAATATTCAAATTTGGGTTTGGCAAGTTGGGCAGATAATGGGAAACCCATGACATGATATATTTTTTCACTTGTTTATGGTATTATATCTTGGTGTAGCAAGAAATAAACTATAATTGTCTTATTTATAAGATAAGCATTATACATAGCAACTAATAAGGTAGAAAAGGAAATCAAGTGGTTGAGATCCATTCTCTCTTAGCTACACTAGCACAAAATAAGGCCTACCATATTATATTGTTATAATTAGAGTATTAATAAAATTTTCAAGAATCCAATGTTTAATGCAAGGACTAAACTCATTGAGGTATGTCATCACTATATTAGTAACTTTTTCACTAGAAGATGGATCAACTTAAATATTTGCAATACAACAAATCAAATTGTAAATATTTTCACCAAAGCCTTAAGTGAGGCTAAATTTGTTTATCTTAGAAGACTTTTATGTTTGAAAGATGTTACATGCATCTTATAGTATGGATTTTGTTGTAGACTCCCATGTAACTTTAATAAGTTTATCATCATGTTCTTTGGGTTTTATATAAAATAATTTTATGAGTGGATGTTAAAAATAAATTTGTTTTGTCTACCATATTGACAGTGACCTTTATGCATCCATTAATATAGAGGAAAAAATAGTTGTAACATTATCAAATCTATTTGTCTAGAAGCAATAAGCACCTATCAAGTCAAATTGACAAATACATAGTGTAATTGGTATCTAACCAATTAGAAATCCCTCTTTATTTATTTTTATATTATAGAGTTTACATAGTTATGCTTAATTGTATAAAGCATTTGTAGAATGTATTATTTCACCTTTATCATTACAATTTCATTTTAACATGCAAGTACACTTAAAATCTATGCAAACTATCATTCTCATGAATTAAATGATCATTACAATTTAAACCTCATCATATTAAATAAATGCAATAAAAAAATTCTTCATTAAAACATTAAAAATATATATATTTAATATCCCAAAGAATAATCCCTTACTTCCACTTTTCTTCAAACAAAACGTGATGAATATAATCCTATATATAATGGATGACCCTACTTCCACTTTTCTTCAAACAAAACATGATGAATATGATCCTATATATATAATCATGTTCCACATAATCAATTTAAATATTTTCACTTTAAAGATGATTTTTTTGAAGTCACATGTTGTTAATGCATTTAACCCTTGAATTATACTAAAGTTTGGTCACACAAATGCCTTACAATAATGATCTAGATGATATATTTCCTCTTATCCTATTATAATTCAATAGATATAATATACTCTCTTTATTTACACTAAGAATTTTCAAAACCCCTCCTTGTTATAGTCCCTCAAGTTATTAACTTTCGTTTGACGTTTTCAAAACCCCTCCTTGTTATAGTCCCTCAAGTTATTAACTTTCATTTGACGCGTATTCAGCAGACTACTATTTTTTTTGGAAAAGGTTGGCTTCCTCCTCAAATTTAAACTTAGGTCTCTTCTTAATAAATGCCCAACCACACTAAAACTTACCAATCTACCTAATCTTTCAAATTCTGCACTCCGATATTAACAGTGGTATGAAAGCTTTAAAGATATCTAGCCGTGGGTAATTCTACTGTTCAGAAATGCTCTCTCTGAACAGGCCTGCAAAAAGGCTTTAACTGTGTTAAAAACATTAAGTACTGTACGTGCGTGTCCTTTGTGTGTGCACCAGAGTCATAGGTCGTGTTGTGTTGTTTTCATGCTCTGTCTTGCCTCCGTGTGAGTGTGGTCTGTTTCAGAAAGGCTTTGTTACCTAACAGTTAGCATGCGTCCTCCGTTAGCTGTTTTAATAGTGCATTGAGGATACCCACACGTCAATCTGAGCATTTTCATCGCTTTTGTCTGAAATTGAAATTGATGGGGTTCGATTCACACTAAACATGTTTTCCGTCGAAGTCCAGAAAGATTTAAAAAAAACCGTCCATGTCTTTAAATATTAGGTGTACAGATACTAATTTATGAATGTATTGTAGTGAACAGGTGTTAAAATCGATTGTCAAGGTCTGGTCTTGTGTTTGGGTACTTGTACCCTTAAAATGTGATGGTGTGTAATAGTATAATGTTATGGTGTAATAGTATAGGTATAGTGACCTGGTTAGTATAAGAGAAGAGTAATAGTAGAGGGGTGTTGAAAATAATTATATTGAAAAGAGTATAAAATAATTAAGAATAAGGTAGTTTTAAAAGGAAGCGACAAAAGTTTTAAAAAGTAAGCGATAAAAAATTTAAAGGTAGTTGAGAGTAATTATAAATATGGAGATGGTTGAAGGTAATTTTCAGTATAGAGGTGGTTGAAAAGGATTGTATACGGAGGTGGTTGACATATAATGAAGGTAGTTGTTTTAAGATATAAAGGTATTATGGAGATGGTTGAAGTATGAGATAGTTGAGAGGTAATGGTAATTGAAAAAGAACTTTATAAAAATATAAATATATAAAGGTAGCTAGGAGGAATTATAAAGATATAAAGGATAGTTGAAAATAAAGATATAAAGGTAGTTGAAAAGTACTGTATATAGGGGAAGTTGACATATTGACATATCATGAAGGTAGTTAAAAGAATTTAGTTAAAAGGAATTATAAAGATATAAAGGTATTATGGAGGCAGTTGAGAGGAATTATAAAAATATAAAGTTATGTTGGTGGTTGGAAAAAAAAAAATAGTTGACAGGAAGTATAATATGTAGACAGACAATCATATTTCATATGTCTTGAACCAGCCCATATTTTTTTTTTTTTTTGGTGGTTGCCACAAGGGGTATAAAAATATAAAGTTATGCTGGTGGTTGGGAAAAAAAAAAATAGTTGACAGGAAGTATAACATGTAGACAGACAATCATATTTCATATGTCTTGAACTTTTTTTTGGTGGTGGCTACAAGGGGTAAACAGACTGTGACCACGAGGGAACCATTACATAACATATCCGCAACATGTGAGGCGAGAGATTTGAACCTGGGCCTCTCAGCAACTAGAGAGGTTTAACTACCCACTCTCCAACTCCTCTACATGGGCAGATAAAACCAGCCTATATTAGTTGTAAGTTTGAGATGTAAATTTAAACTTTAAACTTTTATTTAATATTTTAAAATCCATACTTCATATAAACAGTTTATATTAGTTGTAAGTTTGAAAAGTAAATTTAAACTTTAAACCTTTATTTAATATTTTAAAATCATCACTCTATATAATTTAACTTATATTATATATTTTATTTTAAAATCATCACTCTATATCGTTTAACTTATATTATATATTTTATTTTATTAAATTTTATTAAAAAGTGAATTGCTTGTGGTCTGCCTTGAATCAGCATATATTAGTTGTAAGTTTGATCCTCTCAACTTAATTATGCATGCCAATTCATAAGAATTGGAATAAATTAAAAGAATGTTGTTTTTTCAATTTCATAGAGTAGTTTATTAGTCCCATCAAAATTCGTAACATGCTTATCTGAACAAATATTTTCTCAAACTTACTCCATTATTGAGGTATATTTCATTATTAAGGTTGACTAGCTAAATATTGCATAAAATTATAATATATATATTTTTAATGGTGTAGGATTTAAAAATTTAGGGTTATTTAAAATTGTAGAATTTTAGTTTTTTTAATTTAAACTTTATTTATTTAATATTATTGTTGTTTTTAATTTTAAAAATTTATAAAATTAAATTTTTTAAATAATTTTTTTTGTTAGTGTGATAAATCCTTACGATTAAGCATAGGTTGGGCAGACTCTTCTCAATCATGTCTTCTCTAAAGCCACGATGATCTAGGTATGTTGTTCATCTTTTATGGTCGTCACATTCGTCACACACTACTTCGTGCAATTCGTCTCTATAACCACCATAGGGCAATCTGCCCCTATAACCATCATGCGTCAATCATTTTAAACTTTTTTACTCGAGTGAATATATGTAATAAATTTATTTTTTATATATAATCATTTTAAACTTTTTTTATGCCAATGAATATATGTAATAATTTTATTTTTTTATATATAATAATTTTAAACTTTTTTATGCCAGTGAATATATGTGGTGCCTGTTTGCAAAGGTAGTAGTCTGCTCTGAATCCTCTGAGTGTACTTCAGATAGACCGACAACGGTCCAAACCCCGAGCGACCAGCGGTCCCCATCTCAAACCAGGTCAAAAATTAACGAGACAGATGAATTGTGTGGTTGTCTGTTTTGAACCTTCCGCTGCCAATTACTAAAAATAGTGGTTGTAGCCAAATCTCCTATGTAACCAAAAGAAAAATTAAATTATTTATTAAAAAAAACATTGCCTTGTCCTAAGGGTCTCGCATCTGTTCGTGTGTTTGTGCTGCTTTGGCTCTTTTTTTGGGAGGTCCACGGTTCAAACCATAGCGTGGGTGATGGGGGTGGATATGTGTGTCCAATTGTATATAACAAAATAAATAAATAAATATATATATATATATATATATATATATATATATATATATATATATCCTTTAATTAGTTATATGAAATTAAAATGAATGTTATTTATTTTATATTATATTATGATAAAATATTTAAATTAAAAAATATATATTTCATTAAATATCTACATTAAAGGATTTGTATTTCATTAAATATCTAAATTTAAAGGTTTTTCTTTTATTTGAAAGATAGTATTTAATGGCACTTTTCAATAGCAAAGAATCAAAAAGACTTTTAGCATTTTATGATAGATAAAAATAAAACTTAAAGTATGTTTTTACAATTCTACAGAATTGAAATTGGTTCTTTTATAGTGTATCTATTTTATCAAGATGTTGCAAGAAATTGTACTATTATGAGTCATCTTATTATAATAATGTCCATCACGTTGAGGATTTGAATTTAGATTAATTACATTTATATGATTGCAACCTATTTACCACATATTCATTATAATTTTATTGATTCAATTTAAACATATTAAATAAACAACACTTATTTATTTTATTTTATTATATATATTAATTAATGGTAAAAAACCAAAGTTTTGAAAGGTCTCAAAACCTTTTATATAAATTGTACTATTATGAATCATTTTATTATAAAGATGTCGATCACATTGCAAGGATTTGAATTTAGATTAATTACATTTATATGATTGCAAGCTATTTACCATGATTAGCACATATTCATTATGATTTTATTTATTCAATGTAAACATATAAAATAAACAACACTTATTTATTTTATTTTAATGGTGAAAAACCAAAGTTTTTTTTTCTTTTTAAGGAGAATGTTTACAAATTACATCAACAACCACACTCAAGGGGTTTGAACACAAGATCACTTAAGAAACAACCACCATCTTAGCCACTAGGGCAAGTGCTTGTTGGTTGAAAAACCAAAGTTTTGAAAGGCCCCAAAACCTTTTACATTAGAGGAGAAATAGAAAGATAAGATCAATTAAGCACAGCCTCCAAGGTCAAAAGAAATAAAAATTAAACCAAAAAAATCATCTAAAAGCAAAGACCAACCCACCACCCACTCAGGCATAAAGGAGAATTTTTATTCAATTTTCTTTTAAAGACACCAACGATTAAATTTATTCTTGAAAGCGTGATTATATGAATTGGTTAATGTGAAAAACCCTATGACTGACCATGAGCTCTCACACGGGGAGAGTTGAGACACACTTAGTCGTTTAAACTTTAGACCTGTCGAAGAAGAGTCAAAGTTTGAACCATTGCACTATCTCCAAGGATATTTTTTTAGATTTGGTTAGTGTGAAGAACCCTGCGATCAACACTTAGGGTTGGGCATCACCATACCACCATAAATTTTCATAAAGGACTGATCTGCGATCAACGCTCAAGGTTGGGCATCATCATCCCACCATAAATTTTCATAAGGGACTAATTATGTGAAATGTTATCCGCACATATGCCATAATGTTATTTCGGAGGGTCCAAAATATATCCAATATCAGACCACATGGGTGCCGCATTATGTTAGTTTGTTTTCATAATTAAAACGAAATATATTAGAAGTGATATATCCTAACTATAAGGTATTATTAAATTAAATTAAATTTACTTGTATTTAGGGGCATGGACATGGTAGTGGGGATTGGTTCATATAAAATACAAGGAAAAAATTATCCTCATTCTCCATCCTTTAAAATAGAAGTAATTTTATATAAGCATTGATGATTCTAATTAAGATGCATATAGTATATTTTAACACAGATAATAGTGTTTGTCTTCATTGGATGGATTTATTTGGTTGTACTTTCCTTAGAGACTTAAGATTATTTGGTTGTACTTTCCTTGGAAACTTAAGATTTTTTTATCTTGATTAGAAAAAAATCTTTGTTTTTTTAATATTTTGATGAGAACATAATGATCTTTATCTTTAATAGGAGGTATTGTTGTTATGATTATTATTTTTGTTCTTATTGCAATAAAAGACTAAAAATAATAGAGAATAAATTAGGTTTCTAATGAAACTAAAATTGTTCTTATCATAGAAAGGATAGAAATAAAAAAAGTATAAAATTATCATAAAAAGGTATATGTATGATACATGATGAGAATAGAGGGTATATCAACTTAAATTTTGTATTATACTAAGAACATTTGGTTGCTTAGGATTTTTTTGGTCGCATGTTGTTGTCGTCTATTTGATCTTTCTTTAGTTGTTATATTGTTAGGGATCTAAGCATTCTTATTGTATATTTTTGTGTTCTAACTCTGCCTAGGATGAGGGGTTTATCCCTTTGCTATGGCCACCTCTTAGGTTTTCACTTCATTGTTTAGTGAAGTTGTAGATACAAAGAGCCATGGCACCAATTAATAGACCTAGGAAGTTTATCCCAAGGATTTTCCATAAGGTAATTTGTTTGTGTTGAACATAGTCTTGTCCATGTAGGATTTTGATAAATCCTACAATTGGATTGTGAGTCATATCCTCATTGGATATTTTTTGGGAAGGATTCCCAATGACTCGATAATCCCTCAATAGATTCAGCAAGTCTAATAGCCATATGACATTAAATTTAACCACATTAAAAACCTTACTCAAGGCTTCTTTCATTTCTAGTTTATCAAACTATAACATGTCATTGCAGTTATGAGCAAAGGTCCTTGGTATATTATAAATACCCTTTTATTCTTCAGTTATGGCACCATAATTTTTTGTCTCTATCAATATTTTTGTGTGTATCCCCATTTGGGTGGTATTCTCAAGTCTCCCCTTGCCCCTTTGGTTGATATTTACACAGCTTATCACACCCATTGGAAAGTATGTGTGCATGGAACCACAAAAATTCTACGTTGTGCAACAATTCAAATGCATCTATGTTGAAATTGATCTGTCAAATGACCTCAAGGACTCCATTGATATTTAGGTTGGTGAGATCCATTTTCAATGAGTGGTCTATATAAATATTTCCAACACTTGTTATTGTTATTAGTCCACAAATCACAAGATAAAAGACTACCCTCTTATGGAGGGTTAGTTGAAAAATTAAGCTCTAGTAGAAATTTCAGCACCTTCAATGATATTCTCACAATGACACTGAGAGGGGGGGGGTGAATCAGTGTAGCTATTTAAATTCGGATCTACAACTCTTTAAAACTTAAGCAGGGAGAACTTAAAAATAGATAAAGCAATTAAACAAGAGAGCATTCCACAACACACGATTTAACGAGGTTCACCAATTTTGGCTACTCCTCAAAAATTAGACTGCTTGGACTCCCATCCAAATCCAGCCTTTGCAAAGCACCAACTTTACAAACAATTTTCCAGTACCCACAGGAAGGAGCACCAACCCCTTATTTATCTGCAACAATAGAAAGGAGCACCAACCCCCTAATGCCAAGCACCAACTTGGACTTCAGTTCTGAACTATTTCAATGACATAAAAATGCCTTCTCTTCTACAAGACCCTCATTGGTCTAATGCCTTTTAACAAGAACTGCATATACTTACAACTCTGTTATATTTTTCTCTTTCAGCTCTGCTATTCTCTCTTACAACCCTCTCTTCTATATATTTTAGCACTATACCCCTATTTTATTTTCACAGCTCCTTTTTCCTTTTATTCGGCAATCCACAACACTCATGCCTCGTGCAGAGCTCAACCCTAACCCTAACTTACTATACATGAAAACATTCTTTCGGCTCTACTTACTATGCTTTTGATAGCCTTAAATGCTTACTTACGGCTCTGACAGCCTTATCTACCCACTTTACGGCTCTGACAACCTTTTTTATGCTCTAACAGTATATCCATCATTTTGATAGATTTATCTTCTCATTTACGGCTCTGACCGTCTTATCTGCTCATTTACGGCTCTGACAACCTTTTCTATTCTCTTACAGCTTTGACAGTAGAACCATCGCTCTGACAACCTTTTTGTCTTCTTCTCGGCTTGCATGCACGAAAACACATGTCACGATATCGTGACACTTTTCGCCTCCGTACACTCTACTTGGCTTGCACCAATGAAAACATGACATGTCACGAAATCGTGACACTTTTTGCTTCCTTGCACTCTTCTCAGCATGCACCGAAAACATGACATGTCACGAAATCATGACACTTTTCACTTCCTTACACTCTTCTCTGCATGCACCGAAAACATGACATGTCACGAAATCGTGACACTTTTCTTCTCCTCGAAACATGACATTAAATCTGACACTTTTGCTCTTGCCTTTCTCGCTTTCACCCACAAAACTGAAACATGTCGCAAAATCGTGACACTTTTACTGCCTTGTGCCTTTCTCTGCCTTTCGCCATGAAAATGGAACATGTCACGAAATCATGACACTTTCGCTGCCTTGTGCCTTTCTCTGCCTTTCGCCCACGAAAATGGAACATGTCACGAAATCGTGACACTTTCGCTGCCTTGTTTCATTGTTCGGCTTGCACTAGCGAAAACATGACATGTCACGATATCGTGACACTTTTCACCTCCTACACTCTCTCTCCTCTTCGGGTCGCGAAAACGTGACATGTCACGATATCATGACATTTTTCCTTCGAACACTCTATCTCCTTTTCGGGTCACAAAAATGTGACATGTCACGATATCGTGACACTTTTCCTCCTTAGCGCTTTTCTTCTCATCGGGTCACGAAAATCTGACATGTCGCGATATCGCGACACTTTTTCGTCCGTACACTCGCTCTTGCAAATTGTCATGAAATCGTGACACTTTTCTTTGTGAGCTCTTTCTTTCGAACCTATCATGAAATCGTGACACTTTTTCCATACAATCCTTCTTGCAAATTGTCATGAAATCGTGACACTTTTCTTTGCAAGCTCTTTCTCTCGAACATGTCATCGAAATCGTGACACTTTTTCATCTGTACAATCCTTCTTCATGTCGTGAAATCGTGACACTTTTCCTTGCAAGCTCTTTCTCTCGAACATGTCACGAAATCATGATAGTTTTCTTTGCGCTTTCTCTCTCTTCAAACATGTCACGATATCGCGATAGTTTTTCTAGCTTCTCATCATGTCGCGATATCGTGACAGTTTTTCTACTTGGCTTCTTTTCCTCCATTATGTCACGATATCGCGACAGTTTTCTTGTCGCGATATCGCGACAATTTTCTTACTTGCCTTTTTCTTTGATCTTTTGAAACTGGGCCACTTCTGTCTTCTTGGAAATTCACTGTACATGCTCTGACTGACCTCTGAACTCCTATCCACTGCATCATCAATTGATCTATCTGTCTGTGTTGACAACAATGACAATACTATTTTTGCACCTTGCTCAACAATCTCCCCCTTTGGAATTGTTGGCAACACATGTGCAATTTCCTATAATTCTTCTCCCCCTTTGACAATAATACCAAAGGGCTACTGCAGACTCCCCCTGAGTCCATGCACAACATTCTCAGGCACACAATATTACAGTTAGCAAAAATTACAAACATGAGCAAACAGATAATCAAATATATAAATGCTCCCCCTGAGAATGTGTTCCCGATAGCTAGTCAGTTCTTGGGTAGTGTGACCACTCCCAACTTACTGCGAAGGTATTCAAAAACTTCCTTGGGCAACGGTTTAGTGAAGATATCCGCTACTTGCTCTGTAGTTGGAACAAAATCCAATTTAACCTCACCTTCTGCAACTTTATCCTTCAAAAAGTGATACTCGGATTGCAATATGTTTGGTGCGAGAATGCATAACCGGATTCTTTGAGATGTTAATAGCACTGGTATTATCACATTTAACTGAAATTGGCTCTTTGAAGTTAATACCAAGATCTTTCAGGGTTTGTCTCATCCATAAAATCTGCGTACAACATGTTGTTGCTGCAATGTATTCTGCCTCTACTGTGGATAGAGAGACTGATTCTTGTTTCTTGTTGTGCCATGCTACCAACCTTGTCTCCAAGATAGAATGCACCTCCACTGGTACTCTTTCTGTCATCTATACATCCTGCCCAATCTGCATCAGAATATGCAATAAGAGTGAAGTCCTTACCTTTTGGGTACCATAACCCATACTCCATAGTACCCTTGAGGTACCTAAAGATCCTCTTCACAGCTGTCACATGAGTCTCTTTGGGACTAGCCTGAAATCTTGCTACCATGCATACTGCCTGTAAGATATCTGGTCTAGTAGCTGACAAATACAGTAGGCTTCCAATCATAGATCTGTACATGGTTTGATCTACATCTGGAGATTTGTCATCCTTGCTCAACTTGCAACCTGTTGTCATGGGAGTGCTAACAGGTTTACAATCCTCCATTGTGAACTTTTTCAGCATTTCTTTCACATATTTAACTTGAGAAATAAAAATGCCCTTTTCATTTTGGTTAACTTGCAGTCCGAGGAAATATGAAAGTTCACCAATCATAGACATTTCAAATTCTTTCTGCATTTTATTTGCTATGTCTCTACATGACTCATCATTGTTGTTGCCAAAAATTATATCATCTACATAAACAACAAGGACAATAAGATGGCCATTGTCTATTTTGACATACAAGTTACTATCCACCATACCTTTCTTGAACCCTTGTTCAGTGAGATAGTTGTCTAGTCTTGCATACCATGCTCTGGGTGCCTGTTTCAAGCCATACAAAGCTTTCTTCAACTTGCAAACAAAGTTGGGATTATCACCGAGTTGAAAACCATCTGGCTGCTCAATATAAACTTCTTCTTCAAGATTTCCATTCAAAAATGTTGATTTCACGTCCATCTGATAAACTTTGAAATTCCTGTGGACTGCTAAAGCCAGAAACATTTTGATTGCCTCGAGTCTAGCCATTGGTGCAAAAGTTTCCTCAAAATCAATACCTTCAACTTGAGCATAGCCTTTACAGACCAATCTTGCTTTATTCCTTACAACCTGTCCGTCTTCATTCAATTTGTTTCGAAAAATCCATTTAGTACCGATTATGTTTTTATTTGCAGGCCTTGGTACTAACTCCCAGGTTTTGTTTTTCTCAATCTGATCTAGTTCTTCGTTTATTGCCTTCATCCAACTTTCATCTGTGCTTGCTTCAGCAATATTTTTGGGCTCAATGCTGGATAATAGGGAGTAGTTACTTACTACTCTTCTTCTTGTCTTAACACCAACTGTGGGGTCCCCAATAATTTGCTCTCTGGGATGATTTTTTTGCCAGCTTCCTATTTTGAATTTATTGTTTTCTTCTACTTCTGAATCAATACTTAAATCATCTGGGTCAATTTTTTGATTCTCTTCTATTTCCTTTTCTTCATCTCCTTCAATAACTTCTTCATAAATAGGGTAGTTTTCTTCATAGATGACTGCTCGTTTCCTATCTTCATCAAATTTAACATCGACACTGTCTACAATTTTCTTTAGCCTTTTGTTGTAGCATTTGTAAGCTTTGCTTTTTGATGAATAGCCAACGAAAATACCTTCATCAGCTCTATCTTCAAACTTACCAAGATTATCTTCAGTTCTTTTGATGTAACACTTGCTGCCAAAGACTTTGAAGTATTTTGTTGTTGCCTTCTTGCCGAACCATAGCTCATAAGGGGTTTTGCTTTCATGCGTCCTCAACATGCACCTATTTTGGATATAAACTGTAGTATGGACTGCCTCTTTCCAAAATCTATCTACAATTTTGCTCTCAGTCAACATCGTCCGTGCCATTTCCTGCACAGTTCTGTTCTTTCTTTCTACAACACCATTCTGTTGAGGTGTCCTTGCTGTTGAAAACTGTCTTCTGATCCCATATTTTTGATAGTATTCTGCAAACTCCTCTGAGATGAACTCTCCTCCTCTATCTGATCTTAAGCATTTGATCCTCTTTCCTATTTCATTCTCAACTTGGTTTTTGAAAGTCTTGAACATTTCAAAAGCTTCAGATTTTTGCTTCAAAAAGAATATCCAGGTCATTCTAGAATAGTCATCTATGCACAACATAAAGTATTTGTCACCATTTATACTTTGTGTTCTCATGGGTCCACATAAATCAGTATGTATTAGTTCTAAAGGTTTGTCTGGTAAAGTACTCCTTTGATTTAAATGTGGCTCTAGTTTGCTTCCCCTTTTGGCATGAAGCACAAATACTATTTAGTGGTTTGCCAATGGAGGGTATATCTCTTATTGCCCTTTTTGAGCTTATTTTTACCAAATTGTCAAAGCTGATATGACCGAGCCTCTTGTGCCACAGCCAATTTTCATCTTCCTGTCCAATCAAGCATGCTCCTTCTGAAGTCTCTGAGAGAGTATACAGGTTTCCAGAAGTCCTTGATCCAATAGCAATCAACTTCCCACTGTTAGTTTTTCTCACTTCACAACCCTGCTTCTTAAAAATTACTTCATGACCTCTATCACAGATTTGACTTACGTTGAGCAAGTTATGCTTCAGACCAATCACAAACAAGACTTCTTTTGATTTGATCTTTTCATCACTGATCTTGACTGATCCTTTGCCAACTATCTTTGCTCCATCATTATTTCCAAATTTCACAGAACCACCTTCGTAATTCTGTAACTTCTCAAATTTTTGCTTGTCACCTGTCATGTGACTGGAGCATCCACTATCAAGTATCCATGGTGCATATTTGTTATGTGCTTTAAAAGCAGTCCGAACAATCAAAGATTCCTTTTCTTCTTGGAGTTTCTCCTTTTCTTTCTGGAGTTTCTCCTTTTCTTTCCATTCTGGTTTGATAGCAGTTTTGGCTACTTGTTTTGCCTTTCCCCTTTCATTAGCTTGTGCCTATTTTTCAAGAAATTTTTTGTTTTGTTTCAATCCATTTGGTTGAGATTTTCTACCCTGATATTTATTTGCTGCAAAAGTGCTTCTACAGTTTCTTGCAATGTGTCCAAAATTATGACAAGTTATAACATTCTACTGCATAATCCATCAATGGAGAAAAGACATTTCTACTGGTGAAATTCCTTTGTGCTACATTATAACTGCAATCTGAAATCTTATGACCATAAGCATTGCATTTAAAACAATAACCAGAAAAGGAATGATTAAACCTGGGTGAAGGTCTTTGCCATTTTGAAGTAGGAGCCATGAATCTTCTCCTTCTTGGATGTGTGACTTTTGTGAATCCATCTTTGTCAGTACTCCTCTTGAGTCTGGCATTATTGCTTTCTTTGGCATGATTTGTTTTTTCTTGATCAACCCTGATCTTATCTTCTTTCTTTATGGGTTCTACATTTATGGCCTTTGATCCCTTTGATGATTCTCCTTCATCGAAGCCCAAACCAAATTTGATGCCCGAAGGCCTTTGGTTATTTATAATTTTATCCAACTTTATAGAACTTTCTTCAAACTTATGATAACAACTCAATTTTCGATTCATCTCCTCTAGCTGCATCCTTAACCTAACAATGTCTTCTTCTAGCTTGCTGCACTCATCTATTTTTATGGTTAATTGTACTTTGAGAACTTTAGACATTTTCTTAAATTCGTCTGTCTGTACTTTCAAGCTATTTATTATTTCATTGGCATCCTCAAGCTTTCTTGAAACCTTTTTATTCTTTTTCCTTTCTGTGCTCAGCTCTTTAAGTGCAGCAACCAACTCACCTTCCAGATATACTTCAGCCTCATCCTCAGGTTTTTCATTACATTCCTATTTTTCCTCTGTTTTTCTTTCTTCAAATGCCATGAACAGAGCTTCACCTGCTTCTTCTTCAGAATCCTCACCGGAGTAGTCTTCAGAAGAGCTGACATTCTTGGATATGAAACTTTTCTTCTTGAAGTTGCTTTTTCTAAAATGTGGTTTCTTCTTCCAGTCACTTCTTTCTTGGTGTGACCCTTCATCATTTTTGTTTTTCTCATTCATTGGACATTTAGCCGCAAAGTGCCCGATGCCTCCACAGTTGAAGCACTTAAACGGTAACTTTCCTCTCGTACTTTCCTTTTCCCTTTATTAGTTTCCTAACAAAGTTTGCTTCTGTTTCATCTGAAGACTCTTCTTCCTCAGATTCTTGTTTAGCTTTTATATTTTTGTGTGCTTTAAAAGCAGCTTCTCTGTCTGAGGGCTTAGTTTGTCCTATTCTCATTTCGTATGCAGTTAAAGAACCATGCATTTCATCCATGCTAAAAGTATTTAGATCTTTAGCTTCTTCTATAGCAGAAACTTTAGAATCAAATCTTTTGTGAAGAGTTCTTAGTACCTTTTTCACGACGACCGCATCTTCCATTTCCTCATCGAGTCCTCTAATCGCATTAATGATTCCATTGACTCTCAGCATATAGGCCTCTATGTTCTCATCGTCATTCATTTTTAATGCTTCGAACTGAGCTCGATGCATTTGTAGCTTGGCTTCCTTGATCTTGCCGTCTCCTTCATGAATGCTCTGTAGTTTGTCCCACATGTCTTTTGCCATTTTACAGCTCATGATCCTTATCAGTTCACTGTCTACTAACCCACACATTATAGCATTCTTTGCTTTAGAGTTATTCTCAAACTTTTTCTTCTCAGCAGCATCTGTTGGAGGAGTAGAGGGTATTGTGTATCCATTGTCTACTGACTCCCAAATGTCATATCCCAAAGCACACAGATATGTCTGCATCCTGAGTCTCCAGAAAGAGTAATTAGTTCCATCGAACAAAGGAGCTTTGTTGGATGAAAATCCTTCACCACCGGCCATTGTGTTTCTTCCAAGATCACCTTAGCTGATTGAGCTTGTTCAGGAACCTTGCTCTGATACCAATTGATATTCTCACAATGACACTGAGAGGGGGGTGAATCGGTGTAGCTATTTAAATTCAGATCTACAACTCTTTAAAACTTAAGCGAGGGAGAACTTAAAAATAGATAAAGCAATTAAACAAGAGAGCATTCCACAACACACGATTTAACGAGGTTCACCCAATTTTGGCTACTCCTCAAAAATTAGACTGCTTGGACTCCCATCCAAATCCAGCCTTTGCAAAGCACCAACTTTACAAACAATTTTCTAGTACCCACAGGAAGGAGCACCAACCCCTTATTTATCTGCAGCAACAGAAAGGAGCACCAACCCCCTAATGCCAAGCACCAACTTGGACTTCAGTTCTGAACTATTTCAATGACATAAAAATGCCTTCTCTTCTACAAGACCCTCACTGGTCTAATGCCTTTTAACAAGAACTGCATATACTTACAGCTCTATTATATTTTTCTCTTTCAGCTCTGCTATTCTCTCTTACAACCCTCTCTTTTGTATATATTTTAGCACTATACCCCTATTTTATTTTCATAGCTCCTTTTTCCTTTTATTCGACAATCCACAACACTCATGCCTCGTGCAGAGCTCAACCCTAACCCTAACTTACTGTACACAAAAACATTCTTTCGGCTCTACTTACTACGCTTTTGATAGCCTTAAATGCTTACTTACGGCTCTGACAACCTTATCTACCCACTTTACGGCTCTGACAGCCTTTTCTACGCTCTGACAATATATCTGCCATTCTGACAGATTTATCTTCTCATTTACGACTCTGACCGTCTTATCTGCTCATTTACGGCTCTGACAACCTTTTCTATTCTCTTACAGCTCTGACAATAGAACCATCGCTCTGACAACTTTTTGTCTTCTTCTCGGCTTGCATGCGTGAAAACAACATGTCACGATATCGTGACACTTTTTGCCTCCGTACACTCTACTTGGCTTGCACCAGCGAAAACATGACATGTCATGAAATCATGACACTTTTTGCTTCCTTGCACTCTTCTCGGCATGCACCAAGAAAACATGACATGTCATGAAATCGTGACACTTTTTGCTTCCTTGCACTCTTCTCGGCATGCACCCAAAACATGACATGTCGCAAAATCATGACACTTTTGCTTCCTTGCACTCTTCTCGCATCGAAACATGAACATGTCGCGAAATCGTGACACTTTCGCTTCCTTATGCCTTTCTCTGCCTTTCGCCGCGAAAATGGAACATGTCACGAAATCGTGACACTTTCGCTGCCTTGTGCCTTTCTCTGCCTTTCGCCCATGAAAATGAACATGTCATCAAATCGTGACACTTTCGCTGCCTTGTGCCTTTCTCTAACTTTCGTCCATGAAAATGGAACATGTCACGAAATCATGACACTTTCGTTGCCTTGCTTCATTGTTCGGCTTGCACTAGCGAAAACATGACATGTCACGATATCGTGACACTTTTCGCCTCCTGCGACATGTCACGATATCGTGACATTTCTGCCTCTGAACACTCTATCTCCTTTTTGGGTCGTGAAAACACGACATGTCGCGATATCACGACACTTTTCCTCCTTAGCACTTTTCTTCTCATCGGGTCATCAAAACTGACATGTCATGATATCGTGACACTTTTTCGTCCGTACACTCGCTCTTGCAAATTGTCACGAAATCGTGACACTTTTCTTTGCGAGCTCTTTCTTTCGAACCTGTCGTGAAATCGTGACACTTTTTCGTCCGTACACTCCTTCTTGCAAATTGTCATGAAATCGTGACACTTTTCTTTGCGAGCTCTTTCTCTCGAACATGTCACGAAATCGTGACACTTTTTTGTCCGTACAATCCTTCTTGCAGACTGTCGTGAAATCGTGACACTTTTCCTTGCAAGCTCTTTCTCTCGAACATGTCGCGAAATCGTGACAGTTTTCTTTGCGCTTTCTCTCTCTTCAAACATGTCGCGATATCGTGACAATTTTTCCAGCTTCTCATCATGTCGCGATATCGTGACAGTTTTTCTACTTGGCTTCTTTTTCTCCGTTATGTCATGATATCGCGACAGTTTTCTTGTCGCGATATCGCGACAGTTTTCTTACTTGCCTTTTTCTTTGATCTTTTGAAACTGGGCCACTTTTGTCTTCTTGGAAATTCACTGTACATGCTCTGACTGACCTTTGAACTCCTGTCCACTGCATCATCAATTGATCTATCTATCTGTGTTGACAACAATGACAATACTATTTCTGCACCTTGCTCAACATTCAACTACAGTTCAATCTAACCCTCTTGCTAATGGAGGGGAAGAATGAGCATCTATCATCAGGAAAAATGATAAAGGCAACAAATTGCAACCTTCTATGTGTACTGGTAAAAATGTAGACAAAAGAAATACAACACCATGCAAATAAAACAAAAATATTGAAACTAAAAATATTGAATAAAATTAAATCTCAAATGGATCTTGTAGTACAAATAAAGCCTCATGGGGACTTAACAAATAATATATCAAAATATAAAGGGAGTTGGTCCATTTTTACAAATCAAATTACTATGGTGCCAAAACATCTTCTTGTGCCACAATCGTATGCTGGGTGGGTTTTTGGTGACTACCGCTTGTTGTGATGGATCTTTGATAGGTGGGTTTTTGGTGACCACCACTAGATGTGTTGGATATTCGATAGGTGGGTTTTTGGTGACCATCACTAGATGTGTCAAGTATATTGTTGTTTTCTATCATTGCAAAATACCTACACACAAGCTCACTAGACAATAGTTAATAGCATATGGTGGGCCTTTCGAGATGAGGCCTTGATCTAAAAAAAGCAATAACGTACTATACAAAAAACTCATAATAATGTTTGCAAAATGCGTGAAAATAAATGCCAACCTTGCAAAAACAAATTTCAAACTGCAAGTAGAAAGACTATCTTACCTTGCTTACCTTGTTGTTATTGGGATACTTTGATCTGTTGCTAAAATTTACACATAGGTCACTTCTATTTGTTTACCGTCTATGGGGCGACTGATTATTTTTATGGGTCATCTAAGGTAGGACATCTATGATCGATGGATGTCTAGGGTCATATGGTCAGGATATATGTAATCTCGACTCTACCAAAACTAGTTCTAGACCTTTGGATGGGTGGGATCGGTCTCTAGTTTTGATTTGGTGCTGAAGTAATGGTTGGATAACACACAAGTTTACAAATAGAATTTGGGCATAGGCGAGGCTTGTATGGATCTTATGATGGAATGGAGGTAAGGTATGGGGATGGAAATAATAGCTATGATGCACAAGGGAAGATTTTCTCTCAAAATTTTGATATTGCTTGTATCTATAAATCATCCTCATGCACAATGGAGGAAGAGGGGGTATTATAGATTTGTAATGATGGAGGGTGGTAGAATTCAAGTGATATGCATGCGGGAATGGAGAGGAAACCTAGGGATTTCCTCCACTTGAGTGGACAACCAGTCATGGACATACTAATCATCAGTTAAGACTATTAAAAAATAGCATGCATAATTTTTTATTTTTAAATAGATAAATATTCATCCATTTAAGTGGCAAATAACTTGCATAGAATGTGGAACTAAAGAGAAGGGAATATCATTTTATCCTTAATTACTTTTTATAAGGGAACTCCTCATATTTTTATGTACTAATTAACCTACATGGGATATGATAAGTTAGAACTAAAGTGAACTGAGGATTGTTTTTGGATGAGGGAAATATTCACCCATACCCAATTAGGATGGGGAAGATGAGTTAGAACTGGAGTAAACCAAATATGATGTGCAAATGGAATAGAAAAGAAGAATGTTCTCGCGATGTCTATGGGCTAGACATAGGAGGGTGTTTTTTAGGGGGTGGAAGTGGGTAACCTAGGTGTACTTAATTAATAATTTATTAATTAATTAACACTTTAGTAGAGGAATACTTAAAAAATAATAATTAATTAATTAGTATTAAATGGATGTATACTAATTAATTTTAATTGATTAATTAGCATTAAATGTGATTGTTTTTGGTATCTATATATACCCCTTTTTGTCTTAGAATTTAGATTATGCAAATTCATCCCCAAAATAATTATCTCAATTATCTTTCTTGGGAGTCATCAATCCATCTCCATTTCAATGTTATTCATTACCCCAAGGTAAATTTCAAAGACCGAAGGAGTGTGGGTGAAAACCTTTTCAAGGTATCTACTCTTTCCCAAGGAAAAGAAGTCAAAGTTTGTAATGCTTAATCTCATCTTACCAAAGTTGTGGATGCCTCAAGTACCAAAGCTCACTCAAGACTTTATAAAGGTATTACTAAAATCTTTTATTGTCCTAGTTTTTATAAGCCTAATCCAAATGGTCCACCCTCAAAGCTCAAGTTTTCTCCTTGTATATATGAAGGTGGTTGACATATGATGAAGGTAGTTGAGAGAAATTATAAATATATAAATTTATTATGGAGGTGGTTGACATATGAAGTAGTTGAGAGGAATTATAAATATATAAAGGATAGTTGAAAATGACTAAAGATATAAAGGTATTATAGAGGTGGTTGACATATAAGGTAGTTGAGAGGAATTATAAAGATATAAAGGCTAGTTGAAAAGTATAGGAAGTTAACATATTATGAAGGTAGTTGAAAGGAATTATAAATATGTAAAGGTATTATGGAGGTCTTTGGCATCTAATAAAGGTAGTTGAGAGGAATTATAAATATATAAAGGTATGTTGGTGGTTGAAAAAAGGTAGTTGAGAGGAAGTATAACATGTGAACAACCATACTTCAATTATTTTCAAGATTTAAAATTTAAACCTTTATTTAATATTTTAAAATTGTCACTCTAAATCATTTATCTTATGATGTATGAAAAGTTATTTTTTTTGAGAACTCTGCTGGTGATGAAGGCAATTGATAGTGGACACTAGCGGATATAATTTTTCCACATATTGAGATTACAAAAATCATAGAAGAAAATGAGGTTTTTTTGCTAGATATCAAAGTCGTATTGCGGTAGAAGGGAGAAGACCAGTGAAACTAGGGGTTTTCTGCTAGAGATCAAAGTCGTATTGCGACAGAAGGGAGAAAACTGCCTTGTTTTTTTTTGGTATGGTCTGTTACTGTATTTTGCTAAAACTTGTATTTCCAAAGTTTTAATCTAGATTTAGAGTTTTTTTTGCCTTGTTCTGTGTAATTTAAGGATTATAATAGAAAACCCTAATAGAAGGCTTGAAAAAATAGAGAACGCTTGAAATTGAAAAATTAGGGTTTACAAGGGGGGAATCCAGTGGGAGAATCCTTGATAGGAGGGTTCACACAAGGGACTTCTACAGGAAGGACTTACAGTCCCAAGGGACCTAATACACAATCCTTTGTAGAAGAGATCAAAGGCAATAACAAAAAGAGAGATGATACAAGAGAATATGCCCAAAAAATCCTACAAGCCATGGGTAAAAGAAAGGAGACTAAAGCTAAACAAGCCAAAAGAAATGAATGTTTACCTTAGATAAAAACAATCCCAGTGCTATAAATTGTAGAAGAACTCATAGTATATGAGATTGTGTATAAATCCAAGCATGCCTTAATATGCAATTTTGTGGGACTCCGACCTTCTGCAAGGTTCTTGTACTCCTAGGCCAAAAAGCATTGGGCACCACAAGGAGAATTGGATATCTTCACATTATTGAATGGATACTTCGTAGTTGAATTCAAAACGATATCTAACAAGGACAAAGCTTTCGATCGAGGTTCATATAACATAGGCCCTGTAGGTCTATTCATTCAACCATGGTGATCCACTTTTTATTCTTAAAACTGAATCCTTGACAACTCCAATTTGGCTAAAATTATTTGCACTTCCTTTAGAATACTAGAAAGAGGAAATTTTTGCATTGATATATAATCTCTTGGGTAAATACATAGGTATATCAAGAGAATCAGCGAAATGAGGATTAGCAACATATGCAAGAATTTGTGTCGAGATAGACTTGGGAAAACCATTACCAGTGGAAATTGACCTCAAAGTGAGAAGGAATATATGGAGACAACAAATAGACTATGCATATGTACCTTTCATATGTAGATCATATCATCAATACAGATATTTTGTGAGAGGTTACCCCAAACTAGCCAAAGGAGAGACAAATCCAGTGAATCCAATCCCATAAAATCAACCTCAGCAAAAACAAAATGAACAAGGATTTTAGACAGTTATGAGAAAAGGAATAAAAAATAACAACTAGGAAAGAGGAAGAAATCAAGAGAAGGGAGGAAATACAAATCAATGTCAATAAGGAAGGGCTCCATCCAAAAAATATGATATCCTCAAGCTAGAATATCCAATGGAAGGAGAGGAACTACCGCACTCAAATAAAATAAAAAATATCGAGAAACTGTTAGTAGAAGAGGTTCATCATCCACAACATACAGATATAGAAAAACAATAATACCTAAAATTAATGAGAGGGGTAGAAGAAGGACAATCCATACAGGTGCAATTTGCATCAACCAAAGAACAATAGATAGAATATAAAGAGAAGCCACAACCAGATATGGAAGAAGCTCTAGAACTGTATAATAAATATTCATATACATCTAAGGAGGTAATTATGGGAATCGCAAATACAAACAGAGAAAATCCAACCCTTGGGATAACCCAAATGGTGAAAAAGCTAAAAAATACAAACTCTCAAGGAGTAGGTAGAAATAAAAACAAATAAAAATACAACAACGAGGAGAAAAGTTGAGAAAGACAGGCATGGTTAAACCCATAGCCAACTTCTACAACACGGTTTCCCAATGATTATACACACATGGAATGTAAGGGGATTAAAAATCCACCCCAAACAATTGGTTGTTAAACGTATGATAGAAGATAACCATCCAAATGTGATTTTATTGCAAGAAACTAGAGCATCATTGGAAGCAATGCAAAAAATATCCAAGATATAATGGAGGAATGGAGATGATTAGGCCCAAACTTCCCATGGCTTCTCTAGGGAATGACCACTTTGTAGAATAGAGAAACTTTTCAACAGGTAGGAGAAGCATTAGCTAGAGGGATCTTGATGACCAGATTGAGAGATAGAGAATCAGACTCAGTCTGGATGATTATTAACTTATATGGGATGAAGGAAGTGCAGGAACAAAAAAACCAATGGAAGTCAATCCAAGCTATTAGAGAATCTTACCCAAAATATAGGTTCCTGGTGGGTGGAGAATTCAATGCCAAGATGTTAGTAAATGACCAAGAGGGAGGCCTAAATCATCTTAGTGAGAAGGACAAACTCCTAATTGTCCAAGCTAATAATTTAAATTTGATTGACATTCCACCTCCAAGATGTAGTACTACTTGGACCAATAAAAGGAAATGATACCAAGCAATAAAATAAAGATTAGATAGGATATTGATAGAGGAAGAAATTCACTAGTTATGAAGCTATCATTCAGAAACCATAAGCCTGATATCTTTAGACCATTTCCTGATACGTCTAAATATCACAAATAGAATACCTTAGTCCAAAAATTGTCCCTTCAGATTTGAGAACTTTTGGCTTCTAAACCAAGAATTACCAGAGTTAGTTCACAATGGTGACAACAAGGGAAACCAACATTTGGAAAGGCAAAATTTTAGCTACACTCCAGATTGAAATATATCAAATATAAATTGAAAAACTGGAGCAAATTCCAAAGATCATATTTTCAGCAACAAAGAGCAGAGCTAGTTGAGAGAATGCAAGGAGTTGCAAAAATAATTCGTTTGGAACCCCTTTCAGAGGAATTACTCTCCCATGAAAAGATCTTAATGTAGGAGGAAGAGGAGCTAGATAAGAAATAAGAAACCAATTGGAAGCAGAGATCTAGAATTACATGAATTCAAGAAGAATATAGGAATACAATGTTCTTTCACCAGTCAGCCACAACTAGGAAACACTGTAACCAGATTGATGCTTTAAAAAATGTAGAAGGAATATTAGAAACCACCACTTTAAGTATGCAAAAAGCAACTAATGAGCATTTCTCCACTTTATTTACTGTAGATTTACATCTGTAAAAAAAATCCCAAGAGGAAATCTTGGGAAGTATCCCCAGATTAGTCTCTCAAGAGTAGAATGAGGAGCTTATGAAATATATCAAAGAAGAAGAGGTGAAAGAAATAATATTTTCCTTGCAATCAGGAAATACCCTAGGTCCTGATGGATTACCAATAGAATTCTACAAATATTTTTGAGATATTATAGGAGAAGATATAACTAGAGCAGTAGAAGAAGCTAGATCCAGTGGTAGGATTATAAAATACCTCAACCATACTTTTCTAGCTTTGATTCCAAAGGGAGGAGAGATGGAGAATCTAACCAATTTTGACCAATAGCCCTATGCAATGTGATCTACAAGATCATCACCAAGGTAATAACCAATAGACTAAAATCTATATTACTAAATATCATATCTCTTGAACAAGGGGGATTTGTGTAGGATAGAAAAATATTAGATGAGATTGTAATAGCACAAGAAACTATACATCATATGGGCCAAAGAAAGAACAAAGGAATGTTCCTAACGTTAGATCTATCCAAGACCTATGACAGAGTGAGTTGGGAATTTTGGATCAAATTTTGCAAATATTTGGATTCCAAAAAAATTGGATCAACTAGATACTTGAATGCATCTCCACAATATCCTTTTCAGTGCTCATAAATGGAACCCCCTCCCCACTATTCAATGCTAGTAGAGTAATTAGACAAGGATATCCTCTCTCCATATTTGTTCATTATTTTTGCAAAAGTACTGAGAAGACTCATATAGAAGAAAAAAGTAGAGAACAACATTACAAAAGTTCAAATAAATAGCGATATAGCAATCAATCATCTACAATTCATAGATGATACAGTATTATGGGGTGAAGCAACAATAAAAGAAGCAACCAGTATCAGATAAATATTATACTTTTACACTACAACTATTTGCCAACTTCTAAATGAAGAAAAATCCAAAGTTATATTCTTTAATGTACATAAGAGAATCAGAGATCAGATAGCAAACGTTCTTAGGTTCTCAATGGCCTCATGTCCATTAGATTACTTGAGAATTCCTTTAACAGAAAAAAACCTAAAAAATAAATATTGGAAATCCATAAAAGATAAAAATTTATCAAAGTTGTCACACTCGTCTCATAGACGGTTAAGCTTTGGAGGCAGAGTCACACTTTTGAAGTCAATGTTACAAGTAATGCCAATTTACAAATTTTCCATTTTAGTAGCCCCAAAGAACATACTCAAAGATTTGGATAAACTAATGAGAAAATTCTTATGGTTAGGAGCATAAGAAAATCAAAAAAATGCATTGGTAACCTGGGAGAAAGTTTGTCAACCAAAGGAAGAGGGAGATCTTGGAATCAGAGTTGCATCAAAAAACAACCTAGCACTAATAGGAAAGTTATACTGGCGGTGGATCACAAACCCAGATCAGTTATGGAGTCAAGTTCTAAAAGCTAAAAATTACCCTACACACCAAATGGAGGATGTCCCACGATTGCCAGTTACAGGTGTGGGATCAGAGATATGGAAAACACTCAAAATAGGGGCCTCACTAATTAAGGAAGACTTACATTAGAAAGTAGGTGATGGGAGTGAAGTTAGTTTGTGGGATGATTCTTGGGAATTTTCCCCCCTCATTATCAAAAAATACCCTCATCTTAGTGGTATCATATAGAATATTCATAATCATGACCAAACTCTTCTATCTCAGTATCTCATCCCCCCAAGCCAACAACTAGCAGCTTCAGGAAGATGGAAAAATTTTGGACCAGTGATTAGGGGAAGAATGGGAAGCCGAAAAATGTGAACTAAAAGAAATCCTAGAAAAAAGTACATGGCTATGGAAATATGGACCTTACCAACTAGCATGGGGATATGGAAAACAATGCTTTGACACAATGAAAGCAGGCTACTGAAAGGCTCACCAAAGTAGCAAGAACCAACCCCAACAACAACATCCCTGGAAAGAAATATGGCAACCAAAAGGTTGGCCAAAGCTTAATTGTTTTATGTGGTAGGTTGCTCACAAAAGCATTATAACTCAAGATAATATGATGAGAAAAGGGTTCATTGGACCCAGTAGATGTGTAATGTGCTTACAAGAGGTAGAAACTATAAACCACCTCCTTTTTTATTGCTCCTATGCTTACACAATTTGGAATTTTTGTTACTCCATATTTAGCCAAATAGAATGGTATCCTCCTAATGGTAGTATTTTTTGGGACTATTGGTCACATAACACCTTCAAATCCAAAATACTAAGTACAACTTGGAATTTAGGGACTGGCTTCATTTGTTGGCAAATATGGTTGGAAAGGAACAACAAAAATTTTAAAGAGAAATTTGGTTCAAAATAGATGACTTGGGGGATTATGTTAAGGAAGTTATTATAAATAGTACAAACCAAAGTACAGGAAGAATCTTCGATGATAGAGGTAGAACAAGACATTTTGGTACAACTATGGAATCAAATAAAACATGAAAGCTATCAGGAATAGAAAAAAAACAAAGAGGGTTTCAATAATCTTTGTTGGAAGAGGACATATATAGTTAAGAAGGAGGTAAATTTTAAAGAACAGGGGATTCAGAGATCTTGCACAGATAAAAGAAAACAAAAAAAATTTATCTTAAGCCTTGCGAAGAAAGATAAGATATCAAAATAAATTTATATAAACTGATCAGTTTTTTTAAATAAAATTTTTACGTTCTACTTTAAAAAATTGTTTATCCACCAACCACCTCTTTCTCCATTGTCCTTTCTCCTCTTCCATCCTAAATTCCATTTTCCACTCTTTCCACATTCAATGGACTATACCCTTCTCCATAGGAGACCTATTTAATCATTGACCTAGCCCTTTCCATGATCCTCACCTCAAGTTCTTCTAGAAAATATCCCTCCACCATTTCCTCTGGCAGGTCTGGCTCGAAAGAAATAACAGAATTTTTTCCCTTAAGCCTAAGGCCCCTAAGCTTATATCATCTAAAATCTTGGCCTTTACCCTATAAAATGCCTTCCTCATTAACCCTTCTTCCAAATCTGCCTCCAAATCTAAGTTAGATCTAGGCAAAGAACTAGGATTATCCTTAGAGGATTTTCGTCCACCGTCCTCAATTTAGTTGGAGTCAATCTCGGTTCCTCCCCCTCAAGGATGGACCAAACTCAATTTTGATGCAGCTGGTAAAGGAAATCTAGGTAAGGCTGGAGCAAGAGGTATTTTAAGAAATCATCAAGGTAATATTGTCCTTGGCTTTTTTGAGGGACTTGGAGAGCATACCAGACATGTAGCTGAAGCAAAAAGTATCTGGAGGGGCTTATGATTGGTCAAATATCTTACTACCAATTTGATAGTCGAAGGATATTCACTCAACATCATAAATTATCTCAAGAACACAAATTCCAAACCCTCTTGGAGAGTCAGATATTACATTGAGGAAGCAAGGAACCTTGTCCTCAACATGCAGGAAGTCACCTTTCAGCACACTTTCAGGGAATCCAACAATGTTGTCGATAAGCTCACAAATACGGGGGGTCAACATGACTAATATCCAAATCTAGCACAATGATTTACCTAAGGAAATTCAGACCATTGTTAACCAAGAAAACTAGAAAAGAAATCTTCCCCACCAGGGAGGAAGGTCCTAAGTCATCTTCTTCTTCAAGAGTAGCACAATATCTCATTTGTTTCAGCCTCACCCTCTCCATGTCGTCATGACCAATCCTTATCTCAATAAGGATCACTTTTACAAAAATTAGGATTCCCATATTGACATGTTCTCTTGGCGTCATCATCATCATCACCAACTCAGCTTTCACCTTCCTTATTGTGGCCACCGCTTCAAAATCCATGAGTATGCCATCATAATCATCCACCACCCCCTCTCCATCCATCAAATCTCTGTCACCTCTCACTACCCATGCTCGATTCATTGGGAGAATCCTGTTGGCATAATTTCTAACAATTTTTTCAATCATTGGCACCTTTTGTTCAACCTGTGCAGATCTCTAAAAATGGCTTCCAATGACAAATACATGATGAATGTTGTTAACCTCACCTTTTGGTAGCATATTCGGAGGTATAACTCCTTGATTTGTGGGCTGCATTCTTCCAACGTCTATCCGACTTCCCAAAGTCGCACCGATATAGATTTCCACGTCCCCCGACTGCATACGTGGCACATTCGTGAGTAGGCCACTTTACTTAAGGAACTTTCTCAGTCGGAGTCTTGTATCTCAGGTTTCTTCAGCCCAATAAAGTAGTGGTGGGTGTTGTTTCCCTTCAATTCCATGGAGCACGCCACCTCTTCTAACAACCTGGCATGCATGGAACATTGTAACTTGAGATTCCTAAGCTCGAGACTATGAAGGGTCATGGTTTTTTCCTCCAATCCTCTTAGTTGCTATTCGACCATCTTTCTAGTCACTCACCTAGTCCCTATACCTTCCTTTGTTATTTTTCTCCTGTTGGTTGAACCAAATTTCTCTACGTGCCAACCTTTTTCCCCCGCTACCTATCACCTCCTCCCTCCTCAGGTCCTAACCCTTCCCCGCTTCACCTTTTTAACCTTCAGACTTTCTGCCCTCACCATCCTTTTCTCACCCACCCACCATTTGTGTCGTCTGTCCTTACCCTACCTTTCCCTGTCCTCCACCCATCCTCCCATCCCCCCACCATGTCGAGTGACTATATCAAACTGAGCACCAATGAGTCTGACATTATAGCTATTAAAATCCTCCAAGATAAAGGCTTTTCCCCTTTTGGAACATGTTCTCGGGGATGACATTGACATTACCATGACTTTACTTGATTCTTGAGATAATGGCGTCGTCTCTATCCAGGGGCATAATTTTATGGTTGACATCCACCTGCTTGCCAACATTACCGACCAAAATCCTAAGGGTCGATCCATCCACCGCCACAAGCATAACTGGGAAGTGGAATTAGAGCATTTCAAAGGAAATGACAAAATCTTCAAAAAGGCCAAAAACCCTAGAATATTTAGAACCGACCTTACCATCTCTTAGAACGTTGTCATGAAGCCAATTATGGAGTTTATCTATGTGGATACTCCTAACAAGTCTCTGAAAACCTACCACCTGGATTTTGTCAAATTCTTCTATGAAATCAATCCTCTGATTATTATGTTGTTCCTTCTCAACTCCATGA
Organism: Wollemia nobilis; assembly: GCA_028583015.1. Lineage (NCBI taxonomy): Eukaryota > Viridiplantae > Streptophyta > Pinopsida > Araucariales > Araucariaceae > Wollemia > Wollemia nobilis. Next base: position 4,811,368 of record JAQPPZ010016381.1, read on the forward strand.
ACCATTCCATTATGTCCTGGAGAGACAATAAGAGCCATAATCTCCCTCGCCATCAAGGCATGTTTAAAGTTATTTACACTTACATTCTGACCAATAGCCCCAAGTCTAACCTTGTTGTAGGCAGCCTTGCCAAACCCAAACCTTCTGCTGAGCGCATGACCCAAGTTGAAAAGAAAGAAAAAGGCTATGCCATGTCCAAACTAGGAGCAAGGAAGAGTATTACTTTTGACAATGTTGAAGAACCGGTGAGAAAATCGGTAAGAATCCAGAACATGGCCTCCAAGAGTAATGTGATTGAAATAAAAGATGATCATGAGGAGAACAAGAATCTCAAGTATTTTATTATTGCCTCTACTACGACAATAATTTTTTATTTTTAAATAGATAAATCTTCATCCATTTAAGTGGAAAATAACTTGCATAGATTGTGGAACTGAAGAGAAGGGAATATCCTTTTATCCTTAACTACTTTTTATAAGGGAACTCCTCATATTTTTATGTACTAGTTAACCTACATGGGATATGATAAGTTAGAACTAAAGTGAACTGAAGATTGTTTTTGGATGAGGGAAATATTCACCCATACCCAATTAGGATGGGGAAGATGAATTAGAACTGGAGTAAACCAAATATGATGTGCAAATGGAATAGAAAAGGAGAATGTTCTCGCGATGTCTATGGGCTAGACATAGGAGGGTGTTTTTTAGGGGGTGGAAGTGGGTAACCTAGGTGTACTTAATTAATAATTTATTAATTAATTAACACTTTAGTAGAGGAATACTTAAAAAAAATTAATTAATTAATTAGTATTAAATGGATGTATACTAATTAATTTTAATTAATTAATTAGCATTAAAAGTGCTTGGTTTTGGTATCTATATATATACCCCTTTTTGTCTTAGAATTTAGATTATGCAAATTCATCCCCAAAATAATTATCTCAATTATCTTTCTTGGAAGTCATCAATCCATCTCCATTTCAAGGTTATTCACTACCCCAAGGTAAATTTCAAAGACCGAAGGAGTGTGGATGAAAACCTTTTCAAGGTATCTATTCTTTCCCAAGGAAAATAAGTCAAATTTTGTAATGCTTAATCTCATCTTACCAAAGTTGTGGATGCCTCAAGTACCAAAGCTCACTCAATACTTTATAAAGGTATTACTAAAATCTTTTATTGGCCTATTTTTCATAAGCCTAATCCAAATGGTCCACCCTCAAAGCTCAAGTTTTCTCCTTGTATATATGAAGGTGGTTGACATATGATGAAGGTAGTTGAGAGAAATTATAAATATATAAAGCTATTATGGAGTTGGTTGACATATGAAGTAGTTGAGAGGAATTATAAATATATAAAGGATAGTTGAAAAATGACTAAAGATATAAAGGTATTATAGAGGTGGTTGACATATAAGGTAGTTGAGAGGAATTATAAAGATATAAAGGCTAGTTGAAAAGTATAGGAAGTTAACATATTATGAAGGTATTTGAAAGGAAATATAAATATGTAAACGTATTATGGAGGTCGTTGACATATAATAAAGGTAGTTGAGAGGAATTATAAAGATATAAAGGTATGTTGGTGGTTGAAAAAAGGTAGTTGAGAGGAAGTATAACATGTGAACAACCATACTTCAATTATTTTCAAGATTTAAAATTTAAAACTTTATTTAATATTTTAAAATCGTCACTCTAAATCGTTTATCTTATGATGTATGAAAAGTTATTTTTTCTGAGAACTCTGCTGGTGATGAAGGCAATTGACAGTGGACACCAACAGATATAGTTTTACCACATATCGAGATTACAAAAATCATAGAAGAAAATGAGGTTTTTTTGCTAGAGATCGAAGTCGTATTGCGGTAGAAGGGAGAAGACCAGTGAAACTAGGGGTTTTCTGCTAGATATCAAAGCCGTATTGCGACAAAAGGGAGAAAACTGCCTTGTTTTTTTAGGTATGGTCCGTTACTGTATTTTGCTAAAACTTGTATTTCCAAAGTTTTAATCTGGATTTAGAGTTTTTTTTGCCTTGTTCTATGTAATTTAAGGATTATAATAGAAAACCCTAATAGAAGGCTTGAAAAAATAGAGAACGCTTGAAATTGAAAAATTCGGGTTTACAAAGGGGGGAATCCAGTGGGAGAATCCTCGATAGGAGGGTTCACACAAGGGACTTCTGCAGGAAGGACTTAGAGTCCCAAGGAACCTAATATGCAATCCCTTGCAGAAGAGGTCAAAGGTAATAACAAAAAGAGAGATGATACAAGAGAATATGCCCAAAAAATCCTACAAGCCATAGGTAAAAGAAAGGAGACTAAAGCTGAACAAGCCAAAAGAAATGAATGTTTACCTTAGATAAAAACAATCCCAGTTCTATAAATTGTAGAAGAACTCATAGTATATGATATTTTTCATAAATCCAAGCATGCCTTAATATGCAAGTTTGTGGGACTCCAACCTTCTGCAAGGTTCTTGTACTCCTAGGACAAAAAGCATTGGGCACCACAAGGAGAATTGGATATTTTCACATTATTGAATGGATACTTCGTAGTTGAATTCAAGATGATATCTAACAGGGACAGAGCTTTCGATGGAGGTTCATATAACATGGGCCATGTAGGTCTATTCATTCAACCATGGTGATCCACTTTTGATCCTTAAAACTGAACCCTTGCCAACTCCAATTTGGCTAAAATTATTTGCACTTCCTTTAGAATACTGGAAAGAGGAAATTTTTGCGTTGATATATAATCTCTTGGGTAAATACATAGGTATATCAAGAGAATCAATGAAATGAGGATTAGCAACATATGCAAGAATTTGTGTCAAGATAGACTTGGGAAAACCATTGCCAGTGGAAATTGACCTCAAAGTTAGAAGGAATATATGGAGACAACAAATAGACTATGCATATGTACCTTTCATATGTAGATCATATCATCAATACAGATATTTGGTGAGAGGTTACCCCAAACTAGCCAAAGGAGAGACAAATCCAATGAATCCAATCCCATAAAATCAACCTCAGCAAAAATAAAATGAACAAGGATTTTAGATGGTTATGAGAAAAGGAATAAAAAATAACAACTAGGAAAGAGGAAGAAATCAAGAGAAGGGAGGAAATACAAATCAATGTCAATAAGGAAGGGCTCCATCCAAAAAATATGATATCCTCAAGCTAGATGATCCAATGGAAGGAGAGGAACTACCGCACTCAAATAAAATAAAAAATATAGAGAAACTGGTAGTAGAAGAGGTTCATCATCCACAACATATAGATATAGAAAAACAACAATACCTAAAATTAATGAGAGGGGTAGAAGAAGGACAATCCATATAGGTACAATTTGCATCAACCAAAGAACAATAGATAGAATATAAAGAGAAGCCACAACCAGATATGGAAGAAGCTCTAGAATTGTATAATAAATATTAATATACATCTAAGGAGGTAATTATGGGAATCGCAAAGACAAACAAAGAAAAGCCAACCCTTGGGATAACCCAAATGGCGAAAAAGCTAAAAAATACAAACTCTCAAGGAGTAGGTAGAAATACAAACAAATAAAAATACAACAACAAGGAGAACAATTGAGAGAGACAGACATGGTTAAACCCATAGCCAACTTTTACAACACGGGTTCCCAATGATTATACACACATGGAATGTAAGGGGATTAAAAATCCACCCCAGAAAATTGGTTGTTAAACGTATGATAGAAGATAACCACCCAGATGTGATTTTATTGCAAGAAACTAGAGCATCGCTGGAAGCAATGCAAAAAATATCCAAGATATAATGGAGGAATGAAGACGATTAGGCCCAAGCTTCCCATGGCTTCTCTAGGGAATGATCACTTTGTAGAATAGAGACACTTTTCAACAGGTAGGAGAAGCATTAGCTAGAGGGATCTTGATGACCAGATTGAGAGATAGAGAATCGGACTCAGTATGGATGATTATTAACTTATATGGGATGAAGGAAGTATAGGAACAAAAAATCCAATGGAATTCAATCCAAGCTATTAGAGAATCTTACCCAAAAGATAAGTTCTTGATGGGTGGAGACTTCAATGCCAAGATGTTAGTAAATGACCAAGAGGGAGGCCTAAATCATCTCAGTGAGAAGGACAAAATCCTAATTTTCCAAGCTAACAATTTAAATTTGATTGACATTCCACCTCCAAGATGTAGTACTACTTGGACCAATAAAAGGAAATGATACCAAGCAATAAAATCAAGATTAGATAGGATATTGATAGAAGAAGAAATTCACTAGTTATGAAGCTATCATTCAGAAACCATAAGCCTGATATATTTAGACCATTTCCTGATACATCTAAATATCACAAATAGAATACCCTAGTCCAAAAACTGCCCCTTCAGATTTGAGAACTTTTGGCTTCTAAACCAGGAATTACCAAAGTTAGTTCAACAATGGTGGCAATAAGGGAAACCAACATTTGGAAAGGAAAAATTTCAGCTACAATCTAGATTTAAATATATCAAATATAAATTGAAAAACTAGAGCAAATTCCAAAATTCATATTTTCAGCAACAAAGAGTAGAGCTAGTTGAGAGAATGCAAGGAATTGCAAAAATAATTTGTTTGGAAGCCCTTTCAGAGGAATTACTCTCCCATGAAAATATCTTAATGTAAGAGGAAGAGGAGCTAGATAAGAAATAAGAAACCTATTGGACGCAGAGATCTAGAAATACATGAATTCAAGAAGAATATAGGAATACAATGTTCTTTCACCAGTCAACCACAACTAGGAAACACTATAACCAGATTGATGCTTTAACAAATGCAGAAGGAATATTAGAAACCACCACTTTAAGTATGCAAAAAGCAACTAATGAGTATTTCTCCACTTTATTTACTATAGATTTACATCTGTTAAAACAATCCCAAGAGGAAATCTTGGGAAGTAGCCCCAGATTAGTCTCTTAAGAGTAGAATGAGGAGCTTATGAAATATATCAAAGAAGAAGAGGTGAAATAAATAATATTTTCCTTGCAATCAGGAAATACCCTAGGTCCTGATGGATTACCAATAGAATTCTACAAATATTTTTGAGATATTATAGGAGAAGATATAACTATAGCAGTAGAAGAAGCTAGATCCAGTGGTAGGATTATAAAATCCCTCAACCATACTTTTCTAGCTTTGATTCCAAAGGGAGGAGATATGGAGAATCTAACCAATTTTGACCAATAGCCCTATGCAATGTGATCTACAAGATCATCACCAAGGTAATAACCAACAGACTAAAATCTATATTACTAAATATCATATCTCTTGAACAAGGGGGATTTGTGTAGGATAGACAAATATTAGATGAGATTGTAATAGGACAAGAAACTATACATCAGATGGTCCAAAGAAAGAACAAAGGAATGTTCTTAACGTTAGATCTATCCAATACCTATGACAGAGTGAGTTGGGAATTTTGGATCAAATTTTGCAAATATTTGGATTCCAAAAAAAATGGAACAACTAGATACTTGAATGCATCTCCACAATATCCTTTTCAGTGCTCATAAATGGAACCCCCTCCCCACTATTCAATGCTAGTAGAGTAATTAGACAAGGATATCCTCTCTCCATATTTGTTCATTATTTTTGCAAAAGTACTGAGAAGACTCATATAGAAGAAAAAAGTAGAGAACAACATTATAGAAGTTCAAATAAATAGAGATATCGCTATCAATAATATACAATTTGTAGATGATACAGGATTATGGGGTGAAACAACAATAAAAGAAGCAACCAGTATCAGAGAAATATTATACTGTTACACTACACCTATTGGCCAACTTCTAAATGAAGAAAAATCCAAAGTTATATTCTTTAATGTACATAAGATAATCAGATATCGGATAGCAAGCGTTCTTAGGTTCTCAATGGCATCATGTCCATTAGATTACTTGGGAATTCCTTTAACAGAAAAAAAAAACCTAAAAAATAAAGATTAGAAATCCATAAAAGATAAAAATTTCTCAAATTTGTCACACTCGTCTCATAGATGGTTAAGCTTTGGAGGCAGAGTCACACTTTTGAATTCAGTGTTACAAATAATGCCAATTTACAAATTTTCCATTTTAGTAGCCCCAAAGAACATACTCAAAGATTTGGATAAACTAATGAGAAAATTATTATGGTCAAGAGCCCATGAAAATCAAAAAATTACTTTGGTAACTTGGGAGAAAGTTTGTCAACCAAAGCAAGAGGGAGATCTCTGAAACAACCTAGCACTAATAGGAAAGTTATACTGGCGGTGGATCACAAACCCAGATCAGTTATGGAGTCAAGTTCTAAAAGCTAAATATTACCCTACACACCAAATGGAGGATGTCCCACGATTTCCAATTACAAGTGTGGGATCAGAGATATGGAAAACACTCAAAATAGGGGCCTCACTAATTAAGGAAGACTACATTAGAAAGTAGGTGATGGGAGTGAAGTCAGTTTTGTGGGATGATTCTTGGGAATTTTCCCCCCTCATTATCAAAAAATACCCTCATCTTAGTGGTATCATATAGACTCTTCATAATCATGACCAAACTCTTATATCTCAGTATCTCATCCCCCCAAGCCAACAACTAGCAGCTTCAGGAAGATGGAAAAATTATGTACCAGTGATTAGAGGAAGAATGGGAAGCCGAAAAATGTGAACTAAAAGAAATCCTAGGAAAAAGTACATGGCTATGGAAATATGGACCTTACCAACTAGCATGGGGATATGGAAAACAATGCTTTGACATAGTGAAAGTAGGCTATCGAAAGGCTCACCAAAGTAGCGAGAACCAACCCCAAAAACATCCCTGGAAAGAAATATGGCAACCAAAAGGTTGGCCAAAGCTTAATTGTTTTATGTGGCAGGTTGCTCACAAAAGAATTATAACTCAAGATAATATGAGGAGAAAGGGGTTCATTGGACCCAGTAGATGTGTAATGTGCTTACAAGAGGTAGAAACTATAAACCACCTCCTTTTTTATTGCTCCTATGCTTACACAATTTGGAATTTGTGGTACTCCATATTTAGACAAACAGAATGGTATCCTCCTAATGGTAGTATTTTTTGGGACTATTGGTCACATAACACCTTCAAATCCAAAATACTAAGTACAACTTGGAATTTAGGGACTGGCTTCATTTGTTGGCAAATATGGTTGGAACGGAACAACAAAAATTTTAAAGAGAAATTTGGTTCAAAATAGATGACCTGGGGGATTATGTTAAGGAAGTAATTAGAAATAGTACAAACCAAAGTACAAGAAGAATCTTCGATGATAGAGGTAGAACAAGACATTTGGGTACAACTATGGAATCAAATACAACATGAAAACTATTAGGAATAGAAAAAAAACAAAGAGGGTTTCAATAATCTTTGTTGGAAGAGGACATATACAGTTAAGAAAGAGGTAAAGTTTAAAGAACAAGGGATTCAGAGATCCTGGAAAAATAAAAGAAAACAAAAAAATTGTATCTTAAGCCTTGCTAAGAAAGACAAGATATCAAAATAAATTTATATAAACTGACCAGTTTTTTTAAATAAAATTTTTACGTTCTACTTTAAAAAAAAAATTATCCACCAACCACCTCTTTCTCCATTGTCCTTTCTCCTCTTCCATCCTAAATTCCATTTTCCACTCTTTCCACATTCAATGGACTATACCATTCTCCATAGGAGACCTATTTAATCATTGACCTAGCCCTTTCCATGATCCTCACCTCAAGTTCTTCTGGAAAATATCCCTCCACCATTTCCTCTGGCAGGTCTGGCTCGAAAGAAATAACAGAGTTTTTCCCCTTAAGCCTAAGTCCCCTAAGCTTATATCTTCCAAAATCTTGGCCTTTACCCTATAAAATGCCTTCCTCATTAACCCTTCTTCCAAATATGTCTCCAAAACTGAGTCGGATCTAAGCAAATAACTAGGATTATCCTTAGAGGTTTTTCATCCACCGTCCTCAATTTAGTTGGATTCAATCTTGGTTCCTCCCCCTCAAGGATGTACCAAACTCAATTTTGATGGAGTTGCTAAATGAAATCCAGGTAAGCCTGGAGCAAGAGGTATTTTAAGAAATCATCAAGGTAATATTGTCCTTGGCTTTTCTGAGGGACTTGGAGAGCAGACCAGACATGTAGCTGAAGCAAAAAGTATGTGGATGGGCTTATGATTGGTCAAATATATTACTACCAATTTGATAGTCGAAGGAGATTCACTCAACATCATCAATTATCTCAAGAACACCAATTCCAAACCCTCTTGGAGAGTCAGAGATTACATTGAGGAAGCAAGGAACCTTGTCCTCAACATGCAGGAAGTCACCTTTCAGCACACTCTCAGGGAATCCAACAATGTTGTTGATAAGCTCACAAATACAGGGGGTCAATATGACTAATATCCAAATCTAGAACAATGATTTACCTGAGGAAATTCATACCATTTTTAACCAAGAAAACTAGCAAAGAAATCTTCCCCACCAGGGAGGAAGGTCCTAAGTCACCGTCTTCCTCATGAGTAGCACAATATCTCATTTGTTTCAGCCTCACCCACTCCATGTCATCATGACCAATCCTTATCTCAATAAGGATCACCTTTCCAAAAAGCAGGATTCCCATATTGACATGTTCTCTTGACATCATCATCATCACCGCCAACTCAGCTTTCACCTTCCTTATTGTGGCAACCGCTTCAAAATCCATGAGTATGCCATCATAATCATCCACCACCCTCTCTCCATCCATCAAATCTCTGTCACCTCTCACTACCCATGCTCGATTCATTGGGAGAATCCTGTTGGCATAATTTCTAACGATTTTTTCAATCATTGGCACCTTTTGTTCAACTTGTGCAGATCTCGAAAAGTGGCTTCCAATGACAGATACATGACGAATGTTGTTAACCTCACCTTTTGGCAGCATATTCGGAGGTAGAACTCCTTGATTTGCGGGCTGCATTCTTCCAACGTCTATCCGACTTCCCAAGGTCACACCGATACAGCTTTCCATGTCCCTCAACTGCATACGTGGCACATCCGTGAGTAGGCCACTTTACCTAAGGAACTTGCTCAGTCGAAGTCTTGTATCTCAGGTTTCTTCAGCCCAAGAAAGTAGTGGTGGGTGTTGTTTCTCTTCAATTCCATGGAGCACGACACCTCTTCTAACAACCTGGCATGCATAGAAAATTGTAACTTGAGATTCCTAAGCCCGAGACTATAAAGGGTCGTGGTTTTTTCCTCCAATCCTCTTAGTCTCTATCCGACCATATTTCTAGTCACTCACCTAGTACCTATACCTTCCTTTGTTGTTTTTCTCATGTTGGTTGAACCAGATTTCTTCACGTGCCAACCCTTTTCCCCCGCTACCTATCACCTCCTCCCTCCTTGGGTCCTGACCCTTCGCCGCTTCACCTTTTTGACATTCAAACTTTCTGCCCTCACCATCCTTTTCTCACCCACCCACCATTGTCGTCGTCTGTCATCACCCTATCTTTCCTTGTCCTCCACCCATCCTCCCATCCCCCCACCATGTCGAGTGACTATATCGAACCAAGCACCTATGAGTCTGACATTGTGGCTAATAAAATCCTCCAAGACAAAGGCTTTTTCCCCTTTCTGAACATGTTCTCTGGGGATGACATTGACATTACCATGACTTTCCTTGATTCTTGGGATAATGGCGTCGTCTCTGTCCATGGGCATAATTTTATGGTTGACATCCACCTTCTTGCCAACATTACTGACCAAAACCCTAAGGGTCGATCCATCCACCGCCACAAGCATAACTGGGAAGTGGAATTAGAGCATTTCAAAGGAAATGACAAAATCTTCAAAAAGGCCAAAAGCCCTAGAATATTTAGAACCGACCTTACCATCCCTTGGAACATTGTCATGAAGCCAATTATGGATTTTATCTATGTGGATGACCCTAACAAGTCTCTAAAAACCTACCACCTGGCTTTTGTCAATTTCTTCCATGAAATCAACCCTCTGAGTATTCTGTTGTTCCTTATCAACTCCATGAACCATTCCATTACGTCCTGGAGAGATAATAAGAGCCATAATCTCCCTCGCCATCAAGGCATGTTTAAAGTTATTTACACTTACAGTCTCACCAATAGCCTCAAGTCTAACCTTGTTGCAGGCAGCCTTGCCAAACCCAAACCTTCTGTTGAGCGCCTGAACCAAGTTGAAAAGAAAGAAAAAGGCTATGCCATGTCCCAACTGGGAGCAAGGAAGAGTATTACTTTTGACAATGTTGAAGAACCGGTGAGAAAATCGGTAAGAATCCAGAACATGGCCTCCAAGAGTAATGTGATCGAAATAAAAGATGATCAAGAGGAGAACAAGAAGCTCAAGGATTTTATTATTGCCTCTACTATGACAATGATGAACTGCATGATGAACTGTACCATGGACATCATGGAGGGACTCCACAAGCTTTTCTATGTCGGATAGGGGACTCAAGAGGGCGATGGACCTGCTGATGCGGGTGTGGCTGCTGTGAAGATCGAACCGAAGGAAGACGATCCTAAGGAAGCTGAGGAAGAGGACGGGAAGGAATATTACAAACCCAAAGTGGAGGACTGATTTCCTCCCTCCTATGTCTTCTTTTCCCTTTTTTATGTTTTGCTTTCTCCAACTTTTATTAATTAGTATGCTTACGACCACCCTGCGTGGGGCCTTTCTGTTAGTTGCTTTCTTGGTTCATCCTAGACTATTCTACCATGGTACCGATAGTCCCACCTTTTTGGTTACAGTGATATGTTTAAAGTCCTGTCTCTTTTTGTTTATGGCTCTAAGCTAGAGGTTGCGTCCTCACCCTATGTCTATAAGGAATTATATTACAAGCTCCAAGGTTGAGGCTACAACCTCCTTTAAGGCTCTCATTAGTAGAATCCTCAATTGCATTTCCTTCAATATGATACAACTTCTAGCGCTGGTTTTGTATTAAGGTTTTGGGATCTTTAAAACCCAGTTTGCATATATAATATAACTATCTTACTTATAAAAAAAATGGTTATCTTATATTATATATTTTATTTTATTAAAATTTATTAAAATAAGTGAATTGCTTGTCGTATGCCTTGAACCACCATATATTAGCTGGAAGTTTGATCCTCTCAACTTAATTATGCATGCCAACTTCATAAGAATTGAATAAATAAAAGCCAAAAGAATGTTGCTTTTTCAATTTCATAGGAATAGTTTATCGGTCGCATCAAAATTCGTAACGTAACATGCGTGTCTCTACAAATATTTTCTCAAACTTATTCCATTATTGAGGTATTTTTCATTATTAAGGTTGACTAGCGAAATATTGCATAAACTTATAATATATATATTTTTTTAATTGTGTAAGATTTAAAGATATTTAAAATTGTAGAGTTTTTGTTTTTTATTGTAACTTTTATTTATTTATTTAATATCATTGTTGTTTTTAATTTAAAAATGTAAAATTAAATTTTTAAAATATTTTTTTGGTTAGTGTGAGAAACCTTTACGACCAACGCATAGGTATGGATAAGCTCTCCCCAACCAAACCACGATGATCCAGGAACGTTGTTCATCTTTTATGGTTGTTACATTATTTTACGTGGACGGAAAGCTGCCACACAATACTTCGGGCAGTCCATCCTTATAACTACCATGCAATCATTTTATAGGTATGGATAAGCTCTCCCCCACCAAACCACGATGATCCAGGAACGTTGTTCATCTTTTATGGTTGTTACATTATTTTACGTGGACAGCTGCCACACAATACTTCGGGCAGTCCGTCCTTATAACCACCATGCAATCATTTTAAACTTTTTTAAGCCAGTGAATATATGTAATAATTTTATTTATATATATATATAATTCTAAAATGAAAATATTTATTAAAAAAAATATTACTTTAAATTAGTTATATGGAATTAAAATGAATGTTATTTATATTATATTAGGATCAAATATCTAAATTAAAAGATTTTTCTTTCATTAAATATCTAAATTAAAGGATTTTTATTCATTAAATATATATATATTTTTTTGGTAAGAGAATATTATAATTAACACCGGGTTTTAACTGGTTGACCCAAAACCATTTTACAGAATAGGGTCCACTGACCAACTGGACAAAGGCCAAGCCCTAAAAGTTTAAACTGACAACAAAAAGGGCCAAGACCTACTCTTCCAATAGAATACAGCCAAACTAAACTATGGAAGCCTAATATTATGACCATCAGAAAAGAAAGACGCAAAATAGAACTAACAAAGACAAAAACTAATCATGCAAGCACCATGCGGAGTAGCTTGTGCCCATATAAAAATAATAGAATATGGTCAAAAAAACATCCCATAGAATGGACAGCCAAGAGGCCAAGCATTCTTCCTTGTAGTCCTCATCTAACTTCTTATCATCCTCCTTGCCATCATCTTTATATTTTGCCTTCGACTCCTTGTGCCCCTGGAACTGCTGGCTATAAAACAAAAGATTTATAGAATCACACAAATCAACAGTTGCACTGATGAGGCCAGACAGACTCTTCAACTGGTTGATACTTGTTGGAGGTCGATGAAATTGTCATCTTCTCCAAGACTATTATGGTGGGGTCTGGTACCTCATTGTCAGGGATCTCCAACACTTTGTTATTTCTTGCTAGGGCCTTTTTGCGACATCGAATCCAAACTCACCTTGGGAAATACTTGAGGCCAAAGCGGATGTTTCCCATTCATGAATTTGTAGATAAAAAACCTATATCATTGCCCCACCAGCTGCAAAAAACACTAGTCACATGAACAAAAAAAACAAATATGACAAAAGCCATTATAAGGATCAAAAAAATATTTTTAAAAATTCCCCCATTTTCTGTCATTGATCCACTTTGAGCCTTCCAATCTAAAATTTTTCATTATCTATCACCATTGAGACTGCATGAGGAAGATTTTCAGTCCACGTGATCAAATTTGCTGCTACAATGCCTTCATTTGCCAGCCTATCAGCTGCCATGTTTGCTTCCCCGGAAGGTATGCAAAATTATGGCCTCAGGTCGATCATGAATTAGAGCCCTTGCTTCGTGGATGTAGTCATCAAATCTCCAAGGAGCTCTCTTATTGTTATTTAGAAGATTTATAATAATAAGAGAATCACCTTCCACCAACAGTTTCCCTGGATAATTCTCTGCCACCTTGAGGCTCCTCCAAACTGCCCTCGCTTCAGCCACATTGTTAGCTCCAAGATGTTCAGCAAAAGCTACAAGCACCTCACCCTTGTGGTCTCTAAGTAATCCACCAGCCCCAGCTTCACCTGGGTTGCCCCTAGATGCCCCATCAAAATTTAACTTATTCATTAAATATTTAATTTTAAAGGCTTTTCTTTATATTTGAAAGAAAGTTTTTAATGACACTTTTTAATAGCAAAGAATCAAAAAGAATTTTAGCATTTTATAATAGATAAAAATAAAACTCAAGTATATTTTTACAATTCTATAGAATTGAAATTGGTTTCTTTTATAGTGTATATATTTTAATAAACTAGATTTTATCAAGATATTAAAGAAATTGTATTATTACGAGCCATCTTATTATAAAATGTCCATACCTTTGTGAGGATTTGAACTTAGATTAATTACATTTATATGATTGCAACCTATTTACCATCATTACCACATATTCATTATAATCTTATTAATTTAATATAAACATATTAAATAAACAATACTTATTTATTATATATATTAATAGTGAAAATTTAAGTTTTGAAAGGTCCCAAAATCTTTTACATTAGGGGAGACATAAAAAGATAAGGTCAATTAAACACAGGCCAACCTCCAAAGTCAAAAGAAATAAAAATTAAATCAAAAAAGCCATCCAAAAGCAAAGACCAACCCACCACCCATAAGGCATAAAGAAGAATTTTTATTCAACTTTTTTTTAAAGACACCAACTATTAACTTTATTCTTGAAAGCATGATTATGTGAATTGATTAATGTGAGATTTTTTTTTAGATTTGGTTAGTGTGAGAAACCCTTATGACCAACACTCAAGGTTGGGCATCCCCATCCCACCATGACTTTTTATAAGGGGCTGATTATGTGAAATGTTACCCACACATATGCCATAATGTTATCCTCGAGGGTCCAAAATATATCCAATATCACACCATATGCCATAATGTTATCCTCGAGGGTCCAAAATATATCCAATATCACACCACATGGGTACCACATTATGTTATTTCATGTACGCACAATTAAAATGAAATATATTAGAAGTGATATATCCTAACTATAAGATATGATTAAATTAAATTCAAGTTACTTGTATTTAGGGGCATAGGACATGGTAGTGGGGATTGGTTCATATAAAATACAAAAAAAAATATTATCCTCATTCTCCATCCTTTAAAATAGAAGTAATTATATACAAGCATTGATGTTTCTAATTAAGATGCATATGGGTATATTTTAACAAAGATAATCTTGTTTTTCTTCATTGGATGGATTTATTTGGTTGTACTTTCCTTGGAAACTTATGATTATTTGGTTGTACATTCTTTGATCTTGAATAGAAAAAAAAAAATAGTATTTTTATGAGAAAATAATGATCTCTATCTCTAATAGGAGGTATTATTGTTATGATTATTATTTTTGTTCTTATTGCAATAAAAGACTAAAAAGAATAGAGAGATATTAAATTAGGTTTCTAATGAAACTAAAATTGCTCTAATCATAGAAAGAATAGAAATAAAAAAAGGGTATAAAATTTGTTATAAAAAGGTATATGTATGATACATGAAGAAAATAAAGGGTATATCAATTTAAATTTTATATTATATTAAGAATATTTGGTTTCTTAGGATTTTTTGATCACATGTTGTCGTCTATTTGATCTTTCTTTGGTTGCCATATTGTTAGGGATCTAAGCGCTCTTATTGCATACTTTTGTTAACTCTACCTAGGGTGGGGGGTTTCTTCCCTTGTTAAGGCCACCTTTCAGATTGTCACTTCATTATACAGAGAGCCATGGAACCAGTTAATAGGCCCAGGAATTTTATCCCAAGGGTTTTCCTTAAAGGTAATTTCTTTGTGTCGAACATAGTCTTGCCCATGTAGGATTTTGATAAAGCCTACAATTGGCTTGTAAGTCACACCCTCATTGGATATATTTTGGAAAGGATTCGCAATGACTCGATAATACATCAATATATTCAACAAGTCTAGTAGTCATATAGCATAAAATTTGATCACATTCAAAACATTACTCAAGGCTTATTTCATCTCTAGTTTGTAAAACTACAACATGTAATTGCAATTATGAGCAAATGTCCTTGGTATATTAGAAATACCCTTTTAATGATTCAACTATGGCACCATAATTTATGGTCTCTATCAATGTTTCCTTGTGTTTCCTCATTTGGATGGAATTCTCAAGTCTCCCATTTCCCCTTTGGTTGCTCTTTACATAGCTCATCACACAACAATTTAAATGCATCTACGTTGAAATTGATCTCTCAAAGGACCTCAAGGACTCCATTGATATTTAGGTTGGTGAGATCCATTTTCAACAACGGATGGTCTATATAAATATTCTCAACACTTGTTATTGTTGTTAGTCCACAACTCACAAGATAAAAGACTACCCTCTTATGGAGGGTTAGTTGAAAAATTAAGCTCCAGTAGAAATTTTAGCACCTTCAATCGCAATTCAATCTAACCCTCTTGCTAATGGAGGGGAGGAATGAACATCTGTCATCAAGAAAAATGATAAAGGTAACATTTCACAACCTTCTGTGGGTACTGGAAAAAACTATAGACGAAAGAAATACAACACCATGCAAATGAAACAAAAATATTGAAAATAAAAATATCGAATAAAATTAAATCTCAAATGGATCTTGTAGCACAAATAAACCCTTGTGGGGACTTAATAAATAATATATCAAAATGTAAAATTATTTGGTCCTTTTTTACAAATCAAAGTACTATGGTGCCAAAACATCTTCTTGTGCCAAAATCGTATGTTGGGTGGGTTTTTGGTGACCACCATTGGTTGTGCTAGATCTTTGATAGGTGGGGTTTTGGTGACCATCGCTGGATGTGTTGGATCTTTGATAGGTGAATTTTTTGTGATCATCACTAGATGTGTCAAGTCTTTTGTTGTCTTCTATCGTTGCAAAATACCTACACACAAGCTCACTAGACAATAGTCAATAGCATATGGTGGGCCTTTTTATATAAGACCCTGATCTGAAAAAGCAATTACCTACTATACAAAAAAATCATAATAATATTTTCAAAATGTGTAAAAATAAATGCTAAACTTGTAAAAATAAATGTCAAACTGCAAGCAGAAAGACTACCTTACCTTCCTCACCTTGCTGCTATTGGGATACTTCAATCTGTTGCTAAAATTTACAAGTAGATCACTTCTATTTTTTTACTATCTATGGAATGACTTATTATTTTTGTGGGTCATCTAAGGTATGATGTATGCGAATGACAACTGTCTAGGTTCATATGGTCAAGATCTATGTTATCTCGACTCTACCAAAACTAGTTCTAGACCTTTGGATGGGTGGTATCGGTCTCTAGTTTTGATTCGGTGCTAAAGTAATGGTTGGATAGCACACAAGTTCAAAACAATAATGTGGGCATAGATGAGGCTTGTGTGGATCTTATGGTGGAATGGAGGTAAGGGATGGTTATGGAAATAATAGCTATTATGCACAAGAGAATATTTTCTATCAAACTTTTGGCATTGCTTGTACATATAAATCATCCTCATGCTCAATGGAGGAAGAGGGGGTATATTTATAAATTTGGAATGATGGAGGGTGGTAGCATGCAAGTGATATGCATGTGGGAATGGAGAGGAAACCTAGGAATTTCCTCCACTTAAGTGGACAACCAATCATGGACATGCTAATCATCAGTTAAGATTGTTAAACAATAGCATGTATATTTTTTATTATTTATTTATTTTTAAATAGATAAATCTTCATCCATTTAAGTGGTAGTTAACTTGCATGGAATGTGGAACTAAAGTGAAGGGCATATCCTTTTATTTTTAATTATTTTTTATAAGGGAACTTCTCAAATTTTTATGTACCAGTTAACCTACATGGGATATGATAAGTTAAAACTAAAGTGAGCTGAAGATTATTTTTGGATGAGGGATATCTTCACCCATGCGCAATTAGGATGGGGGAAGATGATTTGGAACTGCAGTAAACCAACGATGATGTGCACATGGAATAGAAAAGGAGAATGTTCTCATGATGTCTATGGGCTAGACATAGGAGGGCATTTTTTAGGGGGTGGAGTGGGTAGCCTAGGTGTACTTAATTAATTATTAATTAATTAATTAACACTTAGGTAGAGGAATACTTAATTAATTTTAATTAATTAATTAGTATTAAATGGATGTATACTAATTAATTTTAAATAATTAATTAGCATTAAATGTGCTTGTTTTTTGTGTCTATAGATACCCCTTTTTATCTTAGAATTTAGATTATGCAAAGTCATCCCAAAAATAATTATCTCAATTATATTTTTGGGGATTCATCAATCCATCTCCATTTCAAGGTTATTCATTACCCCAAGGTGAATTTCAAAGACCGAAGGAGTATGGGTACAAACATTTTCAAGGCATCTATTATTTTCTAAGGAAAATAAGTCAAAGTTCATAATGCTCAATCCCATATTACCAAATCTGTGGATGCCTCAAGTACCAAAGCTCACTCAGGACTTTATAAGGGCATTACTAAAATTATTTATTGACCTAGTTTTTATAATCCTAATATAAATGGTCCACCCTCAAAACTCAGGTTTTATCCTTGTGTATATGGAGGAGGTTAACATATGATGAAGGTAGTTGAGAGGAATTATAAAGGGTAACAACCCACTCACCTGGTTGCCTGATAAAAAAACAATCAAATTCCAATATTATTTTTTAAAAGGTTTTACTACTCTAGCTACAAAACATAAGAATCCATCCCATAAATCTAATCATTCTTATTTAAATTATAGCATAGGCACAACATACCACTTTTGGGTTCAATACTGTTGTAGCCAATCTCCCAAGTGGATGAGATTAGCTAAATTCTATAAATATGTAATTCAGTGGTATTAGCTATCTCATTTATCATCCATGTTTACTGGCATGAGGACCGAACCACAAAGAGAGTTATCCTCTAGGTCCTATAACACCTAGAGGGGGATACTTTCTTTCCCTATCCTTCGTATTCTATACCTTCGACAACCAGTCGACTTGGTTATTCATAATGTGAAAGTACTCAACGTAATTATGATGTTTAGTGTATGTTACATTTTTGGTTTTCTTGTTTGGTTGGCACTAGACCTTTGTCTTCTTGAATGATTTTGCTTAGTTCTCTCTTGCCTCTATTGTGTTGTTTCAATATCATGAGGTCTCCTTTGGGATCCTCCATTTTGGATTGTTTTAGTTTGGGGTGAGGTTATCCTCCTATGATCCTCCATTTTTTTCTTGTAAAAGGTTTAGGGATCCTTTCAAAACCCTTTTATCAATAGAAAAACAAAATAGAATCATTTAAGTGAATTTAAAAATATAAAATCACTTAAGTGAATTTCAAAATAGAATCACTTAAGTGAATTTCAAAAAATAATTACTTAAGTGAATTATAAAATAGAATTCGAAAGATCTTGAACCACTTATGGCATGTTCATACTGAAGCCTATTCAAGAAGTTCCTATCTGAGCTATATTTATCAACACTCCCTCTTAACGAGGAAGGAATTTTACACCAATCCAAGTTTATCTCTGAATGCTTCAATATTCCCTTTCACTAAGGGCTTGGTTAGAATATCAACTAGCTATTGATCTGTGGGAATATATTGGAGCTTTATGGCTCCCTTATAAATCATGTATCGTATGAAGTGATATTTGATGCCTTTGTGTTTGGACTTGTCATGAAATACTGGATTCTTAGAGAGTTTGATACAACTCTGATTATAACAATATATCACCATGGGATCCAACTCCTGATCAATCAATACTGTAAGAAACTTGCAAAGCCAAATGGCCTCACAAATAGAAATACTGGATGCCATGTATTCGATCTCTATTGAGCTAAGATTCATATAAGTATGCTTCCTACTAAACCAAGATATCATGCCTGATCTCAAGCTAAAGTAGCACCCTGAGGTGCTCTTATTTTCTGCTACATTGTCTACCCAATATGAGTCTGTATACCCCTATAACCCCACTTCACCATCTCCAAGATATCTCAGACCATACTCCACTATACCCATCAAGTATCTAAGTACATGTTTTTCTACTACCCAATGCTCCTGCCTTGGATCCACCATGAACTGACTCAAGGTGTTCACTATAAAACATATATCTAGTCTAGTTTTGACCAAATACATAAAGGATCCTATCGGCTACTTGTACAATGTAGGGTCCACCAATTCTAAATATGAAGTTGTTACCTTCTTCAGATTATTTATCATGGGTGTGGCCATAGGTTTGTTGTCCTCCATCTAAAATCTCTTTAGGATATCAATTGCATACTTACCCTACCCAAGGAATATCTTCCCTAGTCTTTGCCAAACCTCAAAATCCAATAAGTAATACATCATGCCAATGTTCTTCATCTCAAAATAAACTACCATATCTACTTTTCACCCTACAATGAGCTTCTTTGCACCTGTAAGAAACAAGTCATCTACATATAGAACCAAATTTAGTAGATCAGTCCCAACATATATGTAAAATAGATTAGGATCTACATAAATTTTGGCAAAGCCCACACTCTGCAAGTATCCATCTATCTTGGAATACCATGCTATCGATGCTTGTTTGAGTCCATATAATACTTTCTTCAGCTTGCAAACATGGGACTCCTTTCTATTTTCCTCAAATCCCTAACACTTCTCTATGTATACTTCTTCCTCAATGATCCCATTAAGAAAAATTATCTTCACATCTATTTGATGAATTTGCCATCCCATAGATGAAGCTAAAGATATAACTACTCTAATGGAAGTGTATATGGTGACTAGAGCAAAAGTCTCCTCATAGTCCACTCTCTCTTTCTAGGAGAACCCTCTCACCACAAACCTTACCTTGAACTTCTCAATGCTACCAACTACATCATGCTTGATTTTGTAGAGCCACCTAAAACTCACAATTAACTTCCCCTCCAATCTTGGCACTATGTTCCAATATTCATGATGGAGGTATACTCCTCCACCATGGCATCCTACCAAACTTGCTAGTCTATTTCCTCCTAAAAATTGGAAGGCTCTAACTTTATGATGATACTCATCAATGTCATGTAGTTTGAAAACTTCATTAGAGGTCTGCTCTCCCTAATCATGTTGTTAGGAGCCTCAACATACTCCTGAGCATCCCTTAATATATATATAATCCATCGAGATATCCTGATATAACTAGAAGGAGCTAATGTCTCCTCCTCCTCACCTGAAGGTTATTGTCCTGAATTGGAAACCACTGGTGTCTTTGGTGACCCTAGCTCAACCTTTGTAGCTTCCTGCTCCTCGTTCTCTATCACTAAAATGGGCTAATGGGACTTCCTAGATTCAACATCCTCCTCAAAATTTACATCCTTGTGGACTATTATCTTCCTCTTCTCTAGAATATAAACTGAGTAAGCTTTTGAAGTCTCACTGTAACCTAAAAATAAATCCTTCCTACTAGAGAGCTCCAACTTGGTTCTCTTCTCTATAAAACATGGTTATAAACTAGAGATACAAAGAAGCGAAAATGACTCACCTTTGGTTTCACACCAGTGAATGCCTCCTCTAGAGTCTTGTCCTCCAATATTCTATGAGGATACCTAATTTGGATGTATACCATTGTATTGCATGCTTATGTCCAAAGAAACATCGACAAGCCCTGGTCATGAATCATGGTCCTAGCAGCCCCTATGATGGATCAATTATTTTGGTCTGCAACCCCATTCTATTGTGGGTTGTATGGAATAGTTATATCTCTCTTGATTCCTACCTACATGCAAAAACCATTAAAATACTTGGAGTTATATTTACCCCATTGTCCGATCTCAAGACCTTGATATTCTTATCTATCTGGTTATCAACTAGAGCTTTGAACTCCTGAAACCTACTAAAGACTTTATTCTTGGTATTTTTTAAGTAGATCTATGTCTTGTGAGATAAATCATCAATAAAGGAAACATACTACATGCTACCTAAAATTTATGCTACTGACATTAGTCCACAAACATCTAAATATACTAGATCTAGTATTTCCTTAGACCTATGCTCATTTTTTGGGAAAATAACCTTGGCATGCTTTCCAAGTATACACCCTTTGAATACTCCCTATTTATCAATGCTAAACTTTGAAATACCTGTGGCTATCTCCCTTAGAATAGGTAATGCTCTATGATGTAGGTGCCTCGTCCTCTTGTGCCTCAACTCACATAAGTTGTTACTACTATGAACTAGGGGTCGAACAGGTTCACCTTACAACCTGTATAAACTACCTTCTATAAATCCTATCACTTGTGTTGTTTCTAGGCTAGATTATTTTTGTCTAATAAGGACATGTTGGTTCTTGAACTCATTGCATAACCCTTATCGTCCATAACCAAAACTAGAAGTAAGTTCTTCCTAAGACCTAGAAAAAATAAAACATCATCAAAGTCTAAAGTCCCCTAAATTAAGTCAAATAAGAATGGTACCAATTCCTTCAACTAGATACTTGGCATCATCACCAAGCTCAACCTAAACCCATGAGTCTTGCTCTTGTAGACTGGTAAAATACTATTGGGTTGATTTCATGTGTCGATATGCCCTGTTTTCCACATATCAAGCATCCCTTAGAACTATGTTGGTAGAAAGGTAAGAGACCAACAAGAAATACTTCTCAAATTTAGTAGCAAACTCCCTCATCTAAGTTTTTGTAGGGTCTCCTACCAACATCTATTGTTACTTTCATTTTCCCTTATTTTCTGGACACTATGATGTATAATGACCATGCTTATGATAAATGAAGCACTTGATCTTGCTCAAGTCCTTCTTCCCTGACTATGAGGTTGACTCCTCACTCTTTACCTTACCCTTGTTGAGTCCTTTACATTTTCTCTTCTTGGTTTACCCAAAGAGTTCTAGGTTATCATCACCACCTTTCTTGTTGGTCTTTGATTTCATTCGAGTCTCCTCCTAGATGAAATCATCCTATAGTTTCTCAAATGTGGTAAGGTGATCATGAGCATAAATTCCTTTGAAAAAGTTTCCATGAATCTGAGAAACCATTTAGTGCCATATTCACCAACTTTGTATCTAAAACCTTCTCCTCAACTTCTACAATTTGATCACAAATCTACATGATCTTCATCAGGTAACTAGTAATGGTGTTAGATCTAATCATCTTCACAGATCTATTTTTTTTCTAGAATATCATCTTTCTATTTATGTTATCATTTTTATAGAGGCTAACTAGGGCATAAAATATCTCCTTTGTCATAGTCTTCTCGAATATGTGAGGAATTAGGTGATCCTTCACTGCATCCAAGATCACCTGCTTGGCCTTCACTTCCTTATTTCTATGAATTACCAGTTCCTATGGATTTATAGGCAGAGTCACAAAATCCCTAAAAATATCCTAGAGATCATTCTCTTCCAATAAGAATACTACCCTAATTTCCTAAGGCACAAAATTGGAGGTACCTTCCAATATATCCTCAAATTGAGGCTATATGTTGCGATATCTGAGATCTACTGCATAAACTTTCAGATATGATATGAATGACTCAAAAAACCTATCCTGCAAATAAGCTTAGTCCTTCAAGAAAAAAATTGAAACCCTCTAACTGTTGGTTTTTAATATCCAACAATGATCTACTATTGTAAACCCTTGAGAATCTCAATCACAGAACTTAGCTCTGATACCATGCAAATTTTCCTAACCCTAGATAATCGTTGCCCTATATTTCTAAATAAAATAAAATCTAAGGTGAATTTATTTTAAACAAAAAGTCACATAGATGGTTGGAAAAATAAACAGAATGAATAGTGGAAAATATACTATAAATATACATATTCTATATAATGAAGGAGGTTATAGTTATAGCAGTATAGCCTGCTCTCTTGCTACCTTTCTAGCTAGTAAATCACTCTTCACCTTTGCACAATAGCCTTGTAGTTCTTCTTCCATAATTTGTTCACCTTCTTTTCTTTTTGTGTGTAAAATACTCTTGATCTTCTTCTTTCATCCTTGAAAATGTATCCTAATTTCTCTAACCCTAATATTAGATCCCAACTCATCTTGAGATGTACGGTTAAAAATAGAAAATAACTTAAGTGAATTATAAAACAGAATCACTGAAGTGATTTTCAAAATAGAAAATCACTTAAGTGAATTACAAAATAGAATCACTTAAGTGAATTTCAAAATATAAAATCACTTAAGTGAATTACAAAATAGAATCACTTAAGTGAATTTCAAAATAGAAAATCACTTAAGTGAATTTCAAAATAGAAAATCACTTAAGTGAATTTCAAAATAGAAAATCACTTAAGTGAATTTAAAAATAGAATCATTTAAGTGAATTTCAAAATAGAATCACTTAAGTGAATTAAAAAATAGAATTCAAAATATCTCGAACCACTTCTAGATGTTCATACTGAATCTTGTGCAAGAATTTCCTGTCCAAGCTACATTTCTCAACAGATGTATCCTATATTTTTACCCAACTAGGATCTATATGCAATGGATCCAATCACTTGGGATATATAAGAAATGGTTTCTTACCAAATCAGGTTAGGATTTATATAGACTCTTCTTCCATGGCATCCTATATCATTAATTTTGATCTACTTTCCATGGCATATTAACTTGATTCTTTTGTGCTATTTTTGCCTTCTCAACTGTAAATTTTTACATTTGATGTTGGTAAGTATTTTCATCATGTGGATAATTACAAGTCAAGCACCAATAATCTGCTTCTAATATCAAATTAGAAGGATTATCCTCCTAGTTACTCTATACTACATTAAACTTTGCACTAGCACCACTAGAAGAGGTTCCTTGGTGTTTTATCATGTATGTAAATATTATAGGATGGAAATTCCTTTCAACATATTTTCTTTTCATAGTTGTGATTTTATTAGTCAAAATATTTAATGCCATAATTATTTCTTTCATGGTGATTATTTTTGAGGTTTAAGGGAAGACAATATAGGTTTGATAGGGGGTCTCAGTAACACTAATGTTGGTAGGTTCATTAGCAATGCTCAAAATTTGGCTAAAGGAATTGGAGCTATATTTGGTAGATGCGTAATTGTGACTAGAGTTTGTGTTTCTTGTTCAGACTGCAAGATTTCTAGGAAATACGGTATTACATTTTTGGAAGTTTACCTATGGCTATCAATATATTCCTTGTAGATACAATTTCTTGGTGAATCTCATTAAATATCAATATATTATATTGATGTATTAGAAAGCCTAGGTCCATATTAGAAGTGTGGAAGTAGTAATATAGTGCCTAGGGATTAGTTGATTTAATATCTTATGGTACTCTTTTCCAAGTCCTACTAAACCTAATGTTAAAATTCATTATGCTTCCTAAGGATAACTTTGTATAGTGGTGAATTGGGTTAGTAGTGAGAATGAGTTTACTTGTTTGTTAAATATTTGAACCAGTCTACTAGAAAGTTGAGCCCATGAATGGATACTACCATCCTAAAGGGTCTAGTACCATTATAATACCTTACCTTTGAATGATAATACTAGTAGCCTTATTATGATGTCCTCATATTGAATGTTATATATTATGGCTAAGGAAGCTACATCTTGACAATGCTCATAGGTTATTTTCCTAATGTCATCACATGTTGGTAAAGTGTTTAATGCTATTTAAGGAATGGAGTTTTGATTTACTAGGTTAAGAGGTCCGATGTTATTCAAATTAGGAAATTTTTGTGGTGGTGGGATCTAATCCATTTGCTCAACTCTGAAAAAATGAGAAGATCGTGGAGAAGTGAAATGTGTAGATCCTTTAGTTTCTATAGGACATGATGAGGAATATAATGGAGGAGATAGTGGAGATCTTTGTCTTCTAAATATTAATGGTGATAATTCAATGAACTACACTAGTTCATCTAGCATTTTAGTTGTTGCTCTTGTGAGAATATGCTTGTAAATTAAATGGTGATTGGGTTTCTTTTATGTTTTTTTATCTTAGTGCAATTGATAGGTGATTGGGAAATAATTTACTAGAGCATAATATCACCATGATTCTACTTGATTAGTGAGATGATATTTGTGTCCCATTGGGCATGCCAAAAAATCTTGGTCTAAAATCTGCCTAAGTGGATGAGTTTCACCCTCAAGACCTTGGCCAAGATTGGAAGCCAAAATAGCTTCTTAGTCAGCCCTCATAGTAGGCCGATTTCTATAACACTAGCCAAACTAACTAAAATGGGGTTGTAGACTAGAGATAAAAATACTTAGAGTTAGAAGCTAGGACTTAAAATGGTCAGGATTCAACTACATTAAGAGACACAAGTACATGAGAATCTCATTCTCTTAATTAGAATAAACTACCTAATACACCAGATGTCATCAAATATTTTAAAACATTAATCTATTAAGTAAACACATCCAAGTATTCTAGGAATTGAACTAACAAAAATTTAGTGATAAATTCAAATAACAGAATAACTCTTAACAAAATAAACCATTCATTCAAATTTTAATAGGAATGCTTAATAAGTAAATCATCATACATACATATTCTACAAAAATATTTGATAGAGGCCAAACAACACTTCAATTTTTATTAAGGGGTATATAGCATTTGATCATTCAATTTGTGCAATTGTAAAGACTAAAGATCCAACCCTATGGATGGGTTACATTCAAGTATTTATAGATTTATATTTGTTTTTAGTTAATTCAATATGATTGCTTTCAAAATAGACTATAGGCTTGTTAAGTTGGTGTAGCACGTG
This sequence comes from Wollemia nobilis, assembly GCA_028583015.1. Classification (NCBI taxonomy): domain Eukaryota; kingdom Viridiplantae; phylum Streptophyta; class Pinopsida; order Araucariales; family Araucariaceae; genus Wollemia; species Wollemia nobilis. The sequence continues at coordinate 4,837,344 of JAQPPZ010016381.1, forward strand.
TGCATTCCTTTCTAGCTCATTTTGATGCAACTGAATTGGCATCACTATGTTGATGTGTTTTGTTTTGATTTAATCTAAGAGAGTGGTGTCCTATTTATCTTCATTCAATCCATAATATTTCCTAATAACTTTATTTTGTTTTAGGTTGCCCTACTGCTGGCCCACCTACATCGGGATAGGTATTGAACAGAGAATTTTTTGACTATTAATATCTTCTGGTAGCATATTTTGATTGCTTGGAGTGGATTAAAACACTTTGCTATTTTTCCAAATTCTCCTCTTCTTAGATAAAATTAGTCCAACTCTCTCTTCTATAGGTGTTGGGCCTTTCTTTTTCTTGCATGACATCAACCTCATTATTCATCCATCTCCTCTCAATACTTAGCTATTTTTTACTTCATCTTGTTGGATGTCAAACCTTTTTCATTGCATTGGTGTTACTACTTCTAAAGTTTGGCTACATCTTATACTTAGTCACATTGACTTATGCATAGTATTGGATGTTAGAGCTTGCTCCTAATATTTAGCACTTCACTATCATGTTTCATGGCTTAGAATATTTTTTAATCTGGCACTTAGTTTAGATTTTTCAAACTTTTAAGCTCTTTGTGATGATATCAACACTTTTAAAGCTCAACGCTCTTCGATGCTTAGCCAAATTTTTCTATGTATGTTGTTGAATGTCAAATGAGCTTCTATTTCAAGTTTGTTTTTATGTGCCAGAATCAATGCCTTGAACATTTTTAGCCCCTACTCTATTCTTTGTTATATAAATATTTTCGTAGCATGTGATGACATCAGTGTCTTCAAGGGTCTAGCCATCTTCTATACTTTGTCACTTTTTACCCACATTCATACTTAGTGTTGGATACCAGAAGTTATGCTTGAGGTATATTGTTTCAATGTTGAGCTATAATCTTTATAAAAATTTCCATCCAATACTGCTTTGGCTCTTCTATACCCCTTTTCACCTCATGATGATGTCATTGCTTTAAAATTTTAATGCCCATTTTATACTTAATCAAATTTCAAGTATTCTTCAATGGGTTTTCTCAATGTTGGGTGTCAATATTTTTGTGCATCCTTGTTGACGTCAACAATTTAAAGTTTTACCTACTTTTAACACTTAGCCAATATTCAATTTGATATTATAGCAAAAATTTAGACCTTCCTTAGTCAAATTTAAAGCTCAATTGTTTTGTATGTTAGACAATTTTATGCTCCTTGCATACATCAACATCTCAAAATTCTGGCATCCTTCTATAGTTAAAAAATTGTTTGCACTTTGATGTTACACAAGCTTACTGAGTTTTAGCTTATCTTCACTTGGATCAATGGCTATTTCATGAGTGTATATGTGTTTTACATGTACTAGTAACAAAATTATAGATGATGGTAAAATATTTTACCCACACTATCCGACTTGCTCTAGGAAGTGTACCACCCAATATATACCCCTATAGATACCTATATGTACAAAATATATAGATTGAAAAATGGTGTAGGAATTGTTAATAGTAGAGGTCATACAACCAAGAATCAACCCATATTCATCTCCTATACTATTGGTCCATAAGAAGGATGGATCTTGTTAGTTATGTATAATTTTTTGTCTCTCAAAAAAATTATTGTCAAGGATAAATTCCCCACTCCAACTATTTATGAGTTGTTGTTTGAGCTCCATGGTGCTCATTTTTTCTCCAATTTGGATCTTCATTCAAGATACCATCAGATAAAATTAAGGGAAGAAGATAATATAAAATATAATATTTAGGACACATGAAGGCCTCTATGACTTCCTTGTCATGTCCTTTTGTCTTACTAATGTACCTTCAAATTTTTACAGTCTCATGAATGCAATCTTTCAACAACTCTTGTGCAAATTTATTTTTGTATTCTCTGATGATATCCTAATTTATAACCACATATGGGAAGAACATTTACAAAATTTGGATTAGACCTTGCAACTCTTGACCAATAATTAATTATGTACAAAATAGTCCAAAAATTCTTTTGTAATGTAGGAAGTGGAGTGCCTTGGCCAAATGGTTTCAAGGGATGGAGTTAAGGTGGATCCAAAGAAAATTTAGGCCATTCAAGCATGGCCCAAGCCACATACTCATAAGGATGTCCAAGGTTTCCTAGACCTCACTATATACTACATGAAATTTATCGTAGATTATGGCAAGATTGTGTCTCCCTTGACAATGATGTTGAAGATAAACTCATTTATATGGTGAAAACTAGTTGAACATGCCTTCTTGTACCTCAAACAAGCCATGATATTGACTCATGTGCTAGTTATGCTTGATTTTTCTAGGACTTTTATGATTTAAATTGATGCTTCAAGAAGTGTAATTGGTGTTATGCTTATGCAATAATGATGGTTATTGGATTTCATTTGCAAGGTATTTTCAAGAAAAAACCTAGGCAAGTCAACCTATGAGAAGGAAATTATGGTAATCTTACATGTCAATCACTAGAGACCTTACCTAATTGGGTAACATTTTTCAATCAAGACAATAATTCATATTTTAAATTACTTTATTAAGAAGCGTGTCTCCATGCCAACACAACAAAAATTAACCACCAAATGCCTTGGATATGACTATAAAATAATTTATAAAAATAGGAAGGGTAATGTTGTTGCTAATGCATTATCCTATCAACATGAGTACCAAGGCATGTTGTGTGTAATATCAACTCTACTTTCTCAATGGATACATCAGCTACATGATAAGGTAACCCAAGATGCTAGCTTTCAAGCCTTAATTTTGCAACTCCAACATAATCCTAACTATTGGCTAGGATATGCATGGGATGGGAAATATCCAGGATATCAAGACCATCTTGTTATTCCAACAAATCCATCAATTTGTGAATCTATTTTGGAATAATTGCATGCTTCCCCAACTATAGGATATTCTAGGTTTTGAAATACATAGGAGTAGGCTAAGCACACATTTTCATGGGTAGGCATTAAAATGAATATTCAATCTTTTCTGGTAGAATGTGATACTTATCATTGAATTAAAGGGGAAACTATATACACAATAGGCACACTACAACCTCTTCCCATTCTAGGGATGGTTTGGGTACACATATTCATGCATTTTATCGAAGGGCTTCCTAAGTCAAGAGGCAAATTAGTCATTTTTGTGGTGATGAATATTCTCTCTAAGTATGATCATTTCTATCCTCTAGCCTACCCCTACAATTATTCTACAATTGCCTAAATATTACTTGATATCACTTTTTGCCTTCATGGTATTTCCATAATTTATAATTTTTATTGTGATCCCATTTCACTAGTCATTTTTGGCAAGAACTATTCAATATGCAAGGTACACAACTCAATATGAGCTCTACATACCACCCTCAAATGGATGAGAAGATAAAAATTGTTAACAAGTGCTTAGAAACATATCTTCATTACTTTGCATTTGAGAAACAAACTCAATGGATCAAATGGATTCCTTTGGCCGAATGGTGGTATAATATTTTATACCATTCTAAAACCAACAATTACACCATATAAATCATTCTATGGACACCCTCCACCATATTTCCTCTCATACATTCAAGGATATTCTAAGGTTCAAGTTGTGGATTCCACTATCAAGGAATGTTCATAACTTCTCCAAGGTCTCAAGGATAATCTGGTTGTGGTATAGAATCATATGTGTTAGCTTAAATATTGCAGCTATAGTGTTCCTATGCTTAAATCCATATAAGAAGTCATCATTGAGACTCTATGGTCATAAAAATACCATAGCTAAAACTTATGGACCATATAAGGTGATACAATGCATTAGTCCCGTAGCCTACATGCTCAAATTACTGGATTCCTTCTCCATACATTTAGTTTTTTATGTCTCTTCCTTGAAGTGGATCATTTGAAATCATACATAGATTTAATAAACACTGGTAATTAAATGGAGATGTAGAGGGGGGAAATTTCCCTCCCACATATGATTCTTGACTAGATCCATAAGAGAAATCCAAGGTGACCGCGGGGGTATGTTGTTCTCTACACTTGATGCTAAATAAGGGGGGAAGGGTCACCAGGAATGGTTTAAGGACTCACTCCAAGTCCTATAGTTTTCAATAATGTTTGATGTATTCGATTCAAGACAATCACCTAGGTTTGGCCTTTCTAGATATATGCTATGAAATATAAAGGACAATGCAAAAATACATAATGCAAGAATACAAGAGCTAACCCTAGAATGATTCTTTCTTTGAATGCTTTTCTAACCCTAGGGTTTTAAGACATAAAACCTTTAAGAAAGGTCTCAAGATAATATGCACAAATAGTATTAACCCTAAGTGCACACTATATTTTTTTAATCTTTCAAATGCCTAGAAATAAATTAAATATATTTATATTAAAATCAAATCTAGGGTTTTATAATATAAATAAAATGCACACAACAAACAACCTAAATATTAATTATGACACTTATCTTATCTGATGGCTGATCCTAGCTTTTATCCTTGATCTAGCGATATCAACAATCAGGGATATGCATAAGGGATTGGACCCAAAATATACTTGTAAAAAAATGGAAAATCCAAATCAAATCAAGGCAAATTCTAAGCAAATCAAATCAATCATCTTCACACCAAAATTTAGGGGTATTTGAAGAACTAAAAAACAAGTTCATATTTGGGGTACATTTTGACTTATTAAATCACCTTATAACTTCATAAAAAAACAAACATTAGATTAGACTCAAAAAGAGCTTTCCGACGAGTACAAATATGCCTATGTTTGGATAAATATTATGGTGAATTGACCCTAAGAAACAATTGGTCCTGAACATTTTAGGCGAATGGGCTGACATTGAGGGTTCTCATATTCACCAATTTCCAATTTTGGAAATCCTAATATTCATCCAATTTATGAATATTCACCACTATGCATAACCATGTCAACAATTATTGCTCCTACAATATAACTTAAGAGACACTTGAAAAATATAATCAATGTTAGAGGGTCTACGTAGGCCACTATACAATAATGCTTGGAGGCACAATAGTCAAGCCCCCTAGGTCCTTTTAGTTGACCTTTGAAAATAGAAGAAAAAATTGACCTTTGAAATAAATTAAGCATATCAAGATACAACAAAATAAAATGATAGAACCACAAAACAGAATGTAGCATTATTCCTGATATGCAGCCTATGATGCAGATCTAGGATTTGGGACAACTGTTTACCCCCAAAAATAGTTTGGGTAAAATTGCACCCTATAATAAGCGATCGTGATATCGCACCAATGAAATCGTACCCCATAGATACCTGAGAATGATTTTATAGAAGATATGTGAAAAATAAAATAAATATGTGAAGATTCAATCACGTCGATTAGAAAATCATAATATGCATGTAGAAGAGAAACATTGCCTAGCAGATAGCGCAGAAGTAAGTAGAAGGTTTGAGACCTCTCGAATAGATGATCTCTCCTTATGGCTTCAACACAAATCCACCAAAGTGAACAATAACAATAATTAATCCAATGCAGTAGAGAATAAATCAAACTTCACAATTCAAAGTTAGCTTACTTACGAGAGAAGAAGAAGATATTGATCAATTAGAGAGCACTAAAAATACTTGTAAATAATAATCGTCATATGTCATTATCATTAATTGTTGTTGTGCTCTAGAAATGATTTTGAACCCTCCTTATTTAGTGGATTTTAATGTGATATGGATGGGAAAACTAAAGAGGGTAGACGTAAAACACACCAACTCCAAAGAATTAGGGTTTTCTTGGAGAAAAACCCTAAAAGGTGAAATTGTGCCTCATTAAGGCCAAATGCGATTTTACCCTATGAAAAATTGCACCCCATCAAGGGCAAGCGTGGTTTTACATAGAGACGAAAAAGAAGAAAGAGTGGGGAAGAAGCCTAACCCTTGTTCTAGTGAAGTCTAAGGGGGTCTCCTAGAGAGCTCAGGGAATATTGTCCACTAAAGTGGAAAAAAATTTTGTGTCTACATTTTACCCCCTCTTTGATGCATTTAAGGCCAAGTAAATGGGCAAGAAGACAACAAACATAGAAAAATAAGGGGTGGCAAAGTTTGGATAAAGGGGTGGTGCAAAATGGGTATCACGAGGGACACTCTAGACTTTTGCACACAGGGTGAGACACTACTATCATTAATGCCTCTATGGCTAGGGTGTCCCCTTGAGTTTTGAAAGGAATAAAAATTCCTTAAGAAACTCGAAAAAGGTAAAGAAAAAAAAAACAAAACACATAAACATGAAGAACAAAGCAAGCAAAAAATAATAGAGCAATGATCACTAGGTATAATATGAATCTAATGCAGCTAGCATGAAATGTAGGGATGAATAGAAGAAATGGAAAGAAGGAGAAGGGAAGAGAAGAGGAAGAAGAACAAGAAGAATAATATCCAAAGTTCAACCATAGAAAGCAATATAATTTGATCAAGAACCCTAAATTAAGGGTGTTGTGCCCAAAAAAATGGTCCATGTGTGGAGTGAAAACTCGTTATAGGTGTAGTGCTCACTAATACAGATAGATTGGAAAGAATATGGAGCATAACCCATGATGGGTGACTGCTAAAATGATTAAATTATGGAGTGTAACCCACTATAGATGATTTCTCGCTAGTGACTATTGTGGGGCGATTACCCGCTAGGATCTATACCAAGATCTATTGAAATGGTCAAGGAGTTTATCTTGTAATGGGGTATTGATCCTACTAAGTCAAAAGAAGCATAACCCGGTAGAGGTGATATGTTTTTTCTGATGAGAATGATGTATTAGCAAGTACTATCCAATAGGGGTGTGTAAAATATGTATAGACCAAGTCATCCAAGCATAACACAACGTGAGTGTGTGCATGTGCTAGAAGAATAAAGAAGAAGAAAATGAGGAGCAAAGAATTATGTGTGTGTGCCCCTAGATTGCAATTTTAGCTATTAAAAAATCAAGAGGGAGGAAATCTACAATTAAAGGAGAGAAGAATGTATATCCTTATATAAAAAAATAAAATAGAGAAGAAACAAGAATCATGCAAAGGACAAGGATATACTAAAAGAGGATTGTATTCCTTGACTTTGAAGAGAGGTGATAATTGTTGTAAAACTTGCAAAGTCAAGGAATACAAGAAGAAGAGAGAATAGAAGAAAAGATCAAAATAATTTTAAAAGAGAAGAATGGATGAAAATGCATGGGCCTTAGGTTAAGGCTTCGCTAGGCATAAAAACCCTAGTGAAAGTGCAATGCATGTGAGCTACAACCTAACTAGGTCTCATCACATGCCATTATCGCAAGATCCCCAAAAATCTATATGATCAAACAGTCATGAACATGCAATCATGCAAAATATGATACTCAAGCATGCAAGTTGTGTTAAATGTTAGGAAATCAGTGCAAAATATGACAAACAACAATGCAGTATGAACAAGCAGATGGATGCAACAGAAATGCAAATGCATAGCTAAATGATAAATGAGTGTTTTTATGATTTGTTTAATTTTATTTTTTTTGTAGTTCGAAACAAGTAGAATTATAGTTGACATAAACTCTAAGTGTGCCACCTTTCTTAATACAAGAAACAAGCATACCATGATGGTGTAAACTCAGCTACAAGAGACTAACAAAATGGACTCCAATCACATAACACAAATGCAATAATGGAAGAAAACTGCAAATTGATATTCTTCTCATTCCTGAATTTACAACCCTTCTACAAAATATTACAATCCATCATATAGAAACCGAAAACCTAAGAAATCCTAAATAAACCCTAAAAATATATTTTTTCTAAAAACTGCTAAAAATATTTTTTTTTCCTAAAAACTACTAAAAATAGAAATGAGTCATATGGTGCCTAAATTTGGTGCAAACATCCCTCTTACAATAATGAACCTTAATTTAAAATATTAGGTCTCAATTTATGGTATAACAAAAGATAATAAAATTCTAAAATCCAAAAAAACCCAAAAAACCCGGGAACCTATTCTAAAAGCTAATTTTGGGGTACTAGATGTCAGAGTTAGATCCCGAAAATATTATTTTTGAAGGGTCAGGTGCATTAGAGATGAAATTGATGCATAACACGCATGCGAAACCACCTGTTAAATTTCAAGGAAAATGAGCGTACGGTTCACAAGTTATGGCTTCGGCAAGATGCATCACATGAACTATTTTATCAAACATATCTCTAAAAAGCAAGTCATATCGATAATTAAAATTATAGAGAAACTCCTTTATAGCTCTTTCTTTGGTAACCATGGCATGATAATCAATGCATTTTTGAACAACACCACTATTTTTAATCATAATATCATAAGACAATGAAGTAGGATTCTCTTCTAAAATAGAAAGATTATTTTTGGAGCATATACAATCAATCATATTACAAAAAAATATCTTATAATAATAAGGGGGACCATCATCCTCATCACCCACTCTTGAATTTTTATAATCCATATATTCATCATAAGGCATTTTGAGTGGAAATTTCGTCCAATTACAAAATCCCCATCACAGTCAGGATTTTGATTAGAAAACCCTCTCTTGTAAAGAAATATCAATTTCTCCAAGGTTCCTTTTACTTAGTGTGTGCTTGTAATCTTGTGAAGATGTATCAAATAAGTTTTAGAAATATCTTAGTGATTTGCAAGTAATCGTTAATAAGGGGCATGTGTTAGTTTATTTTATTATGCTATGCTATTGATTTTTCATGAACTTAAAAGAAAAGGAAAATGTGATTGGCCCTCCTTCTAGCGCCAATTCTATTGAGTGGAAATTTTTCCCAATTGCAAAATCACCATCACAATCAGGGCATTAATCCGAAAACCTTCTCTTGCAAAGAAGTTAAAAACAAAAACTACTTCTCCAAGGTTCCACTATATAGGCACTACACATGTGTATATGTAATTTTGTGCAGAATACTAATGCTTGTAGGGTATGGGAAAAACTTTTGGGTTGCAACAATTCATTTTGTTTCTTTTATTTCATTTTTTATTTTATTTTTCTAACCCTTCTCTTTTGTAGTTTTTTTAAACTTCAGCAATTAAAATAAAAATAGAAAAAAATTAAAATTTCAAAAATAAATGCACGGGTGTGAATAACAAGCTTTAGCGTTTCATCTTATGCAATTTTGATTTTAGTTCGAAGCCATTTCAAAATTATAAAAAAAAAATCAAGGTTGTTTTTACAAGTATTTTATAATTTCATATTTTGCATGATTTTGCATTTTGAAGGTAAATCAAATTTCAAACTTTGCATGTTCATTTCACAAGCAATAAATTAACTTTCCTTTATGATAATTACAATTTCATTAAAGGGGAGTGATTTATATGGCATTTCAAAAGGCCATTATTTTTTAAAGCAATGAATTGACTTCTCTTTACAAAAATTCTTATTTCATTAAAGAGGGGTAAATTATTTTATTATATCAAAGGTTATCTTTATTTTCACACTCAAAGCAATATTAAATGAATCCTTTCATAATTTAAGATTCACATTTAGAGACATATTTTAATCTTTTATTTCATGCTTGAAGTAGGGTTTAATGTAAGATAAAACTTGTTAAAAATTTGCTCAACCAAAAGAAGATAAAATCTACCTAAGGTATTTTACATTGTTGTCATATGAGGGCCAGTCATACATTCTCTTTCTTTTAAGTCTCATGAACAATCACTAGTATAGTAAAAATAATACCAACATAGACCCCTTGTTAATAGTTATTTGCAAATCACTAAGGTATTCCTAGCACTTATTTGACATATCTTCACAATATTACCAATACATATGTGCAATGCTTATATAGAGAAACCTTGGAGAAGTTGTTTTTGTTTTTAACTTCTTTGCAAGAGAGAATTTTTGGACTAATACCCTGACTGTGGTGGTGATTTTGCAATTGGGCAAAATTTCCACTCAACAAGTCATAAGATGATCATCATTTTCAATTGGTAAAGGTTGGTCCTTACTAGGTATAAAACCTATGCCACATCTCCCAAGATAGATACCGATATCCAAAGCTTGAATACCCTTATGTTGTGGCCCTAAAATTTTATCTACATATCCCATACTTGATAGGATTTATTTAGGAAGTGGGTAGTCATTGGAAAGGTAACAATGAGCAAAAGAACACTCAATGAGAGAGGGGTTGCTACCATGTATCTTTTCTTCAAAGGTAGTTCCTATCAAGATAAAGGTACATGTGCTAATTATACAGCATCACCTTTATTATGCGGTAAGCCCATGGTTCTTGGTGACGATGGTAACTTGGCTAGATCCAGAAGAGGTTCTTGGAGAAACTGATTATCATGATCTTGAGATGAGAGATTTGAGATATATTTCTCACTCATTTTTAAATTTTAAATATGTTTTAATATCTGAGATGAGGAACATGGAGAAACCATTGAAGAGATATAAGGACAAATATTTAACTCATGTTGGGCTCACTCTACATGTGAGAAAAACTCAAATTATCGAGGGTCACCCGAAATGGTGAGAACTTGATTTTTAAATTCAAACTTTAGGCATTGATGAAGAGTAGAAGGGATAACCTTCATTGCATGGATCCAAGGATGTCCAAGAAGAAGATTAAAATATGCAGGACAATGCACCATATAAAACAAAGTATCCAATATTTTAGGCCCAACCTTGAGAGGAAGAGATATGAGACCACAGGCCTCTTGGGACTCATTTTTGAAATATTTTATAATGATATAGGATTTTGTTAAATATTCCTCTTTTAATCCAAATTTTTGAAAGAATTGATATGTACACAAATTGAGGGAAGAACAATTATCAATCAAGATTCACTTAATAAAGGTATTCCCAATAAGTGTAGTGATGTAAAGTGAAGAATCTTCTTGTAAGTTTGAGGAAGGTTTATCATCATCCAAGAAAGAGATGTGATGTATCCCAAAAGAACCTACAACATCAACTATGGCATTAGGAGAAACATCTAAGGGAGCCAATTACTACTTTAGAAATTCTATCAAAGCATCTCTATGGTTGGGAGAAGTTTTTAAGAGCTCTAGAACTGATATATTTTCTAGAGTATTAGCTAACTACTTTTGAAGATCAAATGAAACCTTGGGCTATGGTTTCAACACTAAAGGCGGATTATCTATATATGAAATATTTCTCTGATTATTATTTAAAATTGAATTGGGTTGTAACATAAAATTATGTCCTTGCTAAGGATGCTAAGTCTAAGGTTGCCTTCTTGTAGTTATCCCAACCATACCAACCATATTACCATAAATAGGAGGCTCATTCTGATGAGCCACCTAATTAGCTACCTGTTGATTACATTTTGGTAATGGATCCTTAAAAATTTCCATATCTTGATTCGTAGTTGGAAATTTCTAAGTAGAAACTTGGTTATTTACTAACTAAGAACTCCCTATATCAATACATACTACATCGATCAAATATTGAACCACATGTTTCAACTTCTTACAAGAATTTATCCAATATCCTTCCACTCTATGATATGTACAATGTTGACCTGCCTTGTACCAATGAGTTGTAGTATTTGGTTGCCTTATGGAAGGTAACTCAATTGTATTAGCTTCTAAAAGTTGTTTTAAAACCAATTCCATAGACATATTAAGTCTTATAAAATTCCTTTGTGGAGGTTTTTGAAGTATTATACTTTGTAGGTTGTTATTAACATTATTAATAGGTCTAATATCCATTCCACTATCACCTCCTATGTGTTTATTCTTATGTTGAGATTTAGTATGTTTTTCTTCTTTTATTTTGAGTTGGCCTCTTATGATAAGGGCATGTTCTACTTTTCTAGCTAAATAAATTGCTTGCTCAAAATATGTAATAGTAGTAGTCTCTAATGCATAAGATAATTGCTCTTGTAAATTTCCAATAAATATCTCAAGCATATCCTTTGGAGGTAAAGTGTATCTCAAGTGTCCAACTAAACTTCTCCAAAGAGCCAAGAATTCTAAAAAAAATTCCTCTTTACCTTGTTTTAAATTATAAACATATTTCATTGTTACTTCTTTTTCAATATAGGCACCAAACTATTGAACAAATAATCCTGCCATTTCCTCAAAACTTTTCAAGGAATAACTAGGTAATTGATAATACCACTCTACCACCATGGCACCAAGACTTTTAGGAAATGTTTTAAGTAATAACATGTCATCATAAACAATATCATGGTAAGCTATTCTAAATATTCTCAAATGCTCTATTGGATATTATGTCCCCTTATATATAGGCAAAAATGGTATAGAAAAATGCTTAGGATAAGGCCTAGCAACAAAAACATGATCCAATTATTGATTACACATTTCCTTATAACTGTAAGAAAAACTTTAAGGCTGAATCATATCAACTTTTGAAACCAACTGCTTTACCATATTTGTTAAATTCTGCACTTCTAGATTACTATTATGTCCCTAGATTTCCTAAAGAAGGGATATATGTGTGTTGAGGAACTAATTTTTGGTTTAGGTTGGATGCATGGATACTATTGTTATATGTGATGCATTTTGAAAATGAACAACCAACATTTGGTGGAAAAAAAGTAAAGTGTTGAGATTAGAATATTGAGGAAGAAATTAAAAACAATTTTGAGCGACACTACTAGTTGGAGGGACTTGTATATTCTTTCCAATGTTGGTGGTTATAGTAGTAGCATCAATTGCTTGGTTTATCAAATTATCAAAATGTATTGATTTAGGAAAAGGGTAATTTTGATCAAGAATAGGAGACGTTATCAGAAGAGGATGTGGAGGAGTCTCACCTCTTTCAAGGTGGGCCTCTCATTCCATACCTTCCAATATCTTATCTTTGTTATCTTTCATGAAAACCCAAATATGCTCAAATGATGAAAATATGAACACACCGTTAGGACCTTCATAAGGATCAAAACTCATTTTAGTTTCCATATTATATTGTTCTTATAGATCTATGTTAGGATCATCTCTATCAATATGATCATCTTTTAGAGGAATATAATCATAGTCAAGATGCTTTCATTTACTTCTAAGGAAAGGAGCCATTAGAAGAAGTGAAAGGATATAAGAGAATACTAACAACAAACACACAAAAAATATTTTTAAATATGGTATTAATGATCTTCAAACACACAAACAAATTAATGGTCTTGTTTTAAAATGTAAAAATAAAATTAGGTGTTCACATCAGGTTCACCAAAGATGTAGAGGGGGAAAACTGCCTTGTCGTGTACAATTCTTGGTTGGATATGCAATAGAAAGCCAAGGTGACTATGGGGGTATGTTGTTCTCTACACTCAGTGATAAATAAGAGGGTAAGGGTTCACTAGGAATTGTTTAAGGACTTGCTCCAAGCCCTCTAGTTTTCAATAATGTTTGATGTATTCGATTCAAAACAATCACCTAGGTTTGGCCTTTCTAGATCTATGCTATGAAAGATAAATGACAATGTAGAAATATAGAAAGCAAGAATACAAGAGCTAACCCTAGAATTATTATTTCTTTGAATATTTTTCTAACCTTAGGGTTTTAAGATAAAAAATTTAAGCAAGGGTTCAAGAGAATATGCACAAACAATATTAATCCTAAGTGCACACTATATGTTGTTTATCTTTCAAATGCCTAGAAATCAATTAAATATATTTATATTAAAATATGATCTATGGTTCTATAATAGAAATAGAAGACACTCAAAAAACAACCTAAATATTAATTAGGGCACTTATCTTATACAGTGGTTGATCCTAGATTTTATCCTTGATCCAACGATATCAACAATTCGTATTCCTACAAGATAACTTAAGAGACACTTGAAAAATATGATCAACATTAGGGGACCTACTTAGGCCACTGTACAATAATTCTTGGAGGTGCAGCAATCAAGCCCCCTAGGTCCTTTTAGCTGACCTTTAAAAATAGAAGTGAAAATTGACCTTTGGAATAAATCAAATATATCAAGATACAACAAATTAAAATGATAGAACCATAGAATAGAATGTAGTACTATGTCCTATATGCAGCCTATGATGCAGATCTAGAATCTAGGATAGCTATTTGCACCCATAAATAATCTGAGAAAAATTGTGCCTTGTAATAGGTGAACATAATATTGCATCGATGAAATCATGCCTCGTAGAGACCCAAGCACAATTTTACAGAAGCTATGCAAAAAATAAAATAAAGATATGAAGACTCAATTATGTCAATCAAAAAATTAGAATATGCATGCAGAAGAGTGAAATCACCTAGAAGATAGCACATAAGAAATAAAAAGGTTTGAGACCTCCCGAATAGTTGATCTCTCCTTAGGGCTTCAACACAAATCCACCAAAGTGAGCAACAATAATCATCAATCCAATGCAGTAGAGAAAAAATAAAACTTCACACTTCAAAGTTATCTTTCTTGCAGGAGAAGAAGAATGTTGATCAATTAGCGAGCACTAAAAGCACTTGTAAATAATAATCATGATATGTCGTTATCATTAATTGTCTTCATGCTTTGGAAATAATTTCAAAACCTCCTTATATAGTGGTTTTGAAGGCGATATGGGTAGGAAAACTGAGGAGGGCCAACGTAAAACACACCAAATTTGAAGAATTAGGGTTTTCTTAGAGAAAAATCTTAAAATATGAAATCGCACCCCATCAAGGCCAACCGTGATTTCTACCTATGAAAAATCACACCTCATCAAGGGTGAGCACATAGAGAGGGAAAAAATAAGAAAGAGGGGGGGATAATCCTAACCCTTTCCCTATGCAAGTCTAGGGGGTCTCCTAGAGGGATCAAGGAAGATTGTCCACTAAAGTGGGTCAATTTTCTGTGTCTACAGGAGGTTCAATAATCTTGGAATCCAAATGTATTTTGGATAAATAGATGTGCACACTCTACAACTGTACTATCATGGATATTTTAGTACAATGGTAGGGATTATAGCTAGAATATTCCACTTGAGAGCTACTCCATCAAATTTAGCAATAATTTCCTCATCTCAATGTTTGATTATAAAGCTTCTTGAAGGGGAGGGCATGTTAGGACCCTATCCTAACATAACTATAATTATGTAATGTTGTACCTTAGGTTATTATTGTTAATGGGGACCATTGTGATGTAATCACTACTACAAGAATTAGTAATTATGTATGTAGGAGAATGATGTAACAGTTACTTTGTGAAAGTTGGATTTATTTTAAATATGTAACAATTACTTATTTATAGTCTTTATAAAGGAAAGGGTGATAAAGGAATGTATAATCTCATATTTTATATTGTAATTAAGTTCTACTTCTAAGGAGTTTTCGACCTTGAATATACCTTCAATAATATAAGTTTGGTATATTTCCCCTCAATGATCTTTATAAGCATTTATGTTATTTCATTTTGTATTTCATTAATTTCTATATTTCTACTATGGATTATGTTTATTTTTTATCTGAAGGTTCCTAATAGTACATACGTTGCTTATTTATTTTTACTACTTGTCATTTCTTGCTTGCATCTATCTAATTTCATATTTATCTATATGCACATGACTATCTAGGAATAGATTGTTTGTTTCATCTCAAGTTAGGGATCTACAATGACATGCAAATGATGATCCTAATTAGGATAGATTTTTTCATTGCACTGGATGATTGATGCAAGAAGATTCTCCTAGTATCATATTTATAAATCAAATTAGAGTCTACACAACCATATATCTCAATCATTAGTCTATCTTTCTATCTCAATCTGGTTTTTCTCAAACCATATCTATCAATTTTTTTGAACTACAAATATCCTATTGTATGATGAATAATACAAATTTTATAGGTGTTGATGGCATAATCAAATTAACTTCTTCCATCTCATCAATTGCCATGTGATGAATATTGTGAAATTCATAGGTGTTGATGGCATAGTCAAATCAACTTATTATATATCATCAATCATTGAATGATTAATACTATAAAGTTTTCAAGTGTTGATGGCATTGTCAAATCAACATCTTCTATCTCATCAAAGGCTACATGATAAATATCACAAACTTCATATGTGCTAATGACATAGTCAAATAAAATTATTTTATCTCATTAATTTTTGCATGATGAATATTATGAAGTTCAAAGGTACTGATGGTAAAGTGAACTCAACTTATATCTCATCAATAGTTTTATGATTAATTTTGAGAAGTTTGAATGTGTTTATAGTCTTATCAATCTCATCATCTATTACCTTTCATGCACCATCGTTCATAAGGGTAACTCATCAATAACAAACTTTTATTTTCAATTAGGGGTATCATTAGTTTCCACACCAATCAAGCACATATCCTTTATGGAAATTCTCTACAAGGAAAATCAATCTAAGTAGAAGTTCTTTAAGAAATTTTAAAAGGTAAATCAAAAATTAAAAATTCTATGAGTAGGGAAAAAGTATTTTAAGCATCTATCTAAAGGAAAATCTCAATTTAAAAGTCCTATGGACAAGGTATAAGTCCTTTAAGTATTTATTTAAAGGCAAATATCAAATCAAAAATCTCATGGGTAAGGTAGAAGTCCTTTAAACATTTTTTGAAAGGAAAATTGTAAATAAAATGTATAGTCAAGGAAGAAGTCCTTTAGATAACTATTTCAAGGTAAATCATTTGTTTTCATGTGTGTACATATTTTGTGTTATAAAAAAGCTAAATAAAGTCCCCCTAGGCAAGTCTAAAATATAATAAAAGTCTCATTGGAAAATTTTCAAAGCTAACCAAAGTCCCTTTGGGCAAGTCTAAAAGCCAACTAAAGTCCCATTTGGACAATTAAAAATCTAGAAACCTTTGTATGTCTAAAAGCTAACAAAATTCCCCTTGGGAAATTCTAAAAAGCTTACTAAAGTCCCCCTGGGCAAGTCAAAAGCCAAAAAAAGTTCCTTTGGGAAAATCTCTACGTATATAGTTGTGTATAGATGTATATAGTGTATATATTTGTATATTTTTTAGCATTATAACTATATATTCTTTAGCACATCCCATATCTCTCATATTTCATCACACCAAATCATTCATTACCTTAATATTTCAAGCTTTAAAATGTTTTAATTAAATAATAAACAAACCTTCATCTGCCTAAATCAAACATCTATTCCAATCTTTCATCACTACACTGGTGTGGATCATAATCAATTTTCATTGGTCAAATTTGATTTTCCCTCCAAAACTTGAGTCACACTAAGTTATGATAGCATTTAATTCTACCCAAAATGTAATTTTTTAACATATATTATAAGTAAACAATCACAACATCATTCATCTAGCATCATTTACCATAAGCAACAAAAAAATTCTTGTCTCAAAATTAGGGTATATGTGTTAGTTTTTTATTCATTTATTATACAATAAATGCATCAAAAAGGAGCAAATGTAAATACCCAATTTTGCGTGAGGCTAATCTTCAAGTTTTTTGATCATTTCATTAGTCATCCTTTCAATCCACCAAATCAAATCAATCTTTCTTATGACCAAATTTGAGGTATTTATTGCTCTAAAGTGATAGTGTCGCAGGAAGAGCAATAGCACCAATGGCACTATCATGACCTAGTTGTGATTTTAATAAAGATTTCAATTTTGATCCTTCCCACCCATTTTTGACCTCCAACTATCATGAGGTGAAAGCACCAACATGATAGTGTTATCAATTTCATCACCTTCCAACAATTTTTACTATCCTCCAACAAAATCAAAAAAATTGGCTTCTTGTCTCTTTCAAGTCAATCGCCATTAATCAAGAAAATATCAAAAAAAATGATTTGTAGCTCCTATAAGTAATATTAAACCAAAAAATATGTGTTATCATGTTCATTCATTAATGACTTCTTTATTTCTTTTCAAATTCTTACCTTCTCATATCTTGTCATCTTTAATGTAATTATTTGCCCGTAGAGCCATGGCTACCTATAAATCTAGCACTTAGAAGACCTTAATCCATGACCATTTTTAGTACAAAAGCTCTACTAAAATCTCATCCATGGTCTTTTAAAAGCAACAAAACTCTACCAAAATCTCCTTAGAATTATAGGAACCAAGTATTGTACATGGAAATATTATGCCAAAATATTACCACAATCTTATGATTATCTTTACAAAAACTTAATCTCTTGTTCTTGCAAGCATCCAAGTATTGAAGAAAGTTTTCAATAAATTCTAACTCTTAAGCAATCATAAAACATCAAGCCTCCAATCTCAAACATTCAAGTGCCATAAGCAAGTAAGCTAAAAATCTAGCAAGCTTTCAAAAAGCTTCCAATGAGGGGGAAACAACCTTGTGTCTTGGGTTGTGCTCTTTCCTCTTATTTTATTTTGACTCTTATTTTTCTTTATAGTTTTAGGTATTTATCTTAATGCACTTAGGGATAATCTTGCATTTAGCTAATAATTCATTTTTTATTCAATCTTCATCTAGAGCAAGTAAATATATATTTTTTCTATTTTTGGAGAGGGCCTTTATACTCTCAAGTCAAAATCCTTCATCATAGTAATTATAATCTTGGTATCATACATTTAATCGTGTTTTTCTACTTTTATAAATTAAAGCACCACCATACTATAGGTCTATGGAGCTATAGCCCTCTATACACAAAGCAAAAGCATCAACACTACGTGAAAGCATCAATGACACTATCACAACTTAATGGTGCTTTTGACACCTAGAACTTATTTCCTGAATTTTGGGATATCTATAATTTTCTACTTATATAAATAGGGACCTAATTTCTATTCAAGAAATTCTAACTATCCTCTACTAGCACAAAAAATCCCCTCTACTACTAACCATATATTTATATGTTTTCTTTATAGAAGTGATAGCAACATCCATAGGCAATAGTATTGAAAGTGTGTTTATAGGATAGTGACACTTTTAACTCTAGTAAAAACAAGTTCTTCTACCCCCAATATCTATCATTTAAGCATTTAGGGATTTGTTTGTTATCTACTTAAACTAGGTTTTGTTTTCTATTTATTGGTAAAATAGATAAAAAAAAAAAAGGAAAAACTAGTTAGTCTTAATCCTATAGGGGATCATCTTAATATTTAGGCTTTAGCATATAATTAAAGTCACATTTAGTTGCATATTAGGTTTTCTTGTTGCATCTTATTGTGCTAATGCCTCTCTAAAAAAATTGTTATTTCCTTCCTCATTAAAATCAAAAGAGCATTTTAGTTTTATGCCTTGATTGTTGCATTTGTATGTGAATTAGGGTTAGATTAAGGTTAAGCTTAGACAAAGAAGTATCTTATAAGGAATATAGTTTTTCTTCAACCAATCCAAAAAAACTAGACTTCAAGCTAACAAACTTACCCTAGTCTCAAAGTGAGAAAGAAAAAGAGCATAACAGTGTTGTGAAGAGGACTTTCATGATGCCTATCACCTTTCCCCCTCTCACAATAAATATAGATATAAAATTGATATATAAATTAAAATTTATTATGATGTTATGTTTATCATGGTGCATTATATACTTATATTACTAGTGTCTTGATATTTATTGAACATGGTGCATTGGATGTGTTGCAAGAATCCCTTATCTTTGACCACTTCATTGGTGTAGGTTGATGACTATGTGCTCATATACATATAGAATAAAATGTTTGATGATGAAATAGGTTGAAACTCAAGACATGATTAAAGGTACTAAGACCTATAGATTTTAGAGGTTTGCACTATATTTTCTATTTTTCATGATCATATAGAAGAATTGAATATAGAAAATATTATTATCCTAAGTTTATAGATGATCATGACTATACATCTAAATAAAGTATACCAATATTATAATTACCATGTTAAACTACCTATTTATGGAAGGATGGAAGGCAATCAAGCAATCCTAGAAATGCCAAAATTAGTCTATGATGTTGTCAAAATAAAATGATAAACCTATATTTATTAAAGAAAATGAATTTTGAACTGTTAAAATGAAGCCTTATATACTAACCAAACATTTCAATAATTTGTCTTCTAATGATGTCTATCTTATACAACACCATCATGGTCATGTATAAGAATATTTTATCCACAATAAATATGTACTCATTTATTGCTTGGTTGAAGATAGAACTAAATATATATAATCTAGGGTGATGGATTTTAAAGGCCTAGAAGGAATGGACATAAGTGATTAAATTATGATATTTTTATTTTATAGCTTGATGATGTTGAATGGAGAATAGTACTTTATATGTAGTTCTACATTCTAGTCCATGTGAGACCAATGGAAGTTTTATAACACCATAGAGGTATTGTTGACATCAAACTAACCAATTACATTAAAATAATGTGTCTCTTAGATTAGGCATTGGTGAGGTGTATCAAATGGTACATAGATATTATTCAATATGGTAAATACTACCATAACTAAGGTAGTAATCTAGGCCTAGCTTGTACTATGTCATATATCAGGGTTATGCATAAGGGATCAGCTCCGAAATCTATTTATAAAATCAAGGTGAATTATCTCGAAATCCTGATGAATCATGTCCAAGGAGACATGGCAAATTACATTCATTTTTCACCAAAAAATTTTAAACCGTGGCAACTTTTTCTGTATTTGGGGCTATGAATATTGGTTACCAAATTCTAGAATTGTACAAAAAAATAAAGGCTTTATATTGATAGGAAAATCTATATCGATCAAACTATGCCTATAGAACAGTTTCATTAGGAAAAGGCTATGTCAATCAATCTGATATGATTGGTTGTAGACATGATGGTCAAAAAATATTGATCAATTACAAACATGATAGTCAAAAAATGATGATCAATTGTAGATATGTTGATGTGTTGCAATAATGTTGATCAGTTGTAGCATTATTGATTGGTTGCAGATATGATAGTCGATTGTAGACATGATGGTCATAAAATGACGATCGATTGCATATATGCTGATGAGTTGTAGCGATGTTGATCGATTGTAGCAATGTTGATTGGTTGTAGAAATGTTGATTTTTGTAGATATTACAGTTGAAAAATTATGATCAATTGCAGATATGTAGATAAGTTGCAGTAATACCGATTGATTGTAGCAAAGTTGATCAGTTGTAGAAATATCAATCAGTGGCAACCAAGTTGATCGATTGGAATAATATCGTTTGGTTGAAGTAAAGTTGATCGATTGTAGCAAAGTTGATCGATTGTAGTAATGTTGATCAATAAAAATAATGTCAATCTATTGTAGCAATATTGATCAGTTGTAGCAATATCGATTGGTTGCAAAAATGTTGATCAATTGTATCAATGTCAATGTGTTGCAGCTATGATGATCTATTGCAAAAATGTTGATATGTTGCATTAATACTGATTAAATGCAGCAAAGTTGATTAGGAGTAGTAATGTTGATCGATTACAGCAATATTTATTAGT
The DNA here is from genome assembly GCA_028583015.1 of Wollemia nobilis. NCBI lineage: Eukaryota > Viridiplantae > Streptophyta > Pinopsida > Araucariales > Araucariaceae > Wollemia > Wollemia nobilis. The sequence goes on from JAQPPZ010016381.1 coordinate 4,858,701, forward strand.
TGTAGCAATATTGATGTGTTGTAGCTATGATGATCAGTTGTAATAATGTTGATGTATTGTATTAATGTCGATTAGATACAATAAAGCCGATCAATTACAACAATGCTAATTGATTGTAGTAAAGTTGATCGATTGCACTAGTGCCCATTGAATTCATCCAAGCTGATCTATTACACAATGTCAATCGAATGCAGTAGAGCTGATATGTTGCAACAAAACTGATTATTTTTAGTACACCTAATCGGTTGTAGCACATCTAATTGATTATATTGATGATGCATTGCATCTAAACCATGTGTCACCCATCCCTTAAATTATATGTAGATGTTATTTATCACTTATTTATTCGATGGTTTCATTTAGAAAAGTCTATATAAAGGCATAAATAGTCATTTATTTGCCTTTTCTAAAGTAGTTTTAACCCTTAATGTTTTAACATAGTTTTAACGTCATCAAGTATCCAATACCTTCCACCCTACATCCTGATCCATATTCCCTAGTAGTATCATACACAACAAAATAATCCAATGGCATTGAAGAACATAAGCTTATATTGATAGGGGAGGAGGACGAATAGTATGAGATAAAAAATTTCTTTCCAAATGATAATAGCAATAATATAAATTCAATAATAAATCAATGCATAATTTCCATACACATATGAGACAATGCTTTTACGTGGAAACACCCTCTCAAGAGAAAACCATGGTAAAATATTGCTTATATTTTTCTTCAATAAATTTCGTGGGCACCAACCCATAGGAGACACCAATCCCATATACAATTTCATGGACACCAATCCATAGGATACACCAATATCCTATACAAGTTCATGGGCACCAACCTATAGGAGACACCAATCCCCTCAGCAAGTTCGTGGGCACCAACCCATAGGAGATACCAATCCCCTCGGTAAGTATATGGGCATCAACCCATAAGAGACACCAATCCCCTTAGAAATTTCATGGTCACCAACCCATAGGATACACCAATATCCTCAACAAGTTCATGGGCACCAACCCATAGGAGACACCAATCCCCTATACAATTTTGTGGACACCAATCCATAGGAGACACCAATCTCCTTCTGATCACAAATATAGTTCAAAATATGCTCAATTGTTTTTCCAAATCTTTCTCATAGACACTGCTCAAATTTGCTTCCAAATATTCTCACTAACACCGCTCAAATCTACTCTAAAATATGATCAATAATGGCATCAAATTCTTCACATTTTCTTGAGTTTGCTTTCTTCAACTGAAAATAATTCAAACATATTCTACCCAGAATTCTTTTAACCTCCTAAACATATAGATGATGTACTTTTGTAGGAAGCTTCAGATGACCAAACTATTCTTTACATTCATTAATTTTGTCACTTCCACATGTCTCACATTTATTACATTTTAAAGGTAGCTCTAGTCTAGCACTTGATAACTGACCTTGTAAATGTTGATTTGTAACTATCTTGTGCACCTCTCCTTCTTCTTGTAGATAGCTAAAATGTCCTTCCTTTTCAATTGGATGCTTGGGTGAAGATGTGCATTAATCCTTTTACTATGTGACACCTCCAAATCTGCCTCAACAAAAAATTTGATCTTTCTTTTGTATGTGCACTCCAAATCTGCTATATAATTTATTTTTGTTTCTTTATCTAAATTTTAATTCAAACACTCTTATCACTCCAATAATAAATCTTACAAAATATAACCTTTATTAAAAAACAAAATGACTCCTTATATCTCCCACTTTATCAACAATTATAATAATACCACCTTAAAAAAACATTATCTTACTATACCTCAATGGTTGCCAACATCAAACGAACCTTTCACCTTTGGAATCTCTATTGTCATTATTTTGCCAAAATATCATGCATGTGACTCGAACCTAGGTCTCTCAACTGCCGCCTTTACCAATGGAAAGTGAGCCACCTTGGATACACCATCCGATGGGAAGTAATTTCATGATATTCAACTTGAAGTCGTGGCCATCATAATTTTTGCAAAAATAAACCAACTCAAAATTTTGAGTCTCGATGGATTAACAGGATTCAAAAGTAGGATGTCCTGCTAGACAAGCCTAACGCTGTCGATGGTAATCGTATGAGTTGGATCACTCGACGGAACTAAACTTGGAAAATATCTCATTTTTCTTCTAATGCTTTAGAACTTTACCACAACGAAAGATACATACCACATGAATCGTGTCTGCACAGAGCTCATCAATAGCCGCTTGTTTCACACATAAAACTTTTGCAAGGCCTTTGACCACATGATATAAAAGGGTTTGTGCTCATTTAGTGCTCTCCAAGTCTTCAAAGAGGTTTGTGCTTATTCCAAGTCTTCGCTAGATCCATTTCTAATCTTATCTCAGTCCTATGAATCGAGTGTTGAAATATTACCTCCTTCTCGGCATTTGCTGAGGTGCTTTCTTCTTAGTAGATGTCTTATCTCCTGAAAAAGTTTGTATACGATGATGTGACCTACATTTCCTTCAACTTTAGGCTCTCTCCTTTCTTTCATTTAGTGACTCTCTTTTCATAGGTTTTGATTGCTATCACCACTTAACTTTGTTTCATCAAAGGTCTTGAAACCTGTGTGCTCTTAAGCTTTGTCTGCGTGTTCTGAATTGGACCTGCATTTGCCAAGGTTCTGCTTCAGTGATAGTCTAGGGATTCAAAAGTGGGACCTCTCAGCAATCCTATCGTAGTGTTGTTAGCACCTCCTTTCGAGCTCTGGATGAATGCTTTTTTCTATAGCACCAACTTCCCTCACTTGAGTGTATCAACAAAATAGCTTTCTCATGAAAGGAATACACCACCCAATCAACGTATGGAATACAAAGATGCGTACAAGTTCTTCCACTCCATACTTTGTTGCACCAGTTGCTTTTCACAACTACACTCATGCGCTCATCTACCCTTATTCTTCTTTGCCATCGCATCACATTAAACCTTCATTGCCCTCTCACCGTCTACACCCTTCCCCCGTGCCACTCACCGTCTGTGAACTCCCTTCCATTGCTTAAAAACCTTCCATTGTAGTAGACTTATCGCTTGCACAAGTAACTCAAAGGCATCGATTTCCTCTACTTCCTTTTCAAATGAATTTCAACCTTTTATATATACACAACCTTTATTTATGCACAAGGTCGGCCCATATACTTTATATTTCGAAACATTAACTTTATAATATTTAAATTTAATATTTAAATATTATAAGGTTTAACATTGTAATAATATTTTTTATAACTTTAATATTTAAATCTTTAATTTAAATATTAAAGCATATTCTTGTAATTCAAAACATGATGTTGCCAAAACTCATGAGCATACTTATAATTAAATTATCCTTCCAATTCAACCTGTGACATCAATGACAACTCAACATTTCTAACAATATCCCCCTTTGTCATTGATGGCAACCCTGCAAAGAATATATCCTTTACTGCAACATGATCACAAATTGCTCCCCTGACTAGATGCTCCCCCTTACTAAAATTCTCCCCCTTTGACATCAATGGCAAAGGCTCCTTGGGGCTGAAATATAAGACACTTGACAACACCCCCTTCCTACCTGCTCTTCTTGAGATCTTCAATTATGATATGGGAGTGAAACTACTCCCAAATTACAATGCTCCTTTTCTTGTTCTATTTTCTTTTTCCAAACTTTGGAGGTCATACCCTTTTGAACATTTTGACCATCCTCCTTCTTACTTGACTTTGGAAGTTCAGGGAACACTGTTCTACACCATCTAGTTGTATGCCCAAAATTATTACATTTGTAACAAATGATGTTGTAGTCCATGAGAGGTGTAAATGAATTGAAATTCCTCTTGGTGAAGCCAAAATTATTCTTAGCATGGACCCTACAATTTACAACTTTATGACCAAATTTGTGACATGAAAAGCAATAACCATGGAAGAAATATTGAAACCTATCTTATTGCCTTGGAGGATATTACCGCATGGTTCTCTCATTGTTATTTTTGTGATGGACTTCATTCCTTGATGATGCTTTGTTTTCTTCCTCCTTGATGCTTCCACTTCTCAACACATCAACATAGGTCTTAGGCTCTTCTTTAATTATTTTATTTGATGCCTCTCTTCCTTTTGAGCTTGACTCCCCCTTTTGTTTCTTTTGACCTTCTCCAAAACCAAGTCCAGTATTTATAATCGAAGATCTCTGTGCTTTGATAATATCATCCAAAATTTATGTGCTTTTCTCAAGCATAATATTTTGTTGTAGCTTATCATTAGATTCTTCCACTTCCTTCCTTAAAGAAACAACTTCATGTTTTAGTTTTTCATATTCCAACTCTTTTACCTTTAACTGCTCAGCCATACCTTCTTCAATTCGCTTTGCCTCTTCAATTTTCACTTTTAAGTCAATGAGATCTTGCGAAAACTTTGCCTTTGTCATCTCATCCTCTTGTACTTGAATCTTCAATATTGAGTTCTTCTTTCTAAACCTTTTCAACTCTTCAAGAGCAACAACAAGTTCCTCTTCTATGTCAACTATGGCTTCCTCTTCATCTTCTGGATCTTTCTCTTCTTCTTGGTTTTTGATAACAGGAGCATCTTCTTCCTCTTCTATGGCCAAAAATAGGATTTCTTCTTTTTCACTATTGGAGAGACTTTCATCACTGTTGCTGGAAGAACTGCTTGCTTCTTCAACATAAAAACTCTTCTTGTGTCTTTGAAAGATCTTCTTCTCATGCTTGCTTTGACCATGCTTGTTTTTCTTTTCATGATAAAATTTTATTTCTTTCTTTTTCTTGTATTCTTTTCTTCTTCACTTCTACTACTTCTAGCTTGTGGGTAATTAGATGCATAGTGACCAATGTTACCATAATTAAAACATTTCATAGAATGCATACCTTTATGTTTTCTTGGACCCTTCTTATTTCTTCGCACAAAGTTAGCTTCTTCTCCATTGCTTGATTCTTCACTTGACTCTGGTTCTTTATTCTTTGTCTTATTTGAAGCTTTAAACATGGCCTCCCATTTGGATGTTTGATCTTTTTCAATCCTCATATCATAGGCTGTAATAATTTCATGTAGCTCATCCATGCTTAAGGTTTTAAGATCCTTCATTTCTTCAATCACCGAGACCTTTGCATCAAACCTCATGGGAAGTGACCTTAATATTTTTTGAACAATCTTAGAGTCTTCAATACTTTCTCCAAGTCCATGAATGGTGTTGACAACTTCATCAATGTAGAGTAGATATTTGGCAATATCTTCCTCATATTTCATCTTCAAGTCTTCAAACTTCCTCCTGTGGGTTTGAATTTTTGCCATTTTAACCTTGTCGTCTCCTTCATATGTTCTTTGTAACTTGTCCCATATTTCTTTTGTTGAGGTGCATTGCATGAATTTCACAAACTCTGATTCACATAACCCACTTAATATTGCATTCATATCCTGGCATTATTTTCAAATGGTTTCTTGTCATCTCAATCTATGGGAGGAGTTGTAGGTGGTGTGAACCCATCCTCAATGGATTGCCATATATCATAGCCATGTTCCATCAAATAGATTTGCATCCTTGTCATATAGAAAGCATAGTTAGTCCCATAAAATAATGGAACCCTATTTGATGAAAAACCTTCTTGGTGAGCCATGTGTGTTCTTGTAAGATCTTCCTTCAAGCTGTTAGGCTTTCACGAAGGAACCTACTCTAATACCAATTGAAGAATACAAGCTTATACTGAGAGGGGGGTGAATAGTATAAGATAAAACTTTTCTTTCCAAATGATAACAACAATAATATGAATGCAATAATAAATCAATGCACAATTTCCATACACATAAGAGATAATGCTTTTACATGGAAACACCCTCTCGGGAGAAAACCATGGCAAAATATTGCTTATATTTTTTTCAATAAATTTCGTGGGCACCAACCCACAAGAGACACCAATCCCCTATACAAGTTCATGGACACCAATCCATAGGAGACACCAATCCCCTATACAAGTTCATGTGAACCAACCTACAAGAGAAACCAATCCCCTCAATAATTTTATGGGAACTAGTCCAAAGGAATCCATAGGAGACACCAATCCCCTATACAAGTTCATGGGCACCAACCTACAAGAGACACCAATCCCCTCAGTAAGTTCGTGGGAACCAACCCACAAGAGATATCAATCTCCTCAATAAGTTTATGAGCACCAACCCACAGGAGACACCAATCCCCTCATCAAGTTCATGGGAACCAATCCATAGGAGACACCAATCCCCTCAACAAGTTTGTGGGCACCAACCCATAGGAGACACCAATCCCCTCAACAATTTTGTGGGCACCAACCCATAGGAGACACCAATCCCCTAGACAAGTTCATGGACACCAATCCACAAGAGACACCAATATCCTTTAGATCATAGATCTGGTCTAAAATTTTCTCAAATATGCTTCCAAATCTTGCTCATAGATACTACTCAAATCTGCTCACTAACACTGCTTAAATCTGCTCTAAAATCTTATCAATAATGGCACAAAATTCTTTACCATTTCTTGATTTTGCTTTCTTCAAGTGAAAATAATTTAGACATATTATACCCAAAATTATTTTAACCTACTAAACATATAGATGATTTACTTTCGTAGGAATATTCATATGACCAAACTATTCTTTACATTCATTAATTTTGTCACTTTCACATGTCTCACATTTATTACATTTTAAAGGTAGCTCTAGTCTAGCACTTGATAATTGACCTTGTAAATGTTGATTTGTAACTATCTTGTGCACCTCTCCTTCTTCTTGTAGATAGCTAAAATGTCCTTCCTTTTCAATTGGATGCTTGGGTGAATATGTGCATTAATCCTTTTACTATGTGACACCTCCAAATATGCCTCAACAAAAATGTTGATCTTTCTTTTGTATGTGCACTCCAAATCTGCTATATAATTTCTTTTTGTTTCTTTATCTAAATTTCAATTCAAACACTCTTATCACTCCAATAATAAATCTTACAAAATATAACCTTTATTAAAAAACAAAATGACTCCTTATATCTCCCACTTTATCAACAATTATAATAATACCACCTTAAAAAAATATTATCTTACTATACCTCAATGGCTGCCAACATCAAATGAACCTTTCACCTTTGGAATATCTATTGCCATTCTTTTGCCAAAATATCATGCATGTGACTCAAACCTGGGTCTCTCAACTGTCACCTTTACCAATGGAAAGTGAGCCACCTTGGATACACCATCCGATGGGAAGTAATTTCATGATCTTCAACTTGAAGTCGTGGCCATCACAATTTTTGCAAAAATAAACCAACTCAAAATTCTGAGCCTCGATGGATTGGCAAGATTTGAAACCAGGACGTCCTACTAGACAAGCCTAACATTGTCGATGGTAACAATATGAACTAGAGCACTCGATGAAACTAAACTTGGAAATATCTTATTTGTCTTCTAATGCTTCAGAACTTTACCACAACAAAATATACACACCACATGAATCGTGTCTGCACAGAGCTCATCAGAAGCCACCTATTTTACACATAGAACTTTCACAAGGTCTTTGACCATGTGATCTAAAATGGTTTGCACTCATTTAGTGCTCTCCAATTCTTCAAAGAGGTTTGCACTTATTCCAAGTCTTCACCAGATCCATTTCTAATGTTATCTCAATCCTCTGAATCATGTGCTAAAATATTACCTCCTTCTCGATAATTTTTTAGGTGCTTTCTTCTTAGTAGATGTCTTATCTCCTGAACAAGTTTGTATACGATATCGTGACCTGCATTTCCTTCAACTTTGGGCTCTCTCCTTTCTTTCATTCGATGAATCTCTTTTCGTAGGTTTTGATTGCTATCACCACTTAACTATATTTCATCAAAGGTCTTGAAACTCGTGTGCTCTTAATATTTGTCTACATGTTTTGAATTACACTTGTATTTGCCAATATTTTATGTCAGTGACATTCTAGGGATTCAAAAGTGGTACCTCTCAGCAATCCTATCACAATGTTGTTAGAACCTCCTTTTGAGCTCTGAATGAATGCTTTTTTCTATAGCACCAACTTCCCTCACTTGATAGTATCAATGAAATAACTTTATCACGAAAGGAATACACTTCCAAATCAATGTATGGAATACGAATACCCACACAAGTTCTTCCACTCCACACTTTTCTACACTAGTTTCTTTTCAAAACTGCACTCGTGCTCATCTGCCCTTATTCTTCTTCACCACCACCTCACATTCAACCTTTGCTGCCCTCTCACCATCTACACCCCCATCCCCCCCCACCATGTCACTTGCCTGCCCCCTGCTGTGTCCACTCGCCATTTATGAACTCCCTTCTATCGCTTAAAAACCTTCCATCATAGCAGACTTATCGCTTGCACAAGTAACTCGAAGGCATCGATTTCCTCTACTACATTTTCAAATGAATTTCAACCTTTTATATATACACAACCTTTATTTATGCACAAGGTCGGCCCATATACTTTATATTTCGAAACATTAACTTTATAATATTTAAATTTAATATTTAAATATTATAAGGTTTAACCTTGTAATAATATTTTTTATAACTTTAATATTTAAATATTTAATTTAAATATTAAAGCATATTCTTGTAATTCAAAACATGATGTTGCCAAAACTCATGAGCATACTTATAATTAAATTATCCTTCCAATTATACCTTTGACATCAATGACAACTCAACATTTCTAATAGGCATCCCCAATCACCCTTGGAATTTCAAAACTTAATTTCAAAAACCTTGTTTGCCCCCTAATTTTTGAAATATTATCAACACCAGGTTACAACATGTCATGGGTCCAAGACATTGGTCTTTAGGATTTAGTTTTTATACCACAGTTTGACATAGACATTATACTACTGGAGAAGATAATTGTAGGTTATGACACTGATTTGAGCAAGGTAAATGTTATCATTGATAATAAAAACATCATATTTTCTTTCACAGCCTCTGACGTTGCCAGATTGATAACATTACCTCACACTGATTTTGATCCAATCACATTGAATTTCATATTAAATGATGATGACAAACTCTACTTGGAGACCACCTTCAATGTGTAGCTAGAATATTTTCAAGGTATAATTACATCATTTTTTATGTTATTAAATTTAAATTCCAAGGGTCTACAATTACTGATTTGTTTTTTTTTGCAGTTATAGCTACCAATTCTAGAAGGGGTCTAACTGTACCAGCTATTTAGGACAACTTTCTTTGAGCATGTTTTGAATTCTTCCTAGCCATACTCGTTCTGCAAGGAACATCAACAAAAAATTTGATGTGGGAATTGGTGTTTTTGGTTCATTGTATTACACACCAACAATTCAACTGGTCCACCTATGTCTCACATCAAATCAGAATTGATATCCAAAATGTGATAGCCCATGCTTCACATTCACCAATAATAAGTACATGCAACTACATTCTTGGTTTTTTATGAATCTTATTATAATTTGCAGAACACTCCAGTACTGTCTTCTTCATACTCAACCTTAGCCAATGCAGTCATGATAGAATAGCAAGTTCAAGTAATTTTTAGTTTATATTAAAGTAATAATTTTTATTTTTCATATGTTTATAATTTTTATAATTTTAACATTTTATACAAAACACAAAAAATGGCATCATCTTCCTCTTCGAAGCAGGATGTTGTTTTTAGAGATTACAATCCAGAGGAATCAGGAGACTTCGAAACACCTGCGGAGGAAACAACACCACCACTTATAAAAATATCAACAAGGAAATGTGTAAGATCTAGTTCTCCTAATCCTCGAAAACCTCCACCTACACGTCCAATACCAATGGGTGTAGCTTTACAAGATGTCTCATCTTCGGGAAGTAAGTTTTATAGTCTACCTTCACAAAATTTTATATTTTGTTTTCAGATTTACAGTGCACCCACATTTCATTTGCATATGTGGCTATGCAAGAGGTCTCTTCTTCTATCGGTAAGTGTTATAAATAATTATGTAACCAATTTTTATAATCTATCTTCACAAATTTTGTAACCAATTTTTATTTTGATGTTTTAATTTCCTATAAAATAATTGCATCATCGAAATCAACCGTTGATGCTTCCCCCTCTTCCACCATGCCAACCTCATATGTGAGGTCAATGCTTCCCGGGTGGAAAACACATTCTTCCATCTAGACCATAGAGAGAAGCAACAAAGTATTTTTTAGGGTTCAGACCTATGTCTTTGTAATTTTATAGGTGTACTAGAAGCTTCTAGTGTTGGGTTGGATAAGGTTCCACTTGATCAAGATTTATTTTTACAAATTGAAGGCAACACACCCATTTTATTTTAAGTAAAATATCTGCTTTGAGATCCTGAAAATGAAGGAGCATAATGTTCAAGCAAATATTCTTCTAAGAAAACTAGCACCCTCAAGCTCATCCAATAACAGAGAATGAAAAAGTAATTTTTTTGAAAAATAATTAGTTTCTGATAAATTTGAAGCAACCATTAAATATTCTCTAGTTCTAGATATAACAGAAATGAAAAAAAGGAAGTATCAAGCCAAATTTTTGATAAAGAAAATAAATGCCTGATTCAAAAAAATTCAAAAAAGAGAACACTATTTTTCTTTAGTTGAAAATGAACCGAAAAAGCTTGAGGTTCTACTACATCAAGCTAAATATGGTATTATGGAGGTTACTTCTTCTTACAATAATGAAAATTTAAGGATTATGTTGAACAGATTGGAGAACTTAAATGTTGAGGCCCAAGCTTATTATAATGAATGGGCATGTGATAATAAAATGGTTGTTGTTGTTGTAGCTGCAAAGAATGTTTCTGAGGTTTGACTAATGTGTTCTAAATTTTTTTGTTCTCTTTTTTAAAATGTAAATATTTTTTGATTACTTACTTTTCCTTTTGTAGGTGAAGTTCAATCATTTGAAGAAGCTGATTCAAAACTTGCAATACTATCTCTAGATGACAAAGGATTTCTTAAATGCTTTTATGGCAATGAAAAAGAGCTCAAGAAGTAGTTCGACAAAACAACGTTTTTAAAAAAATCATTATCCCAAATGGATTGAATCCTGATTTTCTACTTAAGGATAAGGGTAAAGAAGTTCTTGCACCAATATTCGAAGATGTTGGAAAAGAGGAAAACACCTTGCTCGAAGGCTTGACAAGTTTAGAGAACATCCTTGTTAGTTCTGGAGAAATTGAGAATACTATTAACCAGCCTGAGGGAGGAACCTTTGAAATGTAGAATATGGAAGTAGTTGAAAAGGAAAAAATACTAAAACAGGAAAAAGGAGTGGAATAGGAAAAAGATGTTGAATTGCCTGAAGAAGACAACTGGTTCTTTTATTGCTTTGAAAATTTGATTTTTCAAAAATATAATTTTATTATATGTTTTCATTTGAAAACAAGACATTTGCTTTTATTACATTACTATTATACTATTTTCATTTATATTTGTGTGTTATTTTCATCACTTCAGTATTATGGGGTTTCAAATATGCTTGAGTTTACGAAGAATATATGTATGCATGGGTTTAAATTTTTATTTTATTCAAAGTCATTCTTTTTGTGATATGAAAATGAGTATTGTCTTGTGTATTATGTTATATTGTTTTTATATATCAAGTGAGTTTATGAAGGATATATCTATGCATGTGTTTAATTTTCATTTTATTCAAATTTAATCTTGTTATGATTTAAAAGTGAATATTGTTATGTATATTATGATATATTGTTTTTATATTTTCATATCTAGAGTAATATGTTATTTACATTTTGTCTTCTAGAGGCAAAGCATACATACTAATGATACTAATGATACACATACATACATACATTCAAATTCAAAGCATAAATCATTATATTTTATCAACATAGATAGTTAATTCAATAACAAAGCATTATTGTATTGTATTGTTGTTTTCGTAACTTGATATTTATGCTAAATGCATTGTGACTACTACTCTAGACTACATACAAAACTTTGTAAAAGAAAAATTTACTAATTATGTATGCATGCATGGTTTTCAAATTACCAATATACTCAAAGCTAAAGCATATATAAATAGTCAACATACACAATTAGCATAGACAGTCAATAACACTTCTAGAGTCAAAGCATACATACAAATGATAATAATGATACACACATACATACATACATACATTCAAATTCAAAGCATAAATCATTATATTTTATCAACATAGACATTTAATTCAATAACAAAGCATTATTGTATTGTATTGTTGTTTTTGTAACTTGAGATTTATGCTAAATGCATTGTGCTTTCTACTATTATAGACTACATACAACACTTTGTAAAAGAAATATTTAGTAATTATGTATGCATGCATGATTTTCAAATTTCTAGTTTATTCAACGCTAAAGCATAAATCATAAAATTTTGACAACATAGACAGTCGATAACATTAAAAAATAAATACGTGAAATCATTGATAATAGAATGATTATATGAATTTTTTCAAATCATTGAAATTTTACAAATGATATCAAATACTGAAAAAAAATTGATAATATAAATTTTTCAAAACATTGATAATATAAATTTTTTCAAAACATTGAAATTTTAAAAATGATATCAAATATGGAAAATCATTGATAATATGATTTTTTTCAAATCATTGATATTTTACAAATGATTTCAAATCCGAAAAATCATTGATTATATGAATTTTTTTAACGCATTGAAAATTTACATTGTTGGAAGCTCATAAAAAGTCTTTTCGACTTCTCCAGAAGAACCAGGAATCATTTGTGAATTTTGTGTTTCCATAATCTCATCATCATTGCAAGCTAACTCAATATCGTTATTATCAATAGTATTAGTGAGACCTCTCATATCCTGTCACGACCCTCCTAGATGGACCTTAGAACATAGAAAAATAATGTATTAACAAATGTGGCTAATACATAATTTTGTGCAATTAAGCAACCTCACAATAATGAGTAGATAATGAAGGATATGATACTGCTAATGAATTGCCAATGTGTAGGATCAGGTGCACTCGTGAGTGGAGGGAATTGAGTCATCCACCGAATACAAGAGTACTTGAGGAAGGGGAAATGATGATAAGGCAAATCAAAGGTAACATTGATAGATACCTTCATATAGAAATGTATTCGGTTAAGGGATAATCATCAATATCTAACCATCTTGAGCCCTAGACTGACAGCCTAGTAACTATCGTAAGTTCTAGAGGCTGAGACATGTGACTAGATTGATGGAAAGACTCCCTCTTTTTTTGATGCACTTGCATGATTGTCTTTTACTTCAACACTATTAACCTTGATAACTGGTGAGCATGGATCATAACTTCATGTGTGCTTTGTTAAATAAATGATTTATTTATTTTAAAAAGCAAAAAAATAATTTTTAAATAAATGATTGATTTATTTTAAAAAGAAAAAAGATATTGTTTAAATAAATGATTGGTTTATTTAAAAAATAAAAATATATTGCTTAAATAAATGATTTATTTATTTAAAAAGTAAAAAGATATTGTTTAAATAAATGATTGATTTATTTAAAAAAGAAAAATATATTATTTAAATAAATGATTGTTTTATTTAAAAAGCAAAAAGATTTCATTTGAAAATGAGCGGTTGATTATTTAAGTGATGCTAGTAGAAAAAGGTTGATCTATTTGATAGCATTAGTATTTAAATAACCAAAGAGGTGATCATTTTATCAAATGATTACTCCATCTAATCAATGGAGAACCTGTCCTAAAATAAAATAAGGAATTTAAATAAACTCCAAGGTAAGGTCTTTACCATGGCATGTCTAGGAAGTTGTTGCTCACCCGATGATCAACCCATATGGTGTAAATACGATAATATGATATTTGGTAGAATGAGCCACATTGCCCTTTGGAAGCCCAAATGGGTTGAATGCACGAAGATCCTCTGATGTGAGAGGAAATATCTTAATGGCAATCACCTTGGGAAAAGAGAAGATGCATGTTCACCCTACCACCTATCGAAGGTGGTTGAGAAGTAATGACAGGTAGGCGGTGATGTAGACCAAGGAGGAAGAGAAGACACAGAGGAGGAAAAGGGGTAGAAGGAGCATGAAGATAAGGAGCATGAAGAGGAGCGTGAAGAGAAGTTTCACCAAGAGAAGGGTACCAAGAGAGAAGGAGAATAGAAGTAAAGAGAGAGAACCGTCAGCAAAGGAGTAGTGGACGACGAATGTCCACCCGACCAGTGTAGGTGATCCAACTATCACAAGCGAGCCAAGTTGTTCTACATCTCGATATTACTTGCTATCATCTTTTCTCTATACATTATGGATGTGATGGCATCATTGTTAGCCACTATCATTGGAAGTTTGGCTAAAGTCTTCTTCCTATGTATTATGGATGTGATGGCATCATTGTTAGCCACTATCGTTGGTAGTTTGGCTAAATTCTTCTCCCTGGGCATTATAGATGCGATGGCATCATTGTTAGCCATTATCATTAGAAGTTTGGCTAAAGTCTTCTCCTTGTGCATTATGGACGTGATGGCATTATTGTTATCCACTATCATTGGCAATTTGGCTAAAGTCTTCTCCCTATGCATTATGGACATAATGGTATCATTGTTAGCCACTACCATTGGTAGTTTGGCTAAAGTCTTCTCCTTGTGCTTTATGGATGTGATGGCATCATTGTTAGCCACTATCATTGGTAGTTTGGCTAAAGTCTTCTCCATGTACATTATGGACATGATGGCATCGTTATTAGCCACTATCATTGGTAGTTTAGCCAAAGTCTTCTCCTTGTGCATTATAGACGCAATGACATTAATTATTTTACCTCTACTATTGGCAATTTTGCTAAAGTCTTCTCCCTATGCTTTATGGATGTTATGGCATCGTTGTTAGCCAATGTCACTGGTAGTTTGGTTAAAGTCTTCCCCTATGATTTATGGACATAATGACATCATTTTTAGCCACTGTCATTGGTAGTCTGGCTATGCCATTTCTTTGTCCTTGGAAGATGCAAATGTCATTGTTGTCTTGACATTGCCACTAGTAGTCAGTATGGTATTATGGGTGGTAGCTAGTTGAGTAGCACCATGGGTAGCTTTTCCTTTGCAAGTCACAGTCTAGTTAGGAAAGCCCCTTGAGATACATTGGCACTGAGGATGATCTACCTATGTCGTGGAAACTAATGGTACCATGGGTACGTGAGCACAATCTACTCTTGAGTTTTTAGGGTGAAAGCCATGTCAATAGAACCTTGGTTCACCCTGTGTCTTGCCTCACAATGTATATTGCGCTAGCCTATCTATTGGATGCTTTGCCCCCATAGTTCATTGTAGTTAATAGAAGCTTTAATTAATGTTCATTATCTAAAATGATATATTTTAGGATAATGAAAGTGTATAAGCTTTAATTAATGTTCATTATCTAAAATGGTAGATTTTAGGATAATGAAAGTGTAGAAGCTTTAATTAATGTTCATTATCTAAAATGGTAGATTTTAGGGTAATGAAAGTGTAGAAGCTTTAATTAATGTTCATTATGTAAAATGGTAGATTTTACATTAATTAAAGCTTCTACACTTTCATTATCTAAAATGGTAGATTTTAGGATAATGAAAGTGTAGAAGCTTTAATTAATGTTCATTATCTAAAATGGTAGATTTTAGGATAATGAAAGTGTAGAAGCTTTAATTAATGTTCATTATCTAAAATGGTAGATTTTAGGATAATGAAAGTGTAGAAGCTTTAATTAATGTTCATTATCTAAAATGGTAGATTTTAAGGAAATGAAATATGATGATGGTTTGTTTTATAATTTAAGGGTATGGGACCTTATGTTATGAAATAAAATATGATGATAGATTTTTTTATAATTTAAGGGTATGGGACCTTATGTTATGAAATGAAATATGATGATGGTTTGTTTTATAATTTAAGGGTACGGTACCTTAGGTTATGAAATGAAAAATGATGATCATTTGTTTTATAATTTAAGGGTATGGGACCTTATGTTATGAAATTAAATATGATGTTGGTTTATTTTATAATTTAAGGGTATGGGAGATTATGTTATGAAATGAAAAATGATGACGGTTTGTTTTATAATTTAAGGGTATGGGACCTTATGAAATGAAATATGATGATGGTTTGTTTTATAATTTAAGGGTATGGGAGATTATGTTATGAAATGAAATATGATGATGGTTTGTTTTATAATTTAAGGGTATGGGACCTTATGTTATGAAATGAAATATGATGATGGTTTGTTTTATAATTTAAGGGTATGGGACCTTATGTTATGAAATGAAATATGATGATGGTTTATTTTATAATTTAAGGGTATGGGACCTTATGTTATGAAATGAAATATGATGATGGTTTATTTTATAATTTAAGGGTATGGGACCTTATGTTATGAAATGAAATATGATGATGGTTTGTTTTATAATTTAAGGGTATGGGACCTTATGTTATGAAATAAAATATGATGATGGTTTGTTTTGTAATTTATGGGTGTGGGTCTAGCCAAGAGCGATTTCTATGTTTTATAGGTGTGCTATTTAGGGCATATCATATCAACTAAAGGGATCGTGGTGGATCTAGAGAAAATAGAAGCCATAACAAAATGGTTGCCCCCTACAAATCTTACCAAGATAAGAAGCTTCATGGGGCTCTCGAGCTATTACTGGTGTCACATAAAAGATTTCTCAAAAATCACCTTGATGATAACTAATCTCCATAAGAAGGGGAAGGAATTCAAATGTATGGAGAAGTGTGAGGTTGCCTTCACCTTGTTAAATTAAAAACTTACTATTGCATCAATACTGAAGATTCTAGACCCTCAAGGATACTTTACAATATGCATCGATGCATCATTGGAAGAACTAGGGGAGTGCTCATGCAAGGGGAGTCAGTAGTAGCTTATATTTCAAGGAAGCTTAAAAAATATGAGGTTAACTATGCTACTCATGATTTAGAACTAGTCGTAGTAGTTAACGCTTTGAAGGGCTAAAACCATTATCTAATAGGAAGACCCTTCAAGTTAAAATCGGACCATCAGAGTCTGAAGTACATATTTATGCAACCAATACTCAATGTGAGGTAGAGAATGTGGTTCGATTTCCTTGCTAAGTATGATTTTGAAATTGAGTACATTAAAGGAAAAGAAAATAAGGTTGTGGATACCTTGAGTAGAAGGAGACACATAGCAGCCATAACCAAGATCCACATAAATCTCATGGACCAGGTAAGATAGGGGTAATATCAGGATAAATAATGTCAGCAAATTTGAGCCAAGTTAAGAAAATACCCAAAGAGCAATATGGAATTTGGGGTAATATATGACCTTTTATGTTACAAAGGAAGGATCATCATACTAAAAATAGAGGATTTAAGGAAGCTATTGATGCAAGAAGCCTATAGATATCCTTATATGGCTCACCCTGGAGGGGCAAAGATAAGAGAAAATCTAAAAAGGACTTTTTTTCTGGGTAGGGATGAAGAGGGATATCGTAAATTTTGTGGCTTGATGCCTTGAGTGCCAGAAGTTCAAGGTAGAACGCAAGAATCCCACAGGATATTTGTACCCCCATAGTATACCTACTCATAAATGGTAGGTCATATCAATGGATTTTATTGTAGGCTTGCCTAAGACCAGGTACCATCATGATGTAATATTTTTTGTGGTCGATAAATTGACCAAGATCGCACGCTTCATACTTAGGAATACCAAGGACGATGCTCAAGTGGTGGCTAATAGGTTTGTTAAATAAGTATTTATATTTCATGGGTTCCCATAGGTAATTATATTAGATAGGGATTCCAAGTTTAACTCAAAATTTTGGAGAGCCCTACATTAGGAAATAGGCATAAAATTGCATATGATTTCAATGTACCACCCTAAACAGATGGTCAAACAGAGAGGGTAATCCAATTTTTGGAAGATATGATCTGCATGTGTTGTATGGACCAAAATTCTTGATGGGAAGACTATCTATAATTGGTGGAGTTTGCCTATAATAATGGATATCATTCCTCTCTAGGGATGGCACCTTTTGATGCCTTTTATGGATGAAAGTATAGAACACTACTATCATGGGACAACTTGGAGGATAGAGCGGTAATTGAACTGTAAATGGTCAGGGAAATGGAAGAGAAAATCAAGGTAATGAGGTAAAGGCTCAAGGAGGTTGTTGATACATAGAATACTGGGTGGGAGATAAAGTTTTCCTAAGGGTCAAACCAATGAAAAGTGTGATCAAGTCCACAAAACTAGATCCATGTTTTGTAAGGCCCTTTGATATCATTAAAAATATTAGCCTGGTTGCATACTGACTCACCTTACCTCCTAATTTATCAAAAATCCATGACACCTTCCACATATATTTGCTTAGAAAATATATTGTTGACCTTGAACATGTGTGGAATATATCTAACTTGTAGATAAAAAATCTAGAGGTAATTGAAGTAGTACCAATAAGGATCCTCGAATCCTACTCTAAAACTATGCAGCATCAAACCCTTGAGTAGTGTAAGGTCCAGTGGGACCATTTATTGGAAATAAATGCCACATGGGGGAAAGTGACAGATATGTGAAAACATTTTCCTTTCTTGTTTGATGAACTTTAAGATATTTTAACAAATTTTTTGATTTTGTATGTTGTATGAAACTAAGAAATACTGGGGATGGTGTTAGTCCTAATGGGAGACGATGTCACAACCCTCCCATATGGACCTTTGAACATAGAAAAAAATATACTAACAAATGTGGCTAATACATAATTTTGTGCAATTAAGCAACCCCACAATAATGAGTAGATAATGAAGGATATGATACTGCCAATAAATTGCCAGTGTGTAGGATCAAGTGCACTCGTGAATGGAGGGAATTGATTCATCCACCAGAGATAAGAGTACTTTAGGAATGGGAAATGATGATAAGGCAACTCAAATATAATATAGATAGATACCTTCATATAGGCATGCATTCGATTAAGATATAATCATCAATATCTAACCACCTTGAGCACTATAATTATGGCCTAGTAGCTATCGTAAGTTCTAGAGGCTGAGTAGGTGATTATATTGATGGAAAGACTCTCTCTTTGTTTGATGCACTTGCATGATTGTCTTTTACTTCAGCACTATTAACCTTGATAGATGGTGGGCATGAAGTAAATGGTTTGCCTTCACAACTTCATATGTGCTTTGTTAAATAAAAGATTTATTTATTTTAAAAAGCAAAAAGATATTTTTTAAATAAATGATTGATTTATTTTTAAAAGAAAAATATATTTTTTAAATAAATGATTGATTTATTTAAAAAGCAAAAATATATTGTTTAAATAAATTATTTATTTATTTTAAAAGCAAAAAGATATTGTTAATTAAATGATTGATTTATTTAAAAAACAAAAAGATATTTAAATAAATGATTGTTTTATTTAAAAAGCAAAAAGATTTCATTTCAAAATGAGCTGTTGATTATTTGAGTGATGCTAGTAGAAAAATGTTGATCTATTTGATAGCATTAGTATTTAAATACCAAAGAGGTGATCATTTTATCAAACGATTACTCCATCTAATCAATGGATAACCTGCCCTAAAATAAAATAAGGAATTTAAATAAACTCCAAGGTAAGGTCTCGTTAGAGTAATATTCCATTCTTTGGGATATTTACCCTTTTACTCCACTAGGTAAAATAGGTAGTATATTGCATTATACTACATAGGTAGATTATTACATTTACTTTTCTACTTTCTACCATGTAGATATTTACTGTCTTAAATATCTAATGGTAATTCCTAAATATCCTAGGTTAAGAATCCTAAACCAAACGCTCTACCTCCTATGATGCATTGGTTAGCGTGATTTCAGCATTATTGTTTTATATGCTATTTCGTCTCCTATTTAAACTATAGTTCCTAAACTATATGGTTAATGCAATTTATCATTTGATTAATCAAACTATGATCTCTTGGTCACATTGGTACCAGAGCTGGAGCAAGGGAGTTTAGCAGGGAGCATTGGAATTTTGGCACCATGGGTGACCTCTAATTAATTTCCATTTTATGCTCCTAATGTTTTTAATTCTCCCTATTGTTTGATTATCTTGTGCATCCTAATTGTCGCCCCACCTCGGTTGGAAACCTTGTAGGATGTGATGTGGGACGGTAGGAAGGCCCATAGTGGCTTAGTGCCCATAGCATAGGGCACGGATCTCGATGTCAAGATCATTTGATCCACGATGATGATCGCCACCTACGGTATTCTTTTCCCCCATCGTGGATCGTGACCATCAGGTATTTTACTCCTACCATAAATCCTCTCTATGGGCTCATAGATCACCCATGGGAGTGTCCGAGGGCAGGCAGCCCTCACACTTGACTTGGACCCCCTTGCTGCGCCATGTGGATGTCAGCAAAATGGGGGTCTGGACTCAATTTCTCGAGGGCAATCACGAGCGATAAGCTCGTCAAGGCCTTTAAAGGCCTTTGCATCTGATTTTTGGATGCATGTGGGATAATTCCCACAGAGTCCTCAAAGAATCCCGAAGGCTTCTTCAACACTTAGGCACCAAGGCCTGAGAACCAAGATCGATGCCTGGTTGGTTGGCCAAGGTGGATGCCTTAGGCTAGATCGGGTCACAGGTTCAACTCCCCCACTCACCAATTTACAAAGGGAAATAATTTTGTATGGATTTTTTTTTTTAATTTTGGCAAACTAAAGTTTAATTTTTTAATTTTTATGCTTAATTAAAAAAAAAAAAAAAATTGTTTTTTTTTAGAATTTTTTCATTTTTTTGCAAAATAAATTGTATCAATTTTTTTTAAACTATTAAATTGATCTTTTTATTACAAAAATTATGTTATTTTCTATTTAAAAAGCTTTAAAAACTTATTTTTTTTAGCATTCAAATTGAAAATAGAAGTGCCAATTTTTTTTTATGCAACTAAGCAATTGTCTTTCTTTAGTTTTCTCCAAATGTGGGGATAAAGAGACAAAGTATAGAAGACATTTTGTTGCTCTAATTATCAAATTTTCATCAAAATTTCCTTTATTGCTCCTAACTCTTCAATTTTTCATGAAGATTAAGTCTTGGGTAAGGAAAGCTCTTCGTCGACAAAGAATCATAAGAAAGAGAAATGAATTAGGAAGGCAAACAACATGATCTCATTTTCATCATATGCTTCATGAATATCGTAAAACCATTCCTCACTCAATTATCTATACTAATCCATGGAAGGGGTTGAATAGAAGCTATGGTCCCATGAGGATTCGTGAACCTTTTGATCCTAATGCACCACATATTTTGAGTGTTGAAAACAAAATCCAAGTCGTGTGTCGACTGGTCTGGAAGCCTTTCAAACATAGGTCGTGTGTCAACTTGTCTTGAAAGGAGTGCTCATATTTTTCAATTTTATAAAAATTAAGGGGTGATAGAATTCATATCTTGTGATTCTATTTTTTGCAAAATTGTAAAGAGAAAGGGGGGATATTTCAAAACAATATAGGTGCATTCTTGATTATACTCAACACCTTTTCTTAAAAATTGACTATACTAGGTGCATTTTCGATTGCATACAACACCTATAGTGATAAAAATTTGGGTTGCTCTCTTTTTTATTATTGCACTAACCATCATGTTTTTACAATTAAACAATCATAAACATTGAAGAGCATTTCAAAAATCCAAACTTCACTAAATCGTGCTACACTTTGCACAAGTTAAACAAGTCAATTTTTACTCCCCATCAAAGGTCAAAATTCAAAAACCTTGATTCACTCTCTTTGTTTGGCTTTATTTCCTCAAAATTCCCATCCTTCTTGAAGGGTGTTAAGGCAGGTGCCATTAAATATCCTAGAGAGCAAAATCAAAAGTTTTCAAAAACCTACCCCTTTAATTTGCTCTATTTTTTTGGCTTAAAATTCCTCAAACTTTTCATCCCTTGTTAAGGGTGTTAAGGTAGGTGCCATTAAATATCTTAAAGAGCAAATTAAATTCTTCCATATACTCTTTTGAGGGTATACTGAAATAAGGATCATCTTAGTACAAATTTTAGGACCTTCATCATGGAAATTATCAATAAATACGTAAGTTATACACAATTGCTAAAAGGTCCTAACTATTCAACATGGAAAACTAATATGAAAGCCATATTGACTGTAGAGGATATGTGGGATTTAGTTGATGGCACTGAATCAAGACCTGCAACAATAGGAGTAGATCAAAAAGCATAAGACAAAAAGAACAATCATCTTCTCATGTTACTACTCCTAGCAACTATTGATGAGATCCAGCCTCACATAAGTGAAGCTAAAACTGATAAAGAGGCATGGGATGCTCTTAGTACCATTTTTGAAGGCAAAAATCAATCAAATATTCTAAACCTTCAAACACAACTTCATACACTCCATATGAAGTCAGGTGAATCAGTAGAACTATTCCTCTACAAAGTGGAAGATCTGAAGTCTAAACTTAATGCTTTAGGGTCCAAAGTTGAAGACACCATTTTGACTTCAATAATTTTGAGTGCTCTTTCCGAAACCTACAAAATGTTGATTACATCCCTTAAAGTTTCACAAAGAGTTGTCACATTTGTGGAGTTAGTCAATTTTCTTCAAATTGAGGAAGCAAATCAACTCCAAAATGATTAAGTGTCAAACAATGCACTTTATTCAAACAATAAGGGTGATAAGAAGAAAGAAAACTTTCAAAAGGGAGGATCATCCTCAAAGGGTAAGGGAAAGCAATCTCAAAATAGGTTTTGCTCACATTGTAAAAAGGAAAACCATGACACCAATCGGTGTTGGTTCAAAAATAAGCAAAACAAGAAAGAAAAAGACAACACAAAAGCAAAACAAAGGCAATATTGCTAGTGAAATGTCTAGTTCCGATTCTAATTTTGGTTTAGAAAAAGCACACAGAGTGCGTAATGTTAAAACAATATTGTAGAAGGAAAACATATTTGTCACCTTGAGCAAAACACCATTTTCTCTCTCTCATTTTTAGGCTTCATAAATAGCATAAGTTTTTGTTTGAAGTACTTGTAATAAAGGGGTGTTTGTACCTCTTTTAGGCTTCATAAAATAACAAACTCTCATTGTTTGAAGTTCTTGTAACAAAAGGAGGGAATTTTCTGGTGTAAAATTGCCTAGGAGGCAATCTTTGTAAAAATCCTTCACAAAACTCTTGAGTTGCACATATTTTTGCTATTTAGAGGGGATATACATTTCTTTTTCTTCACAATTTTTTGTAAAAAGAGAAGAAGACTTATAAGGGTGCATTTTTGGTAGCGACCGACACCTTAGTCATACTTCTTTCAGAAATTAATTATAATATGTTTTGCAAAAAGAAGGGGGAACTTATAAGGGTGCATTTTTAGTAGCAATCGACACCTTAGCTACCTTATCTTTTCCAAACTCATATTTTACTTGAATGAACCTCGTATGAAGTGATCTATTCTACTACACCTAGTGATTACAGCGGTTGGTTACCCATGCAATTTGGTTGGATGAAAAGATTACAATAAGGACATTCATTGATGTGAAGACAAAGTGAGGAATGACCCATTTTTTGCTTAGGAGCAGCTAGAGCATCATGACAGAGCAAGAACCAGCTGATCAAACATCTTTTTCACTGTATTGGGATAGTTATATACTTTACCCAAATATTGTTGTATAGGAGGATGTATATGTATTACCCAAATAATGTAATAATGGGGGATGTTAGAGTAATATTCCATTCTTTGGGATATTTACCCTTTTACTCCACTAGGTAAAATAGATAGTATATTGAATTATACTACATAGGTAGATTATTACATTTACTTTTATACTTTCTACCACATAGATATTACTGTCTTAAATATCTAATGGTAATTCCTAAATATCCTAAGTCAAGAATCCTAAACCAAATGCTCTACCTCCTATGACGCGTTGGTTAGCGTGATTTCAGAATTATTGTTTTATATAATATTTTGTATCCTATTTAAACTATAGTTTCTAAACTATATGGTTAATGCAATTTATCATTTTATTGATCAAACTATGATCTCCTTCTCACAATGTCTTTACCATGGTGTGTCTAGTAAGCCACTGTTCACCTGACTATCGATCCATATGGTATAAATACAAAAATATAGGATTCGTTACAATGGGTCAGATTACCCTTTGGAGGCTCGAATGGGCCAAATGCGTGAAGCTCCTTATATGTGAGAGGAAATATCTTTTTGGTGATCACCTTGGAAAAAGAGGAGAGGCATGTTCTCCCTATCATCTATCGAAGATGGTCGAGAAGTAATGCCAGGTAGGTAGGGATGTAGATAGAGGAGGAGGAAGAGAATATGGAAAAGGGATAGAAGGAGCATGAAGAGGAGCACAAAGAGAAGGGCATCAAGATAGGAGCACAAAAGGAAAGAGAGCATTGTGAGCAAAAGAGAAATGAATGATAAAAATCCACCCAAGCTATATAGGCAATCTAAATATCATGGGTGAGCTAGGTTGGTCTATGTCTCGATACTACTTTCTATCATATTTTTGCTGTGCATTATGGATGCAATGGAATCATTGTTAGCCACTACCATTAGTAGTTTTGCTAAATTCTTCTCCCTATGCATTATGGATGTGATGGCATCATTGTTAGATACTACCATTGGTTGTTTGGCTAAAATATTATCCCTATACATTATGGACATGATGTCATCGTTGTTAG
Organism: Wollemia nobilis; assembly: GCA_028583015.1. NCBI lineage: Eukaryota > Viridiplantae > Streptophyta > Pinopsida > Araucariales > Araucariaceae > Wollemia > Wollemia nobilis. The sequence goes on from JAQPPZ010016381.1 coordinate 4,883,405, forward strand.
CCACTATCGTTGGTATTTTGGATAAATTCTTCTCCCTGTGCATTATGGATGCGATGGCATCATTGTTACCCACTATCATTGGCATTTTGGCTAAAGTATTCTGATGGGGACTCAAAAATTGCTCACCCCAAACTCACAATTTTCTAGTACATCAAGGAGCCAAAATTGCTCTCAAAAATTCTTTTTCATTAGACTTGGAATAAATTTACAAAACTGGCAGCAATCTGCCAAATAAACTCCTTTATATTGAAAGGTAGTTTATTTTCCTTTTCTATTCTATTACAACATCTTCCACCCAGGAAGAATTTTCTAATACATTACAGCACAGCTAACTCTACAAGAAAAATAGTCTAACAGGTCCAGAATGGTCCTCTACATTCACGTCTACCTCACTGTCTCAATAGTTCTCCGATGTCTGCAACACTATCTCAACAATTTTTCGACACTGGAAGAAAACAGCTCAGACAAGTCCATAATAGCCCTCTTGCCTTCACGTCTGCAACTCTATCTCAGTTGTTTCCAACCCCTCTTGCATGCCTTCGCTTCCCCTTTTAAACATCTCTGGCATGACTCTCTGCCTTCCTTTTTTGACGCTTCGTTTCATTTCTCGTGCCTCTGCGTTGGCTTAGCTTTTGAAACATCTTTCTTTCCAATGCTTGATCTTCGTCTGCTTTCACTGCACCTCGATGCCATGTGCTTTCAATGTTGCCACTGTAGGCTCTGTCCACCTATCAATCATTAACAACATTCGATATGCCACCGCTCAGTAGATTCCTTTGTAATAGCCCTTGTAACTGCCTACGCTTTCTTTTCTTTTGTTGGTCACAAAAATACGACATGTCACGATATCATGACACTTTTGGCTTCCCTGTCTTCCAGCCTTCTTCGAGTCATGAAAATGCGACATGTCACGATATCGCGACACTTTCGGCTTCCCTGTCTTCTAGCCTCCTTCGAGTCACAAAAATGTGACATGTCGCGATATCATGACACTTTCAACTTCCTTGCCTTCCTGCCCTCTTCGAGTCACAAAAATGTGACATGTCGCAATATCACGACACTTTTGGCTTCTCTGCCTTCTTGCCCTATTCAAGTCGCGAAAATGCGACATGTTGCGACATCATGACATTTGTGGCCTCTCCGCCTTCCTGCTCTCTTCGAGTCATGAAAATGTGACATGTCATGATATCATGACATTTTTGGCTTCTCCGCCTTCCTACTCTCTTCAAGTCGTGAAAATGCGACACTTTTCTCTCTTGCACCTCCCATCATCTTCTGGTCACGAAAATGCGACGTTTCACGATATCGCAACACTTTTCTCTCTTGCACCTCCTCTCGTCCTTTGGTCACGAAAATGTGACATGTCATGATATTGTGACACTTCTACTTTGTGCCTCTCTCGTCCTTGAGTCACGAAAATGCGACATGTCACGATATCGCGACACCTTTTCTCCTTAGCGCCTTCTTTTGTCCTTTTGTCGCAAAAATGCGACATGTCGTGATATCGTGACACTTCTCCTCCCTTGCGCCTTCTTTCGTCCTTTTGTTGTGAAAATGTGACATGTCGTGATATCGCAACATTTTTCTCTCTTGTGCCTTCTCTCATTGTCTGGTCACAAAAATGCGACATGTCGCGATATCGCGACATCTTTCTCTTTCCGGCTCTTCTTTCTTCTTTTCGGTCATGAAATCGTGACATGTCGTGATATCGTGACATCTTTCCTTTCTACCTCCTCCTCGCCTCTCGGGTCATGAAATTGTGACATGTCATGATATCATGACAGCTTTGCTCTGCTTTCTCTCTCTCTGGTTTGGGTCGTAAAAATGCGACATGTCACGATATCACGACAGTTTCCTTCCTTACTTTCTTTTTGCTCCTTCGATCGCGATCACGACATTTTCTTCTCTGGCCCTTCCTGTCTTCTTTCAATTGCGATTTCGTGACATGTCACGAAATCATGACATTTTTTCTCCATGCCTCCTCCTGTCTTCTTTCGGTCGCGATTTCACGACATGTCATGAAATCACGACATTTTTTCTTCGTGCCTTCTCCTGTCTTCTTTCGATCATGATTTTGCGACATGTTGCGAAATCACGAAATTTTTGCTTTGGCCTTCTCTTGTCTTCTTTTGATCGCAATTTTGCGACATGTCACGAAATTGTGACATTTTTGCTCTGTGCCTTCTCTCTCCTTCCTGTGTCGCAAAAATGCGACATGTCGTGATATCGCAACATTTTTCTCTATCGTGATATCACGACATCAAGGCGAACACTTAGAAATTTTTTGTTGATGCAAGATTGCTCTACTGCCACTGGATGCTCCTACATCAGAAAACCAGGGTGGATTAATAAGTGACCTTTACTTCTGTATTGTTCTGCCACCTTCTTTTTCAACATCTCGAATCTTGCCAAAATCTTCAACCTCAATATGGCTCTTTTCTCCTCGACTCAATCCTCTTCGCAACTCCTCTTGCAGGGCTTGCACTTGCCTCTGCAAAGCTCTGAAATCTTCCTCCAATACCACATTCTCCCACCACCATGGCTTATTCATGGAGGTATTCTTCCTTGCTCTCTTCTCACAACCTTTTCATAGATCCTGGTGCAAACTACCTCACCTTTGGCAATCTTCTCACACACTCAGGGACCTTACGCTCTTCCATAGATCCTATTGCAAATTGCCTCACTTTCGGCAATCTATTTACACATGCTCAGGAGCTCTAAGATCTTCCACAAATCCTGGTGCAAACTGCCTCACTTTCGATGATCTGTTTACACATAATCAAGAACTTCCACTCTTCCACAAATCTTGGTGCAAACTGCCTCACGTTTGGCGATCTGTTTACACGCTCAGGAACTTCCCGCTCTAATACCACCTGATGGGGACTAAAAAAAAATGCTCACCCCAAACTCATAATTTTCTCATTCATCAAGGAGCCAAAATTGCTCTCAAAAATTCTCTTTCATTAAACTTGGAATAAATTTACAAAACTGGTAGCAATCTGCCAAATAAACTCCTTTATCCCGAAAGGTAGTTTATTTTCCTTTTCTATTCTATTACAGCATCTTCCCCCAGGAAGAATTTTCTAATACATTATAGCACAGCTAACTCTGGAAGAAAAATAGCCTAACAGGTCCAGAATGGCCCTCTTGCCTTCATGTCTACCTCATTGTCTCAACAGTTCTCCGACGTCTGCAACACTGTCTCGGCAGTTTTTCGACCCTGGAAGAAAACAGCTCAAACAGGTCCAGAATGGCCCTCTTGCCTTCACATTTGCAACTCTATCTCAGTCATTTCCAACCCCTCTTTCATGCCTTCACTTCCCATTTTAAACATCTTTGGCGTGACTCTCCGCCTTCCTTTTCTAATGCTTTGTTTCATTTCATGTGCCTCTGCATTGGCTTGGATTTTGAAACGTCTTTCTTTTTTATGCTTGATCTTCGTCTGCTTTCACTGCACCTCGATGTCACGTGCTTTCAATGTTGCCACTGTAGGCTCTGTCCACCTGTCAACCATTGATGACGTTCGGTATGCCACTGCTCGATAGATTCCTCTATAATGGCCCTTGTAACCGCCTGCGCTTTCTTTTCTTTCGTTGGTTGTGAAAATACATGTCACGATATCGCAACACTTTCAGCTTCCCTATCTTCCAACCTTCTTCAAGTCACGAAAATGCGACATTTCATGATATCGCGACACTTTCGGCTTCCCTGTCTTCTAGCCTCCTTCGAGTCGCAAAAATGTGACATGTCATGATATCGTGACACTTTCGGCTTCCCTGCCTTCCTACCCTCTTTGAGTCGCAAAAATGCGACATGTCATGATATCGCAACACTTTTGGCTTCTCTGCCTTCTTGCCCTGTTCGAGTCGTGAAAATGCGACATGTCATGATATCGCGACATTTTTGGCCTCTCCGCCTTCCTGCTTTCTTCGAGTCTCAAAAATGTGACATGTCGCAATATCATGACATTTTTGGCTTCTCTGCCTTCCTACTCTCTTCGAGTCACGAAAATGTGACACTTTTCTCTCTTGCGCCTCCCATCGTCTTCTGGTCATGAAAATGCGACATGTCATGATATCGCAACACTTTTCTCTCTTGTGCCTCCTCTCGTCCTTTGGTCGCGAAAATGCGACATGTCACGATATCGCGACACTTCTCCTTTGCGCCTTCTCTCGTCCTTGAGTCACGAAAATGCGACATGTCGCGATATCGTGACACCTTTTCTCCTTAGCGCCTTCTTTCGTCCTTTTGTCGCGAAAATGCGACATGTCGCGATATCGCGACACTTCTCCCTTGTGCCTTCTTTCGTCCTTTTGTCGTGAAAATGTGACATGTCACGATATCACAACATTTTTCTCTCTTATGCCTTCTCTCGTTGTTTGGTCACAAAAATGCGACATGTGATATCGTGACATATTCCCCTTCCGGATCTTCTTTCTCCTTTTCGGTCGTGAAATCGTGACATGTCGCGATATCACGACATCTTTCCTTTCTGCCTCCTCCTCGCCTCTTAGGTCATGAAATCGTGACATGTCACGATATCATGATAGCTTTGCTCTACTTTCTCTCTCTTTGGTTTGGGTCATGAAAACATGACATGTCGTGATATCACGATAGTTTCCTTCCTTGCTTTCTTTCTGCTCCTTCGATCGCGATTTCGTGACATGTCGCAAAATCTCAACATTTTCTTCTCTGGCCCTTCCTATCTTCTTTCGGTTGCGATTTTGTGACATGTCGCAAAATCGTGACATTTTTGCTTTGTGCCTTCTCGTATCTTCTTTTGGTCCATGAAATCATGACATTTTTGCTCCGCGCCTTCTCCTGTCTTCTTTTGGTCACGATTTTGTGACATGTCACGAAATCATGACATTTTTGCTCTACACCTTCTCTCTCCTTCCTATGTCGCAAAAATGCGACATGTCGCGATATCACGACGTTTTTCTCTGTCACGATATTGCGACATCAAGGCGAACACTTAGAAATTTTCCATTGATGCAAGATTGCTCTGCTACCATCGGATGCTCTTGCATCATCTTCTCCTTATGCATTATGGACATGATGGCATCGTTGTTAGCCACTACAATTGGTATTTTGACTAAAGTCTTCTCCTTGTGCATTATAGATGCAATGGCATCGTTATTAGCCACTACCATTGGTAGTTTGGCTAAAGTCTTCTCTCTGTGCATTATAGATGCAATGGCATCATTTTTTTTACCTTTATCATTGGTAGTTTGGCTAAAGTCTTCTCCCTGTGTATTAAAGATGCAATGGCATCGTTTGTTTTGCCTCTATTGTTGGTAGTTTGGCTAAATTATTCTCCCTGTGCTTTATGGACATTATGGCGTCATTGTTAGCTACTGCTATTGGTAGTTTGTCTAAATTCCTTCTCTATTCTTTATGGATGTGATGGCATCATTGTTAGCCACTACCATTGGTAGTTTGGCTACATCATGTTTTTGTTTTTGGAATATGTGAATGTTATCGGTGTCTTGCCACTGCCACTGGCAATCAATTTTGTATAATGGATGGTAGCTAGTCACATAGCGCCATAGATAGCTTTTCCTTTTCAAGTCACGGTATGGTTGAGAAGTCCCCTCGAGAGCCATTGGCAATGAGGATGATCTGCCCATGTCATGGCAACTAATGGTATCATGGGTAAGTGAGCACCATATGCTCTTGAGTTGTTGGGACGAAATCCATGTTAGCCGAACCTTGCTCCACCTTGTGTCTTGCCTTGCAATGTATATTGTGCTAGCCTATCTACTGGATGCTTTGCCACCCCATAGTTCATTGTAGTTAATAGAAGCTTTAATTAATGTTCATTATCTAAAATGGTAGATTTTAGGATAATGAAAGTGTAGAAGCTTTAATTAATATTCATTATATAAAATGGTATATTTTAGGATAATGAAAGTGTAGAAGATTTAATTAATGTTCATTATCTAAAATTGTAGATTTTAGGATAATGAAAGTGCAGAAGATTTAATTAATCCTCATTATCTAAAATGGTAGATTTTAGGATAATGAAAGTGTAGAAGCTTTAATTAATGTTCATTATCTAAAATGGTAGATTTTAGGGAAATGAAATATGATGATGGTTTGTTTTATAATTTAAGGGTATGGGACCTTATGTTATGAAATGAAATATGATGATGGTTTGTTTTATAATTTAAGGGTATGGGACCTTATGTTATGAAATGAAAAATGATGATGGTTTGTTTTATAATTTAAGGGTATGGGACCTTATGTTATGAAATGAAATATGATGATGGTTTGTTTTATAATTTAAGGGTATGGGACCTTATGTTATGAAATGAAAAATGATGATGGTTTGTTTTATAATTTAAGGGTATGGGACCTTATGTTATGAAATGAAATATTGTTGAAAATTTTGAGTAATTATGTTGTCATTGATGTCAAGTGTTAGAATCAAGGCAAATTTCATCTCAGTGCAAGGAAATTGATAAAAAGGAGGGTTAAAATATTTATATTTTAAGCCCAAGATATTTGGGACAAATCTCCTCATGTTTGGTTAAAAGGTTGAAGGCCCTAGTATAAAAATTCCAAAGGAAGAAAATGTCTAGGCTCAAAAAGGAAATAATATTATAATATTAAAGTTAAAAGGTTAAAGCCTAAGGATGCATTATAAAATAATTATAATATTTATATTATAATTTTTATAACCCAAAGTGGGTTTGGTGCCAATATTCAAAAGTTGTTTTTAAACAACTTCCAAGCACCGCCGACATCCTTAGCATGGTGGTAATCCATATTAATATGGATGATGTTTGATGCCCTAAGGTGTGTGTTTGATACGCGATAAACTTGATTAATATGATTTATCCTATGTGCATTTCATGAGAAGAAAAGGATAAAAATTATCATAGGGAAGGTTCAACAATTTTAGTATAAGATCATTTGATATTATATCCGACCAAGAGGTTAGCCTAGTAGTAGACTAGGCAGTGTTAAGGTGCAGGGCAGACAACAGGTTCTGTGTTTGAATTCGGGCGACAACAATTTTGTTCATCGTTTTGTTTGCAAGGAAGTTGAGTGGAAGTCAAAGTGTGCGTCATGTTTTTTCATGCTTTTGTGGGCGGTTGGCCTAGTGGTGACCCAAAGGGTGCTAGCATGTTGGTCGGCGGTAGGTGTTGTGTTCGAATCTCCCCATGGTAGTTTTTTGGTAAGCATTGTTTAAAAGTTTAATTGCCTAAGATTGACTATTAGGTGCATGAGGTGTGTTTGATAATTTGAGCACCGTTAACTTAGGGAGGTATAAGAAAAATAAATTTTTTTAATTATTTCTTGCAATTTCATTTGGAGAAAATTATTATGAAAATATCTTATTGCTAAAAAGTGATTTTATGGAGTAATAAGGACTTTTGATAATTATTTTATGAATTTTTTGAAATTAAGAGGGAGTTAAAAGGTGTATGAAGTACTTTTATTGCTTGTATTTTTGCTTCATTTTGAAGGGCTTGGTTTTATGATTTAATGCTCTAGTTTGAGAAACCAAGAGAGTTGGTTTGGAATTCAATTGTGCACACTTGTGGAGAAAGGTTTCCCAATATATGAAAAGGTGTTGAGATAATATTTTGAAATCGCAAAAGATATCTTTTTGTGAGATAGGTTTTGAAGACATATCTTCATAAGAGTAAATTAAGAGGTATAGGCACATCTTTCCTTATTCAAGGTGTTTTATTGAATGAATGTTTCAAAAACATAAGGTGTAGATAAAAGGTTTGTTTTATAAGTATTGTTAAAACCATTTGAGTTAGGGTTTGAAACCTACATTGTGCATATTTGTTGGAAGAAGTTTGAAAACATTTGTTTAGGGTTTGTAAGAAAATTGTGCTTCATTGGTTGAATGAGTGTGTGAAACCTTTTAAGCATTGGTTGAGTGATTTTGAAAGAAATTGTGAAAGTGTTTGAGATCAATCTTGTGAGGGAAATTTATGTATTATTGAGGTTGATGTTTGAGACAAAATTTGGAAGAAAGATAGATCAATTTTGTGAAGAAAGTTATACATTATTGTGATTTGATTTGAAAGGAATTTTGTAAGAGATAGAGATTAAATCAATGGAATGCAAGAATTGTGAATGAGAAGAACATATTGGGATTTTTGATTGTGAATATCATTCTCTATATGTTCTAGAGGTTAAACAAATTCTAGGTAGAATATGTCTGATTTGCCTAGTTGAAGAAAGTACTTATGAAAGAGATATAAGCATTTGTTTATATGTAAAATTTGGAAATATTTGAGCAGGTTTAGTGAGTATCTTTGAGGCATATTTAAGCAAGTTTTGTGAGAAGACTTGAAGCAGATTTGAGGGAGATTTGAGCAAGTCTTGGGAGAATACTTGCGGCAGCTTTGAGGTATATTTGAGCAAGTCTTGTGAGAAGACTTAAAGTAGATTTGAAGGTAGATTTGAGCAAGTCTTTTGAGAATTCTTGAGGGCATATTTGATCAAGTATTTTGAGAAGGCTTGAGGGCAGATTTGAGCAATTATTTTGAGAAGGCTTGAGTATAGATTTGAGATAGAATTGAGAATAGGTTTGATTGCTGATTTGTTCAAGCTTTTTGTTAAGGCTTGAGGATAGATTTGAGATAGAATTAAGAGTAGGTTTGATTGCTAATTTTTTTAAGCTTTGTGTTAAGTCTTGAGGATATATTTGATATAGAATTGAGAGTAGGTTTGATTGCTTATTTTTTCAAGCTTTGTGTTAAGTCTTGGGGTAGATTTGAGATAGAATTAAGAGTATATTTTTGAGTAGAGTTAGAGAATATTTGTGCTAGACTTGGGATAGACTTTGGTGTAAATGTGAGATAGAGTTGAGAGCAAAATTTGGAGGTGAGAGAGCAGAGAGGATAGCAGTCTCCAGTGGATAGAGACCCATTAGTTAGTGTAGTGGGGATAGAGATCTCCAGTGGAGAGAGATCTACAAGCTAGAGTAGTGGGGGTAGAAGTCTTCTAGAATGTCACCATCCAGAGTAGAGGGGATAGAGTTCTCTTGTGGAGAGATATCCATAAACTAGAGCAAGGGGAAAGATCTATGAACCAGTTGGGGAGATAGAGTTCTTCTATGGAGATAGATCCATGAAGCAGTTAAGGATATAAATTTATCTTGGATAAACTTCCATGATCCAAAGAAAAATCAAAATAGTTCTCCTCTTGAGAGAGATCCACAAACTAGAGAAAAGAGGAAAGAGTTCTCTTATGGAGAGAGATCCGCAAACCAGAGAAAAAGAAAAATATTTTTCCTCTAGAGAGAGATCCATAAATTAGAGCATAGGGAATTGGTGTCTCCTTTGTATAGAGGTCCATAAACATTGTAATAGGGAATTTATTCCCAAGATATTTGTTGAGAAAATTTAGAAGAAATATTTTCTTCATGGATGTAACCCACATTGGGTGAACCACATTAAATTTGTGTTTCTCATGTGTATGATGATTTGTGCATTATTTTTATTACTGCTATTGATATTGTCATTAATAAAATTAGATAATATTGTTTGGGAAATAAAAGTAAAATTTGATCTTATATTGTTCACCCACCCTCCTCTTAGTATAATCCTGTGTTATTTAATTGGTATCAGAGCAGGTTTCTTCAAAAAATTCTAACAACTTGAAGGAAGATATTACAGGAACACAGAATGGCATCTCAGAATGTTCTAGAGGTTAAACGAATTCTAGAGAATGATAGTGCATATCATTCTCTATATGGTCCAGAGGTTAAACAAATTCTAGGTAGAATATGTCTAATTTTTGTAATTGAATAAAGTGCTTCTCAAATAGATATAAGCATTTATTTGTATGTAAGATTTGGAAATATTTGAGCAGGTTCGATGATAAGCTTTGAGGTAGATTTGAGCAAGTCTTAGGAGAATACTTAGAGTAGCTTTAAGGCAGATTTGAGCAAGTCTTGTGAGAAGACTTGAAGCAAATTTGAAGATAAATTTGAGCAAGTCTTTTGAGAAGTCTTGAGGATAGATTTGAGCAAGTATTTTGAGAAGGCTTGATAGATCAAGTTACATGATCTAGAGAAAAGAGAAAAGGGTTATACTATGGAGAGAGATCCACAAACTAGAGAAAAGGGGAAAGAGTTATTCTATGGAAAGAGATCCACAAACCATAGAAATGGGGAAATAGTTCTCTTGTGGAGAGAGTTCCACAAATCAAAGAATAGGGGATTGGTGTCTCCTTTGGATAGAGGTCCATAAACATTGTAATAGGCAATTGATTCCCAAGAGATTTGTTGAGAAAATTTAGAAGAAATTTTGTCTTCATTGATGTAACCCACATTGGGTGAACCACATTAAATTTGTGTTTCTCATGTGTATGATGATTTGTGTATTGCTTTGATTACTGTTATTGATATTGTCATTGATAAAATTGGATAATATTGTTTGAAAAATAAAAGTAAAAGTTGATCTTATACTATTCACCCCTCTTCCTCTCAGTATAATCATGTGTTATTTATTTGGTATCAGAGCGAGTTCTTTCAAAAAAATTTAACAGCTTGAAGGAAGATATTACAGGAACACAAAATGGCACCTCAGAATGGATCTTCATCAAATAAGGCACCATTGTTCGATGGGAATAATTATACTTTCTAGAGCATAATAATGAAGACTTACTTGATGGCACAAGGATATGAGACTTGGCAATCCATTGACGATGGTTTCACATCTATAGCTACTCCTCCCATAAATAAATATGGTAATATGTTACATGTGAATAATACCAAGGATATGAATGGAATTTTAAGTGGATTATGTGAAGCAAAATTTGTGAAAGTTATACACTGCAAATCAAAAAAAGAGATATGGGATAAATTGAAGCAAACATATGAGGGAGATAAAAAGGTAAAAATGAAAAACTACAAAATCACAATAATAGGTTTGAATATTTGAATATGGAATATGAGGAAGATATTGCTACATACTTGCTTCATGTGGATGAAGTTGTAAATACCATGTGTGGACATGGATTCAAAATTGAAGACTTCAATGTTGCATAGAAATTTTTAAGGTCACTTCCTATGAGGTATGATGGAAAAGTTTTAGCTATAGGAGAGATGAGAGATATTGAAATTTTGACTATGGATGAGTTACATGGAATTCTCACAGCTTACGAGATGAGAATAGTAAAGGATCCCAATTCCAAGAAAGAGGTAGCTTTCAAAGCATCAAATAAGACAAAATAAAAGAAACCAAAATCAAGTGGTGAGTCAAGCTATGATGAAGAAGCTAACTATGGTAGAAGAAACAAGAAGGACTCAAGAAAGCACAAAGGTATGAAAACAATGAAATTATTTAATTGTGATAATTTTGGTCACTATGCATCTCATTTTCCAGAAACTAGAAGTAGTAGTAGTGAAGAGAAACATGATCATAAGAAAAGGAAGGAGGAAAATTCAGGTATGAAAAGAAAAACAAGTATGGTCAAGGCAAACATGAAAATAAATTCTTTCAAATGCACAAGAAGAGTTTCTATGTTGACAAAGCAAGCAAGGCTTCAAGTGATAGTGATTAAAGACCCTCAGATAGTGAAGAAGAAGAGATTCTATTTTTGGAAATAAAAGAGGAAGAAACTACTCCTATTGAAGATAAATTTTAAAAGTATAAATATGCTCTTGAAGACCAAGAAGTAGAACAAGATTCCAAAAAATGAAGAGGAAGGCACAGTAGCTCTAGAAGTATAATTTATTGTTGCTCTTTGAGAATTGAAAAAGGTTAGAAAGTAGAATTCAAGACTAAAGACTCAAGTTCAAGAATGTGAGGAAGATAAATGAAAGCTTATAAAAGACCTGACAAACTCAATAGTTAAGGCAATGAGAGTTAAAGAGATCATGAGTGAAAAGTTAGAAACAAAAGAGTCAAAATGTGAAAGATTAGAACATGAGATAATTTAACTAAGTATGGAAGCAAAATATTCTAAGGACAAGCTACATAAGTTTGGAAAAGCTAAAAAAAATTGAACAAGATTATCAATGCACAAAGATCTTCATCTATCAAAACAAGACTTGGTTTTCAAGAATGACAAGGAAAACAAGAAGTAGGATCAAGCTCAAGCTCAAAATAAGAGGAATTTTCAGAAGAAGAGAGTGAAGGAGAAATTGAGACTTATGAGGATAATTTGATGAATATAAGCTTCACTAAGAAAGGAAACAATGAACAAACAAGGAACAAGGATCATCACAAAGAAGAAAGTACTAAGAGACCAGTGGGCTCAAGACAAGATTTCTTCAAAGGATATTTTTTTCATGTAATCGGTTTGGTCACATGGCGATGCATTGTAGGACTCATGGAAAGGAATATGGTTTTACTAAGAGAAAATTCAAATATGGACATCTCTTTCAAGGGTATTTCTACTCTTGTAATGGATCTAGTCATAAAGCAATCCACTAGGGGGTTCATGATAGAAATGATTATGGCTTCATCAAGAGGAACTTCAAGATATTTGCACCTTCCAAGAACTAAAAAATTAAGTGTTACAAGTGAAATAATCTTGGGCATAAGGCCAAGTGGTGTAGAACAGAGTTTCCAGAATATCTAGAGATAAGTAAGACCAGGGACACTCAAAATAATAAAAAATGTATGGCTACAATTGAAAAATAAGATTGATAGATAAAAAGAGCATTGTATGCTGGGAGTATAAATACTCCCACCCCAAAATTAATCATCTCAAGGAGAGGAGGTGGGGAGGGGGCTGAGCTAAGAGTCTTATATTTAGATCCAAAGGATTCTCTTTGCCATTGATATCAAAGGAGGAGATATTTGAGTGAGGGGGAGAGCATTCAGTCAGGGGGAGCAGATTTGGAATCTAGTGGTAAAAAAAAAGAGAATTTGTTATCAAGGGTTGCCAATAATTACAAAGGGGAAGATTGTTGGAAATTTTGAGTAATTATGTTGTCATTGATTTCAAGTGTTAGAAGCAAGGAATATTTCATCTCAGTGCAAAGAAATTGATTAAAAGGGGGGTTAAAATATTTATATTTTAATCCCAAGAGATTTGGGACAAAGCTCCACATGTTTGGTTAAAAGGTTGAAGGCCCTGGTGTAAAATGACTAGGCTCAAAAAGGAAATAATATTATAATATTTTAATATTATAATATTAAAGTTAAAAGGTTAAAGCCTAAGGATGCATTATAAAATAATTATAATATTTATATTATAATTTTTATAACCCAAAGTGGGTTTGGCACCAATATTCAAAAGTTTTTTTTAAACAACTTCCAAGCGCCACCGACGTCCTTAGCATGGTGGTAATCCATATTAATATGGATGATGTTTGATGCCCTAAGGTGTTTTTTCGATGCACGATAATCCTGATTAATGTGATTTCTCCTACTTACACTTCATGAGAAGAAAAAGATAAAAAATATCTAAGGGAAGGTTCAATGATTTTAGTATAAGATCGTTCGATATTATATCCAACTAGGTGGTTAGCCTAGCGATAGACTAGGAAATGTTAAGCGTTAGGGTAAACAAAAGGTTCTATGTTCGAATCCAGGCAACAACAGTTTTGTTCATTATTTTGTTTGCAAGGAATTTGAGCGGAGGTTAAAGTGCACGTCATATTTTTTCATCCTTGTGTGGGTGGCTAGCCTAGCGGCAGACCAAATGGAGCTAGCGCAATGGCAGGTGGTAGGTGTTGTGTTCGAATCTTTCGATGATAGTTTTTTGGTAAGCATTGTTTCAAATTTTAAATGCCTAAGGTTGAGGGTTAGGCGAATTAGGTGTGTGTGATTATTTGAGCATCATTGACTTAGGAAGGTATAAGGGAAATAATTTTTTTTATTATTTCTTGCAATTTCTTTTGGAGAAAATTATTATGAAAATATTTTTTTGCTGAAAAGTGATTTTATGGAGTAATAAGGAGTTTTGATAATTCTTTTATGAATATTTTGAAATTAAGAGGGATTTAAAAGGTGTATGAAGTATTTTTATTGCTAGTATTTTTTCTTCATTTTGAAGGGCTTGGTTTTATGATTTAATGCTCTAGTTTTAGAAACCAAGAGAGTTGGTTTGGAATTCAATTGTGCACACTTTTTGATAAAGGTTTCCCAATATATGAAAATATGTTGACCTAATATTTTGAAGTTGCAAAAGATATCTTTTGTGATACAGGTTTTGAAAATATATTTTCATAAGAGAAAATTAAGAGGTATGGACACATCTTTCCTTATTCAAGGTGTTCTGTTGAATGAATGTTTCTAAAACCTAAGGTGGAGATGTTAAGTAAATCAACATCAAACTAGTTTATTCAATGAGATATATAATACAACTTCAGCTCCAAATATCCCGTGCAATATGAATCTACAAACTAGAATAATCCCAAGTTACAAGATGCTAACAAATGATAGTTTGTGCATAACAACCTAATAAAAAATGTAATAATAATAGGTCTAAACTATAATAGATGCTAAAATCCCCCATTTATTACATTATTTTTCAATACAAAGAGAGATACAAAACATTTCAAATCTGACACGTGCAAGTGCCTTAGTAAAAATATCTGCAACTTGAGCATTGGTGGGAATGTACTAAAGTTAAATGTGATGCCTTGGAACTTCATCTTGAATGAAGTGACATTGTGTATCAATGTGTTTGGTTCTATCATGATGCACTGGATTCTTAACAAGGTTAAAAACACCCTGGTTGTCACAAAACAAGTGGATTGGATATTTGGATGCATGATCCATACTTGTCAAAATGCAATGCAATCATATCATTTCACACATGGCTTCACATGTGGTATGATATTCTACCTCTGTAGATGAGATAGCAACCACATGTTGCTTCTTATTGTGCCAAGATACAGGACTGGATACAAGATGAAATATATATCCTGAAGTTGACTTTTGATCATCATATGATCCGGTATAGTCGGAGTTCGTGTATCCTTGCAAGAAGAATTTATCATTCTTCTTGTATTCTAGGCCATATTTCATAGTACCACAGATATAGTGAAGAACACATTTTGTTGTTTTCCAATGAGTAGTCTTAGGTTCCTGCATGAACCTAAAAATATAGTTGACAGCAAATATGATATCTAGCCTAGTATTTGTCAGATATATGAGACTCTAAATCAGTTGTATATAGAGTACCATATACCTTAGGTGAATCATCATATCACAATAACTGAAGCCCTGATTCCATAGGAGTTGTCATTGGCTTGTAATCAGTCATGCGATATTTTTCTAACAATATCTTGGCATACTTTTTCTAATACACCTTGATGTAGTACTCCTTATAGTTCACTTCCAGGCCAAGACAATAGTGGAGAAGTCTGATATATGCCATCTAAAAATATTTGCACAAGTCACTTTTGATGATAGATATCATAGTTTTTGAGCTGCCTATGATAATCAGATCATCCATGTAGAGTACAAGTAACACCATTTCAGAACCTTTTTTCTTGAAATAGAGGTTTAGATCTGATGAAATTTTATTAAATACATGTTTTAAGATGTGATTATCCATATTTATATACTAATCTCGAGGAGCTTTTTTTAAACCATACAAGGACTTGACCAATTTGCACACTTTTTGCTCTTGGCCTTCCACTTCAAATCCTTCATGTTATGTCATGTAGACTTCTTATTGGAGATCACCATTCAAGAAGACACTCTTGACATCCATATGATGAAATTTCCACCCAAACTATGTTGCCATAGCACAAAGAACTCGAATGGTTGTCATCCAAGAAGTAGGTGCAAAAGTTTCCTCATAGTCAATACCTTCCTTTTGTGCATAGCCCTTTGCAACAAGATGGTCGTTATGCTTATCAATTGTCCCATACGCTTTGTACTTGATTTTTTACACCCATTTTCAGCCAATGGGCTTCTTTCCTTGTGGTAGATCGACAAGCTTCCAATTTTTATTCTTTTTTAGAGACATGTACTCATCATCCATAGCAGCCTTCCATTATGGCTCGCTAAGGGCATATTGTACAGTGGTAGTTTCATGCTCATCAAGTGAATACATAAACACCTTGACATCATCCACATTCATATCCTTTATTTATTTCTTTGAATCTACTAAAATCTCCTTAAAATATTGATAAAGATCATCAACCTCAGTAGTCTCTTCTGTTGCTCTACCATGTTGAGCCATATTGCGAGTATGAGGTCTATTCAAAGTTAAATATGGTGGTGTGTATAACTTTGAGTCTCTGATAGTACTTGTATACCATTTAGGAATTTTCTTTTGTGGTGAAGAATAAGAATAAGATCCTCCAGTCTAAGATGGTGAAGGATTCTACTCATTTTTAGATTCCTCAAAATCTAGGTATACATCAGATGTGCTTTGTGATGTGAAAGCCTCATCAAAAAACTATCTCTATTGATATGAATCTTATTGGTCAAATGAGAAATCAAAATATAACCCTTAGAGTGCTCATAATAGCCAGGAAAAACATATTTCAATGTCTTATCATCTAGCTTCTTCCTTTTCTCTTTCAGTATGTGCATGAAATATTTACATCCAAAAATGCATAGATGAGAGATGGAGGATTTCTGACCACTCCATTCTTCCTATGGAGTTATTACTTTTAGGGCCTTTGTGGGTGACCTATTCAATAGGTATACTTTTATGGTGATATATTATGCCCAAAATTGTTGCTCTAGATGAGCTCCTATGAGCATACAATGAACCATTTCCATGATGTAATGATTCCTCCTTTCAGCAACTTCATTTTGCTGAGGAGTATAAGTAGTAGTAAATTGTCTCTTGATTCCATGTATAGTCAAATATGCAAAAAATTATTTAGAGGTGAACTCCCCCCCTCGATATGAGTATAGGGTCTTTATAGAAGTCCTTGACTCCTTCTCAATAGATTTCTTGAATTGTTGGAAGAAACTAAAGGCTTCATATTTTATATGAAGAAATAAAACCCACATCTTTCATGAGTAGTCATCTACAAAGAACTAAAATTACCTCTTCTCCCCATAATTGGTGTGAAAGGACCACACAGATTGCTGTAAACTAACTCTAGAGGTTTATTTGCTTGTGTAGATATTTTCTCAAATGGTACTCTATGCTGCTTTCCTACCAAGCAATCAGAGCACACTAGAAATGGAGAAGAAAGGGAGGGAAGG
The DNA here is from genome assembly GCA_028583015.1 of Wollemia nobilis. Classification (NCBI taxonomy): domain Eukaryota; kingdom Viridiplantae; phylum Streptophyta; class Pinopsida; order Araucariales; family Araucariaceae; genus Wollemia; species Wollemia nobilis. Next base: position 4,900,513 of record JAQPPZ010016381.1, read on the forward strand.
CCCTTTACCATCTCATACTTACTTAGCTCAAGTAAGTATCTATAACTAAGATGCTCGTATCTCTTGTGCCATAGGGAAGTTGCCTCCTTTGTAGAGGCTATCATGGAAACATGAGGAGAAGAGATAGCATCTAAGGCAAACAAGCCATGTTTTTATGAAGTTGTTGCGATGTTTTTACCCCTCCTGGTAATAAAGCAATACTTATTTCCATCCTCAACACAAAAATAACCAACCATATATTTATCCAGAATTTGTGTGACTGACAACAAATTGTTTGCCAATCTTGGAACATAGAGGATTTTTTCAATTTGATACTTGCCATCAGGAATATTTATGGAAACTATACCCTCTTCCTAAACCTTGTAGGTTTTATCATCAACAATAGTGATAGGTTTTCCCTCCTTGGCCTCATATATTTCAAACCATGATTTGTCTCTAGTCATATGCTTACTGGTACCATAATCAACATACCATACATGATCCTTCTGCTTGGAGGTTGTGGTAGTCATGAGCATCTTGTATGCCCACTCATAATCAGAGTCAAATTATTCAACAACAACACTCACCTTGGGTTGCTTGTTTTTATTTTGTGGTTTTTTATGGCCCTTGTTCTTAGGTTGCTTATTCTTGTGCCAACACCTATTTGTGTCATGGGTGTCTTTGTCACAAATTTTGCAATATCATTTCACTTTTTGAGGTTGTTTTCCCTTGGAATCCTTGTGAGAATTTCCTCCCTTCTAAAAATTACCCTTCTTCTTATAACCCTTCCTATTGGAATAAAGGGCTATATTAGAAGATTCATCTCTTTGAAGTTGGTGAGCCTCCTCTTCCTGAAGCATATTGACCAACTCAACATAGGTAATTTTTCTTTGTGACACCTGAAGAGAGATTATCAACATCCTATAAGAATTAGGTAAAGCTCTCATTACTACTGAAGTAAGAAGCTTGTCATCTACATATTCTCCCAAAGAATTCAATTTTACTTTCAACTCAAACACTATGCAAAGAAAGAGTTCAATTGTCTCACCCTGCTTCATACTCAAACTATGAAGTTGATATTGAAGGTAAAGGATGGTGTAATCATTCTTTCCCTCATAAATGGTTTGAATGGAATCCCATGCCTCTTTACCATATTCTGTGTCAGCTATGTGAGGTTGAACTTCATCTGAAATAGCAAACAAGATGAGCACTTTTACCTTGTTGTATTTCTTTTCAAATGTGATCCGATCAACATTTAGAGGTGTAGTTGGAGTTGATCCAGCTACTGGTGAAGGTCTTGTTGTTGTTCCAGAAACAACATCCCATAAATCTTCCATGATAATGATAGCCTTCATATTTTTTTCCATGGTGTGTAATTGGAACCTTTCAGTAACTGATGAGCATCAGTCAGGTACTTAGCAGCCATAGTGAGGGTTCCTTATATCACCAATCAGTCCCCCTTTCTTTATACCTTTCCTAGGCCTTTATACCAAAATTTTCAAAAAAATACTCGTCCTTACGTGAGGGAGACTATAGGTATTTTAGAGATTAGAATGATAAGTGGAACATAGGCGGTACTGAAAGGTAATCATATTGTTTATGACACCTACCATAGAAAGTATTCTATCCACATGCATGGGACGTAACTTCCCTCAAAACTTTGGATATTAGAACATTCATCAGGATTTACGTCTAACGACAAGATCGATTAGGGTAGTGGAATGGAGTAAAAAAATAGCAAAATGACAAACTTATATCTCCCAAATGATTAATAGAGAACAAGCTCAAATATCATTGTTGCAACTATGTTAGGTGACAGATATAGTAGCCCAAAGCACAATAGCATTACCTATAAGTGTGGGCCAGAGGTATCATAAATACCAAACATTGCAGTGCAATTGAATTGCACGGAGGGGTTCAAATTTTAATGACTTAGGAGTGCTTGATTTTACTTAACGAAGTAGTGCAAATGTAAATAGAAATTCAACATACATCAGAAACCACCCCCAACAAAGTGAACCTTAGATGTCGGTTTCCTCAAAAAATACACCTTATTACAAAATGCCAAAATGCTAAAAGAATTTTCTCACTATTCCCCCCTTTTTCATCCACTTTGAGAAAAAAAAAATGTTCTCACTATTCCCCCCTTTTTTACAAGATGTAGGATGAAAAGTATTTTCAAAATATCAAAGGTATAGCTTTTTTTTAAGTTTAAGGTTGAACAAAGAAATTCATTTTAATAAAACAATCAAAAAATAATTTAATTAAATATAATATTTCTTAGTAAAAAAATTTTAAAAAACTAAGAATTAAGAAAAGTAAAATATTTAATTAAAATAAAATTGAAATATTAAAATAAAAACTTTAACTCAAACCAAAAAAATAAAAAAACATAAGTAAGAATTACCTTTGAGCAGGGGGAGGGAATGGAACCCCTGACCTCTCCAACACTAGGGCCTTAGTGCAGTCGGGATTACCACACCAACTGGTGAGCTGGTTGAGGTGAAAGGGAAAAGACCCCTTATTTACCTATGCTTCTAGCTGTGAGAGCAAGTGAAGCGCCACCCAACCACCTCCATCGATGGTGCTACTCCGAGCAGGTAGTGATGTAGCTTCTAGGTGGTGTAAACTCCCTCTGTGGGTGATGATCTATTATTCAAACCATATGCTTCTACGTGATCCAATTTTTGAATGGATCATATCTCCTGAACATAATTTCAATCATTGCCTATCACAATGCCAATTCTATCGCGATTGAGTAAAAAAAATGTTGATCTGAGGTTTTTTTAAAACAAAAAATAGGTGTTGCAATTTTCGTCTATTACAATTTGTAACAGTCACCAATTGCTGCAATCGTAAAATATATGTTCTTCTATGGGCATGATATTTTGTCTACAACCTTTATTTGGACCTGAAACAGTGGCAAATGGGTCTTCTGCGAAGTGAGATGAATCACACTTGTTTTATGCGTAAAACACATATGGGATTATATCCCACATTCGGAAGGCTGGGAGTAGAGTGTAGTATAAAATCAAAATATCACACTATGCTTTATGACCACCAATGGGTGGTCATACTCCATTTCATTATGGTTTTTCACGTCGCCATGTAATTCAATAGGTTAGTGGTCTTTGCTATCCACGTTGAGAGTCGTCCACATGTCATAACCCAATATGCCTAGGTTGTCAGTGTCCATGTTGGCTTAGGTCACTTGAGTCTGTTAGATCTAGTTAGCTTATGTGTTAGTCACATTTTTAGTTTACTCTAGTCTGAGTATGGTTCAAGGTGCAGGTGAGTCACCCGTAATGTAGGTCTAGCCTATGCATGTCTATCGTGAGTCATGTTGATGTGGGTTGGAGTCTGACCAGTCCATCACATCAATCCTTCTCCAAGCAGCTCTTCTCCAGGCTGTCCTAGTCACAACATCCAAAACAACCTCAAAAAGCATCCTTTTTATCAGACCTTTGGAAGCATTCCCAGGTCTCAGTCAGATCTTGAAACCTGTGAATCAAATAAGCCTCAAAAAATGTGAAGACTCCCCGTGACTCAGATACCATTTTGAGAAAATCAACATCAAACTATTGTATTCAATGAAATATATAATACAACTTCAGCTCCAAATAGCCCATGCAATACGGATATATGAACCAGAATAATCTCAAGTTACAAGATGCTACCGAACGATAGTTCACATATAACAACCTAATAACAAATGTAATAATAATAGGTATAAACTATAAAAGATGCTAACAGGAGATAATAGGGTTTTTTGATAAGCATTTTTTAAAATATTTGAGTTAGGGTTTGAAACCTACATTGTGCATATTTTTTGGATCTAGTTAGATCCATTTAGCTTATGTGTTAGTCACATGTTCAGTTTACTCTAGTCTGAGTATGGTCCAAGGTGCAAGTGAGTCACCCGTAACGTAGGTCTGGCCTATGCATGTCTATCATGAGTCATGTTGATGTGGGTTGGAGTCTGACTAGTCTGTCACATCAATCCTTCTCTAGGTAGCTCTTCTCTAGTCTGGCCTAGTCATGGCATTCAAAACAACCTCAAAAAGCATCATTTCTATCAGACCTTGGGAAGCATTCCTAGGTCTCAGTCAGATCTTGAAACTTGTGAATAAAATAAGCCTCAAAAAATGTGAAGACTCCCTGCAAATCAGATACCATTTTAAGCAAATCAACATCAAACTATAGTATTCAATGAAATATATAATACAACTTCAGCTCCAAATAGCCCATGCAATACATATCTATGAACTAGAATAATCCCAAGTTACAATATGCTAACGAACGATAGTTCACATATAACAACCTAATAACAAATGTAATAATAATAGGTATAAACTATAAAAGATGCCAACAGGAGATAATAGGGTTTTTTGATAAGCATTTTTGAAAATATTTGAGTTAGGTTTTGAAACCTACATTGTGCATATTTGTTGGAAGAATTTTAAAAACAATTGTTTAGGGTTTGTAATCAAATTGTGTTGAGTAAGGTGCAGCAGGAGTATTGTCATTGTTGTCAACACAGTCAGTTAGATCTAATGATGCAGTGGAAAGGCAGTTCAAAAGCCATTCAGATGCAGAGGACAGAAGTTCAAAAGTTATTCAGAGTATGGACGGTGAGTTTCCAAGAAGACCATAGTGGCCCATTTGCAAAAGATCAAAGAAAAAGACAAGTAAGAAAAGTGTCGCGATATCGCGACATATACGAAGCAAGAAAAAGTGTCATGATTTCGCGACATATTGGAAGAGAGAGAAGCAACAGGTAAAAGTGTCATGATTTCGTGACATATTGGAGGAGAGAGAAACAGCAGGGAAAACTGTCATGATTTCATGACATGTTGGAAGAAAAGAAAGCAAGTGGAAAAATTGTCACGATTTCGCGACATGTTGGAAGCAAAGAAGCACAAGTGGGGAAAAGCTGTCATGATTTCGTGACAAGTTGGAAGAGAAGAAGGCAAGTGGAAAAACTATCATGATTTCGTGACATGTTGAGAGAAAAAGTGCAAGGAAGGAAAAGCTGTCATGATTTCGTGACATGTTTCGAGGAGAAGGAGCTCAAGCAAGAGAAAAGTGTCACGATTTCGTGACATGTTCGAAGAGAGCACGAGTACGGAGGAAAAAGTGTCACGATTTCACGATAGGTTCGAAGAGAAAAGGGATTGCAAGAAAAAGTGTCACGATTTCGTGACAAGTCGGTTAAATAAAGAAGAGAGTGCAAGCAAGAGAAAGTGTCACGATTTCGTGACATGCTATAGAGGAAAGAGTTCGAAGTGAGAACTGTCGTGATTTCGTGACAAGTTCGAGGAGAGAGAGTAAAATGAGAACTGTCATGATTTCGCGACATGCTACAGAGGTCGAAGTGAGAACAGTCATGATTTCGTGACATGTTGAGGAGTTCAAAGTGAGAACTGTCACGATTTCATGACATGCTGCAGAATTCGAAGTGAGAAGTGTCACGATTTTGTGACATGCTGTAGAAGAAAGAGTTCAAAGTGAGAACTGTCATGATTTCACGACAGGTTGAAGAGAAAGCGTACGGATGTAGAAAGTGTCATGATTTCGTGACAGGTTGATGAGAAAGCGTACGGATATAGAAAGTGTCATGATTTCATGATAGGCAAAAAAGAAAGCATACGGATGCAGAAAGTGTCATGATTTTGTGATAGATTGAGATGGCAGCGTACGGTTGGAGAAAGTGTCATGATTTCATGACAGAAATAGAAAGTAGGTCTTCAATAGGAGAAGTGTCATGATTTCATGACAAAAGCTAAGATGTGAAGTACGAAAGCAGAAGTGTCACGATTTCATGCGACAAAAGCAGAAAGGAGGTCGACGAAGGGAGAAGTGTCGCGATATCATGACAAAAGCAAAATTGATGTTGACGAAGGCAGAAGTGTCACGATATCGCGACAAGAGCTTAGTTGAAGTCGACAAAGGCAGAAGTGTCATGATATCATGACAAAAGCCAAAAGAAAGTGTACGGAGGCAAAAGTGTCATGATATCGTGACATGTTGTATTTTCATGGCAAAAGCTATAGAAGAGTTATAGAGGCGGTTGAAGCCGACGAAGACCAATGTTAGTCGATGAAGATTAGGGTTTGCAATCGACGAAGATTAGGGTTTGCAGTCGACTAAGATTAGGGTTACAGTCGACTAAGATTAAGTTTTTGATCTTGAAAATGTGGTTATAAAAGGAAGGTTATTTTGAAGAGTTGGTGAAGTTGTGTAGTGCGACGTTCGGAGATAGTGCATAGAGTGCAAAGTTCGATCGTAGTGCATAGAGTGTGAAGTTTGATCGTAGTGCATAGAGTGTGAAGTTCGATCATAGTGTGTAGAGTGCAATTCATCAAAACATTCTAAGTGTGAAAGATCACAAAGGAAGCAGAGTGTGCGAAGGGGAGAAGATGAACGTTCGATAGTTAAGCAGCAGATTGTGCGAAGTGATAGCACAGAGAGAGCAGAGTGCGCACAGGACAAAAAAGTGAAGCAGATCAGTCAGGGTCTTGTTAAAGGCAAAGGTATCTTACTATCATTCTTCTAAGTTTTAGATTTGAAGTCCAAGTTGGTGCTTGGCATAAGGGGTTGGTGCTCCTTCCAGTTGGTGTTGGCAAATTAGGGGTTGGTGCTCCTTCCAGTTGGTGTTGGCAAATCAGGGGTTGGTGCTCCTTTCTATTGGTTTAGATAAATCAGGGGTTGGTGCTCCTTCCAGTGGGTGCTAGTAAACTATTTGTAAAAGTTGTTGCTTTGCAAAGGCTGGATTTGGATGGTAGTCCAAGCAGTCATTTTTGAGGAGTAGCCACATTGGTGAACCTCATTAAAATCTTGTGTTGTGTGATGTTCTCTTGCTGTTCTTGCTATATCTGTTTATAAGTTTTAACTATTACTATTTTTAGAGCTGTTAATTCATGATTAAAGAGCTACATTGATTCACCCCCCTCTCTCAGTGCCATTGTAAGTATAACAATTGGTATCAGAGCTAAGTCCTTGTACAAGCTTAACCAACTAGGGTGATCTTGGAAATAACACAATGGCAGGTGGTGAAGGTTTCTCATCAAACAAAGCACCATTGTTTGATGGATCTAATTATGCGTTCTGGAGAGTCGGGATGCAGACATATCTCTGTGCTTTGGGATATGACATCCGGGATTCAGTAGTGAGTGGATACACAATTCCCATCATTCCTCCAAAAGAAGCAGAGGAAAAGAAACTGTTTGAAAACAATTCGAAAGCAAAGAATGCCATCTTGTGTGGATTAGCAGACAGTGAACTAGTAAAGGTCATGAACTGTAAATCGACAAAAGAAATATGGGACAAATTGAAGAGTGTTCATGAAGGAGATGATAAGATCAAAGAAGCCAAGTTACAGACACATCGAGCTCAGTTCGAAGCATTGAAGATGAATGACGATGAAAACATTGAGGCATTCATGTTGAGAGTTAATGGAATCATCAATGCAATCAGAGGACTCGGCGAGAATATCGATGACTCTGCTATCGTGAAAAAGGTATTAAGATCTCTTCCTCAAAGATTTGATTCCAAAGTCTCAGCAATAGAAGAAGCTAAAGATCTAAATTATTTTAGTATAGATGAAATGTATGGTTCTTTAACTGCATATGAGATGAGGATAGGAAGATCTAAACCCACTGACAGAGAAGCGACTTTCAAAGCCCTTAAAAATAAAAACACAAAACAAGAGTCCGAGGAAGAAGAGACATCAGATGAAATGGAAGCAAACTTTGTTAGAAAATTGAAAAAGGGGAAAGGAAAATACAGAGGGAAGCTTCCATTCAAATGTTTCAACTGTGGAGGCGTTGGGCATTTTGCAACTAAATGTCCACTGAAAGAGAAGAACAAAAATGATGAAGGATCCCACCAAGAAAGAAGTGACTGGAAGATGAAAGCAAATTTCAGAAAAGGCAACTTCAAAAAGAAAAGTTTCATCTCCAAGAATGTTAGTTCATCAGAAAACAGCTCCGGTGAAGAATCTGAAGAAGAAAGAGATGAAGCTCTTTTTATGGCATTTGAAGAAGTTAAATCAGAAAAAGGAGTGACCTCTGAAGTTTGTGGTGAAAATATCGAGGCTGAAGTAGACTTAGAAGGTGAGTTGATATCTGCACTTGAAGAGTGGGAGATAGAAAAGAAAAAGAATAAGAAACTATCAAGAAAGCTTGAGGATGCAAATGGAATCATAACCAACTTAAAAGTTCAGATAGAAGAATCTAAGAAAATCATCGAAGATCTCGAAGTTCAAATAACCATGAGAATAGACTATTGCAGCAAGCTAGAGGAAGAGACTATTGGTCTAAGAATGCAGCTAGAAGAGATGAACAAGAAAATCAGTTGTTATCACAAACGTGAAGAAAGTTCTATGAAACTAGATAAGATCATAAATGACCAAAGACCTGCAGGCATCAGGTTTGGTCTGGGTTTTATCGAAGGAGAATCATCAAGTGGATCAAAGGCCAGAAATGTAGAATCCACAAAGAATGAAGATAAGAAATAGGTTGATCAAGGGAAATTGCCTCATGCAAAAGAAAGCAATAATGCCAGGCAGGAAAGGAGAACTGACAATAATGGATTCACCAATGTCACACATCAAAGAAGAAGAAGACCTATGGCTCCTACGGCAACATGGCAAAGACCATCTCCCAGGTTCAATTATCCCTTCTCTGGTTTCTGTTTTAAATGCAATGGCTATGGACATAAAATCTCGGATTGCAAGTACAATGTTAGACCAAGGAATTTCACCAGTAGAAATGCTTTTTCTCCTTTGATGAATTACACAGTAGAATGTTATAAACTGTCACAATTTTGGGCACATTGCAAGAAACTGTAGAAGCACATTTTCATCAAATCAGTTTCAGGGAAGAAAAGTTCAACCAAACAGGATGAGACAAAATAGGAAACTTCTTGTAAAACATGCACAAGCTGCTGATAAGGGAAAAACAAAACAAGAGCCCAAAACTACTATCAAAACAATGTGGAAAGGGAAAGAACAACTGAAGGAAGAAAAGGAATCCTTAATCGTTCAAACTGCTTTCAAAGCACAGAATAAATATGTACCATGGATACTAGATAGTGGATGCTTCTAGTCATATGACAGGTGACAAACAAAAATTTGATAAGTTACAGAAATATGAAGGAGGATCAGTAAAATTTGGAAATAATGATGGAGCCAAGATAGTCGGCAAAGGCTCAGTCAAAATTAGTGATGGAAGGATTAAATTAGAAGAAGTCTTATTTGTGGATGGATTGAAACATAATTTATTGAGTGTAAGTCAGATTTGTGATAAAGGTCATGAAGTGGTCTTTATGAAGCAGGGTTGTGAAGTCAGAAAAACCAACAGTGGAAAATTGATAGCAACAGGGTCAAGAACATCTGGTAACTCTGTATACGCTTTCAGAGACTTCAAAAGGAGCTTGCTTTATTGGACAGGAAGAAGAAAATTGGTTGTGGCACAAGAGACTTGGTCATATCAATTTTGATAATCTAGTGAAAATCACCTCAAAAGGGGTTGTAAGAGATATTCCCACCATCAGCAAACCTGCAAACAACATTTGTGCTTCATGCCAAAAGGGGAAGCAAACTAGAGTCACATTCAAAACTAAAGAATACTACACAAGCAAACCATTGGAACTAATACACATTGACTTATGTGGACCCATGAGAACACAAAGCATAAATGGTGACAAGTATTTTATGTTGTGCATTGATGACTATTCCAGAATGACATGGATATTCTTCTTGAAGCAGAAATCAGAAGCTTTTGATATGTTCAAGATCTTCAAAAACCAGGTTGAGAATGAAATAGGAAAGAGGATCAAATGCTTAAGATCGGACGAGAGGTGGAGAATTCATTTCGAGAGGAGTTTGCAGAATACTGTGAAAATTATGGTATTAGGAGACAGTTCTCGGCGAGCAAGGACACCTCGACAAAATGGGGTGGTAGAAAGAAAGAACAAAACTGTGCAGGAAATGGCACGAACTATGTTGGCTGAAAGCAAAGTAGCAGATAGATTTTGGAAAGAAGCAGTCCATACTATGGTGTATATCCAAAATAGGTACATGTTGAGAACACATGAAAGCAAAACTCCTTATGAATTGTGGTTCGGTAAAAGGGCAACAACAAAATACCTCAGAGTGTTTGGCAGCAAGTGCTATATCAAAAGAACTGAAGACAATCTTGGCAAGTTTGAAGATAGAGCAGATGAAGGTATTTTTGTTGGTTACTCACCAAGAAGCAAAGCTTACAAATGCTACAACAAGAGGCTAAAGAAAATTGTGGACAGTGTTGATGTTAAGTTTGATGAAGGTAAAGAACGAGTAATTAGCCATGAAACGAACTACCCAATTTATGAAGAGATTATTGAAGGAGATGAGGAAAACAAAATTGAAAAGATACAAAAATTTGACTCAGATGATGTAAGTTGTGATTCAGAAGCAGAAGAGAATAATAAATTCAAAACAGGCAGCTGGCAAAAAAATCATCCTAGAGATCAAATAATTGGAGACCCCAAAGTTGGTGTTCAAACAAGAAGAAGAGTAGCAAGTAACTACTCTTTATTATCCAGCATTGAGCCCAAGAATGTTGCTTGAAGCAAGCAAAGATGAAGGTTGGATGAAGGCTATAAATGAAGAATTAGACCAGATTGAGAAAAACAAAACACTGGGAGTTAGTACCTAGACACTGCGAACAAAAACATAATCGGGACTAAATGGATCTTTCGTAACAAATTGAATGAAGACGGACAGGTAGTCAGAAATAAAGCAAGATTGGTATGCAAGGGGTATGCACAAGTTGAAGGCATTGACTTTGAGGAAACGTTTGCACCAGTAGCTAGACTAGAGGCAATCAGAATGTTTCTGGCTTTAGTTGTCTACAAGAATTTCAAAGTTTATCAAATGGATGTGAAATCAGCCTTTTTGAATGGGAAACTTGAAGAAGAGGTTTATATTGAGCAACCAGATGGGTTCCAACTTGGTGATAATCCAAACTTTGTCTGCAAGTTGAAGAAAGCTTTATATGGCTTAAAACAGGCACCCCGAGCATGGTATGCAAGACTAGACAACTATCTCACTCAACAAAAGTTTAAGAAAGGTATGGTGGATAGTAACTTGTATGTCAAAATAGAAAATGGGCATCTTATTGTTCTGGTTGTATATGTAGATGATATCATATTTGGCAGCGACAAAGATGAGTCATGTCAAGATTTAGCAAATAAGATGCAAAAAGAATTTGAAATGTCAATGATTGGTGAACTGTCATATTTCCTCGGTTTGCAAGTTAATCAAAGTAAGAAGGGCATATTTATTTCTCAAGTTAAATATGTAAAAGAGATGTTAAAGAAATTCACAATGGAGGATTGTAAGCCAGTTAGCACTCCCATGACGACAGAGCTGCAAGTTGAGCAAAGATGACAAATCTCCACCTGTTGATCAAACCATGTACAGATCTATGATTGGAAGCCTACTGTACCTGACAGCTACCAGACCAGATACTTTGCAGGCGGTATGCATGGTAGCATGCTTTCAAGCCAATCCCAAAGAGACTCATGTGACAGCAGTAAAGAGGATTCTTCGGTATCTCAAGGGTACTATGGAGTATGGGTTGTGGTATCCAAGAGGTAAAGACTTCACCCTTATATCATATTCAGATGCAGATTGGGCTGGATGTGTAGATGACAGAAAGAGTACCAGTGGAGGTGCATTCTATCTGGGAGACAGATTGGTTGCATGGCACGGTAAGAAGCAAGAGTCAGTTTCTTTATCAACAGCAGAAGCAGAATATATTGCAGCGACAACATGTTGTACGCGGGTTTTGTGGATGAAACAAACCCTAAAAGATCTTGGTATCTACTTCAGTGAACCAATATCAGTTAAGTGTGATAACACTAGTGCAATTAACATCTCCAAGAATCCAGTAATGCATTCACGGACAAAGCACATTGCTATCGAGATATCATTTTTTGAAAGAGAAAGTTGTTGAAGGTGAGGTTAAGTTGGATTTTGTTCCAACTACAGAACAAGTAGCAGATATTTTCACAAAACCATTGCCCAAGGAAGTGTTTGAGTACCTTCGAAACAAATTGGGAGTGGTCACACTTCCCAAGAATTGACTAGCTACAGGGATCACTTTCTCAGGGGGAGCATTTGAGTATTTGATTATTCTTTTGCTCATGATCATAATTTGTGCTAAGTGCAACAAATTGTGCCTGAGAATGTTGTGCATGGACTCAGGGGGAGTCTACAGTAGCCCTTTGGTATTATTGACAAAGGGGGAGAAGAGTTACAGGAAATTACACATGTGTTGCCAACAATTCCAAAGGGGGAGATTGTTGAGCAAGGTGCAGCAAGAGTATTGTCATTGTTGTCAACACAATCGATTAGATCTAATGATGCGGTGGAAAGGCAGTTCAAAAGCCATTCGGATGCAGAGGACAGGAGTTCTAAGGTTATTCAGAGTATGGACAGTGAGTTTCCAAGAAGACCATAGTGGCCCATTTGCAAAAGATCAAAGAAAAAGACAAGTAAGAAAAGTGTCACGATATCGTGACATATACAGCAGGCAAGAAAAACTGTCACGATTTCATGACATATTGGAAGAGAGAGAAGCAGCAGGTAAAAGTGTCATGATTTCATGACATATTGGAGGAGAGAGAAACAACAGGGAAAACTATCACGATTTCATGACATGTTGGAAGAAAAGAAGGCAAGCAAAAAAACTGTCATGATTTCATGACATGTTGGAAGCAAAGAAGCCAAGTAGAAAAACTATCACGATTTCATGACAAGTTGGAAGCAAAGAAGGCAAAGGGAAAAACTGTCACGATTTCATGACATGTTCAAAGAAGAAGTGCAAGCAAAGAAAACTATCATGATTTCGTGACATGTTTAAGAGAGAAGAGCTTGCAAAGAAAAGTGTCATGATTTCATGACATGTTCCAAGAGAGAGAACGAAGAAAAACTATCACGATTTCATGACAAATTAGAAGAGAAAAGGAAAGAAAAAGTCACGATTTCATGACATGAAAAGAAGAGAAAGTGAAAGCAAGAGAAAGTGTCACGATTTCATGACATGCTGCAAAGGAAAGAGTTCGAAGTGAGAACTGTCATGATTTCATGACAAGTTTGAGGAGAGAGAAAGTAAAATGAGAACTGTCATGATTTCGTGACATGCTACAGAGGTTAAAGTGAGAACTATCATGATTTTGTGACATGCTACAGAGTTCAAAGTGAGAACTATCATGATTTCATGACATGCTATAGAATTCAAAGTGAGAACTGTCACGATTTCATGACATGTTGTAGAAGAAAGAGTTCGAAGTGAGAACTATCATGATTTCATGACAGGTTGAAGAGAAAGCGTACGGATGTAGAAAGTGTCATGATTTTGTGATAGGTTGATGAGAAAGCGTACGGATACAGAAAGTGTCATGATTTCATGACAGGTAGAAAAGAAAGCATACGGATGCAGAAAGTGTCACGATTTCATGACAGATTGAGATGGCAGCGTACGATTGGAGAAAGTGTCATGATTTCATGACAGAAATAGAAAGCAGGTCTTCAACAGGAGAAGTGTCACGATTTCATGACAAAAGCTAAGATGTGAAGTACGAAAGTAGAAGTGTCATGATTTCATGACAAAAGTAGAAAGGAGGTCGACGAAGGGAGAAGTGTCGCGATATCGTGACAAAAGCAAAATTGATGCTGACGAAGGCAGAAGTGTCATGATATCATGACAAGAGCTTAGTTGAAGTCGACAAAGGTAGAAGTGTCGCGATATCATGACAAAAGCCAAAAGAAAGTGTACGGAGGCAAAAGTGTCATGATATCATGACATGTTGTATTTTCATGACAAAAGCTACAGAAGAGTTACAGAGGTGGTTGAAGCCGACGAAGACCAATGTTAGCCAATGAAGATTAGGGTTTGCAATCGATGAAGATTAGGGTTTGCAGTCGACTAAGATTAGGGTTACAGTCGACTAAGATTAAGTTTTTGATCTTGAAAATGTGGTTATAAAAGGAAGGTTATTTTGAAGAGTTTGTGAAGTTGAGTAGTGCGATGTTCGGAGATAGTGCGCAGAGTGCGAAGTTCGATCATAGTGCGTAGAGTGCGAAGTTTGATCATAGTGTGCAAAGTGCGAAGTTCGATCATAGTGTGCAGAGTGCAATTCGTCGAAACATTCTAAGTGCGAAAGATCACAAAGGAAGCAGAGTGCGCGAAGGGGAGAAGATGAACATTCGACAGTTAAGCAGTAGATTGTGCGAAGTGATAGCACAGAGAGCAGAGTGCGCATAGGACAAAAAAGTGAAGCAGATCAGTCAGGGTCTTGTTAAAGGCAAAGGTATCTTACTATCATTCTTCTAAGTTTTAGATTTGAAGTCCAAGTTGGTGCTTGGCATAAGGGGTTGGTGCTCCTTCCAGTTGGTGCTAGCAAATCAGGGGTTGGTGCTCCTTCCAGTTGGTGTTGGCAAATCAGGGGTTGGTGCTCCTTTCTATTGGGTCAGATAAATCAGGGGTTGGTGCTCCTTCCAGTGGGTCTTTGGTAAACTATTTGTAAAAGTTGTTGCTTTGCAAAGGCTAGATTTGGATGGTAGTCCAAGCAGTCATTTTTGAGGAGTAGCCACATTGGTGAACCTCGTTAAAATCTTGTGTTGTGTGATGTTCTCTTGTTGTTCTTGCTATATCTATTTATAAGTTTTAACTGCTGCTATTTTTAGAGCTGTTAATTCATGATTAAAGAGCTACACTGATTCACCCCCCCTCTCAGTGCCATTGTAAGTACAACAAATTGTGCTTCATTGGTTGAATGAGTGTGTGAAACATTTTAAGCATTGGTTGAGTGATTTTGAAAGCAATTGTGAAAGTGTTTGAGATCAATCTTCTAAGATAAATTTGTGTATTATTGAGGTTGATGTTTGGGAGCAAATTTGGAAGAAAGATAGATCGGTTTTGTGAAACAAGTTATACATTGTTGTGATTTGATTTGAAAGGAATTTTGTAAGAGATAGAGATTGGATTAGTGGAATGCAAGAATTGTGAATGACAAGAACATATTGGTATTTTTGATAGTGCATATCATTCTCTATATGGTCCAGAGGTTAAACGAATTCTAGGTAGAATATGTTTGATTTTCCTAGTTGAATAAAGTGCTTCTAAAAGAGATAAGCATTTGTTTGTATGCAATATTTAGAAATATTTGAGCAGGTTTAGTGATCAGCTTTGAGGTAGATTTGAGCAAGCCTTATGAGAAGACTTGAAGCATATTTGAAGATAAATTTGAGCAAGTCTTTTGAGAAGTCTTGAGGATAGATTTGAGCAAGTCTTTTGAAAAGGCTTGAGGGCATATTTGAGAAGGTATTTTGAGAAGGCTTGAAGGCAGTTTTGAGAAAGTCTTTTGAGAAGGCTTGAGGATAAATTTGAGATAAATTTAAGAGTAGGTTTTATTGCTGATTTTTTCAAGGTTTGTGTTAATGCTTGAGGATAGATTTTAGATAGAATTTAGAGCAAGTTTGATTTCTGATTTGTTCAAGATTTTTGTTAAGGCTTCAGGATATATCTAAGATAAAATTGAGAGAAGTTTTAATTGCTTATTTTTTTAAGCTTTGTGTTAAGTCTTGGGATAGATTTGAGATAGAATTAATAGCATATTTATGAGTAAATTTAAAGTATATTTGATCTAGACTTGGGATAGAGTTTTGTGCAGATTTGAGATAGAGTTGAGAGCAGACTTTGGAGGTGATAGATCATAGAGGACAACAATCTCCATTGGATAGAGATCCATTAGCTAGTATAGTGGGGATAGATATATCTTATGGAGAGATATCCAAAAACCATATCAGTGGGGGCAGAAGTCTTCTAGAATGTCACCAGCCAGAGCAGAGGGGATAGAGTTCTCCTGTGGAGAGAGATCCATGAATGAGAGCAAGGGGAAAGAGTTATCCTATGGGTGAAATATATGAATCAGTTGGAGAGATAGATTTCTTCTATGGAGAGATATCCATGAACCAGTTGAGGAGATAGATTTATCCTAGATCAAGTTCCATGATCTAGAGAAAAGCGAAAAGGGTTCTCATATGGAGAGAGATCCACAAACCAAAGAAAAGGGGAAAGAGTTCTCCTATGGAGAGAGATCTACAAATCATAGAAAGGGGGAAATATTTCTCTTGTGGAGAGAGTTCCACAAATCAGAGCATAGGGGATTGGTGTCTCCTTTGTATAGAGGTTCATAAACATTGTAATAGGGAATTGATTCCCAAGATATTTGTTGAGAAAATTTAGAAGAAATATGTTCTTCATGTATCTAACCCACATTGTATGAACCACATTAAATTTGTGTCTCTCATGTGTGTGATGATTTGTGCATTGCTTTGATTACTACTATTGATATTGTCATTGATAATATTGGATAACATTGTTTGGGAAAGAAAAGTAAAGTTGATCTTATACTGTTCACCCCCCCTTTTAGCTGATGAGGCTTAATTTTTTTATTTTTGTACTTAGGTTTAGCCTAGGTTTTTTTAGCCTTTAGGACTTAGTCTTTGTTGTAATAAGGCTTGTCCACGTGAGTGTGATTTATCACTCATGTTAGTTAGGTCATAGGCTAGGTGGCATGTTCTTCGTAGCCTCATAGGCCTTTGTCTTATCCTTTGTACTTTTAGGATTAGTTTTGTTACGAACTCCTTGGATCTGCACCTTCTTCCTTGGATAGTTCGTTTATATTATAATTATTTATATTTGCATTTGAAATAGAACAGTAGCTTTAGAAATTCTATATCATTTTTGGTATTAGAGCAGGAAGAATAGTGGGGTTTTGGGTCATTTTCGATCTCACTTGGTTTGGGTTATTTTCGACCAGATAATCTTGTCTGAAGCTTTTCTAAATTTTGTTGCAAATTACTACATAATTGCTGCTAGCAATTTTTTGTAGCATATTGTTGCACTTTGTTGTCTTTGACAAAAAAATTTGTAAAATTCTGGTGTCAATTTGACATTTCTTGCTAAATATTCTTGTTAGCTTACCGGTGGAATTTGTGTGCCCGAATTTGGATTTAACACCATCCAAAGTGTGAGGCGATTATTTTCCCATATTCTGAGAGTTTTATGAGTGCAAAGAAGGGTATACTACCATCTGCATCCATTCAAACTAACTCATCTAAATATAATAAAAACAATTTAAAAAAATTATATTTCAACCTGCAAGCGAGAGCTTTGTTTAATGCATTCGCATTTGGATTATCGCCCATCGTGCACATGCTTATTGGCAGAATCTTTACACAAATTTCATGACACTATAATTTTGTGTGTTTGGTCAGCCCTGCTAGATCTTCTAGACCTATGTTTATTGAGATGATGTGTTCGACGCCCTTCGAAAATCGTGTCCTGACGCCTTTGGAGTGTGTCAACTGAAAAAATTATTTCCTCTACCTAATGATTTATCTTTATCGTAGATCGGATCTATCGCCTGATAGAAGGTCGGGTTTAGAAAGCCTCAATGTTGGCATGTGTTCTGTTGTGCCTGACACATATCATTGCCATATCGCCTGCAAGTTGAACCCTGTCATTGATGTTGTCTTCTATTTTGATATTGATGGATGATTGACTCCACTGGAATTGGGCTAACTATCAATGCTTGCCTACTATTTTTCCTTAGACCACATCTATTTCTCTCTGCCATATGTGACGGTGTAATATTCCTTCGAACAGATGCAATCTTTTTCTGCATGATGGTCCGATCTACCAGATTCAACCCAACAAACTTGATGATTCCAATTTGTCGACCGAACATGTGGAAACTCCATGCAATTTTGGAAATTCATAAATGTTTGGTTACTGCATTGTTTTTGTTCATAGTTTTATAGGTTTCAACTAGCATGTGGCAACGGGAAGAGGGGGGGAATTTCCTTCCTACAAGCGTACAATGTTTGTTCTCAATAGTTCATCAAAGCAAAAATTGGTGTCTACTATTTTTTCTGCGCAAGCCAAGGAGATTCTGGCATGATTTATTCCAAGTTTTGGCGATCTACGACTTACCACCATTGAATGCATACGTACTCCAACTTCGTGGTATGATATTTGATATTTTATAATGCCATAAAAAAAATTGGCATTATTTTATAATTGAAAGATATTTTGTACCACCCTACTGCCGCCTATTTTATTTTTGGGGATTTACTAAAGTGCATTTCTATTGTCCTTTTTCAAATTGCAAAATAAAACTTTTATATTTTATTTTTTTAATTATTTTGGGCAACTTGCACTTTTTGTAATCCTTTGTAAACTTTTTCTTCTTGTTGGCACGTACTCGAGGTTAAATGGCTACTGAATTGGTGGAAAAAATGGCTCAACTCACACAACTTGTCAGTGCTTTAGTCGATAAGGTCACCACTCAAGATATTTAACCGCATTGTGATGTTCCCATCTATGATTGTTCACGAGATCCTAAAATTCTCAACAACTAGATTTTGGACATGGATAGTTGGTTTGAATACACCAAATTAGAGAAAGCCCAAAAAGTAATGTTTTCTAAACTAAAATTGTCAGGCCTTGCCAAGATCCTTATCACTGATCATCAAAGGACTCAAAATCCCATTGATACATGGGATGAATTACAACATGTTTTGAAGAGTAGTTTCTACTCTTCAAATTATGCCAAGACCTTGAAATCAAATGGCTACACCTTCAAAAAACTACTAATATGTGTGTTCATGATTATGTATTGCAATTTAAAAAATTGAGAATTCTAAATTCCGTGTAGGATTCTGCTACTCAACTTGTCACCAAATTCAAAAGTGGATTACAAGAACCACTTTATCACAAGTTGAAATACAAAGTCATTGTAAGCATTGATATGGCTTTCAATCAAGCCATACTTGCGGAGGAGGAATTGCGAGAGTCATCGTGCGGGACTCGCTCTTCATCATCGGGAGGAAATCCGAAGGCTTCACAACAACAATCCAAGGTGGCTAAGTCTTCTTCTTATTCCCCCTCTTCTCCTTATCCTATTTCTTCTTCTTCTTCTTCTCAAAAATATTTCAAAACTCCAGTGGAATGTACTTATTGTAAGAAGAAGGGTCATCAAAAACATCAATGTTTTAAGTTGAAGAATTTGAAAAATAAGTCCCTAGTTGTTAAGCCTTCAAATGAGGAACCTCAAGAAGGTCTCATTGAGGCTATAGGGGAAAGAAAGATATATAAGGAATTGGTCGGGTTGAACAAATTAACCCTCATGAACACTTCAAAAAGGTATCATGAGAACTTATTTGTGATCATGGTTCGCCTTAATGATTCCTTTGTAGTTGATTGTATCATCGATAGCGGCTTGCAGAAGAATCTAATTATGAGGTCCATTGTTGAAAAACTAAAGCTGCCAATGAATCCCCATTCTCATCCATATCCTTTAGGGTGGAAGTATAATGGGACTTCATCAAATATCACACACACATGCACTATGAATTTTTCTTTCAGTCCCTCTTTTGTGGACACAGTTATGTGTGATGTCACTCCAATGGACTTTGGTGGTTTATTGCTTGGGAGACCCTATCAATATGATAGGAGTTCTATTCATGATGGGTTTAAAAACACATATACCTTACACAAAGATGATAAAGCCTATATATTCAAAAGCACTCAACAAACTCCACAAAAATTGATGCTTAGTTGTAGACAAGCACGTAAAGCTATAAATCAAGCAAGGGAACTAGCACTCATCTTTATCAAACCACAAGAATGAACATAATCAAGCACCTAAGCATAACCAACATATGCATGATTTACTTATTTCTTTGTTACAATGATATTCAGATGTGTTTCAAGAACCTACAAGTCTTCCACCTCAAAGAACAATTAATCACAACATTGAAATTGTTCCAGCTGCCTCACTTCCTAATGCTCCAATGTATAGACAATCAATAGTGCAAATGGAAGAAATTAAAAAACAAATTCATGATTTGTTAGCAAAATGTTTTATTAAACCTAGCACTTCTTCGTGTGCTTCATCTATTTTTCTTGTATTGAATAAATATGGCACTTGGAGGCTATGCATTGATTTTAGAGCATTGAATAAGATCACCATCAAAAACCGCTATCCACTTCCACAAATTGATGATCTCTTGGATCAGCTCCAAGGGGCTAAATTCTTTTCCAAGATCAATCCCAAAAGTGGGTATCATCAAGTCATAATTGAGGTAGAGGACACCTGGAATGCTGCATTCAAGACTAATATGGGGCTCTTTGAGTGTCTTGTCATACCCTTTGGTCTTAAAAATGCTCCAACCACATCCATGCGGCTAATGAATGAAGTGTTTTGTGATTGTTTGGATAAATTTGTAATAATTTATTTATATGACATCCTTGTGTTTTCCCCAACTTGGAAAAGTCATCTTGAGCACTTGGAATATGTTCTTCAAGCTTTTCAGAAGAACCAATTGTATGCTAATCTTCCTAAGTGTTCTTTTGGGTAAACTTCCATTGCCTATTTGGGATTTGTAATTAGTGAAAAAGTAGTTCAAGTGGATCCTACTAAGATCGAAGTTATCCTCACATGGCCCACTCCTACTTCTATTATGGAGTTGAGTTTTATTGGACTTGCTAATTTCTATCACAATTTCATTGCAGGATATTCCACCATTGCTGCTCCACTGCACCATTTAACAAGGATCAAAATTGAGTTTAAGTGGACAAAGGAATAGCAAGAGGCCTTTGACACTTTGAAATGAAAATTGTGTAGTGCACTTGTCCTTGTGTTGCTAGATCTTACACAACATTTTGATATAGAAATAAATGCTTCATAATATGCACATGGGGTCGTGCTTAAATAGAATGGCCATCCAGTGGCTTATCATTCTGAAAAAAAATTTGAGGCCAATAAAAATTATTCCACTTATGATAAGGAGTTGTATGCCTTGGTGCAGGCCATTAAATTTTGGATACATTATCTTTTGGAAAAAGAGATAATAGTTCACACAGACCATATGCCCCTTAAGTTTCTTCAATCTCAGTCTAAAATAGAAGAGGCTCAACATTTGAAGTGGTCATATTATTTGCAATAGTTTCACTTAGTTATTAAGTACAGTAAAGGGTAGAAAAATGCAGTGAAATATTGTCTTAGTCGACCTCCATCAGCCCGTGCCTTGACTGTTTTAACTATGTCTCATATTGGCTTCTAGTCATGGCCTTCACAATAGCCATTGGATCTTGATTTTTCCAAGGTATTTCAACAACTTTCTCATCCTTCCTCCACAAATTTGAGAGCCCTTCATGACTTTCATATTCAGTATGGAATGTTGTATAATTTGGATAAGCTTTGTGTTCCTCATGAGCATAGGGAGTCTCTCTTGAAGGAGGATCATTCTACACTTTATGGAGGACACTTTGGTAAGAAGAAAAATCTACATCATCTTCAACAATTTTTCTTTTGGCCCCATATGCAGAGAGATTTCCTTCACTTATTGTGACAATATGTCGTCTGCAACCATTCTAAATCCAAAAATAGTAAATTGGGCATGAGTATGCCTTTGCCCATCCCTTCTCATCCTTGGGAGAGCATTTCCATGAACTTATTGAGCGGTTTTCCAATGATAGTGAGGCAACATGACTGTGTCTTCATCATTGTGGATAGATTTAGTAAGATGGCCAAATTCATTCCATGTCGTAAGACAAGTACTGCTCAAGACATGGCCCAAATTTTCTTTGAAACAATGTGGCACTCTTTTGGTCTTCCTACCAACATTGTTTCTGATCAAGACTCACGATTTGTGGGTCACTTTTTGCGATCTTAGGAGTTTCACATAACTTCTCTACTACTTATCATCCAGATTTTGATGGGCAGACAGAGGTGGTTAATCGTACGCTTATGCAAATTTTGAGAATTTACCATCATTCCACTCTAGCCAGGTGGGATTTAAGCCTCATTCACATTGAGCACGTGTATAACAGGGCAGTTCATAGTTCTACTAGGCACTCTCCTTTTGAATTTTTCTTTAGATTTCAGCCTTTGGCTCCTTATGAATTACCTTTGTCCTTGCCCTCACCAGCTACCATGCATATTTAGAAGAATAAGGAAAAGGCAACCTATTTTGTACAACACCTACAGAGCCTTCAATCCAAATTGGTTCAGATTATTCATAGGACTTAGCAGAAGTAACGATAACAAATGGATCGACACTGTACTTCTCATCATTTTCAGGTTGGTGATAAAGAATGGTTTTATCTCGACAGGCGATGTTTTATGGATAAGGTACATAGCAAAATCAAGCCTCTCTATTATGGACCTTATACCATTGTTCAATAGATTTTAGAGAATACCTTTTGCTTGGATCTTCCGACTCATCTTGGCATTCATGATGTCGTCAATGTTGATCTCCTCAAACCATACTATGATTCCACCTTGGAATCCATTCCAGCTATCATTCATCCTGTTGATGTGGTTCCTAATGCATATCTTTCGCTAGTTATCGATACACTCTTTGATACAAAGACTCAACAGACTCTCCAGGGTACTTCTACTTCATATCTTGTTGCCCATCATGGCAAATTTCCACATCAAGCTCACTAGATTTTTGCTCATCAAATGTCCCAAGATTTTTCCTCTTTGTTAAATATATTGGAGTCCAATTCTTCTTTTGATGGTACGAGTGATGAGGTTTAATTTTTTTATTTGTGTACTTAGGTTTAGCCTAGGGTTTTTTTAGCCTTTAGGACTTAGTCTTTGTTGTAATAAGGCTTGTCCATGTGAGTGTGATTTATCACTCATGTTAGTTAGGTCATAGGCTAGGTGGCATGTTCTTCATAGCATCTTAGGCCTTTGTCTTATCCTTTGTACTTTTAGGATTAGTTTTGTTATGAACTCCTTGGATCTGCACCTTCTTCCTTAGATAGTTCATTTATATTATAATTATTTATATTTGCATTTGAAATAGAACA
Source organism: Wollemia nobilis (assembly GCA_028583015.1). Taxonomy (NCBI): domain Eukaryota; kingdom Viridiplantae; phylum Streptophyta; class Pinopsida; order Araucariales; family Araucariaceae; genus Wollemia; species Wollemia nobilis. Next base: position 4,923,432 of record JAQPPZ010016381.1, read on the forward strand.
GTAGATTCAAAAATTCCATATCAAATCTTGTGTTCTTCAATTGGTATTAGAGAGGGTTCCTTCAAAAAATTCTAACAACTTGAAGGAATATATTACAAGAACATAGAATGGCATCTCAGAATAGATATTCATAAAATAAGGTACCATTATTCGATGGGAACAATTATGCTTTCTGGAGTATAATAATGAAGACTTACTTTATGGCATAAGGATATGAGACATGGCAATCCATTGAGGATGGGTTCACACATACAACTACTCCTCACACAGATCAATATGGTAAGATGTTACATGTGAATAATTCCAAGGCTATGAATGGAATTTTAAGTGGATTACATGAAGTAGAATTTATGAAATTTATGCACTGCAAATAATAAAAAGAGATATGGGATAAATTGAAGCAACCATATGAGGGAGATAAAAAGATAAAATTGGCAAAACTACAAAATCACAAGAATAGGTTTGAAGATTTGAATATGGAATATGAGAAAGATATTGATACATACTTGCTTCATGTGGATGAAGTTGTAAATACCATGTGTGGACTTTGATTTGAAATTGAATACTCTAGTGTTGCTTAGAAATTTTTAATATCACTTCCTACGAGGTATGACAGAAAAGTTTTAGCTATAGGAGAGATGAGAGATATTGAAAGTTTTATTATGGATGAGTTACATGGAATTCTCACATCTTATGAGATGATAATAGTAAAGGATACCAATTCAAATAAAGAGGTAGCTTTCAAAGCATTAAATAAGACAAAAGATAATAAATAAAAATCAAGTGGTGAGTCAAGCAGTGATGAAGAAGCTAACTATGGTAAAAGAAACAAGAAGGACTCAAGAAATAACAAAGGTATGAAAATAGTAAAAAAAATTAATTGTGGTAATTTTGATCACTATGCATCTCATTGTCCAAAAAATGGAAGCAGTAGCAGTGAAGAGAAACAAGATCATAAGAAAAAAGGAATAAAATATAGGTATGAAAAGAAAAACAAGTATGGTCAAGGAAAGAATGAAAAGAAATTATTTCAAAGGCACAAGAAGAGTTTCTATGTTGAAAAAGCAAGCACGGCTTCAAGTGACAATGATGAAAGACCCTCAGATAGTGAAGAAGAGATTCTATTTTTGGTAATAGAAGAGGAAGAAAATACTTCTATAGAAGATAAAGTTGAAAATTATAAAGATGCTCTTGAAGACCAAGAAGTAGAACAAGATTCAAAAAATGAAGAGGAAGGCGCAGTAGATCTAGAAGCAAAACTTATTGTTTATCTTAGAGAATTGAAAAAGGTTAGAAAGCAAAATTCAAGACTAAATACTCAAGTTCAAGAATGTGAGGAAGAGAAATGAAAGCTTATAAAAGACCTAACAAACTCAATAGCTAATGCAAGGAGAGTTAAAGAGGTCATGAGTTAAAATATAGAAGCAAAAGAGTCAAAATGTGAAATATTAGAACATGAAAATATTTCGCTAAGGATGGAAGTAAAATATTCTAATGACATGCTACACAAGTTTGGAAAAATCTCAAATACTTTGGATAAGATTATCAATGCACAAATATCTTCATCATCAAAACAAGACTTGGTTTTTATGAAGGATAAGGGAAACAAGAAGAAGGGTCAAGCTCAAGATCAAAAGAAGAGGAAGTTTTAGAAGAAGAGAGTGAAGGAGAAATTAAGACTTATGAGGATAAGTTGATGAATAGAAGCTTCACTAATAAAGGAAACAAGGAACAAACAAGGAACAAGGATCGTCACAAAGAAGAAAGGACTAAGAGACCTGTGGGCTCAAGACAATTTCTTTAAAGGACATTGTTTTTCATGTAATCGGTTTGGTCACATGAGTATGCATTACAAGACTCATGGAAAGGAGTATGGTTTTACTAAGAGGAACATCAAATATGGATATCTCTTTCAAGGGTATTGCTACTCTTGTAATCAATTTGGTCATAAAACAATCCACTGCAGGTTTCATGAAAAAAATGATTATGGCTTCACCAAGAGGAACTTCAATATATTTGCACCTTCTAAGAACTACAACATTAAGTATTACAAGTGCAATAATCTTGGATATAATGCCAAGTTGTGTAGAACAGAGTTTCCAAAACTTCCAGAGACAAGCAAGAACAAAGACACTCAAAAGAATCAAAAAGTTATGGCTACAAAAATGTTGAAAAAGAAAGTTGACAGAGAAAAAGAGCATTGTATGCTAGGAGTAGAAATACTCCTACCCCAAATTAATCACCTCAAGGAGCTGAGGTTGGAAGGGGGCTGAGCTAAGAGTCTTATATTTAGAGCCAAAGGAGTCCCTCTACCATTTATGTTATAGGAGAAGAGGTTTGTGTAAGGGGAGAGCATTTATTCAGGGGGAGCAGATTTGGAATCCAATGGTAAAAAAAAAGAATTTATTAGAAAGGGTTGCCATCAATGAGAAAGGGGGAGATTGTTGAAAATTTTAAGTAATTATGTTGTCATTGATGTCAAGTGTTAGAAGCAAGGCAAATTTCATCTCATTACAAGGAAATTGATTAAAATGGGGTTAAAATATTTATATTTTAGGCCCAAGAGATTTGGGACAAAGCTCCACATGTTTGGTTAAAATGTTGAAGGCCCTGGTCTAAAAAATACAAAGGAAGAAAATGACTAGGCTCAAAAAGGAAATAATATTATAATTTTTAAAATTATAATATTAAATTTAAAAGGTTAAAGCCTAAGGATGCATTATAAAATAATTATAATATTTATATTATAATTTTTATAACCCAAAGTGGGTTTGGTGCCAATATTCAAAAGTTGTTTTTAAACAACTTCCAAGCACCACCAACGTCCTTAGCATGGTGGTAATCCATATTAATATGGATGATGTTTGATGCCCTAATATGTGTCTTTGATGCATGATAAACCCAATTAATGTGATTTCTCCTACATGCACTTTTTGAGAAGAAAAAAAAAATTAAGGTAAGGTTCGATGATTTTAGTATAATATTTTATGATCTTATATCCAACCAGGTGGTTGGCCTAGTGGTAGACTGGGTTGTGTTAAGTTGTAGGGAAGATAGCAAGTTTTGTGTTCGAATCTAGGCAGCAATAGTTTTTTGTATCATTTTGTTTGCAAGGAAGTTGAACAGAGTTCAAAGTTTGCATCGTGCTTTTTCATCCTTGTGTGGGCAACTAGCCTAGTGGTGGTCCAAAGGGCGCTAGTGCAGTGGTAGGTGGTAGGTATTGTGTTCAAATCTCCCCGTGGCAATTTTTTTACTAAGCATTGTTTAAAATTTTAATTGCCTAAGGTTGCGGGTTAGGTGCATGAGTTGTGTTTGATTATTTGAGCATCGTTGACTTAGGGAGGTATAAGGGAAATATTTTTTTTAATTATTTCTTGCAATTTCTTTTGGAGAAAATTATATTGAAAATGTTTTTTTTGCTAAAAAAATATTTTATGGAGTAATAAGGACTTTTGATAATTCTTTTGTGAATGTTTTGATATCAAGAGGGAGTTAAAAGGTTTATGAAGTAATTTTATTGCTTGTATATTTGCTTCATTTTGAAGGGCTTGTTTTTATGATTTAATGATCTAGTTTGAGAAACCAATAGAATTGGTTTGGAATTCAATTGTGCATACTTGTTGAGAAAGGCTTCTTAATATATGAAAATATGTTGAGCTAATATTTGAAAGTTGCAAAATATATTTTTTTGTGAGACAGGTTTTGAAGACATATCTTCATAAGAGAAAATTAAGAGGTATGGGCACATATTCCTTATTCAATGTGTTTTGGTGAATGAATATTTTTGAAACATAAGGTGGAGATAAAAGGGTTGTTTGATAAGCATTGTTGAAAATATTTGAGTTAGGGTTTGAGACCTACATTGTGCATCTTTGTTGGAAGAAGTTTGAAAACACTTGTTTAGGGTTTGTGAGCAAATTGTGCTTCATTGGTTGAATGAGTGTGTGAAACCTTTTAAGCATTGGTTGAGTGATTTCCAAATCAATTGTGAAAGTATTGAGATCAATCTTATGAGGAAAATTTGTGCTTTATTGAGGTTGATGTTTGAGAGAAAATTTGGAAGAAAGATAGATTCGTTTTGTGAAGCAAGTTATGAATTATTGTGATTTGATTTAAAAGGAATTTTGCAAGAGATAGATATTGGATTAGTTGAATGCAAGAAATGTGAATGAGAAGAACATATTGGAATTTTTGATCGTGCATGTCATTCTCTATATGTTCCAGAGGTTAAATGAATTCTAGGTAGAGTATGTATGATTTGCCTAGTTGATGAAAGTACTTCTGAAAGAGATATAAGCATTTGTTTGTATGCAAGATTTGGAAATATTTGAGTAGGTTTAGTGAGTAGCTTTTAGGTATATTTAAGCAAGTATTATGAGAAGACTTGAAGCAAATTTGAGCAAGTCTTGGGAGAATACTTGGAGTAGCTTTGATGTAGATTTGAGAAAGTCTTGAGAGAAGACTTGAAGTAAATTTGAGCAAGTCTTTTGAGAAGGCTTGAGGGCAAAATTGAGAAAGTCTTTTGAGAAGGCTTGAGGGCAGATTTGAGTAAGTCTTTTGAGAATTCTTGAAGGCAATTTTGAGCAAGTATTTTGAGAAGGCTTGAGGACAGATTTGAGATAGAATTGAAAGCAATTTTGATTGTTGATTTGTTTAATATTTGTGTTAAGGCTTGAGGATAGATTTGAGATATAATTGAGAGCAGGTTTGATTATTGATTTTTTCAAGCTTTGTGTTAAGGCTTGAGGATATATTTGAGATAGAATTAAGAGTAAGTTTGATTTCTAATTTGTTCAAGCTTTGTGTTAAGGCTTGGGGTATATTTGATATAGAATTAAGAGTAAATTTGTGAGTATATTTAGAGTAAATTTATGCTAGACGTAGAATAGAGTTTGGTACAAATTAGAGATAGAGTTGAGAGAAGACTTTGGAGGTGATAGAGCAGAGAGAACAATAGTCTCCAATGGATAGAGATCCATCAGCTAGTGTAGTGGGGATAGAGGTCTCCTATAGAGAGATATCCACAATCCAGAGCAGTGGGGTCAAAAGTCTTATAGAAGGTCATCAACTAGAGTAGAGGGGATAGAGTTCTCTTGTGGAGAGAGATCCACGAACCAAAGCAAGGGGAAAGAGTTCTCTTGTGGAGTGATATACATTAACCAACTAGGAAGATAGAGTTATTATATGGAGAGAGATCCATGAAACAATTGAGGAGATAGAGTTCTCCTATATCAAGTTCCATGAACCAGAGAAAAGGGGAAAGAGTTATCCTATGGAGAGATCCAAAAACTAGAGAAAAAGGGAAAGATTTCTCCTGTGGAGAGAGATCCACAAACCAAATAAAAGGGGAAAGAGTTCTCCTCTAGAGAGATATACACAAATAAAATCATAGGGGATTGGTGTCTCCTTTGGATAGAAGTCCATAAGCATTGTAATAGGGAATTGATTTCCAAGAGATTTGTTGAGAAAATTTAGAAGAAAAATTTTCTTCGTGGATGTAACCCACATTAGGTGAACCACGTTAAATTTGTGTTTCTCATGTGTATGATGATTTATACATTACTTTAATTATTGCTATTGATATTACCATTGATAATATTGGATAATATTATTTGGGAAATAAAAGTAAAATTTGATTTTAAACTGTTCACCCCCCTCTCAATATAAGCATGTGTTCTTCAATTTATATCAGAGCAGGTTCCATTGAAAAAATCTAATAGCTTGAAGGAAGATATTATAGGAACATAGAATGGCATATCAGAATGGATCTTCATCAAATAATGCATCATTGTTCGATGGGAACAAATATGCTTTATGGAGTATAAGAATGAAGACTTACTTGATGGCACAAGGATATGAGATATGGCAATCCATTGAGGATGGGTTCATACCTACAACTACTCCTCCCATAGATAAATATGGTAAGATGTTACATGTGAATAATGCCATGGCTATGAATGGAATTTTAACTAGATTACATGAAGTAGAATTTGTGAAATTTATGCACTACAAATCAACAAAAGAGATATGGGATAAATTGAAGCAAACATATAAGGGAGATAAAAAGATAAAAATGGCAAAACTACAAAATCACAAGAATAGGTTTGAATATTTGAAGATGGAATATAAGGAATATATTGCTACATACTTGCTTTGTTTGGATGAAGTTTTAAATACCATATGTGGACTTGGATTTGAAATTGAAGACTCCAGTGTTGCTCAAAAATTTTTAAGGTCACTTCCTATGAGGTATGATGGAAAAGTTTTAGCTATAAAAGAGATGAAAGATATTGAAAGTTTGACTATGGATGAGTTACATGGAATTATCACAGATTATGAGATCATAATAGTAAAGGATCCCAAATCCAAGAAAGAGGCAACTTTCAAATCATCAAATAAGAAAAAAGATAAGAAACCAAAATCAAGTGGTGAGTCAAGCAGTGATGAAGAAGCTAACTATTGTAGAAGAAACAAGGACTAAAGAAAGCACAAAGGTATGAAAACAGTGAAATATTATAATTGTGGTAGTTTTTCTCACTATGCATCTAATTTTCTAGAAGTTGGAAGTAGTAGAAGTGAAGAGAAATAGGATCATAAGAAAAATGGAGAAAAATACAGGTATGAAAAGAAAAACAGGTATGCTCAAGGCAAGCATGAAAAGAAATTATTTCACAGGTACAAGAAGAATTTTTATGTTGACAAAGCAAGCAAGGCTTCAAGTGACAGTGATGAAATACCCTCAGATAGTGAAGAAGAAGAGATTATATTTTTGGCAATAGAAGAGGAAGAAAATGCTCCTATTGAAGATAAAATTGAAAAGTATAAAGATGCTCTTGAAGACCAAGAAGTAGAACAAGTTTTAGAAAATTAGGAGGAAGTCACAGTAGATCTAGAAGTAGAATTTATTGATTCTCTTAGAGAATTGAAAAATGTTAGAAAGCAAAATTCAAGACTAAATACTCAAGTTCAAGAATGTGAGGAAGAGAAAGGAAATCTTATAAAAGACCAGACAAAATCAATAGCTAAGGCATGGAGAGTTAAGGAGGTCATAAGTGAAAATATAGAAGCAAAAGAGTCAGAATATGAAAGATTAGAACATGAAAATATTTCACTAAGGATGGAAGTAAAATATTCTAAGGAAAAGCTACACAAGTTTGGAAAAAGCTCAAAAAAATTGGATAGGATTATCAATGCACAAAGATCTTCATCTATCAAAACAAGACTTGGTTTTGAATAAGGACAAGAGAAACAATAACAAGGATCAATATCAAGCTCAAAATAAGAGGAAGTTTTAGAAGAAGAGAGTGAAGGATAATTTGATATTTATGAGGATAAGTTGAAGAATAGAAGATTCACTAAGAAAGAAAATAATGTGCAAACAAGGAACAAGGATCATCACAAAGAAGAAATGACTAAGAGACCAGTGGGGTCAAGAAAAGATTTCTTCAACGGACATTTTTTTCATGTAATCGGTTTGGTCACATGACTATGCATTGTAGGACTCACAAAAAGGAGCATGGTTTTGCTAAGAGGAACTTCAAATATGGACATCTCTTTCAAGGGTATCGCTACTCTTATAATCGATTTGGTCATAAAGCAATCTACTACAGGGTTTATGACAGAAATGATTATGGCTTCACCAAAAGGAACTTCAATATATTTGCACCTTCCAATAACTATAAAATTAAGTATTACAAGCGCAATAATATATGGCATACGACCAAGTGGTGTAGAATAGGGTTTCTAGAACTTCCAGAGACAAGCAAGAATAAGGACACTCAAAAGAATTAAAAAGGTATGGCTACAAAAATGTTGAAAAATAAGGTTGACAAAGAGCATTGTATGATGGGAGTAGAAATACATCCACCCCAAAACTAATCACCTCAAGGAGAGGAGGCAGGGAGGGGGTTGAGCTAATAGTCTTATATTTAGCCCCAAAGGAGTCCCTTTTCCATTGATGTCAAAGAGGGAAAGATTTGAGTAAGAGGGAGAGCATTCAATCAAGGTATCATTTTCCTAGGGAGAGTAGATTTGGAATCCAGTGGTAAAAAAAAAGAGATTTTTTTAGAAAGGATTGTCATCCATGACAAAGGAGGAGATAGTTGGACATTTTGAGTAATTATGTTGTCATTGATGACAAGTGTTAGAAGCAAGGCAAAGTTCATCTCAGTGCAAGAAAATTGATAAAAATGGGGGTTAAAATATTTATATTTTAAGCCCAAGAGATTTGGGACAAAGCTCCACATGTTTGGTTAAAATGTTGAAGGCCCTGGTCTAAAAATTCGAAAGGAAGAAAATGACTAGGCTCAACAAGGAAATAATATTATAATATTTTTAAATTATAATATTAAAGTTAAAAGGTTAAAACCTAAGGATGCATTATAAAATAATTATAATATTTATATTATAATTTTTATAACCCAAAGTGGGTTTAGCACCAATATTCAAAAGTTGTTTTAAACAAATTTCAAGCACCATCGACGTCCTTAGCATGGTGGTAATCCATATTAATATAAATGATTTTTGATGCCCTAAGGTTTGTTTGCAATGCATGATAAACCCGATTAATGTGATTTCTCATGTGTGCACTTCATGAGAATAAAAAGATAAAAATTATCTAAGGGAAGGTTCGACGATTTTAGTATAAGATCTTTCGATCTTATATCCAACCAGGCGATTGGCCTAGTGGAAGACTCAATAGTGTTAAGGTGCAGGGTAGACAATAGGTTCTATGTTTGAATCTAGGTGACAATAATTTTTTTCATCATTTTATTTGCAAGGAAGTTGAGTGGAGGTCAAAGTGCACATCGTGATTTTTCATCCTTGTGTGGGTGGTTGGCCTAGCGGTGTCCCAAAGGGCACTAGCGTGCTAGCAGGCAGTAGGTGTTGTGTCCGAATATCCCCACAATAGTTTTTTGGTAAGTACTATTTAAAATTTTAACTACCTAAGGTTGATTGCTAGAAGACTTGAAGCATATTTGAAGGTAAATTTGAGCAAGTCTTTTGATAAGGCTTGAGGGCATATTGGAGAAAGTCTTTTGAGAAGGCTTAAGGGAAGATTTGAGCAAGTCTTTTGAGAAGGGTTGAAGTTAGTTTTAATCAAGTATTTTGAGAAGGCTTGAGTATAGATTTGAGACAGAATTGAGAGCAGGATTGATTGTTTATTTGTTCAAGCTTTGTGTTAATGCTTGAGGACATATTTAAGACAAAATTAGGAGTAAGGTTTATTGCTAATTTTTTCAAGTTTTGTGTTAATTATTGGGGTAGATTTGAGATAGAATTAAGTTTAGATTTATGATACTATTTAGAGTAGATTTATTCTATACTTGGGACAGAGTTTGGTGTAGATTTAATATAGAGTTGAGAGTAAAATTTGGAGGTGACAAAGCAGAGAGGATAGCAATATCTAGTGGATAGCTATCCATAAGCCATTGTAGTGGGAAGAGAGGTCTCCTGCGAAGAGATATCCACAAGCCAAAGTAGTGGGAGTAGAAGTCTTCTAGAAGATCACCAACCAGAGAAGTGGGAGTAGAAGTCTCCTAGAATATCACCAACTAGAGCAGAGGGGATAGAGTTCTCCTGTGGAGAGAGATCCACAAACCAGAGCAAGGAGAAAGAGTTCTCCTATGGATTGAGATCCGTGAACTAGTTGGGAAGATAGAGTTCTTTTGTGGATAGAGATCCATGAACCATTTGAGGAGATAGAGTTCTCTTAGATCAAGTTCCATGAAACAAAGAAAAGGGAAAAGAGTTCTCCTGTGGAGAGAGATCTACAAACCAAAGAAAATGGGAAAGAGTTCTCTTGTGGAGAGAGATCCACAAACCAAAGAAAATGGGAAAGAGTTCTATTGTGGAGAGAGATCTACAAATAAGAGCACAAGGGACTAGTGTTTCCTTTGGACAGAGGTCCATAAACATTGTAATATGGAATTGATTCCCAAGATATTTATTGTGAAATTTTAGTAGAGATATTTTCTTTGTGGACGTAACCCGCATTAGGTGAACCACATTAAATTTGTGTCTCTCATGTGTGTTATGATTTATGCATTGTTTTGATTACTGCTATTGATATTGCCATTGATAATATTGGATAATATTATTTGGGAAATAAAAGTAAAATTTGGTCTTATATTTTTCATCCCCCCTCTCAATATAAGCCTGTGTTCTTCAAATATGATGATTTTATTTTATAATTTAAGGGTATGGGACCTTATGTTATGAAATAAAAAATGATGATGGTTTGTTTTATAATTTAATGGTATGGGACCTTATGTTATGAAATGAAATATGATGATGGTTTATTTTATAATTTAAGGGTATGGGACCTTATGTTATGAAATGAAATATGATGTTTGTTTGTTTTATAATTTAAAGGTATGGTACCTTATGTTATGAAACAAAAAATGATGATGGTTTGTTTTATAATTTAAGGGTATGTGATCGTATGTTATGAAATAAAAAATGATGATGGTTTGTTTTATAATTTAAGGGTATGGGACCTTATGTTATGAAATGAAATATGATGATGGTTTGTTTTATAATTTAAGGGTATGGGACCTTATGTTATGAAATGAAATATGATGATGGTTTGTTTTATAATTTAAGGGTATGGGACCTTATGTTATGAAATAAAATATGATGATGGTTTGTTTTATAATTTAAGGGTATGGGACCTTATGTTATGAAATGAAATGTGATGATGGTTTATTTTGTAATTTATAAGAAAAAAGGTTTATTGGGAATTAAAGTAGTTACTTTAAGTAATGAATTGTGTGAACACAATTTGCTTAGCAATTAAGGGTATGGGACAGGGTTATGCACATCGACAAATATTCTCCAGTAGGGTGAATATTTACATTTTCAAAAATTCAAATTGGTGAGTTTGGGGGACCCTAGAGGTCGGTTCTTTCACCAAAAAATTTAAAGATATTTTTTTTTAGGTGTCGGTTCGCCATTTTTTGATAATAGTATTACATTTTTTTTAAACTCGCCAACACTTCTGCCTAATTATAGACCATTTTTGCCTTAAATTTCTAAAAATTTTAATTATCTTACCCAACTTGCCAAGTATAACACTATAAATAACTAGAACACCGATGATACTTTTTCACTTAACTGAACCAAAGAGTACACTCAATCTATTGCAAAATTTCATCAAAGTTCAACCAAGTCCAAAACCTATCGATTCGGGTCAAAACTTCACTCTAATCGAAACAAAAGCCATATCTACACCCAGAATTATAGACAAGAATATTTCTTTACCCAAACCGACATCTAGATTTTTTTATGCACCTAGGATGAAATATGTCTGCCTGACATAGTTTTGCACATGAACTAACATAAAGATCAATTGCACAGATATTCACCTGGACCGACATCTGGTATTTATTCTATACCTAGATCACCACATGGAAACTAATTTATAGCTGCTCTAGTATTCAGATGGTTTGACAAATTTTTGATTCTAGATTGACATCTTGTCTCTGTTTTATACCTGAATCGATATCCAATCTTTGTTCTATAGTCATATTGACATTCTATCTCTATTTTGTAATTAGATCAACATCCAGGCTCTATTCTATACTCAAATTGCCATTTGATACTAACTTGTACATAAATTGATAGTTACACAAACTACGAACGACCTGACATAATACTGCAATCAACAATATTCTTAAACTGGCTAACTATTGATCTTTTTTCCAATCGCATCTATCTTTGGACCTTTTTCTACACCAGTTATGCTATTTCTTAAAACATTGTGAATCTATGATCTTGTGCTTTTTTACTTTTTTAGAGAATATGAGTTGAAGTATTTGTATAAATAAGATATTTTTTTCTGTCATCTCATTACAATTTTTCTTTTATTTTTTTTTAATCATTTATTAAAATTAATTCAATGATGTGTTTCCCATGTTATTCTCTGTTTCATCTTATTCTCCATGTTTTCCTCTATTTCTATTGAGATATGTTTTTCTGTTACAAGATTATGAGTAGGTAATTACTTTGGTTCTCTAAGGACATTGTGATGCTCTATTTCACATACACAAGTTTTTTTCTTACATTGATTTGAATTTGTATATTGATTAGTTTTATGCTCTTCTTAGTTACAAGTTTTATCTCTAGAAAATAGTGTAGTGGCAAAAAGAACACAATAAATCATGTTTGGAAATAGGTATGTATTTTCTACCAAACCATGATATGTTTATTCTAATTACTACATTATCTTGAGCCCTCACATAATTAAAATCTCTTCATTTTATTACTTTTCTAAATTAAAAAATATTTTCTTTACAATTAAAATGTCACCTACTGGAAATGCAAAGAAGGGGGCCAAATATCCTGTTGAAAAGAGTATCCTAAATTATTTAAGCAATATATCGAAATCCAATGATCCATCGACATTGAAGCAAATTAAAGGTACAAATGATTTTTGACTTCTGAATAGTTAGTTGTATATTCAATGATTATTTTCAATAATATTTTCTTTATTAAATAGTTAACTCACAGTATGTGTCTCTATTCATATTTCATGATTATATGAATCATATTCTTGTTTGTAAATTTTTTTGTTAAATCCAAAAATGATAAAGAATATTATTGTATGCTACTATGCAGAATACCTTGTTGACCCTGATATGCCTCCACTTGAAGATATTTCTTGCCAAGAGATGCCTTCTAATGAAAATTCTCTTAACAATGACATACAACAAACACTTTAAGATATTCCTCAAATGGATATGCTAGATAAAAATTAAAGCGATAGATCAAATACATTAAAATATTCTTTTGAATCTTCAAGAAAATAACTAAAAAGAGAAAGACATCTAACTGGGCTACTGGAAGGGCATTTAAAGAAGAATGGGCAGAAAAAAACTTGTGGATAGAGCCTATCCCTTCCATGGACAACCAATTCAAACAAAAATAATGTAGATGTAAAATTTGTAGTTGGAAACTAGGTAAGGATCATAGGCTACAAAATAAGAAAGATACAATATAAAAACATGCTGGAAAATTTTATGTAAAAGTTTGAAGAAGTGATGGTAAAATCAAAAAAGAAGTTAAGTGGAAGGATGCATCAAAATGTATGCATGTTAGATATGCAATAGAATATGAAAATCACTTAAAGCAACAACAATCTCTTGTTGGGAAAGGTGGAACGATTAAATCCCAATTTTAAAAAATTCATAAGATCACTTTAGCTTCAAAAAGTTTGTAGTTGGTTGTTGTATATAGTATTCTCAAAAAGGGTAGACCCATGTCTTATTTTAATGATTATAAGCACCTATTTGAAATAGTCGATGTGTAAAACCTTCCTAGTTCCCATTGGTCAGATCAAAGTGGTTGGGAAATGGAAAAATGTCTATCATTAGTTGAGAAGGACCTGAGGGAGAAAGTAAAACATTCCATATTCATATCACTTTGTATTGATGAGGTGACGGTTGTGGACAACACATCATGGATTTGCATGCATGTGTACACATCTCAAAATCATGTAAGGCGGCCTAGTTTGCTATGATTACATAATATGGTCGAAATTTCAAATGCTTAAAACATCTATAATGTTGTTGTGAGTAGTTTAAAGGATATTTTAGGAATTAATGATATAGATATAGCCACAAATTTAATATGTGTCGGATTTGATGGTGCTACTATAATGCAAGGGCACATGAATGGTCTTTGTGTTCATCTTTGAACATTAGTTGCCCCATATATGATACCCATTCATTGCATGGCTCATAGAGTAAATCTAGCATATAAAATCATGAGCTCTTTTGAAAATGTTGTGAGAGTAGAAGACCTTATTTGTGAAATACATTCTTATTTTTCTTATAGTCCAAAAAGGTTTGCAGAGTTTCAACAGTTTGCACTAGGAGTTACAAAAGAACACAAAATGTTAAAATATGTGGCTACAAGGTGGATTTCAATGTATCAACCTACACATAGATTTTTTAAAGAATATCAATCATTAAGCAGGGTTTATGTACGCAAATTGTAGGGTTGTTGATAATGTAAAAGATTTGTTGTTCCGTTTGATTAAATTTGAAATCATTTTAATGTTATGTGGTATTCTTCCAAAGTTACATGAAATGAATAGGTTGATTAAACTTGCACAATAGATATCCATCTATATCGTTGATTTCATATGGATGAGAAAGCAAATATGTGTGGTTATTGATAGGTTATGTGTCCAAAAAATATTTTGAAGATCCCTTACTTGATAGTTGGAATACATTGACAAACGTAAAAAATCTAAAAAACTTTTTGAAGTTTGACATCAGTGATCATATTTGTATTAATGTTCATGGAAATATGATACCTTTGTATTGTTTTGAAAGGTAGGCAAGTATAGTTTCTAATGATGTTGAACAAGTTCCTGTAACACAATAGATTTGAAGTTGTTTTACACAAAACAAAGATAAATTTGTTTAAAATAGGAAAATCATTAAAAAAATAGATCATATAACGGTTTCAAAGCGATGAATTGCTTGTTAGAAAATAAAATACTTCATATTATTCAATGAAATTCATCTTGCTTAAATAGAAAAGGTGTACAATGTGATCCATTGGATCATAACTAACTGAGTTGATCTCAACTACTAAAACTTATTCTAGTAACAACTTAGGATATATTATGATATACTCTAACACCCCCCTTAAGTGGTACTAGAATATCTCTAACACCCCCCCTTAAGTGGTACTAGGATATTTCTAACACCCCCCTTAAGTGGTACTAGAAGGTAGTGAAAAACAAAACCAAACAAGTGGCATATCCATAGATATGAGTCCCGAAAACAAGGCTTGATAAGGTACCCATGTACAATATATCCATAATAAATCTCTACTGAAAGATGATGAAAAATGACAAGGGATAAAATCACCTACCAAAATAGAAGTAGAATAAGGAAGATGTGGAAATAGGATGGTGAGGAAGGAATATGTCCTCTTCAACCCCCCTTAGGACAACTTCCATAAAAAAATGACCTGCAAAGGATTCATGAGATGTCTCAAAAAAGTAGAGAATCCTCGTCACCAAATTGAATGAAATCTTACTCCCATATTGGAGCTTGTGACAATGAACAAGGCTAAGAACCATGAAAATGAGTCACCAAATAAAACTTCCTGAAACCAAAGTATCTTACAAAAGAAGAGTGAGAAGATAAGATGGAGAAAGAACCACAAGAATCACAAGGGTGGTCCAAAATGACTCCACAAGCATAACTATGTGGTTTCCACCTATATTAAAATAATGGGCTGATAACAAGATCTAAAACTTGTGGATAAATAGAAAAACAAAGGGATCAAAAAATAAAGGGGCACCAATGTAGCTATCAAACGTTTCCTTATGGTGACCTCCTCATCCTATAAAAATACATGGGTAACTAGCTGATGCATCTGCTAGGTGATATAGAGCAGATGACTAGATACTAGGATCACATATGAAAGCCTTGGGATTGTCAGGTTCAACCAAGAGTGCACTCCATGATACAAAATATTTGAGGCTAAAAAACATAGGTTAAACTACCTCAAAATAGAAGTTGGATATCACCAATGTGTCTAACTCAAAAAAATCTTTTCGATGAGTATAAACGCCCCTAGGATCGGGTGTCAATATGGCCTTCATCTGTAGGAAAAACAACAATCTTCTTCTTTTTCCTCACAAGAAAATATTCTTGAATGCCTTCATAATTTACAATATTTGAAAGTTTACATGGTCAATTTTAAATGTTGTGGAAAAAAAACAAAGGGGGCATATGGCCCTTCCACTTCTATGGGAAAATAAAAAAGATTCAAATAATGGCCAACAAAAACTTTCATGCTTTGAAAGCATGATATCCCCTACTAGATTCTTCATTTTTCAATGCAAAAAAATATGATGCCCCCCTTTTTTCTTTGTATATGAAAATTAAATAGTACATATAAAAGGTTGCAAGAGCTTGCTAGAACATATGGGCCACATGTGGAAGGTTGATGAGGTCGGTGGTCCATATAATCGCATAGTTAATGTGCCACCTACTTTTCGGTGATGATAGCACCGATGATGAGGCCAGACAATATGCAAGTCATTTTATGGCCATGATCTCACTCTCCAACCTTGTGTACATAAACCCCGTGTTTCAAAACTTCCTTGTCTTATTTATCCACTTTACCATCACCAACGGGCCACTACACATCTTCGGATAGTGTTCTAGAACCTATGAAAAAAATAACTCCTCTATAGCCTAGTCATCCTCATTTTTGGGCTTTCCCAGAGCTGCCTCCCAAACAAAGGGAATTTTCACCCTTATCATAACGGATCAACGGTGTTTGTGTCACTCCCAAGACAAAAAAAATTATGCAGGGAAACTGTGTAGTGGGAGTCTGAGTCATCATAGATATCACGATCTGATGTTTTCATGTGCCCATTGGCAAGGTGTACCCATTATCCATGGTAGATTGCTTGCGATGAAGGATAGCACCACATATTCCTTGGATAAAAAAAAAAATGCAATGGCTTTAATATACGTACAGAAACCTACAATATGGCCAGTATAGTGGTGTTCCACGTGGGCCGCATTAAAGATAAAAAAAAAACATGCTCACAAAAAAATCTTAGTATCATAAAAAACATGAGGGAGTTTTTTTATGGAGCTCCACTTGCTTATTGATAATATCAAGCCAAAAATTCTCAGCCCTCATAGCCAAAAATGAACATCATTCCATAAAACGCATGCCAAATTATCCTCTTTTTTGGAATTTTCAACCACCTTCATGGCTTACTGAAGTCATGCGTCAAGACTTGATAATGATTTCTTTCAGTTCTTCCTAATCACCGAACTTAGGACTCTGATCATCTGCCACCTCAGATGTTTGATCTTGAACTTTGTAAAAAGTAGACTTTAGATTTGTAGTATACTTATAGATTTGGTAGTTTTCATCAATGTTTTTGATCATACTCTCCACATCATGGATACCAGCCAGGTCAAGCTAATGCAGCATGCCCTACAACTCTTTATATGCTAAAAATATTATATCCTTGCAATGATGGCAGCCATGCCCATGCCCCATGTCGCTAGGAATCCGGTGATGGCCATCCGATGGTAGCTGAACATACCAAACTAATGTTGAATGAGTTGAACTGAATAACAATATTACAATTAAAATTTAAGTCTAGCCCAAAAACAAATAAATGGGGGTAAGTGTTTCTCTCGCACGACACTGCAATGAATAGTGCAACGACGTTCTGATAACCTTTGCAGTTCTTTCTCTTTGGCTTGGAAAATTGGATGATGGTTTAGCTAACAACATGGGATGCTCCTTGGGATTAATTACTAGATATTCTTAAAAAGTATGGTCCCATATACTATCCACAACATACCAGTCAGCCACAATACCATCCTTCATTACTAGAATAACCTCCATATAATCACGTGGGTACTCAAGAGCTCGGGAACCAATATAGAATTTTGGCTTTGACCAGTGTTTATATCCATCTTGGCACCCATTTTAACATCTGAGGCTACCTCTAAATCTGCTTCAACTTTGATTTATCCCACAAAAGAAGAAAATACTACCTTCACAACATCTTCACCTAGGTCAAAAAAGCTAGTCACTTGAAACTTTATGAAAAAAAATATTTTGTCCCCCTGAAAAATAGTTCATCCTTACCGTAGACCGGGTGTGCCCTCCAAAGAAAATATGGATAGTAGGTAGCATTATACATAAAAATTGATGCATCTAGATCCTGATCTAAAATAAGTAGTCTAACAATGGAGAACCGTGATCTGAAATCTTCCTACCATGCTAAAAAAAAGATCTCCCTGATCATTATTGGTCAAATCTAGAGGTAGATAAAGGTTGAATAATCTTAATATCACCCAATCATAGCTATCCCAAATACCGATATGCACCATTAGCAGTAGCAAATGTAAGGTCAAAATGGATTAAAATATTTGTTTGAAGCCTAGGGATAACCTTGTAATCAGCGTCGCTCATCCTCCAACGATATAGATAGAAATGGTGGTTTTCCACTACCACCCATAGCTAAGCAGCATCAGTCATTATGGCTTCTAACCAGAGAGATTCTCATGGGTTTACACAACCTCACAAACCTACATATGCAGTATAAGACTACAAACTACTAAAAAACCAAGAACAAAACTAAAAAATGACCTCCCAAACTGTAGATTTTTAACCATCTGGTTTTTGATCCATCAAAATATGGAGAGCATACTCCCTAGGTAAAAAATATATTATGGAGAGGAAAATAAATGATGGGGGATTTCTATGAGGGAAATCTTCCCTCAGGTTCACAAGGTAGAGAAGGCCCACTCTGATACCATGTTAGAAAATAAAATATTTTATATTATTCAATGAAATGACCTTTCTTAAATAGCAAAGGTGTACAATCTGATCCATTGGATCATAACTAATTGAGTTGATCTCAGCCACTCCAACTTATCCTAGTAAAAACTTAGGATATATTATGATATACTCTAACTTTGTTTGAGGTAATGTGTGTGGTTAACCCCATGTTTTGGGGTACTTATACTGAATACAATTATGCACATGAGTTGTTTGTTAAATATATTTTCATACTTATTAAGCATTTCAGTAAAAGTGTGGAATTCAATGGTGTTTAAATCAAAGGTATACTCAATAAATATATTTTAAAACAACAGTCATCACATTTTGGTGGAACAATGGTTGAGCAAACGTCACTTTTGAGTAACATCCATGAGACTGGTTCCATTGCACATTTGTGGAAAAAATTGTATCCAAGTAGTGTCTTGTAAGATACTATTAGTGAATACTTTTGTTTATATTAATTATGTCAAACAATGATATTAGGATCTATGGAATACAAGAGGGTTTTTTGTGCACTATATTTCGTTAAATCTAAACTATGCAATAGGTTGAACAAAAATTTAGAAAATTGTTTGAAAATTTATGTTTCATCATATCAGTTGAACACATTTCCTTATGATAGGGCATTGTCATATTGGAATTTCTTTGTAGGCAGAAGGGGTACCGGTAATATGAATGATAACAAGGATAATGATGATTTCAGTAATCATATTATGGGGACACAAATAATTTCTATGCATAATAGTGATTCTGGAAAAGTAGAGAAGTGTTTGTTTCAGCTACCTAATTTGTGATTTTTTCAATATTGTGTTTTTTCCAGTATTTCACAACATTAATAAATAAAAATTTATTTGATATCAGATTTCACAATAGCAATTCTGGATAAGCTAAGAATGTTTGTTTTAGCTACCTTATTTAGGATTTTGGACAAGCCAAGAATGTTTGTTTATATCCTAGTGTTGTTTTTGAAATAGTTTTAATTGCATTTGTATCATAGTACTTGTTTGTTTCAGTTACCTGAATTGAAATTTTTACAAGATTTTACAACCTTGTTCAATATGAATATGTTTATTTGTCATCACAAGATTTTTTCATCAATCTAAATTGTAACTTTATTCTTTACCACACAACATTGTCTTTCAAATTATATATTTTATGATTTAAAATATAGAATTCTCTTTCATAATCGATTTACAACATATTTTTCAAAAATATAGTGTATTGATATTAATGTATGGGATAACTGAGTTGAATGGTGAATATAGTTTAATTGTTCATTTCTTTTTAAATTGTAATTGTGAATATAGTTGAATCGTTACAAAATTAAAAAATAGCACATGAATATAAATAGAAACAACCAATGAGTGATAGAAGATAAATTAACAAAAGCCTTTTTCATTAATTGCATAGAAAATATATAGTACAAAATTATTTACAAAACCACCATCCAGAACTTTCTATCAACAATGAAACATTTTACAACAAAGCAATTTTTTCAAGGGTGAGTAGGGGTAGATTCAGATACTCCTTGTGCACATGGATCACCTAGACCTTGAGATTCAATATTTCCTTGTATATTTGCATCTCCTTGAGTTTTAGATGCTCCATGTTGAAAGCACGAGATTTCGAAAAAAAGAAATACTAATGTGACGCATTCAAAATCAAACAAACGCTTAAGTCCTAAAATGTGAAATGCATGAAATGAAAGAGACGAATTGAACGGAGATAAAAGAAAGTACAGAAGGCACAACCCTTTTTATTTAACTCTCGTAATATCGGTTACAAAGACGCCTCCTCCCTTTTCAGGGGCTAGGAGCGTTAAAAGAGTTTTGGTTACAATCATGACTTAGTGTTCCTCCTTCCGCGTGCCCACATTTGAAATGGGCGGGCCAAAGTGTTGTCGTCGCTGGTGTTGATGAATCCTTGATCCTTGCTGCTCCTCCTGCATTCAAAGAAACAACAAAATTGTTAGTAGCACCTATGACAAAAGATGAAACGTTTGATCTCTAAAAACCAATGGAGAGATGCATGCATAAGATTGATTACAACGATAAATAAACCAGTTCAAAACATCTGCAAATTTAAAAGGAAACAGAGAACATTACCAGAGGGCCATTGCCATCAAAACAGTCAAGAAATTGGCTATCGATTTGAATTCGTCCCTGGGCGGGACGGATTCGACTGTAATTCGTCCCTGGGTAGGACGAATTCGCCTACGACAAAACGCCGAAGTGATCCTGCCCAAATGTCGTGTCTCGGGATCTCCAAAAGACCTGCAAACATAGGGGTTAGCTAATTGGGGGCATTTTGGGATGACCCAGATGGTCGGATTTCCCCAATTTGACCTCCATCAACGGGAATTTGACGTCGTTACCTGCAAGTTAGTGGGGACAACAAAAGCGACAAAACGTGATATGATTTGATCAAAACCTTCTGAAATTGAAATTATAAACTATCTAAACAGTATAAAATGGAATGGAAGATAAACAAGTGGCAAAAGAACAAATTAAAATGAAACTAAGAAGTGCGGGGCGCCCGGGCGGGCCGCCCACCGTTAGAACCTGATTTCGGCACCAATCCACTTGGGATGGGCCCAAAATCTCTTGTAATGGGTTGTCGGTGAATTGGTAGATCAATGTGGTCAAATGTCGGGTTTTGGGTCCGGATTCACACTTCCAAATGCCACCCAATAACCTCTCTTGCGAAAGAGATCAAGGATGTGGAAGAGGTGAATCAAAAGGGTAAAATGTGGTATTCAATTTGGCAAGCACTTCGTTGCTTGAAAATGCCTCCAACTTGTTCTCTTTTTGGGTGGGAAAGTCCACCATTTTATAGACCCGAGGGGTCTCTTTGGAGGGGCATGCATGGGCGCCATGTGGCGGCCATGCCTTCTCATGAGGGAGGAGACTCCTCCATGACTTGGGCTTCCATGATTGCCCTTGTGATAGTCCTCTAACGCCCACTCGCCCACCTACACGTGCATGCAAGGCAGGAGGCATTAATTGATTGTCCTCGGCTGCCACTTGGCACCATTTTTCTTTTTGCCCGTTGAACCTGGAATTCGTCCTGACCTAGAGCGAATTCAGAATTCATCCCTGGGTGAGACGGATCCCAATTTGAATTCGTCCCTGGGTGGGACAGATACTGAGCAAAGTGCCTGAATGTGCCAAATTGCCTTTTGACCTTACAAAATTGCTACAAAAGTGGTTAGGACCACTGTTTAACCTCTGAGGGCTGCCCTGGGGGCTGTGTGTGTCAAAGCGATCAGTGTTTGCAGTCACATAATCGGATTGGTGTTGTTTTGGTGTCTACAGATGCCCCTTTTTGGGATGCGCTGTGCATGGCACAGCACCGAGCAAAAATAGATAACCAAAGCACTAATGATTAGGGTTTCTTGGTAACCTAACCAACTTTTGATGCCCCAAGTATGGAAAGGGCATGCATTCTTGAATCCTTGCTTCTGACGAGCTAAGGAATTTGATTTCAAGTATTAACCTATTTTGGTGAGGTGTGACTTGAGCTTGGACATTGATCAGTCATGAATAGGCAAAGGGCAACCTTTTGTCCAGAGGGGAACCTTGTGTTCATGCTTCGGGAATGCCAAGTGTTTGATCAATTTGTGATTATTGCTTGTTTACTGCCCCAAGCAGGAGCGTAATTGTCTTTGTCAATGATTCTTTGAATGCATGTCATTTTCCTTAATTGGGTGTGTGTTTGTTGATTGGTGACTAAGTGTGACTACCCCCTCAAGCGACGAATCGATGAGGGAATGACCTTCATGAGAAAAGCGACGAGTCGCTTGACCCAAGATGACTTGTGCAAGGGTGCCCTTAGATGGTTTAGCATTAAGCATGTGCAATTTTTTTGACATTTAGACCTATTTTTGGTGGGTGGTAACCCTTTTTGCGACGCTTTTTGGAGCTGAAATTGGCAAAAATTCGTCTTCCCGTGGAGCGGTCCGGCTATGGTAGCCTTCTTAGGGAGTAGGATAGTGACAATTTGTGACCCCAACGTCTTTTTTGTATGCCCGGGATGTCAAGTGCAACAGCACTCTCATCGGGCAAGTTTATTAGTTGTTTTAGTGCATTTTTGTTCAATTTTTGATGTTTTTTGAAATTTTTGGCCTGAATTCGTCCCAGGGTGGGACGAATACCAGATTAGAATTCGTCCCAGGGTGGGACGAGCGCTAACCAGAGTGCTCATCCTAGGGAAAGATGAATTTAAGCTCAAAAAGGCCTATTTAAAGGCCAAAACTAGGGTTTGGGCTCATTTGCATCTGATTTTTCTTGCGATTTGGAGCTCTGGGGAGGAGGAGGTTAATTCTACGAAGCGAAGCACTGCCGGATTTTCCCTGCCATCATGAGTGCACAAACCGGCTCGAGTGGCGGAGCCGAAGCGAGACCAGTAAGTGTTCCTAGTGTTTATTGCTTTTATTTAACATTGCAATTGTTTTGTTCAATTATTTTTGTGATGATGTTTTTCAAAATTTTAAAACTTAAACCCTGAAACTGAGCTGAAGACAACTAAGACTTAGTGTACAACTAAATGTAGCGCAAAACCTAGGTAAAGAATTGTTATTTAGCTTTTAACTAAAACCCTAGGATAAACGGAACGTAAAACCCTAAGACGTAATTTTTGTTGTTTTTTGAATTTTTGTTCTGTTTTTAAATTAATCAGTTAGGATTAGAAACCCTAGAACTGAAAAATTAATTTTTGAATTTTTGTTTTGTTTTATTTTTGGAATTTATCAGTTAGGATTAGAAACCCTAGAACTGAAAAATAATTTTTGTTTGAATTTTGAATTTTTGTTTTTAAATTAATCAGTTAGGATTAGAAACCCTAGAACTAAAAAATTAATTTTTGTTTGAATTTTTATGTTTGTTTTTTGTTGTACATTGGTATACAATGTTGTATATTCATGTTATTGTTGTACAGTTCTTTTCCATGATTTTAATGTTTTTGAATTGTTTTCTTTTGCAAGTTGTTAGGAGCCGGTACCATGTACCCACTGCTTTTATTGAAGCATGGGGGGCACTAACTGTAGCTGACTAGGAGTGGCTTGATGCCCTTGGGCTCAAGCAGGTGGCTCGACTAGAGCTTGTGGTCGCGGATCGAGCCTATTTGATGGCTCCTGATCAATCTTTGGGATCCGTGGACCAACACCTTCCATCTCCCAATAGGGGAGATGACTGTTACCTTGGAGGATATCTATCGGCTTCTATGGATTTCGATAGATGGACTGTCGATCAGGACATCATCGCGTGATCAGTGGACAGTTGTACTGACGAGATGCTTCGGGCATGGGGAGGAGCTGGGTGTGGAGGATCCACTAGAGAGGGCAGAGGGCGATTGCCAGATTGGTAGGATTTTGGTCCGATGGTGGCTGGAGAGGGGGGTGTTGGGCATGAGGCACGCATTCCTTATGGGCCTCATGTCCAACATGTTGTTACCTGACTCGTCGGGGCATGAGGTTCCCATGGAACCTCGCTGGATTTGGTTTGGCAGTTGGTAGAGTGCTCGACAGAGGCACCACTTATTATGAGATGGGGACAGACGCTATTGGCACAGCTCTATGGGGAGCTGTATGAGGTCCGCTATCAGTAGTGAAAGGGGATTAGTTGTAGCTACCTGTTGCAGTGCTGGGCTTGGCAGCACATAGCAATGGAGAGGCCAGATGGGTTACCATGGATGACTCGAGCGGAGATGGAGGATAGGGAGATAGGTTATGCAGTTCTATGGCGATCCGGGGAGCAAGGGCAGAGTCGATGGTGGGCAGGTGTCGTAGGGCACTATGTCGATACCTTCTCTCGGCTTACTCCAGGGGAGGTGGTTTGGTGCCCTTATCGGGACTATCCAACCTGGCCGGAGGCTGGAGAGTGGCTCCGATGGGTACGCAGAGAGTGATGGCTGATTGGGTGGCATGGGACCGAGCATGAGTTCTTCTCGTATAGCCGGGTTACATGATAGTTTGGGGTGCGCCAGGGGTTGCCTGGTGAGCCCATGGTCTATCGACATCGGGGGGATGAGAGGACTCTAGACCGACCGGTCATCGTGCCACTAGGTGAGGATTCAGACGTGGTGATCGACGTCCCGGACGTGGATGACGTCGGGACTACCACTGAGTATGACTCATGGTGGGTACTACGGTGATGGCGGGGAGAGGGGCCATTGGGAGGCATAGAGGCGGTAGCGACGGGTAGGGAGGGTGCTGAGGCACCAGGGG
Source organism: Wollemia nobilis (assembly GCA_028583015.1). Classification (NCBI taxonomy): domain Eukaryota; kingdom Viridiplantae; phylum Streptophyta; class Pinopsida; order Araucariales; family Araucariaceae; genus Wollemia; species Wollemia nobilis. The sequence continues at coordinate 4,948,003 of JAQPPZ010016381.1, forward strand.
ATGATTGGGGAGCTCCTTTGGAGGATGCAAAGATGGTAGAGGTGGATGGTATGGATGTGGATCTTGGGGCTCCGGATCAGCTAGAGATGTAGGACATCGCGGAGTAGTGGGAGCCAGAGTAGGCTACTATTCCAGAGATGCCCATGCCTCGGGCAGATGCGGCGGACATGGATGCAGGGTTACGTGCTGAGATTGCATGGTTGGAGGGGTTGCTACGAAGGCACGATGAGGAGTTGGGGGAAGCTCTACAGGAGAGGGATCTCCTACGGATGCAGCTGGCGGAGCGAGAGAATGCATTAGCTACTTCTCATCGATGGGATGGGGGTACTGATGCGGCACGAGAGAGGGATCTCTTACGGACATAGCTGGTAGAGAGGGATAGGGCTTTGGTGCGATGCGAGGAGAACTTGGTGACGTATCGCCAGTGAGAGATGGAGTCATTGCGACAACGGTTAGAGCTGGAGGCAGAGATTAGCCACCTTGGTGGGTGGGTCCCTACATTCAGCACAGGTGGATCATCACGTCGCTCGAGAGGGAGTGAGACTGAGCAGTCAGCATCCTCTCGATGTAGGTGACTAGATGAGGGGGGCGAGTAGGCATGATGTGGGGGCTAGCAGTAGCCGCCCTGAGGGGTCCCATAGGACCCACACCATGGGGGGTAGTTCCCGTCGCACCGATCCTGCATGATCATGGTGGCCGACGCCCTAGGCTTGGGGGTTTTTAGATTGATTGCGGGGTCAGAGGACCAGTTTTGTAGCCTACGGGCATTTTTTTGATGATATATATATATATCGGCTTTATTTTGTTTATGCACATGTGATGATTTGATCTTATGCATGATGGTTGATGAATATGGATGTATGCATGTTAATTTATTTTGATGGATGCATATGTTATGATGAATGCAAATGTTTTTTCTGTATATGTGATATGCAAAATGTAATGGATGAAATGAATTTGTGTTGGTTGGTTAGGGCACCATAGACTATTTAGGACTTTGTTATTTTGTTTTTAGGCGATTGTTGTGGTAAATGACTTTGTATGTATACATGTGGTTTTTTTTTTTTGATGGTATTGTAAGGATGAAAAGTAGCGCAGTTGGTTTAGAAATGTAGCTAAGGTTTTATGAGACTCAGACGGTTTTAACTCACTAGCCACGACTGTACTTTATCTTACAAGACTTTTGAACAAGGTATGAATCGGACTTGTCTTTGACCAAGCTATTTCACATCCCTGTGTGTGCAATTGAGTTCATTTATGTGGTATTTGTCGGGATATCGCCAGTGCCAGATAGGCTCTCAACCAAACCTGTACTGAGGATCACCTAATTAGCTCCACTAACTCCTTTATTGTATTTAGTCAGATTAATCTACGGTGCTATCTAGGATACCATAAGCTAGCTCATCCACATGCAAACATTGATCCGTACACAAGTTAATGTGACGGATATATCGTCATGCGGGAAGTTTACCGCCAGTGACCGATAGGCTATCAACCAAACCGGTACCGAGGCTTGCCTCATGACCTATCGAAATGCTTGAGAGTTCCGGGGATTCAAGTTCGACTCCCTTCTTTTCTTCAATTGTATTGGGATACTTGCTCCTTTGTAGTGATAAAATCACTGTTTATTTTTGTTTTATTTGTTTTTCTTTTTGAGCAAGGGATTTGGATATGGAGTGATGAGAATCACTATTGTATGTGCTTTTTGATGTATGCACTCTGGGGATGATGTCAAATTTTTGGAGTTTTGACGTTTTGCAAAATTTTGATGTTTTGCAACTATTGAGAACTTTGGGATTCTTGGGGAATTGGGTAGGGAGGATGCTTGTCCTTTTGCCAACTCTCAGCATTCTTTGGGTCATTCGCATAGGGGGATGAGCAAGATAGCCATTTCGCTTATGGTGACCTGGATTGCTTTGCAGGTGTCATCTTTCGTTCACACAACTTGGGAATTTTTATGTGTTTTAATTTGTGTTGGGATGCTACGTAACAAGGTGTGATCCAAGTAGAACTCTACCTTCGTAAAATTTGCTTGACTTGGTACAGTATATGGCTAGAAAGCAAAATTACGACTGAAAGATGAAAACTCTTGATACATTATAAGACCATTGACTCTAGTGTGGTAAAAAGCAGTAAATGGTGTATTTTTGTTGTTTTTTTGGACTGCTTATAAAATGGAAAAATGTGGAACAAGATGGACTAGCAGAGCAATTACAGCCTATGGTGCCTTTGACCTGTACGACCACAAATATGCAATGTATGGATGCGATGCTTAATGCAGCTATATATTTTTGTATTTTTGATGGATTGATTTTTGTGAATATGAAGATGAGATGTGAGAAGAGCTTTTTATTGATGAATTTGAGCATGCCTGGAAATGAGATGCAAATTTTTGTTGTTTTTGATGATTTTTGGATTTTGAATTTCTTTATTTTTGACCAAGCGATTGTGGGAATCCTTGGAGCATTTTGGGGTTGACCAAGCGATTATATGAATCCTTGGAGCATTTTTGGGATTGACCAAGCGATTATATGAATCCTTGGAGCATTTTTGGGATTGACCAAGCGATTATATGAATCCTTGGAGCATTTTTGGGATTGACCAAGTGATTATATGAATCCTTGGAGCATTTTTGGGATTGACCAAGCGATTATATGAATCCTTGGAGCATTTTTGGGATTGACCAAGCGATTATATGAATCCTTGGAGCATTTTTGGGATTGACCAAGCAATTATATGAATCCTTGGAGCATTTTTGGATTAACAAGCGATTATATGAATCCTTGGAGCATTTTTGGGATTGACCAAGCGATTATATGAATCCTTGGAGCATTTTTGGGATTGACCAAGCGATTATATGAATCCTTGGAGCATTTTTGGGATTGACCAAGCGATTATATGAATCCTTGGAGCATTTTTGGGATTGACCAAGCGATTATATGAATCCTTGGAGCATTTTTGGGATATGGCTCTCTTAGATATGGAATGGGCGCAAATGACTCGATGTTCAAGGGTTCTGTTTCCTTGATTCCATCAAGAGAGGCTAGCCGGTATGTCCCGGGTCCTATTTTGCTATCAATGACATATGGACCTAACCAATTTGCCGTGAACTTGTCCCTTAGGTGGGATGACAAACTAGAGTTCTGTTGGTTTTCCTTCAAAACCAAATCACCAACCCGAAAGTCCCTCAGGTGAACTTTCATGTTGTAAGCTTTCTTAAGTCGCTCTTGATAGATACGTAAATGCTCGAGAGCATTAACGCGTCGTTCGTCAAGCAACGTAAGCTGGTCTAACCGGGCTCATCGTGCGAGCATCATCATCGATGAACTCTTGCATTGATATGCGTAGGGAAGGAATTTCCAACTCGAGAGGCATGACTGCCTCGGAGCCATACACGAGCAAAAATGGAGTGGCCCTAGTGGGCGTCCGAATGCTAGTGCGATAAGCCCACAGGGCAAGTGGGATTTGGATGTGCCAATCCTTATGACTGTCTGCGACTATCTTTTTAAGGATGGCAACTAGCATTTTGTTTGATGCTTCTGCTTGCCCATTCGCCTACGGATAATAGGGTGTCAAAAAACTATGCTAAATTTTGTACTTTGTGGTCAAAGCACGCACGTCTTTGTTCTTGAATGGTGTCCCATTATCCGAGACTATTTTGGATGGAATACCAAAATGACATATGATGTTATGCAAAATGAACTCCACAATGCGGGGTCCTGTCGTAGAGGTAAGCGGAACTGCTTCCACCCACTTGGTAAAATACTCTGTGGCCGTTATGATAAACGTGTGATGGCCTGACGACGTAGGGGAGATCTTTCCAATTAGATCGAAGCCCCACTACAAAAATGGCCAAGCGGATTGGACTATCTGCAAGGCCTGGGAAGGTACATGCATCAAATTGGCATGGTGCTGACACTTCACGCACTTCCTGACATATGCGCAACAATCTCGCTCTAAAGATGGCCAATAATAGCCCATGCGAAGAATGCGCTTTGCGATGGCCATACCACTGAAGTGGCCACCACATGTACCATCGTGCGCTTGGGCGACTGCCCAAGTGGACTCTTGCTGGTCCAAGCAACGAAGGAGGATTCCTTCATAGCTACGACGATACAAAATGTCTCCTATCAAGACATACTTAGCCGCTTTCTGCTTGAATGCTCGTTTTGCGGCATGCGTCAATCCAAGCGGGAGATTACCTAACTTGAGGTAGTCTCTAATGGGTAAATACCAGTCCTGTTGATCGAAAACCTCGACGGTATGAACAACCAATCCCTCTTGAAGTTCATCCCTAGCAAACGCTGAGTGGGATAGAACTTGTAAGAATAGCGTTGTGTTGCTATTAATGGGAGTAGGGGAGAACAAGGACCCCTAGTTGGCATGTTTCAGATGATCGTGGATTCGAGAGAACTTATCCGAGGATGGTTCAATCTGGATCATGTGGATTCCTAGCATCAAGTCAGAGCTTGCACGCTCCATCATGGATTGCGATAGGGTTTTGACTTGAATGGTTGTCATATCACCAGAAAGGTCTTGCGGGATTAGTGACCCCAAGGAGGCCATTGTGTCCGCAAAATGATTCGATGACCGAGGGAGTGCCTCGATGTCATACCACTCAAGTTTTGCTAGGAATTTGTCCACAAGGGCTTTATAAGCTTGCAGAACTGGGCATTTGCATTGGAATACCCCTTTGACTTGATTGACAATTAACAGCGAATCACCAAAGATGTTCAGTCATTTGATGTTCATGGCGATTGCTGTCTGAAGACCTATGAGCAAGGCTTCATACTCTGCATTATTGTTGGTGCATGGGAAATTTAATTTAAATGATAGGGGCATTGGAGCGCCCTACGGTGTGAAGAATACTATTCCCGTGCCACCACCTTGCTCACATTTAGAACCATCAAAAAATAGGGTTATGTCGGCCTGTGACTCAGGCTCATCAGAATCTAGCGATTCTGAGACATGGAAGACCCCATCATCGGGTAGTTCTATGACTAGAGGCTGATCATCTTCGAGAGGAGCCTCTGCTAGTTGATCGGCTATGACCTATCCTTTGATAGATTTTTGTCTGATAAACTCTATGTCAAATTCTATCAACAACATGATCCATTTCGTCGTGCGACTACTATGATAAGTACGACTCATCATGTATCGCAATGGATTCTCCTTAGACACAACATACGTAGTGTTGCTCAGCATGTAGTGGCGTAGCTTTTTGGTAGCAAACACCACTGCCAAGCGAGTTTCTCGACGTATGCATAGTTAAGTTCATAACCGACCGGGGTGCGGCTAAGATAATAAGTAGCCTATTCTTTGTGAAGTTCATTCTTCTGGGCCAGCATGGCTCCCAGTGCCACCTCAATAGCTAAGATGTATAAGTAGAATGACACTCCTGGTCTAGGTGGTGCCAATACTGCGACGAAGCCAAGTATTGTTTGATGTCATCAAAGGCTGACTGGCACTCGTCATCCCAGTGAAATGTAACCCCCTTGTGCAATAATTTGTTCATGGGTCGGCACTTGTCAGATAACTGCGCTATGAAGCGCTTGATTGACGTGACCTTTCCCTGCAGACTTCTGAGCTGCTTAATGGTAGTTGGGGGAACCATTTCAAGGATTGCCTTGACTTTCTTTGGGTCCACCTCGATACCTCGCTTTGAGACTATGAAACCCAAGAGTTTTCCAGATGTGATGCCAAATACGCACTTCTTGGGATTCAGTCTGACTTTATGCTCCATGAGGCGATCGAGGATCTTGCTTAAGTCATCGAGATGATTTGGGCGCAAAAGAGACTTGGCCAACAAATCATCCATGTAATCTTCCAAAGTTTTATGCATGTAGTCATGGAAGATGTACGTCATGGCACGTTGGTAGGTGGTGCCAGCATTTTTAAGGCCAAAAGGCATGACCTTATAACAAAATGTCCCCCAAGGCATTGTGAACGCCGTTTTTAGTTGGTCCTCGGGATTGATACGAATCTGATTGTATCCCGAGAAACCATCCATGAGGGATAGCATTTCGTGACCTGCTGTAGCGTCTACCAACGCGTCGATGCTTGGCAAGGGGAAATCATCCTTAGGACTCGCTTTGTTTAGATCTCAAAAATTAGTGCATATGCGAATCCTCCCATCGGGCTTTTTGATGGGCACCATGTTGGACAGCCATGGCGGATAATCCATGCAGATGACAAACTGTGCATCCAACAGCTTTTGCAATTCGTCTTTGACCATCAAGGCCACTGTTGGGTGCATCTTACGTAGTTTTTGCTTAACTGGCTTGATTTTCGGATCAAGCATTAGATTATGCATGACTAGCTACGGATCTAGCCCCGGCATGTCTCTGTATGACCATGCAAAAACCTCCTTCTTCTCTTTGAGAAGGGCAATGTAGTCGGCTTGCTCTTCAGAGGATAAGCTTACCCCCAACTTGATAATCTATGGATTCATTGGATCTAAGCCGATGTCTACGTCAGTCGTCTCCTCGACTGACATGTGGGATCCGTCCTCCAACTGATGTGGAGTCGGGATCAAATGGATATCATTAGCTGAGTTTAAATCTACGTTGGGAACCTCGGGTTCCTCTTCAGCCTGAAAGATATCCTGAGTTGTCCCTGGGGTAAAATGAGGCATTTTACCAAAATGCCAGTACTCTGATGGGGAGAGAGGTGAATTGACGTGATCCCAGTCGATGGCATCTATGTCTAGATGCAATGACCATGTTGGATCGGCCGGATTGCGGATGGGTGCGGTCAAATCAATGGAGATCATGTGGATGAAATGAATTTGGTCTCCATTACCACGGGTGTGATGACTCAAACATTCTGGATGTTCCCTGTGTTCTGGATCTGGCTCTAGAGGGACAGGCACGAACGGATCGGCCCTATGTGCTGATAGGAAGACAGGGTCTTCCCTCGACATTGATGTCATTATAGGGTCTCGGGGTGGACGGTGCTCATCGTAAACTTGGAGCCACGGATCCAACACTTGGTCCCACCCTGCTGGGTCTACGTACCACTCATGCCCTGGCAGTATGCCCATCTATGCAAATAAGTCATTAATCCCCAAGGGACCCACTTGATGCCATTGTTGCATTTGTCGCATGTGGTTGAGATAGGCCATCTCGGTCTCATCTTTCGAATCGCTGTCGGAGATCCAAAAATGCTCATTTTCTTCAACAATTGCTTGCGACATTAAGGGCTCACCTTGTTCTAGCAAATTAATCTGGTCCCATTGCGGTTGTTCCACTCTTGGTGGAGGGACCTGATTCTCTTGACACAGACCTTGGCTCAATTGGAACCTCTAAAGGGAACAGTTTCAAAAAGATCTCTTGCCAGTTATTCATGGGAATCTCTCGTGAGTGATCACTATTGGATTCGAAGGGAACATATGACACTGGTTCATGTTATGATTCATCCTCCAAAGATCCTTCTGGACACTATTTATGCTCTCCTTGAAAGCGAGTTCCCAAACTTTCACCTCTCTCTATCAAATGAGAAGGGTTATTGATGTTACCAAGGGTGGTTGTTGACCATGGGAGGTAATCTCCCAATGTATATGTTGTGTTTGGGTTGGCATAAGGATCTGATGCCAATCCACCCTTGTTGCCTATTCCTAGGCCTTGCATGTTTTCCACCAAGATGTCTAAGGGCGGGGGGTGGTTGAACCCTACTCCCGACTTGTCATAAGGCATTTGGTATCTTGGCTGGCAAAGGACACGCACTCCTTGCTCATACCTGCCTAGCCCGTATCCATGCCAATTGCATTGGCCAAGATATCTCAGAGCAAAGTCCGGGTTAGACAGATAGTTGACATTTTCTGCAAAAGGCTCTTCGTCCTCGTCCTTTTGCATGCATGGTTCAGCACCATGGTCAAGGCCCCCATACACAAAATTGGTCTGGTTTGGTGGGTAGCCTAAAGGAACAACTGTCCCGATGGGGAGGCGAGGTCTCCCCATGTCTTGCACTGACTCTAGCGTGGGCGTTGCTACAACATTCTGCACTAGATACTCCCCAGGCCCGTATTGGCCATTTCAACAGATAATTGTTGGTGATTGAGAGGGAGGGAATGGAAGCCCTTCTGGAGTCCATTCCATGTTGGGTAGACTAGGAGCCTCAGCTTCCATTGTGCTAGGTATCTCTTCTATTGAGATGGTTGATATTGTTGGCAGCACCTCCTCTAGGGGTTGAGCCTCTTCCAGGATTTGTTTCCCTTTGTCCTTCTATTTAGCCATGACAGGTGGCATTGGTAGTGAAGGAGCGGATGATGAAGATGCACCTGGCTGGGGTTTTGATGGATTAGTCACCAGTGGTGCCCGTGGCATCGGACCCTGTCTAGATGGATTTAACTGGAAATCCAAGTGCGTCGATGGGAGGGTCGATTGCGGCATCAACTACACCGCATTGCAATATTTGAAGGGTTCTAAGTCCGTCGGGACTACATGTACTTCTCCTTCAAATGCATACTTCAAACATTGGTGAGCTATCGAAGGGACACACTTCATGTCCCTGATCCATGGTCGCCCTAGCAATATGTTGTATGCCATCTCGCCTTCCAAAATATGGCACAATGTAGGTATCGTCTTTTGTCCTACCTGAACGGGTAGAACAATTGTGCCAACTATCGAGCATATCGCATCGTTGAATGCTCATAGTGTGTAAGTGGAAGCGGTGATGTGAGAGGCTAGCAGCTTCAGATGTTTCAATGCTGCTGTAGTAATGATGTTACTAGACGAGCCAGTGTCTACCAACACCCTCTTATATGGGATCCCGTTGACCCATGCGATAACGTGCAGGGGTGGATCTGCCATGTCATCAGATATTGATTTAACTTCATCTTCTCGGAAGGTGATGACTGGCTTCATACATCATTTTACATGTCCCACGAAGTTATTGAAGGAATTCGCTTCGTGGGGCTGCAACTCGATGGCTTTCAAAATCTCCATGAGAGCCTCCCGATGGGGCGCTGATTGCTGTATAAGCTCATATATGGAGAGCCTAGCCGACGTGGTCCACAAACTCTGCGTGAGTTTGGTCCGTATCGTGACCTCGGGTCTAGGTGGAGGCAACTGCACAGGGTGTTGTTGAGGTTGCGACGTTGTTGGAACTTCTCTTGTGGCTACCTCGGGGGCAACTCCTGGGTATTTCTTGTTCCTGGTCACTATGCTTATCATTCCCACATACCCTTGCATGGGGAAATTCTGTCGCACCTCATTGACCTGAAGGGGTTTTGCTTGTGCCTCATGGGCAGGCAAGGGATCCTTGAAGACCCCCATCTGTTGGTTATTTGGCGCTATGGGGTTGTCCACTGCCAATGTTTTATTATCAATCAAGTCTTGTATCAATCCTTTGAATTTCTAGCATGCGTTCAGGTCATGTCCCCTTCGCTTGTGGAACCTACAATATAAATCCTCTCTGTATCCCTTAGGCTTGGGAGCGTTAGGATCTATGGTTTGGATCTCTGGAAGGGTGATTAAATTTGCCGCTGACAAGCGGTCAAATAGGGAGTCCCTAGACTCCATATAAGGGGTGTATTGTCGCTTAGGGCGACACTGCTGATTTTGCTCCTATTTTTTATTTTCTCTTTCATAATTATTAGGAGGCACTACCTGATAATTAGCCTTTTGAGGTTGTATTTCTTGTGCAGGCTTAGGAACATTTATCGCAACTTGATTAACCATAGCGGGTTTTGGTTGCGTAGTCCCTGTCTTTGTGTTTTTGTTCCACTCTTTCTTTTTAGGTTTGGCAATTTTGCCATCCTGTATTTTGATCTCTTCGATAACTCTGGCTTGCGCCGGAGCTTCTTCTAAGGTGGCATATTTCTACAGCTGCAATAGCCCAGAGATTGATCTCAGACAACTTCGTGAAAACATTTGTGTGAGGTCGGACATAGGGGGAAGGTAGGGTAGCTTAGAAAGCAGAGCCCTCCATCGATTCCCGTAGGCCGCCATTGTCTCCTCCTCATATTGCCTGAGGCTGGCCAGGTCACTCAGTGATGCCTTCTTCTTGGTGTTGAAGGCGAAGCATTCAAGGAACGCATCCACTAATTGATCCAAGTTATTTATGTTGTGCTTCGGCAACTGGGTGAACCAATCCGAGGTAGGGCCTGTGAATGTGGTTATGAATGTCCTCAGCAACAGTGCATCATTATCCTGAATGCCAAAGCATTGGCTCAGGAATCTTGTCACATGCTCTTGAGCATCCTCTTCACCCTTAAAGATTGCCAATTGAGGCAACTTGAAATGTTTGGGGTAAGAAGGTGTGGGCACTAACGGATGCACTGGATGACTACGGAGTTGGCGTAACGTGGGCTTTTGGGGCCCAGAAGCTTTGGTTTCCATAGACTCCAAATGCTCTAATAGCGCCTTGTATGCATCGAAAGATTTAATTTCTTCCTCTTTTGTTTGCTCCCGTTGTGAGTTATGGGAGACTGGAGGCCTATGGAGGGGTGGCCGGATAGCACCCCCTCCGCCTTGATAGGGCATTTTGGCCCGCTCTACTTTTGGTTCATACTCCTCGTAAACTTCCTGAGGAGTCTCTGGGCGAGACCTCTGACCCTGAGTGGGTCTCCATGGAGGGTACCCATCATTGTTTCGGGGAGTGGCCTCCCTCTCAGGTCTATGGGGTCTCGGAGGCAAAGCTTGACGAGGTCGCGGAGACCTATCCTACACCAAGGGATTATGCCTCTCATATGGTTCTACTTTTTGGGTGCGAGGGGTTGGAACCCTCTCAGGTAAGTTATAAAGCAGCTCGTCTGCTTCACGCTGAATGCGCTCTTTGTTAAGGCGGTATAAGCGCTCTAACTACTGATGATCTTGCTCAAGCCGCGTGATCTGGGCTTGGCGGGCGGCATGTCTGGCGACTGCCAGGTCAATTTGGTCCGCCATCTTGGGCTTAGGAGGCTTGAATGTTTCTCCTATGTATTTGCCTCGGTCTTGATGATTCGAGATTTCAATGGGTCGCTTCCCTCTGTCGAGGTTGGTGGCATTTACCTGAGGCTCTGGCCTCAATGTGTGACCATGGTATCTAGCAGGTGCAGAAGCGCAAGGCTCCCGCATGCTGTATATTGCTCTCGAGGAATGCGATGGTCTTCCTCGTACTCCCTTTCATGGGTGTGAAAGGGGCGGGTGGAGTTAGCTCACCCTGTGTGGAGAGCCCTGCGCTCTGGGTTTTGTCTTTCAGTTCTAACAATGATGGGAGGCAAAGGAGAGATGCCATAGTCACGTTGTCTCTCCTCATGGGCACTGTGCCTCTCTAGCACTTCGTTGCATGGTGGCCACTCATATCTAGCCTCTAAAGGCGGTCTTCTATTTACGTTGAGTGCCACATGTAAAGCTTCTTCCCGAAAGGGGCTGTGCTGAATGGGCGTGTCCCCTAGAGGGGTGTCCCTATAATTCCACCTTGACATGGAATGATGTGGACTCTCTTGTGGTCTAGACCGCCAAGGCGGTATGGCCAAGTCCTCAGGGCTAAAGCGAAGGTGACTTGTGCCCGCTCTTTGTACACTTTCCATAGCTTCTGCCCTTGATTGGGCTTGGCTACGGGTGCACACCATTGTGGTGCTCTTCTACAAGCTAAGCAGATTTTATCTCTTTTATGATTTTATGATTTTTTTTTGTTACACTAAGCAGAAATGAACACACACATACACAAATGGTGATTATCTCTTTTAAAGATTAATGGTGTGTCCTAAACTGGTTTTAGTGCGTTTTGATGATTTTGTTTTGTTTTTGAAAGTTTTGAAGAACGTTTAAATGCGTAATGAAGGCTCATATGACTCCCATAAATGGTCGCCCCTTCAATATACCATTGCCCGACCGATATACCAACCTCTCTATATACCCGCCCTTACGAGAGGGAAACTATAGGTACGTGAGAGCAGATGGTACATGGTACGTAGGCGGTACGGAAGGGGGATTGTCCTGTTAATGACACCTACCATAGAAGACTTATCCTCACGTGCTGGGAATCACCCCAGTGACACTCGGTCAGCTTTCATCAGGATTTACGCCTAACAACAGTGACAATCGGGGTAAATGGATGCAAAAATCAAGCCAAGGTGGTGATGAACCCACCGTTGGTCTTGATCAAGGGCTGGGGTCTTACGACCAGCTCCTTGGTTTAAAAATGCCACGTGATGTGTGTGTGGTTCTTTTTATTAAAAATTAAAACAGGCAGAAGCAACTACTTTCCTTAAGAAGGCAAAATTGATAAAAAATAGAAACAAAAAAAGCAGAAAATGATAGGAACAGTTTAGGACCCTTACCTTTTCTCTGCCTAAACTTGTTGTTTCTGATCCTCGGCCCTGAAAATGTATAGACAAAAATTCGTCCCTGTGTGAGACGAATTCCAGAATAGAATTCGTCCCTGTCTGAGATGAATTAGAATTCGTCTCAGGGTCAGATGAATTACAGTAAGGTATTCACCACAGGCAAAGACGAATAACAGTCAGAGCTCGAACAATGGTACCTGTAAGCACAAAGACACAAATTTTTGATCAGTTTCTTGATCTTAAAAACCAGGGGACAGAGTCCCACCGTGATCGCCATTGAAAGCACGAGATTTCGGAAAAAAGAAATACTAATGTGACGCATTCAAAATCAAACAAACGCTTAAGTCCTAAAATGTGAAATGCATGAAATGAAAGAGACGAATTGAACGAAGATAAAAGAAAGTACAGAAGGCACAACCCTTTTTATTTAACTCTCGTAATATCGGTTACAAAGATGCCTCCTCCCTTTTCAGGGGCTAGGAGCGTTAAAAGAGTTTTGGTTACAATCATGACTTAGTGCTCCTCCTTCCGCGTGCCCACATTTGAAATGGGCGGGCCAAAGTGTTGTCGTCGCTGGTGTTGATGAATCCTTGATTCTTGCTGCTCCTCCTGCATTCAAAGAAACAACAAAATTGTTAGTAGCACCTGTGACAAAGATGAAATGTTTGTTCTCTAAAAACCAATGAGAAATGCATGCAAAAGATTGATTACAACGATAAATAAAACCAGTTCAAATACCTCTGCAAATTTAAAAGGAAATAGAGAACATTACCAGAGGGCCATTGCCATCAAAACAGTCGAGAAAGTGGCTGTCGATTTGAATTCGTCCCTGGGCGGGACGGATTCGACTGTAATTCGTCCCCGGGTAGGACGAATTCGCCTGCGACAAAATGCCAAAGTAATCCTGCCCAAATGTCGCATCTCGGGATCTCCAAAAGACCTGCAAACATAGGGGTTAGCTAATTGGGGGCATTTTGGGACGACCCAGATGGTCGGATTTCCCCAATTTGACCTCCATCAATGGGAATTTGACGTTGTTACCTGCAAGTTAGTGGGGACAACAAAAGCGACAAAACGTGATATGATTTGATCAAAACCTTCTGAAATCGAAATTATAAACTATCTAAACAGCATAAAATGGAATGGAATATAAACAAGTGGCAAAAGAACAAATTAAAATGAAACTAAGAAGTGCGGGGCGCCCGGGCGGGCCGCCCACCGTTAGAACCTGATTTCGGCACCAATCCACTTGGGATGGGCCCAAAATCTCTTGTAATGGGTTGTCGACGAATTGGTAGATCAATGTGGTCAAATGTCGGGTTTTGGGTCCGGATTCACACTTCCAATCGCCACCCAATAACCTCTCTTGCGAAAGAGATCAAGGATGTGGAAGAGGTGAATCAAAAGGGTAAAATGTGGTATTCAATTTGGCAGCACTTCGTTGCTTGAAAATGCCTCCAACTTCTCTTTTTGGGTGGGAAAGTCCACCATTTTATAGACCCAGGGGGTCTCTTTGGAGGGGCATGCATAAGTGCCATGTGGCGGCCATGCCTTCTCAAGAGGGAGGAGACTCCTCCCTGACTTGGGCTTCCATGACTGCCCTTGTGACAGTCCTCTAACGCCCACTCTGCCCACCTACACGCGCATGCAAGGCAGGAGGCATTAATTGACTGTCCTCGGCTGCCACTTGGCGCCATTTTTCTTTTTTCCCGTTGAACCTGGAATTCGTCCTGACCCAGAGCGAATTCAGAATTCATCCCTGGGTGAGACGGATCCCAATTTGAATTCGTCCCTGGGTGGGACGGATACTGAGCAAAGTGCCTGAATGTGCCAAATTGCCTTCTGACCTTACAAAATTGCTACAAAAGTGGTTAGGACCACTTTTTAACCTCTGAGGGCTGCCCTGGGCTGTGTGTGTCAAAGCGATCAGTGTTTGCAGTCACATAATCGGATTGGTGTTGTTTTGGTGTCTACACATGTATATCTACATCTCCTTTAGCTTGAGATGCTTCTAAAGTTGCTGATTCTTTTCCCTTATCTCCTATACCAATAACCTGCTCAAGCCATTTTAGTGCTTCCATTTTTATGAGGCCTTCCAATACCTTTTGTAAGCTCCCTAGAAACAATCTATCTTCTTTGGATGGATCCTCGAGGACTACATGTTCATTTTTTTTAAGCTTCTTATTAAGCAAGATATTTGAATCTATTTTATGTTCGAGGATAATTGCTTTTAAATAATTATTATCCCTAACCTTAGTCTATAAGGTCTCATTCATTGTTATCACATTTAATATTGATTTATTTGCAGCCTCAAGATTAACAACCAAGAAATTAACTTGTTTTTGTAAATTCTAGAAATTTGCTTGCATAAAAATTAAAGAACACCTTAGTTAGTCGAGAGTTACATTACAAAATATAATGATAAATTTGATTGCATCTAAATTCTCACCTCCACAACATCTCTTGTAGTATCAACAATTAGAACTTTCTTCTTATCAGAATCCCATAGGTTGTAATATGTCTGGGCTTCAGCATTCAGGTTCTATAACTTGGTCAACATAGTCTTTAAAATTTTATCATCATAAGAAATAAAAGTGTTCATCGATCCTTATTGGGTTTGATGTAGCAACCCAGCAAGCTTATTAGGTTGGTTTCTAATAGAGGTAAAAAATTCTTCCCTTTTATCATAATTTTTATAGCAGGTATTTATTTCTATGATAAGGATATTTTCCCGTAATTCTCAATCCTTCAATTTGTTCATATTTTCAAGCAAAATATCTTAGATCAGTGAATAAAAACTATCAGGAACCAACTTATCTTCAGATAAAGTAACTTCTTCATCCTCAAGATCAGGATTGAAGGTGTCAGAAGGTGACAATGAAATTATCTTAGCTTTAGGTTCTTGTTGTAAATTTACCATCTCTAACACTTTTAACCCTTCAATGTTCCCTTGAAAAATAAAATCATGATCGAATTCTGGCACATCTAAACTAGAGGTTGAAACATATTTCAAAGAACAACCAATTGAAAATGACAATGATGGAAATCTAGATGCCTATCCTTGTGTCTTCGGTTTTGTGGGTCCTGCTCGTGATATCAGTCCATCAAGATTTTTTCTAGAAACTTGACCTTGCATTAATTATTATAATTTTTGAGATTGTTGTGTTGCTGGTGTTGGTGGTGGTGGACCTGGTGGTGGTGGACCTGGTGGTGTTGGACCTAGTGGTGGTGGTGGTGGCATCATTTTCTTCCTTCTTTCATGAAATTGTGGAGAGGGCCCTAAATATATTATAATAAGATATTATTAAAAAAATTAAAGGAGATAAAATTTATAATTAACAATTAAAAACTCACATACCCGAAAAATAGATCTCGTGCTACCCTTTAGCCTATGGAGACAATTGGGTGAGAGTGTTTGTGGTGGTTTGGCGTAAAACTAAAAAACATACCAAAAATTTGAAAAATAGATATAATTTCAACTAAAAAAATGGTAATGAATAAAAAAAAATTGATCTAGTAAACTTACCCGTCATTGGTGCGACATAACTGGATTCACCTTCCATGGTATTTTCTTGCACATGTTGACGAGAAGTAGGAGAAGAAGTTGAATTTTGGCATTTATGAGGTCTCTATGGTTGAAATTCAATTATTGTGCCTTATGAATCACCACTGTCCTCTGGCATGTGACTTCTGACACCAACATCCTTTTTTACCCATGTGATGGTTGTCTTACTTTGTATTTAGATGCAAAAAAAGTTAAAACATAAATTAAAAACATCATAAAATACAAAAATTATTATTTGTGAAAAATAGAATAATTAACTTCAGCTCTTTGGTAGTCATAGCAATGCTTTGTAATTTAGACTGCAGTACAGTTGGTGAACTAGTATCCTGTAAATTTTGAAAACTTTATAATAAAGAGCTAAAATGTAATTTATTGAGGTAATTGTAAGAGGTTTGTCTGACTGGCTTATCTAAATAGTATAGATATTTGATCTGATTTGATCATAAATATATGTACACGAGTCAAATCTCTCATACTCTAAACAACGAATAATATAAGCCAATGACCAAAATGGAATCTCTAATCTTCCAAACAGAAACAATATTGCTTGGAAAAATTTAAGAATTACCTTGAAATCATTGTTTGAAATAGAGTTATTGGTTAACCCTCTCTTGGACTTCACCGTAGAGGCTGCAAAAAAATAATTAGGTGACAACAAATTTTAAATTATGAAATTTAAGATAATCAACTGAAGATAATTATACCTAACAACAATTCCAAAGAGATATCAAAATGCTTCACCAAGAAAGCCTTATCATTCTTTGAGAGAAATAGCTTTTGTGTAACTGCAGTGAGACCCTTCTATGGAAGTCCAATCAATCTCTTAATATCAAAGGGTTTGATTGTAAAATATATTTTTTGATTTTGTGTCGATAGAGTAACGGCCCCAAGATCATTGTCGTATACATCGATGATATTATGTAAAACAAATTTATCTATTCTAAATTGGGGCATAGAAGTCAAACCCCCAAAACCTAAATTCAGACCCCATTTATGATCTATCCCATCTGTCCCAGCTAAGTTCTCTAAAAATGTGATGCAACTTTAATTTTTGAATAAAAAATTTTGTGCGGTTGTTGACATGGTTGCCATCACTCTAAAAATATGTGGGGTAATTATCTCTTAGGGTGGACATGTGGTAGCATATTATTGGAGATGCGTGTGGGATGGACACGTGGCAACATGTTAGTGGATATGTGTGTGGTGGTGTCCGCATACATTACTGCATCTAGTCTTTCTGTATTACTACACTATGTCCATCTACATTTTTTCAATCGATCCATCTGTATTTTTGCACCTAGCCTATCTGTATTTATTCACTTGATCCATCTACATTTCTTCACCTGGTCCATTTGTATTACTTCACCCGATCCATCTACATTTCTTCACCTGGTCTATTTGTATTACTTCACCTGATCCATCTACAATACTTCTCC
Organism: Wollemia nobilis; assembly: GCA_028583015.1. Classification (NCBI taxonomy): domain Eukaryota; kingdom Viridiplantae; phylum Streptophyta; class Pinopsida; order Araucariales; family Araucariaceae; genus Wollemia; species Wollemia nobilis. The sequence goes on from JAQPPZ010016381.1 coordinate 4,965,275, forward strand.
CGATCCGTCTACATTTTTGCACCTAGTCCATCTGCATTATCATTTTCACCTGATCCATCTACCTTACTTGGACAGAGTTTGTTATCCACCCGATCCATCTACCGGGTCCTTCTTCCACCCAAATTGTTACTCCATCCTTTCTTTGCACATGGTCTGTTTACCAAATTAGTTTTTCACCTAGTTTGATCTTGGATCGTGTGTTGCACCTAGTTTGAGCCCAAATTGTGTGTTGCACCCGATTTGGGCCCAGGTCATTTTTACACTCGATTTGGGCCCAAATCTTGTTTTGCACCCAATATAATCCCAAATTGTGTTTTTCACCTAACCCGACGAAATCGAAAACATTCAACTTGCCAGTTTTTTACATTTTTTTATTAAAATATAAGGTAATTTATGTTTCCTTCGACGTGAGGTTGGCCAATATTCGCTATGATTTTGAAATAGATTCACAAATTTTTTACAAGTACATTTTGGGTTTGACCCCTTATGCATAACCCTATAATGGGACTTTAATTTCTAAGTAGGGTTAGTTCTTTTATTGCAGATAGAGCATATGAGTTAATGCATGGTAGACTGACTCTCATGAGTGGGTGAGAGGGAAATGGAAATAGTAGTTTCTATGATAGTACTATACATTAGTAAGTTGAATTGCCTGATATATTTGTATAGTTGCAATTTGGAAATGAAATAAGTGCATTTAGAAGCATGTATATATGGATCCATGAGTGTCCTAATCCCCTACTATCCTCACTTGATCGATGGAAGAGTGGTTCACAAGTTTGCTCTCTACCTTACACCTTGTTATTTATGTAATAGATTAGATTGTGGGGAGATTTCCCCGATGGAATGGATGTAAAGTATTGTAGAAAGTATGGGGTGTACCATACTTGCTTATGTATTTAAATGAACATTGTAATTGTTGCATTTAGTACCTCTTTATTTGGTGTATTGTATTTAAATATTTTAATGAATGCTTATTTGGTGATTGTTGCTTTATGCTTGATTTATCCTTGCTTGTTAAAAAATCATATTTGTTAGATTTAGTATCTTGATATTTTATGTTCTTGTGATGTTAAAAATAAAGAAACATTAGTAAGTTCTAGGTGAACTTAGAGGTTGACCTAAGGTCTTGAGACCCCCTTAGAGAGATTGGTAACTAGGTTTAGAATATTGTACCAGAGTTAAGATAGCTTGTCAATGGATAAGATTGATAGCTTAGCTTGCAGTACACGTGCCCACACATAATGGTTTGGTTGGAATATGGAGATGCATGTACACCTTCTAACGATTGAAGGTGGTAAGTCTAGATCATCAATATTGATGATAGGGATGGACTTATATGCATAACTTAAGATAGGCTTATGCAAAGGGATTTGCATGAAGAAAATATTGTGTGGTATAGTTCTTGAGAAACTTAGGGGATGTCAAACATTAAGTTGGTCTAAGGTTGGTTGGGGATTTATGAATCCTTCACCTTAGTCAAATATATATATATATATAATTTTCTTTCTATTTGTGTGTTTTCTTGTTTCATAATTTTTAGGGTGTTACATGTCCGCTAGGGACTTCCTATATGTCAAAGCTCTGTCATAGGAAAACTTACCTAACTCACACGATGACATATACATTCTCAAACAATTTTCTAAATTTTTGTCCAACCTGTTACAAACTTTCAATTTAACAAAAGATAATGCACTAAAAGCCCTTTCATCTTCAATAGATCCCAAAATCATTGTTTGTCATTATTCATATAAAATAAAGTATTCACTCATAGTTTCTTGTAAGGCACTACTTCGATACAAGTTTTGTTAGAAACACGTGATGGAACCAGTTTTATGTGGGTTTTTGAAAAATGTATTTTGATTATCCATTGTTATTATAAAATTGGTTGATTATTGTCTCAAAAGTTATTTTTTTAGAATACCATTGATTTCAATGCCATTTACTTCCACACGTTTAGAAAAATGTGTCATAAGAGTATCCATATATTTTACAGACAACTCACTTTTATTTCTGTGGTCAAGACAAGGATTCTAGAATATGGGATTAACAACAGCCATGACCTCAAGTGTCTCATCTCTGTTAAAATGATCTCTTATTTCACTTGTTAATATTTTTGCAATTATTTTCAATTTATTCTTAGTACTATTCAAAACCTCATCAAATCCACAATGTGTTACGGGCACTTGTTCAACATCATCTATAAGTGTGTCTAACTGCTTTTCATAACAATATAAATATTGGAAATTTTGAGTAGTTGTGTTGTCATTGATGTCAAGAGTCAATGTCAGTGATCAGTACAAGGATTTGGTAAAAGGGGGGTTTAAAATATTATATTCTAAGCCAAAGATATTTGGTTTAAAAGCTTCACATGATTGGTCAAAATATTGGTTAAAAACCCTAAAGGAAGGAGATACCTAGGCCTAAAGAAAATAATATTATTTTATTATTTATTATAATATTAAAGGAGGTCAGATAAGGCCTAAGGGTGAAAGAGTAAAATACCTAGGCCCAAAGAAAATAATATTATAATATTTATTATTATAATATTAAAGGTTCAAAAATAAATCCTAAGTTCATTTATAAATTATTTATAATATTTATATTATAAATTAATTTATAAAACAAAATTATTAGACCCTAAGTTAGTTTTGGGCGCAAATTCATTTTAATATTTCTTCCCCCTGCCAACATTTGAAGGAAATTGGCTTATGGTATAAATACCATAATACTTGCCAGATTAATGCAAGTCTCCAAATATAATGCATGTACGAACATTGGATATAGTGTGGAATGCAAAATTCGTGAGCACATAATACAAAGGTTTATAATTTTCTAAAATGCAGTAGAAAATGTGATGATAAATCAACGAAGGCCTAAAGCCTTTTCACCAACCAACTGGTTGGGCTAGTGGCGAGACATCATTGTGTAAGGCGCAGGGTGAGCAGAGGTTTCACGTTCGAGTCCTGTAGTAGAAGAAGAGACAAGTTTTTTATTTTTGGTTTAGGCACCAAGAAAAGGGATAAAGCGCACAAGGTACTTTTAGGACTCAAGTGAGCACCTAGCTCACGCGACAGCTAGTCCATGGCTAGGGCACTGGTGGTAGCATGACAGGTTATCGAATCCCATTGAGGATCGCATGCAAAGGTACTTTAATTTTTAATTTTTATATTGTGCACATGGTCTAAGGTTGTATAGTGAGCACCTTGGGAGATATAAGGTGATTAAGGTATATTTTATTTTTGCCTTAGTTAAAGGTGGTGAATGATTTAATTTTGGTTTAAAAAGTGAATTGCATTATTTTTGGATAGTGATGTTAATTATTTTGAAATGCAATTTTTGAGTAGGGAGATATAAGTAAGCAATTTTTATTATCCTATGCATTAAATTTTTGAAGGAGGTTATAGTGAAAGTGATTAATTGAAATCTTTGTTAATCATACTTTGAGAAGTTTTGGAGATTATAAGGTGCACTTGAGACTTGTTATTTGTGTATGGTGAAATAAATATTGAGGAGAATTTTGAGTGGAGATTTTGAGATAGATTGTTGCTACCTAACCTTGAAATTGGCAAAGAGGATTTGATTGTGATTGAGACAGGTTTTGAAGACATATCTCCATAAAAATAAAAGGTATGGGCACATCTTATGAGTGAAATATTGTGAAATGCAAAGTTGGAGTGAAAATGATTGTTTGATAAGCATTGTTGGAAATGTTTGAGTGATTTTTCATATGCATGATTTGTGGATGTTGAAAGATCGTGAGTATCATTGTTATATGAAATTGAGAACTATCTTGAACTAGGGTTTGTGAAAGATCATGAGTATCATTATTATGTGATATTGAGAATATCTTGAACTAGGTTTTGTGAAATATCATGAGTATCATTGTTATGTAAGATTAAGAACTATATTGAACTAGGGTTTGTGAAATAACATGAGTATCATTGTTATGTGAGTTTGAGAACTATATTGAGCTAGGATTTGTGAAATAACATGAGTATCATTGTTATGTGAATTTGGAATTATATTGAGTCAAGATTTTATTTCCATAGTGTGAGTTATTGAGAGTATAGTGAAACACTTGGTTAGGGTTTGTAAGCAAGTTGTGTTTCATTGAGTGAATGGTTGAGTGAAGTTGAATGAGCATTATTGATTGAAAGCATTGGAGTGATAGTTCAAGTTTTGTGAAATAAATTATTCTTTATTCTAAATTGATTTGAAAGTGAGTTTGAAAGTGATAGAGTAATTTGTGAGTATGAAATATATTGAGTCTCTTACCATTCTCTATATGTTTCTATGGTTTAACAAGATTCTAAGTGAAACTTGTTTGTGTGATTAAAGAGGTTTTTTGAAAGAGATTAAGTTGATTTTTGTATGCAAGTATTGCATTTGTATGAGTAAGCTTTTGTGAAAGCTTGCGAGTATATTTGAGCAATTCCTAGAGGGGACTTAAGGACAAATTTAAGTAAGCTTTTGTGAAAGCTTAAGGATAGATTTGTATGAGCTTTTGTGAAAGCTTACAAGCAGATTAAGTAAGTATTGGTGAAGACTTTCTAGGGAGGACTTGTTGAGTAGATTTGAGGTAAGTCTTTGTGAAGACTTGTTGGGCAGATTGTACAAGTTCTAGGGAGGACTTGTTGAGTAGATTTGAGGTAAATCTTGGTAAAGACTTGTTGAGAATATTTTAGGTAAGTCTTGGTGAAGACTTGTTGAGAAGATTGGACAAGTTCTAGGGAGGACTTGTTCAGAAAAATTGAGGTAAGTCTTGGTAAAGACTTATTGAGCAGATTTGAGGTAAGTCTTGGTGAAGACTTGTTGATTAGATTGGACAAGTTCTATGGAGAGCTTATTGGATAGATTTTAGTTAAGTCTTGGTGAAGACTTGTTGAGCAGATTTGAGGTAATTCTTGGTGAAGACTTGTTGAGCAGATTTGAGGTAAGTCTTGGTGAAGACTTGTTGAGCAGATTGGACAAGTTCTAGGGAGAGCTTGTTGGGTATATTTGAGCCAAGTCTTGGTGAGGACTTGTTGAGCAGAATTGAGGTAAGTCTTGGTGAAGACTTATTGAGGAGATTGAACAAGTTCTAGGGAGTACTTGAGAAAATTTGAGGTAAGTCTTTGAGAAGACTTGATAGTAGAGTTTATTGATTGATTTGTTCAAACTTTGAGTTAAGTCTTGGGGTAGATCTAGTAGAGTTAATTTGTGATTGGATCAAACTTTGTGTTAAGGCTTGAGGACATATTTGAGAATAAAATTTGGTGCATATTTGAGGGTAGATTTGTGTCAAATTAGAGACATATTTGAGAGTAGATTTGTGTTGAATCAAGGATAGTTTTTAGTAAATATTTGAGACCGATATTAAGTATATATGAGAGCAATATTTGGAGGTGAAAGAGCAAAGGATAGTAGTCTACATTGGATAGAGATCCATTATCTAGGGTAGTGAATACAAGAGGTCTTCTTACTGAGGATAAATGTCTTCAATGGAAAGAGATCCATAGGCCAATGCAGTGGAGGTAGTACTCTTCTAGAATATCACTAGCCAAATAAAAGGAGTTCTCCTATGGATAGAGATCCACAAACCAGCAAAGGGGAAAGAGTTCTCCTATGGATAGATATCCATGAACTTGATTAGGGGATTGGTGTCTTCTTTGGATAGAGGTCCATAAACATTGTAATAGGGAAGGATTTCCAAAATATTTGTTGAGAAAATTTTAGTAAAATATTTTCTTTGTGGAGTAGTCCACATTGGGTGAACCACGTTAAATTGGTGTCTCTATTGTGTATGATGATTTGTGCATTGCTTTGATTAATATTTTTGATATTTCCATTGATATATTGGATAATATTGTTTGAGAAAGAAAAGTAAAAGTTGATCTTATACTGTTCACCCCCCTCTTAGTATAAGCTTGTGTTCTTCAATAAAGGAATCATCTTTCCATGTATAGCAATACAAAGATTATCATTGATATTGAACTTTAAAAAGTTGTTAGGATAATTGACTTGAACTAATGTATTCCAACTATCAAATAAAGGATCCTTAAAATTTTGCTCAGATAAGTAAATATTATCAATAAACATACGCATTTGTTTTCTCATCCTGATGAAATTGACAATATAAATTGCTCTTTCCTGTGTGATTTTAATCAAAGAATTTATTTCTTGCAATAATGGAAAAATACCACATAATGTGAGAAGATTTTCCAAGTCAGTCATATGAAATAGTAAATATTTTGCCTTGCCAACATCCCTATGATGTGCATACATAAATCCCACTAATGATTGATATTCTAGAAAAACCCTTTTTGCAGAAAGAAACAGTGAAAAAAATAGTGAAAATCACCTGGTATCCACATCTTTTAATAATTTTCTACCTTTAGTTACACCTAGATAAAACTATCGAAAGTGTGCAAATATTTTTGGACTATATGAGAAGTAAGAGTGTATTTCACAAATGAGATCTTCCACTCTGGATACATTATCAGAAGCATTCACAATTTTTTATGCAAGATTCATTTGATGAGCCATACAATGAATGGGAATCAAATATGGTATAATTTATGTCTGAAGCCTAACACAAAGACCGTTCCTTTGTCCTTGCATTATAGCTGCACCATCAGCTCCAACACAAATTAACTTTGTGGCAATTTATTTTTCATCCATTCCAGCAATATCCTTTAAACTGGTTACAACATTATTAATGTTATTTTGCATTACAATTTTCCATCATCTTATGTAGTGCTAGTAAATGAGGTTGTCTCAAATGATTTTGGAATGTATAAACATGTATGCAAATCCAATATCTGTTGTCAACAGTTGTTACCTCATCAATGGAAAGTGCAATAAATTTGGCTTGTTTTACATTCTCTTTCAGGTCCTCTTTCTCAACCACTGATAGACATTTTATCATTTCCCAACCACTTCGATCTTACCAATGGGAACTAGTAAGGTTTTGTACATCGGCTAGTTGAAATGGTTGCTTAAAATCAACAAAATTAGACATGGATCAATATATTTTTAGAATACTATATACAATAGCAAACTGCAAATATTTTGAGGTTAATATAGTCTTATTAATTTTTTGAAATTGGGCTTGGATTGTTCCACCCTTCTCAATGACAGTTTGTTGGTGTTTCATTGTTTTTTCATATTCAAGTGCATATCTCACATGCATACATTATGATGCATACTTCCACCTATGAGATCTCTTAATTGTTCCATCACTTTGTATTTCTTTGATGTAAACTTTCCCACTGTGTTTTTCTATTGTGTCTATCTTATTTTATAACAAATGATCATTTTCTAGCTTCCAAGTACAAATAACGCATCTACACACTTTCTCTGTCTCATTTCGCTTAATAAATGTGTATTACCATGCCCATTCATTTTTAAAATTTCTTCCAATAGTCCATTCGCTTGTCTTTTGATGTTTAGATTTTTTACTACAAGATTCCCTAGAGGTCTGCATGTTAATTGTACTATCATTTCCTTTTTCCATTGATGTGTTTGTATTAGGCATCTCATGAAGTGGTTGTTGAATATCGATAGAAAAATTATCATGTGGTCCCATATCATCTGCTAGAATATCTTCGATTGGATGCATGTTAGGATTCTCTATCCTAACACAATCCTATTATTTCATTAATTATTTCTTTAATTATAACTCATATATGAAATATTACGTCCTTTCATAATTAACCCTAAAATAGATATAAATGATAGGATAGATATCTTGAGAAGGCATCAAAGAATATATTATTATTTCTATTTGTGGATTTTTACCTTACAATAAACAATGATTCATTATAAAGGCGATTATTTTCTTCATTTTGCATTATAATCAACATTTTCACTGTTAGTTTCCTACCATCTGGTATCAGAGCATTATGGATCTAGCCATATGGGACCAAAAATTTTAGGAAGAAGTTCATAAATTGAAGGCAGAATTTCAAGAATTGCCTCAACCAAATTGGCAATATTTTGAAAATATTTTTAGTGTGCGACATTTCAAAAATATTTTTAGTGTGCAATGTTTCAAAAACATTATAGAAAATATTATTAATAAGTTTCGTGAGGATCTAATGGAAGTAGAAGCAGAGGAAAATAAAGAAATACCCATTGCACTTTCGAAGGAAGAAGATAATTCAAACCCTAATTTTTTTTTTAGAAGAGCCCGAAACCATAAATTTTCAAAGGGTACATTATGTACTTCCTAAGAAAAAAGAAGAATTTTTTTATGAAAACCCTAAAAATGCAAATTTTGTTTTAAGAGAAATGAATGACGAAAAGGATTTTTTGGACAACAATGCACATATTTTGAGGTTTCCAAGAGTGATCAGGTTTATGGGAAGAGAACAGTCAAAAAAAAATTCAAAAATTACAGTTAACACTAGAAAAATACTCAACCATCAAATTCTCAACCATCAATGAAGCTAAAAAATTAGAGTTTTTATATATTGCATACTACTTTCATGTGAGCGCCCTCCACCTTGGCCTCCTCCTTGTATAATTTGACTCCCTTATACCAATAATCAATGAACATACGGGCCCTGAAATGTAACACTCAACATATTTACAGTAGTTTATGTTCAAATGGTGTCACATTCTTAATTGAAAGAATTTGAAGAGTAAAAAATATTACCTCCATTGAGCCAAAAGCAAAGGCTTGGAGGAAGGGTCTTTAGTGGCCTCAGAAAAATAGTAGAAAAAGAGCTTTCTCCTACAAATTTATTAGCAGAACTGAATGAAATTGGAGGAAGACATGGTATAGGACATGTAGACATGGTTGAGAGTAGGTTAGAAGTCCCAAGCTATGAATATCACATCATCTAATCAGGTATTGTTGCTACAATAAGGAAGCTCTCATTATTGGGATTTCCTCTATCACAATATCTTTGAATTGGAAGAAAGGTGAAAGCAGGAAAGTCTATTTATCTTTAAATATGCCATAGTGTAAGATATTAAAAATATAGGTTTCCCAAAGGTAAACAAGAAGGATTCAAATTACCCAAAAACAAAATCATAGTTCAAGATGACCACCACTTCTTGGAGACCATGTGGCATATTAAAAACCTTCACTATATCCCAAAAATTATGTAATTCCATACTCAGCATCAGTTTCCTTTTACAATGATCACTTGGAATTACCATGAACATTCTCTTGACAGTCGCTGATGTCTCTCCAATATCCGTTAAATCCTTTTAATAACACACGTCGCAATATGGGATGAAATCAAAATTAAAATAAAATTATCCAACACTAATTATAAGGAGCAAGTAATTTTTTAAAAAATGAGTGATTGATTTAAAGTTCAAGAGCTCATTCCAACATTTTTTGATGAGCATATTGCTAGAAGTGGTTCTAACCGACATAAAATACTGGTGTTTACACCAATAATGGAGAGGATTGTTAGGCTGGTCGAGAATAATTAATTGTATTAATAGTTATTGGCACTCCGCATATACTGTGCAGGAATTTGGCACAATGGCGTGTGTTGGTTAACGAATCCTTGATCTACAGTTTGAACCAAACCTATATGGTCATCCCAGAGTAACTGCAAGCACCCAATATAGGTTGTCTATCTCCACAAGTATAGAATGGTATTACAGATGACATTATACTGATAAATGTCTCTAGGCATAACATTACGCATTCAAAAAATTTTAGTATATAGATGGGAAGCATATCATACAATATACACAAACAAACCATAAAACAAAGGGATACATAGTATAACACATGACACAGATTATATACACAGTACATATATAGTAACGTACAGCAAAATACTACATACATCCACTCCTTACATGGACTTCTATTTATAGAACCACCCTATCAATCCAGATATCACCTGTCCAAAATTTAATTGTTAGGTTTAATGTAACCAAGAACAAAATACTTCATAAAGGAATGCTCACCAGAGACACACAACCTAAGGCATATGATGGACACCAACGGTACACCCTAAAGTAGATCCTACAAAGTGCAGCACAAACATTTCCGCAATGGCTCTTTATGATGAGAAAGGCAACTCAAACAAACAACTAGATAATGTCTTAAAAAACACTCGACAATGGTGCATAAGAAATTAGGAGAACAATCAAGAAGTCAACATAGGCACAACTGGAGCAGCTCTCTCTACGTACCACAGTAATCTTATATGGTGCTCCCTAGGGTGATTGATTTTTGCACGAATATGCTTGTATACAGTATAGAATGTGTGAGTTCATCCAGATTATTCCAGCTCAAACATTGTTGATGACTAATTCTACTTGCACATTCACCTCATCCTCGAGTTGCCGCCTCTGTTTATGCGAGCTGAACTGCTGCCAAAGCTTGGAAACAAGTGCCACACCAATCGAAAAAGAAATTAGTCCAATCAGCACAGGCAGAGTCCACCATGTCTGGCAATGTCTTTGTTTGTCCACTATCTCAACGGCGAAGACAACACCTATAATGGGTGACATAAATGCAGAATAAAATATCATTAACTTATGAATGTATTCTCCATAGGCGGTGATATTTCCATCTAGACATGAAATCAACTGATTCTGACTTGCCACATAGTCTAGACATTGGTTTTTGTTGTTGAGCATAACTCCAATTCCCACGGTAGCATGGGTAATATTTTGATTGGTATTTCTGACAACTCTTGTCATAGCTACCTCCATAGATAACTGAGGGAAAATAAAATACTTAGAATTGATTAATTCATCATTCAATCGATAGTATATAGTATCGAAACATCGATAGATGCAACATTTCTACTATAAATAAAACCAAAATAGTAGAGGAGTATTGTGTCAGGGAAGTTGTATTAATAAATTCCAATGAAATCCAATCTTAACAAATTTTGAGAGGAAAATATGTAGCTTTATATGCGCGGGGTTTCCCACATGTTGAGTGTAAAGAACAAAGAAGAAGTAATGAAATGCTAATGCTAAAACAACATGGGTGTCATCATGTATTACATTGCCCAGTGCATTGAATGGATGCAAATAGGAACTGAACTGGTACCTGGTTTCGTGGTTATGTTCAAGAGAGTGAATCATTATCGAATTATTTGAGTGACCACCAAGGAGAAATATGAGGGTATTGATGCATTAATTTAGGTGTGGGACCCACACCTGAAGGAGGTAGAAAGCTTTACCATGGTATTCAATTGATTTAGAGGTGAGAATTATCTACATGACCAGCGTATAATACAATGAATGCTTAACGCACCTCGAATGATGCATTCATTGACCATCTGTTAGGATAGCCATTAGCAATAACACATTAGAAGTTAATCACTGAAGTGCCCGTTGAGCATCCAAAAGATATCTTTCACTTACACAAAGTATTCACAGATTCAGCACATAGTAGAGTCAAAAGTTTGAAGAAAATAATAGGCAACATGAACCCTAATAGCTAGTTTAAATTGAGTGTCGTTACACCAGCATCAACACATCAAGCCACATTGACGAAATTCATAGGCACATGGCACTCAAGTTGGTAATAGGCACTGGGATGAAAAACTCACAGTCCAAAATTATTAACGAAGTCATGGAGCCATTTTATTACATCAACATGCTAAGGAGGAAAAACTCACAGTCCAAAATTATTAATTACGCACACATCGAAGATTCATCAATAGCTATCTACGTGGAGGAGGTCAAACATTATTGCATGCTAAAGGTTATATGGCATCGCCCAAGAGTAGCCGTTAGGAGTTTGATATAGCTTGTACACCATTCAAGTGTTGTAAGTTAGGAGGACAAAAATATCATACTCATCAGAAGACGTCAACAATGTCTTTATCTCCCTAGCACGTATGATAGAAAATTTCAAAACCTATTAACCTTCACATTCATGTGCATCGAATGGAAGAGTCAAATATTCAAAGGAGGTAAATATTATATTATCAACCAATTAAGGTTGATATAAATTAGCTCAAAAAAAAATTCTACTCAATGACCCCAAACATACAATCCAAGCTCTAAATACTTATCTCAGAAGCCATAAGATAGTCTACATGCGAGCAAGAGAATAATTTTCTAATATTTTCCCATCTTTTAGGACAAAGTTGTTTCAAGGGAGGGTGCAATATTAGGATTCTCTATCCTAACACAATCCTATTATTTTATTAATTATTTCTTTAATTATAACTCATATAAGAAAGGTTACATCCTTTCACAATTAACCCTAGAATAGATATAAATGATAGGATAGATATCTTGAGAAGGCATCGAAGAATATATTATTATTTCTATTTGTGGATTTTTACCTTACAATAAACAATGATTCATTATAAAGGCAATTCTTTTCTTCATTCTACATTATAATCAAGATTTTCACTGTTAGTTTCCTACCAATGCATATCAGGATCGATAGTGTTTACTACATTCAATGTTTTGTGTTCTATATCATTTTTTGATGTAAAAAGACACTATTTTAAATAATTAACATAATACAGTTTTACAAAGCATTTAAATAGAGGTAGATAAGCTGACAATAATTTATCTATTAATAAATAAAGTCTTTATATTTAATAATAATAAAGAAAAATTAATGATTTGATGGTAAAAGGTGTTTGTACCTACATGTTGTGTAGATGTGGATGCCTCACTGCATTTTGATATTTGTGTAAAATATTTCAGAATTATCTTTTTACCAGAAGATTGGTCTCTGTTCTTTCCATATTCAATAGGTGACATTGTATTTGTAAATAAAAACCTTTAGATGTTAGGAAATGAATATGAAATTGAAGAAAAATTGCATACTTCCCTCAATAATAATTTGTGTTTCTAAGTAACCAAGGTTAAACTGTAATTCCATAAAGAATATATGAATCTTAAGATGAATGTATGTTGCCCTGTAGAATGACCTCTGACAAACAATACGCGGTATTTCACAAGAAAAATACTCCTAACACATAGATACTTGTCTACCATAATTACAGAAAGTGCATCTACACTGACTAGAAACATACTCTAATAGATAAGAAGTAGTCTCTAACAAGAGAAATGCTCCTAACACACAACAATATGACATGGATACTTGTCTACCACAGTTGCATATAGTGCATCTACACTGTCTATGAAACATACTCTAACAAACAAGAAGTAGTCTCTGACAAGAAAAATACTCCTAACACACAACAACATGACATGGATACTTTTCTACTATAGTTGTAGATAGTGCATCTACACTACCTATAAAATTGAATAAAAATAGCTTTAGACTATAAAATTGTGGAAGAAGAATACTCTACCTATTATCATAGTCATCACAACTTTCTATCACCAATAGTCACTTTAATGTTACTGCAACCACTTGATCATGGCTGATTGACACTATTTTGCAACTGCTCGATCATGATCATTTAACAATATTATGCAACCGATCGACCTATACCGATTGACACTCTACAGTTGATCGACTTAAGATGATAGATATGCCTCTATAACTAATCAGTTTATGCCAATTGATATTCCTCTAAAATTTATAGACTTATGTCGATAGTCACTACTCTATAGCTTATCATCTTATGTCGATTGAAACTCCTCTACAATCAATCATATTATGATGATAAACACTTCTTTGCAACCAATTAGTTTATGTTGATTGACACTACTCTACAACTGATCGACTTATGTCGATTAACACTCTACAATTGATCAGCTTATGCCAAAAGACTCTTATTTATAATTGATTGAATTATACCAACAAATGCTTCTCTATAATCAATCAAATTATGTCGATTGATACTCCTCTACAACTGATCAGCTTATGCCAATTGACACTCCTCTGCAACCAATCAACTTATGCTAACAAACTCTTCTCTGCAATCGATAAGTTTATGTTGATTGACACTCCTCTACAATCGATTAGCTTATACTGATTGATACTTCTCTACAACCGATCTATTTATACCGATTGACACTCCTCTAAAACCAATCAGATTATGTCTATTGATACTCCTCTACGACCAATCGGCTTATGCCGATTGACACTCATTTTCAACCGATTAGCTTATATCGATAGACTCTTCTATGCAACTGATCAGCTTATACCGATAGGCACTCCTCTACAACCAATCGACTTATGTTGATTGACACTCCTCTACAATCGATTGGCTTATGTTGATTGATACTCCTCTACAATTGATCGACTTATGCCAACAAACACTCCTCTACAATATTGTCAAGTTTTTTGTTGCTTCAGAGCTATTTTCGAGTTAGAGTGTTTTAGATGTATGATTATCGGTACGCCCTACAGTATTTATACGGGTATTATATGAGGCGAATTGGGTGAGAAAAAAAAATTATTTATAATTTGAAGGTAAATTATCCATGGAATTGGGCAAAAGTGGTCGACGAATTAAAATAAAAATAGGATAATTATTATCAATGACGGGTGAATTTACCCCAAAAAAACTTCCACCCCATAAATTTTTGTCGAATGGACCCCAGTGAAAGGATCTAAAATTAACAAATTAAAAAATATTAAAATCCTAAATAGAGTAAATTTACGATGTTTCGTGCTTATGCATAACCCTTCCATATATTTATGCATTTGAGCAAACTCATTGTCAATCGCATAAAGGAAACTCTAGTTATGAAATCTATCATCATGAACATCCATTACTATGGTGAGTGTCTATATTGGTGGATAGCTAAGACTGCAAACAACTTGAATATCCGTACCCTAAACTATTTTAACTAAATCTTCTATTTTATGTGGTCCACATTCACTAACTTGATTTGAGTATGTAGAAACTTTAAAGTTGTATGATCTAAATGGATGATGTAATGACAACAATAATAAATAATTATATAATTTCATATAGCTATTTATCATAGTTGATGTAATGTTGTATAGTGTCTTTATAATTCTTTGAGTGAGAAGAAATGAGTAACCTATTGTTAGGATCTCGTCCTAACCTTCCTATGTAATTACCAATTCCTAACATGGGGACCCCATTTCAATGATATTATGTAATGGTTTGTAATATGTATATGGTATTTGATGTGCATAGACAAGTGGGGTCATTTAAGGTAATCATTGTAAATAATTTAAATGCTTATTTGGTAGAATATTCTAGAGCAGGTGACCACTTTCATGTGAAGCCAACCCTTAAAAATTATAGTTAGTATTACAAAGAGTCTTTAAAAAGGAACAAGGGTATCAATTAAGGCATCTCATATTTTGTTGCATTGAAGCCTTGCTTCTAAGGAGAATGCCTCCTTGGAGAAGCCTACAATTTTATAATGTGTTTTTTCTTTTTGCAATATAATTTTTTGTATTTCCATTTAATCTTGAAATATTGTTAATTTCAAGCTAATTTTATATTATTATTGTAATATTGTGTGGATAACTAGAGTTCCATCCTACTATAGTGCAAAAAGTTTATGTCCTACCATTTTGACTTGTTAGATATAAAATTTTCTTTTTTTCATTTTCCTATTTATTTTTCTATAAAGAAAAAAATTGAGTCATTTTTCCTCTATTTTAGTTTAATATATTAGAAACCCTATCCTAGGGGTTTTAAAATATTACAGAGGAGTTATCATTATTGGCTAAGCTAGATTGCTTGCAAAACATATAACGAAGTGAGGGGTGATTAGACTCTAATATCCAGGCCTTAGACAACACTTGTATATGGACTTGAGCTCCCATGTATCTTCAATTATATCGAGAGATCCCCCTAGGATTAGGAAAAATATTTACCTAGTGAAATCTTTTCGACCGTGTATCTATCCATAGTTTACTGAGCACGACACTCAATAAGATGACCCTCTCATACTATCAGGGATGTGAGTAGTATGCTCAAGGGTATGTGTGGAAATCTCCTTGAGTAGTGGCCAAAATATTGGTTCAAGCATTGTCATACATAACTATGGTATAATAGAAGCCTATGGAAAGTGTGCACACCTTGGCCTAGTGTTACCCTATTACAATCATATATTACACCTTCAAAACCTTAACCACTAATTTGAGCATACTCCAGAGATCACCTATCACAAATTTGACCATACTATTAAAATTCTTGGTTGAAGAAGAAACTATTGGAGTTAGTAACAGTTAGAAATAGATTCAAATAGAGTAGTTATCAGTAACAGTCAATAATAGTGTCATACAAAGCAATGTCAGTTATAGAATCTAATAAGGTAGTTGGGGATAACAAAATAACTAATAACTAATATGGTAATTGTCAAGGACTAGAGAAGAAATTCATTTTTATGTTTAGAAAAACTTTAGGATAAAAACAAATAGCACGACTAAAAAATGTGTGGGATGTTAAAAATATTATTTTTAGACATATTCCATTGTATTTGTATTTTTAAACTAATCCTTTTGATATATAAAACCCAAATACATTTTTGGATCATTACTAAATATAGTAACCCCTTGAACAAGACTTCTACTTTTATTGAGTTAGTTTAGGTGGTCCAAATCACAAGTATATGGTTGGAGGGACTAGATGATTAATGAGGAAGATAGAACAAATAAATCAACAACTTAGTAACTCATAAAACTAAATGGCACATGTTGGAAAAGTAGCTAAGAATATAAAATATCACATGTAGGTCTTGAAATCTAACTAAATTAAAGTCAAAATGGGGATTGAGAAAACATTCCTTGAGGTTGAATAGCATTTACGAGAATTCCTAAAGTTATACTAATAGATTAACATTGAAGGACTGGTGGTAGTCCATGAAATAGAGATGAATAAATCCATCATGCTCTTTTTGACACTAATATCCTATTTAAAGTGCCCAAATTAGATTTCCTCAAGTTTAATGGAAAGGACCTTGGTGGTTGGGTGTGTATGGTGGATCAATTCTTCAAACTTCATAATATCCCCCAATATTTATGGGTCACCATGGCATATTTTAACTTTGAATTTGAGGCCCTATAGTGTTTTCAATTTATACAAAACATCATTTTTTACCTTTCTTGGAAAGACTTTGAGTCTCAATTACTCACTCACTTTGACCCTAGTGAATATGAGGACTTTACAAGAGCTTTAAAAAAAACTAAAACAAACCTCTACTATTTGAGAGTATTAGACTTAGTTTGATAAATTGGCTAATAGGACAAGGGGTTTGAATGAAGGAAATTTTTGAAACTATTCTATCAATGGGTTGAAAGATGATATCAAGGCAAAGGTAAAAATAGTCAAACCACTATCTATGATGTCAGCCATAGGATTGGCTAAACTAGTGGAGGAAAAATTTTCTACCCAAAGGCAATCATCTAAATTTCCACAAGCCAAACCAAAATTTCTATATAAGCTCATATCATATACTAGCAATAAATATCTACCAATTAAGTGATTGACTAGGGAGTAAATTGATTCCCATAGAGCAAAATGCTTATGTTATAATTGTGATGAGAAATGTTTTTGGGGAATAAATGTGTATAATAAAAATTATTTTATGTGGATGACTTAGCAATAAATAAAATACCTAACAAATAAGTAGAACCATAAGATGAAGAGCCTCAAGATGAGAGTGAAGCACAGGAAGAACCATAGCCAAATATTTGTGTCCATGCACTTGCAGGAATATTGACCCCTTAAGCTATGAAAGTAATAGGATTCTTCAAAGGGAAAAGAATTATAATTCTTATTGATTTAGGTACCACACATAATTTCATCGATACCCAAGTAGCTAAGAAATAAAATTGTTACATACATCCTTACAACTCTTTTGAATTCATGGTGGAAAATTGAGGAACATATTACCTTACAAGGGTAAATATCAAAATGTTAAGTTGAAGATAAGGGAATATAAACTCAAAACTAATATATTTTCCCTTCCACTTAGAATATGTGATGTTGTGTTGGTGGAATAATGGCTCTGTACTTTGGGAATATTGGCTTGGAACTTTGCTAAACTATGGATGCAATTCTCTAATAATTGGAGGTCATACACTCTTTATGGTTCATCGACAAGATATTCGTGGGTTATTAGTTCAATTCAAATGGAGAATGACTCCTTTTGAGGTATTTTATGGGTTAATTGCATCTTCATATGTTATCATAGGTTAACACTTCATTCCACATAGCTTCCATAATGACTCTTTTTGGGGTAGTTTATGGGTATCTCTTTGTCCAAAATTCACCTAAGTGGATGAGATACACCCTTGAATCTCAGCCAATAATGACAGACCCAAAATTGCTTCTGATTCAACCTTCAAATAAGGATGGTTCTTTATAAATATTAACTAAATAAAATAGGGTTAAGACTAAAGTGAGAAATGTGAAGAGTAAGAAGGGATAAGGGGATAGAAATTAAAATAAATTTGGTCGACATTCAACTAACAGTAAGGAGATCAACTACATAGAATCTTACACTCTTAATCTAATTAAAGGCCTAAACCAACTAATGTGTAATCTTGTAGGATTTTATTTAAATCAATTTAAATATAGCTTAGCATTCTAGAGATAAAACTAACAACAATCTATATAGTTATCCAATTTAGCAAGATAGGATTTGATAGAATTCATCATTCATTTAATATAAATAAAAATGCATAACAATATAACTCACATTAACACATGTCCTACAATATTTTTTGATAGAATTCAAAAAAACTTCAATTTTATTGAAAGGCAATAGTCATCATACAACATACATAAATTGTAAATGCTAAGGAGCCAACCCTCTACTAGACGTACATTAAATTATTTATAGATTTACATCATATTTTGTTAGCTCTATTCATTATGGGAAATATGTCTACAAGCCTAACATGAGTGTAGGGAGTAGGTGTCACTTTCAGCTTAGTTGGGCTTAATTATTTTGATTTCATTGTGTTGGTGTGGTCAGTGCTAATTTTCTCCATGATACTAGCATCCATGTGCTTCCACTAGATCTTTGGCATACTCTTACAACTACATATTTTGTCACTATGTTTTATTGTAGTGCCAACTCATCTAAGGTCCTGACTCATTCTAACAACTTTGGTCTAGGTGGTTGGTTGACACGCATGAATTTGGTCGATAGGGATAGATCTAGAAGCTTTTAAAAAAATATTGGGTATTGGAGGCATAACTAGACTTTTGTGTTCATTTATGTTTGATGCATTGTAAGTCTAGTCCCTTTCCATGCCAAACTCTCATAGCTCTAAAGAAGACATTAGCTTTCTCAAAAGGTTTGCCACCTTTTCACACTTGGCAAAATTTTGAGTTTGATAATATGCTAGATCCTAAAACTTTTAGCTCTTCTAGATGATGTAAGCTCTTTGAATAGTCCAATGCTCCCCTATATTTATCTCTAGATTTACCCAAAAATTAACTCCAACCAAGTTCCAGACACCAAAATGTTTTGCTTCTAATGTTGACATCGATGTGTCAAAATTTTGGCTATCCTCCATGCCTTAGCAAAATTTTGAGTCTAGTAATCAAGCTAACGTGTCGAATGTCAAATTTTTCTAGCTTCTTGGATTATATCAACCTTCAAGAAATTCTAGCCTTCCTTTAGCTCTTCTATTTTACTTAGAGAAAATTTGGGCCCAATCAAATGTGGCATGTCATATACTTCCACCTCTATAAAAAAATTTGTTTGGCATACAACACAAAGTTAGACTCATTATCTTAGCCAAATTTTAGGGTTAGCAAGGTGACATTGCATATCTAGCTACTTCAATACTCTCTAGCATGACATCCATTACTTTTTGTAATCATATCTTTGATGCTTCCATTCAAGTTACTATGCTTATTGCCTTAGAAAATTTTGATCAAAATTTGGTCATAATGATATTCTGACCTGACCTACGTAAACTCATAGATGTAGGTAATTGCATTGACCCATATTATTGATGCCTCCTAGGGATTTTTACTAGTAGAAAATAGAGAACCTAGATAGCCTTATGTATTGGATGTGGGGTCAAGAAGAGGAAAATAGAGCTAGAAGATAAGCTAACAAATATTAGAGGTCTGGAAGGCATCAAAGCTTAAAGCTATAAAATATAAAAGAACTTCAAAATAGGGGGTGGAAGAAGAGAATGTGAAGATATGAAGGAGGTGAACAAATTCTATAGCTAAAATAGGGGTTTTAAGACATGCATTGGGAGATGCCCCTGGTTAAGACCCATCCCATTTGCTTACAAAATATAGGAATTCCTACCAAATATAGAGGAGGAAATGTTTCAAAAGAAGAGAAAGTTGAGGTTTACATATGTAACACCCCTCCTTAGCATAACGTTTGTGGACAATGGACTATGTTTTGATTTATTCATGTAATGGTATGGTTTTTGTTAGTATGATTTAATAATAGAATGATTGTGTTATTTAAGCATGGAACATGGTACTGCTAATGTATCTATGGATGTAAAATTATGTACCTTCTCCTTGGTGGGGCTATGGGTAAACCACCTACCATGAAGGATACCTAGGAAAATGATGATGATGTTTTGTTCATCAATAGCTTAGGGTAAACATGGAAAATTTACCTTCATATAGATGCATATCATTTTGTTGTTGTTTCCACATTCACACCATTGGGCTAGGATATTGCTTGCAATGAGCCTCCTCAACGAAGTTGGTGATAGCTTAAACTATCATAAAAAGGACCACCTACTTGGGGATAAAACATTAGTGTGAAATATTGTGGATGTGATGCCTTTTTTGACCAAGTTGCTTTGTGGAAAATAAGAGTGTTATGTTTTGTTTAAGCAATTTAATATTCTTGCTTTGCTTTGGTTGGCAACATAATTTAAGTTCCTTAAATCAAACTTGATATGGTTTCTTTTAAAATATATATATATATATATATGTTTGCATCTTTAGTATATGTACTATTGGTTTGATTTATTGACAATAATAAAGCTCTATGTTACCCTATTCTTGGTTTATTGATGCATTATGGTTCTAGCCACCTTTGGAATGTGAAGGGACATATTTGTCTTACTCTTGAGCATAGCAAGAAAATACTCATGGTTGGTAATGCTCTTGAGCACCAGAGGAAACACCTTGCATGTCAATAATGTTCCTCCTTAAATCCAATAGAAGGGGGGTGTGCAAGAGGTAATGGGTACCCATGGAAGCAGTGGAAGTGAAGGCTAAGGAAAGAAGAAGAACAACAATGTTGGAAGGAGTTTTGATCCATATTTTAGGTACTTATTTGTTTTCTCTTGCATGTATATTATTTTTATTGGTGGAAACTTTCCCTTGTGTTGCTTGCAATGTTCTTATTTTGTTTTTTATGTTGTATTTGTTGGTTTGCACCTACTTTGAGTTGCTTGGATTGTTGTTCCTATGGCCTATATTTCTTGTTAGTTGAGAAGCTTCCTTTAATTTTATGTTGGCTAGTTGAGGGATGTCTTGCTCTATTCATAGGGTGGTGAGGACACCCTCTGGAACCCTGAGTTTTGTTATATATGGTTTTATTTATTGTTTACCACCCTTTGTGCCAAGCTTCTACCTCTATCGTCCTCTTGACAACCTATGTGTTGTGCTTTGTATCCCTTGCTTTCATTGGTCTTGTTGGTCAAGTGTTTTTTGGCTTTGTTTTTAGGGTGGGTTTCTTTTGGTTGATCACGTGATATTAACCTTACTTTACATTTTTTTAGCGTTTATGTCTTCTAGGTGCACTGAGTGACTCCTATGTCGAGCATAGAGTTATGCTAATTTTATCAGTAGGATGGTTTGGTTTGTAGTGACCCAACTATCTCTGTTTGAATTTCATAGCCCTTTTCGCTTTCATGTGGAAGGTATTGTGTTGTTTTTTCATTTGTACATCATGTTTTAGCTTCTTGCTACTGGATGAAGGCATTGATTGGCTCTCTTGCATTATTTAAGCTTTAGCTTAAGTTTTCATGTTTTAATTTATGCTTGATTAGGGTTGAGTTGTAGGCTTACACTTATCTAATATTTATGCTTAGATTTGAAATAAAATAAAGGTTATAAAGATAGCTCTTAGATTATATATTTTTATATATGCATTATGGGTTATGTATGATTTATATGTTTGGCATTTTCAAAGCCTTTTTAGAGAAAGAATAATATAGTGCTTGTAAGTAAATTTTGTTAATGCACTTTGGTTATTATTGGAGATGTCTTTTAGATCTCTTTTAGTAAAGCTTTTGATGTGTGTCTTTATTAAAAATGTGATATGGTTATGCTAAAGTTCCTTGTTTAATTTTTTTGGAAAGAAAGTATTTATAAGGGCTCCTAAGATCTATGTAGGTTAAGTGATCATTATAAAGAGAAGTGTGAGCTTCTCTAGGTTGTTTTGGATGCTATGTTTTGGCTTTGGAAATAAAATATTATAATGGTCCCTGAGATCTATGTAGGTTAAGGGATCATTATAAAGAGAAGTATGGGCTTCTCTTAGTTGTTTTGGATGCTATGTTTTTGGCTTTGGAAATAAAGTATTATAATGGTCCCTAAGATCTATGTAGGTTAAGGGATCATTATAAAGAGAAGTATGGGCTTCTCTTGTCTTAATTGATTATTGTGTTTAACTTGTTTTAAGAAAATGTGAAAGAGAAAGTATTTATGATTCCTAAGATCTATGTGGATTAATAAATTATTATAGAGAAGTATGGGCTTCTCTTTATTGTTTTGGATGATGTGTTTTGGCTTGAAAGAGAAAGTATTTACAAGGTTATCTTATGATCTAAGTGGATTAAGGGATCCTTATGAAGAGAAGTATGGGCTTCTCTTGGAATTGCTATGGGTTGATGTAGCTATTATGGTTAAAAGAATGTTTGTTCCTTTTAATGAGAGGGAGGTTTCTCCGCTTATATTTTTGTTATGTGCATGGTTGTATGCATATTAGTGTAAGGCATGAGCTAGTTGCATTGCATTTAGATATGTCTGGTCCCTAAGTAAACTCCATTACTGATGGGTGGTTTGCTATCAAAGAGGCTTGCAGACTTAGTTGGCAGAATACCTTGAATGGTTTTTGTAAGCTCTTCAAAAATGTTATTATTGTAAATAAGCAAAGACTTATTTTGCTTGGAAGACATGTACTCTTGATTCTTGTATCCAAGTGTAGAATGATGCTTCTTATGCAATGAAGAGACACTTTAATGGTGTAGCTTTAAGTATGGTTATTTGGATCCTTTTTGTAATGAATGAGATATTTATTTAAATGTTGCTTATGTTGTCTAAATGTTAACTTGGAGCCAAACTATTGAGTAATATTTGGAGATGGTTGTTAATGTTACTTGAATTATATGCTTATGTTAGAATTTGAGTTATCTAGCTAATGCATAAATATGGATGGAAAGCTTTTATGTTGCAAGTTTTGATTAGAGCTTAGTTTTGGTTAAGAGGAATTTCATCTTACACTTTTCTTTTTTAGATGAATATTGCAATGTGATCTTAAGCTTATTTACTTTGTTTTAAGCTTTATTATTTGATCATGTTGTTATCTATCCCTGGGATGGGTAGAATTTCCTCTTGTAAACCATGAAACCCAATCCTAGAAGGAGTTGCATGAATGCAATAGTCAGGTAGATGAGACTCCTAGAAGCAGTTGCAAGAATGCAATAGCTAGGATTTCATGATTTTGGAAGGAGTTGTGAGTATACAATAGCCAAGATACTTGTGAGTAGACACACCCTAGGTCGAGTAGGATCAAGTGTGTGGGAAAACCTATTTGCAAGACAACAATGGTGATTCCTTGATCATGTAGGATCAAGAGGTCATGTTAGTTGTTATCAAAGCAGTAATAATCTTAGTTATCCCATGGAGGCATGGTAACTAAGCACCTAGGCTCTATGGCGATTAACCTATCTAGGAGAATCTAGAGTTAGGTTACGAAATTAGTGTCCCCCTCTAAGTGTTATGGGTCTCAAATGGTAATCCCTATGCCATGGTCACATGGTCCTATACCAAGAAGGATATAGGAATGGTTTGGGATCACTTATGGAATCCTTCTAAACATATAGGTTTGGTAAGGTGAACCCCAGAAGTTATGGTATTTGGCCTCTCCTATTCACTAAGTGTTGTCTATAGTGACTTGGAAGCTCGAATGTGGTGAAGCCTAGTATGCTGAAAAATAAAGTATCAAGGGTAACCCCCTTGAGAGCTCATACTTGTAAGTACTTTTCAAAAAAAATGGGTTGGTATATTTTGGGTTGGTACAACATAAATATGAGTGATGGGGAGGTGAACAAGGAGAAGAACGGTGTAGGAAAATAAAAAGTAGAAGCAGAAATAGGAGAAGAGGAAAGGAAAGCAGGGAAAAAAGAGTAGGAAAGTAGCAAAATATGAGAAGAGGAAAGGAAAGTAGGGAAAAAAGAGTAGGAAAGTAGCAAAATTGAATCCTTACTAAGAAAAGTTTACCATAGCTAAAATTTTCTTTATAACCAGGCAATTTGCCTTAGGTATATATTCAAAGCACTCATGAATAGTAGTGTTTTATTGGTTTTTACTACTTTATTTTTCACAAAATTTCATAGGTACTTTTCTTGAGAATTGTAGATAGTTGTACAGTATCCCAATTCCTTTGAGGTTTGCATGGCTACTCAAATGAGACAAATCCAAACTAAATCCCTAGTGCTAAATAAAATTTGCATGTATGATCCTTGCCTTACATCTCCTTTTACAATCTTTGTGGATGGTGGCACAGTTAGCATCTTAATTGGGATTAGATTTTTGATAGAGCTAGCATTGCCAAATATAAGTTGCACCTAATGTATCATGTACATATGCTTTTCTCCTCTAGGCATTCCATGCTTACCTTTATGGTGTGAGCACCATGACATATGGACAATAGATTAGTGTGTCATCTTCCTTCTTTATATTCATTATTTTATGTCACATATTTCTTATCAACCTCAACAGTATTGGTCTCTCCATATCCTAGCATTTTATTATGGTCCTTTCCATGATGACACCTTGCATTTTATTTCATCATCAAGGCACTAAGGTGTCATACCGTAGTCTTTGCATGTCCTTTACCTATGATTCGGTGTCATCTTCACACAACCTCCTAATCATCTAGAACAACCTCTATTGCTTGTAAAGGAAGAATTTAGCCAACCTATCCATTAGGCTATGGAGTCAAACAAAATAATGGAGAGGTTGAAGGTAGATAAGAATTTAGAAACTTATGGCATAGAAATAATGAATAATGGATAGAAGCAGACATGGGATAAATGGAAGAAAGGGGATGAATTGGGGTACAAAAGATGAAGGGAGATAGATGTGTATAGTAATGGAAATGATGATACTTTAATGCTAAATATTTTACATTTTTTATTATGTTCATTTCTTTTTCATGGCCTTGGGCTTCACCTTTTTTCCTCCTTGTTTAGCAATTTAAAATTTTAAATAGCAAAAAGGTAAAAATTATGAAGCCACCCCTCTTTGATTGAGAGGTTCTTCTCAAGATTTTGGCTCTTCTTTTTCTATAGATACAAAAATCTCCATTTAGAAAATTTAAATAACATGCAAAGCTACATAACTTGCAAGCTTGGTGCATTTACTGGTAAAGAAGAAACATGGATTTTCATTGCAAGATAGAGGAGTTCATAGGAAAAAGGGAAGAGGGAAATTTTTGATAGGTAGGTATACTTCAAAGAATATAGATCTACACACTCTTTAAGCTCAACCATATAGAGATTTATATCAATCTATAGGCATCTCTACTGATCCTTGTACTTTGATATTTCTTTGCAACTTTCATTTAAGAAATATCATGGGTTTATCAACCTTATCAACTTCTCATATTACGCCCCTTATTTTCCTTTTCTTCTTGTCCTTATACTTTGTTTTTAGTATAATTTTGATGCCTTTTAGAAATGGAAAAATCAAAGAAAAATAAAATAATAGGGACAACCCTGGAGGTTTGGATGCCTCTACTAACTTCTAGATTTTGTTCTTTTGATAATTCTAGTATTACTCTTAATGTAGAGATGCCCAATTATCAAAAGAGTGTAGCTATTCTTATTGGTCTTCAATAGGAGATACTATAATCATGCCAAAAAGCATAATCCCTAGTAGAATCATAAACAATGATGCAATGCTAAAAGGGAAAATATCCTTATATAGTTTATTTAGTCGAGAGAATTTAATGATCAATTGTCAAGTCCATCCTCTTTTTCTTTAGTCAAGATGCCACCATCTTGCAAGAATGAACCTTTCCAATGCAATCCCACCTTAACTTTCTTGATGTTGTACATGTGATCAACCTAGTGTTCCTTTCAATGTGTTGCTTCTACCATTCAACTATCTATTCGGCCCACTACCTTATTTTATTTATACCTTCCTATAATTGACTATTTATTTACACATCATGGTGTCAATATTTGCTTATTCATCAAAATATTTAGTGACCTAATCATAGTTTCGTGTTTCTTCCTTTGATTAACTTCTTGGAATATGTACCTTGTTCTGGCAAAACTCTACCATGGGATTGAATTTAGGAAAAGATCAGTTTCTAAGTCTATTTGACAAGTGGTATCAAGAATCAATGCATGTGATTTTCGTTGAGCATGTGAATTTCTAGTTATTCTCCCTATGTGCATTAGTTTGTGTTAGATTAATATATGATAATTGAAACTTTCCATAGCTCATGAGAATATTTTTTTGAAACATAGCCTAGAACATTCTTCAACCATATGTGAGTCTTCTAGTAGTAGCCCCAAAATTTTAGGGCTTATTTATTTGGATTTGTGACTTATTGTGCTTTGAGACTGATTGTAGTTGGCCTTTAGATTTTTCTAACTTCCCATGTTTGAAAAAATACTACTTCGAGACTACTTAAAAATAGCTCATTCTAGATCATCCCTTGCTTCTTGGCCAATCAATTGCTTCCACCTGTACTTATTCCATTTCTTTAGATATATTTACCTTTTGTTCTTTATATTTTTTATTATGATATGGCCTAAGCTTCTCATTTTATATCCAAAAAAAATTTTATATGCAAGGTATATTCATGTGAGCATGATCTTGTGCAATGTCTCCCTCTAATTATGCCCAAAATTCTATTTATATGCTCATCCAAAATAATAGCAGCAAGTCAACAACCATCACATATTGTACTATTGAAATGGTTGGCAACCTATACAACAAGATTGAAATATTTTCTATGACACCCATTATTCTGATCTTTATTCAATAAAAGTGTATTATATTGCAATAAATATTGGTATATTTTAATCTCATAGAATCACAAATTTCATAAGGCATGAATCTGATAGTAGCTCCCAAATATGTTATGCAACTATATGGAACCTAGCCTTCCAAGCACAAGGACAAATAAAAGGGTAGAAACTTAGTTTTACCCATATCAAGGAATGATTTATTTTGTGCTAACTTAGAATTTAGAAGGGAAATCCCATCAATCATTGAGCCCTTTAGATATGCTTCAACCAAAATCACCTATTCGAAAATTGGTATATTTTCTTCTATCTTATTCTTTCACAATGCTCCCTTCGAGAATGTTTGACAGCTTGGTTTCTTCCTAAACTGCTTGTAGAATAAATCTTTGATAGCTTTCCATCACCTATTCTATTTATTTCCTTATGATTATCAAGTAATACAACTTTCAATAAGCCTATCTTCTTTGGTAATGTAGGAATAATGCTTCTAGACTGTGTTGCTTTGCCACTAATGTTGGCTTCTAGTTTTTTGGATGCTCTTCTTGTGCAAATATTACCTCTTGTGGTTCATCTTCTTTAGATTTTTCTTTTCCTTGCCCTACTTTTTGCTTCATATTTTTTGAACTTTTGATCTCCTTGATGGATTTTTAAGCCTTAATACTACCACAAATATCACAGGATCGAATATAATGTAGCCATAATATAATAAGATCAAGATAATGATATGAGTAGAATAATATGAGCAAATTAATATGTATATCAAGGCTAATAATATATCAAATAACATTCAATAATAAGCAAAAATATGAATGTAAATAGCTTGAATCATTCATGTACTATGCATGAAGAACAACTTACAATATTAATTGCTCAAAATGTATGCAATATTTATTACTCCTTTTCCTCTTACAAATATGATAGTGATGTTCTCTTTTCTTTGTAATGTGATATGACGTTCCTTCAATCTATGGAGTATATATCCATAGTAGAATGAATCTTTGGATATTTGACTATTCCTTTACATATGCCAAGTCTCATGACTCTTGGCTTATCTACTTGACACTTGCATATGTGATGAACACTTGACTCTATAATGTATGCACACATATACATGACTCTTTCACTTCTATAACTTGCACACTCTAATCTAAGACACTTGTGCACATCTTTACATTACATATTGTTCTCATACATATAAGACACTTGTGCACATAGACTCAACTTACACTTGCACACTAACTCACATGACACTTATGCATTTCCTACACATTAAAATTTTACATGACACTTGTGCATCATGCACATTCATACTTTCATAAATGGAAAGTATAACTCACACTCTAAACTATGACTCAAGCCTAATCTATTATTTATAAATGTACCATGAAGGTACCATGGGGATATATTAGCATGTACCAAATAATGCAATATACTCCAAAATCCTTTGCATTACATTATTTGATTATTGAAGACTTTAGTCTTCAATCATGGTCTTCATCTTCATCTTCAATATTCAAGTGATCCTGGGACCTATGCTTGCTTTGTTCTCTTTTTGCTTTCTTCTGAATTTTTCTAATCTTCTTCTTTAGATTTTTTATTTTTTTATTTTATGCCTTGGTCTTATCATGTTGCCTTCTTGTATTCTTATCAACTACAAAATTAGTACCTTCAAAATTCTTTGAGAGAAATACATATTTATTGATTATCAATTTTGCTAAGAGATATTTGAATTCATTTTCTTCAGTAGTTTCTTCTAACTCTTAAATTTCATGAATTTCTTGAGCTATATGTCCTTTTTTATTTTCCTCTCTATATTGTAATTGAGGTTGATGTTGATGACTATACTAATATTGAGAAGGATATTGATGTTGAAAATATTGAGGCTAAAATTGTTGTTGTCATTGTGGATTGTATTGAGATTGATATTGTCTTTGTTGTACTAACTTATTTGTTTGACCACCTTGATTCATATTCATGTATACTAATTTATTTGATTGTATCTATATAAATTTGTGCTATGACCCTTTTTCTTGCATATTTGGTAATATATCTACTTCATATTCTTGTAGAATGTTGACTAACTCATAAAATGCAGTTTCTTTTCTTAAAACTTGCAAATATGTGATTAGATGTTTGTAACTTTCTAGAAGTGCTCTCAATATCACTTGAACAAGAAATTTATCTTCTACTTTTTCTCCTAGAGTTAATAGTTTTTTTTTTATATCTACTACCTTTTGAAGAAATAGTTCAATACTTTCACCACTATTAACTTTTAAGGAGTATAACTGATATTGAATATTAAGGATAGTAGCTTTTTTTCCTTCAAATATTTTACATAGAGTATTCCAAGCTTTTGTAGAAGTTTTTGCTCCACTTATATAAGGTTGTATTTCATCAATTATTCCAAATGTTATTATCATAAGTGCTTTGGGTTCACCTTCTTCAAATATTTGAATTAACCTTACATATCGAGTAGGTTTTATTTTTGTTTCACTAACTATATCCCAAAGTTTTTCTACAACTAGAATTGATTTCACTCTATTTTTCCATGAAGCAAAATTTGGTCCTTTCAAAAAATGAGAATCAAAAAGGAAAAACTTGTTGATAGCCATAGTAGTTTATATTCAAAAATTTCTTTGACATAGAAAACCTTATGTCTCCCTAGTTTTAGAAACTAAGAATATATTTGCAAATTTATGTTTTTCTAGTATTTTGATGTTGAAATACTTTTATCTCCCACATAGATAAATTTGCAAAAAAAATAAATAATTTTAATTTTTGTTTTTCTAAGTATGAAACCAAATTGAATTTCAAAAAACTCAAATTTAAAAAACTTTACAAAATTAAATAACCTAGTTGAAAACCTTATTACTCCAACCTTCTAGATACATTAATAATTCTACTAACCAAAAAAATAAAGTAGGCATCCTTATTACTCCATATCTAAATAACTTCAACTTTAAAAAACTCTTAACTTATAAACTTATCACTCCTAAAAATAAATAACCATAAACACTCATTGGACCTTACAACTTACTTAACTCTTCCTGTATAGCACTTTTCAATATTCAGGCTCATCTTGAGTGTTACAACATGCTCATACCTTGTCATATGGAACTCTTTAATAGATAGGTTCTTCTTGGGCGTTATAATGTGCTTAGACCTTATCCTATGGCGCTCTTCAATGCACAGGCTCTTCTTAGGTGTTACACTACATTATACCAGTGCTTAGAAATTTTCTTTGGTGTTAGACA
This sequence comes from Wollemia nobilis, assembly GCA_028583015.1. Lineage (NCBI taxonomy): Eukaryota > Viridiplantae > Streptophyta > Pinopsida > Araucariales > Araucariaceae > Wollemia > Wollemia nobilis. The sequence goes on from JAQPPZ010016381.1 coordinate 4,995,581, forward strand.
ACTTCTCTTGGTGCTCAGAATACCTCTTAGATGATTAGGATTTCGCTTAGACATATTCCTTTTGTTCTCATATTGATGTTGAGATTATCTGGTTTCTCATAGACATTTTGGTCTTTCTCCTCAAACACTAAATGCCTTATTTGTTGATTTTGTGCTAATAAATTCAATACTTCTCCTTTGTTGCTTAGATATTATGTTGCATAAATTACCTTGTAGACACAACCTACCCTGTTAGCTTTGCTTGAATATTTTCTTATCCATGTACATTGTCCAAATGGAATTTTCCTTTCCTACGTTCACTTAAGAATATCAACCTCTACAAACTATAGACATTGGCTTCTTCATGATTCCTTTAACTCGCTTAATCTTTGTTTTTTATTGTAGGTAATGACTATTGGCTTGTGGGTTATTCTCTCTTTAGAGGGGAAGAAACAAATGGACCTTCATTCTTATATTGGACCCTCTTTTTTCATGGCATTTTTGCTTATCATGGACCTTTTTGCTTATCTTCTAACAAGGATATTTCTACTTTCTATTACTTCATATCATGGACCTTTCTACTTTTCATATCATGGGCTCCTTTTCTTTTCTACAAGCCTCTTTACTTTTGTATGCTTTGTATATGTCTTCTTTATTTTCTATGGTAGATTTATTTCAATAATCTATTATACCTCTTTATTCAAGCCTCTTGTTTGTTCTATAAAGGGTTTTTATTTTCTCTATAAGGCCTTTTACTCTATTCACTATTAGAACCTCTATCTATTCTTCAATGTTGGTCTCTCAGACCTATTCCTCAAGTCTAAATATTTTATATATCTTTGTTCTACTTTATTTATTTTTGTATTCTCTTAGAAATCTTGAATGCTTCTCAATCTATTACTATTATCTAATTCTTCTTTATAATGTAGCCACAATATAATAAGATCAAGATAATGATATGAGTAGAATAATATGAGAAAATTAATATGTATATCAAGGCTAATAATATATCAAATAACATTCAATAATAAGTAGCAATATGAATGTAAATAGCCTAAATCATTCATGTACTATGCATGAAGAACAACTTACAATATTAATTGCTCAAAATGTATGCAATATTTATTACTCATTTTCCTCTTACAAATATGATAGTGATGTTCTCTTTTCTCTATAATGTGATATGATGTTCCTTCAATATATGGAGTATATATCCATAGTAGAATGACTCTTTGGATACTTGACTATTCCTTTCCATATGCCAAGTCTCATGACTCTTATATTATAGACTTGACTTTCATACATGATGAAAACCTGACTCTATAATGTATGCACACTTATACATGACTCTTACACTTCTATAACTTGCACACTCTAATCTAAGATACTTGTGCACATATTTATATTACATATTATTCTCATACATATAAGACACTTGTGCACATAGACTCAACTTACACTTGCACACTAACTCACATGACACTTGTGCATTTCCTACACATTACAACTTTACATGACACTTGTGCATATCCTACACATTCACATTGACATAAAGAGAAAATATGACGCACACTCTAAACTATGACGCAACCCTAATATATTATTTATAAATTTACCATGAAGGTACCATGGGGGTACATTAGCATATTCAAAATAATGTAACATACTCCAACACTCCTAATTGTATGCCGACAAATAAATGCACCCAAATTCTATAGCTAGGTTGATTGGATGAGTTGTGGAAAGTTTATCCATTGTGAAACATTGTTCTAGATCCATTGTAAGAGCCACAAGATCATGTGAATCCTAAGATAACATTGGGTAAAAGTGTGGTTGATGGCATTAATGAGCATCATCACTACAATGACTATCAAATATTGAGTACTGAAGCTTGACCGAACTTAGGAATTACTCCTTTTTTATCTATAGCAAGAAAATGTTCTTTACTAACTTCACCAATGTGCATCACTTGGTCTCTTGAGGGAGATCCATTTTGGTGATATTCTTCAATTTTTTATTCATGTTTTCATTCCACAACATTGAGCTCATTTGTCAAGTGTTGAATCACAACTCTTAGTTCTTGTATTGTTCAAAATTTTGGGGTGGTCATGACATGAGTATTCCTTTCCAAAGATGAATATGAGGGATATGGTTCAAGCAATGTATCTAGTGGTAGAATAGGTAGGTCCAAAGAAGGAACTTGTGCTTTTATCTTGTGAATCTGAGGGGTACCCAACATGGTGGTTCTAGGAGGACGTTTTTCTACTGAGATGAGCATATGGCCACTTGGAAAATTTGTGGAAAACTTCTTTCCTTAAGTTGTTGTATGATAAGACTTAAGTCTAGGGTAAAAGCATGAAGGTAATAAATTTAATCTTGGGCTTGGGACAACGTTATTTCTTAAGGGATCCTTTTCCAAGTTATTTTGAATTGGATATTAAATCAATTATGCTCTTATGAGGGTTCCTTTGGATAAAATAAAATTGAGTGAGCAACAAAAATGGATCTCCTAGATTATCAAATTCTAGTTTGAGGGGTGCAACCAAGTCTACCCAAGTCTTAATGCTCTTGTCTTCTAAGAAGAAATATCATTGTAGTACTTTACCTTGGAAATATCAAGCAAGAATCATCACCATTATATCTTCAAAGGTAATGTTATAAATAGTTGTAAAAGTAGTAACATCATGGCAGTGCTCATAAGTTGTTTTCCCACTACCATCATAGTAGGGTAAAACCTTTAATATGACATGGGGAATATGATGAAGATCCATAAGGTTAATAGGTCTAGCACAATTCAAAGTTGGAAAAAATTGTTTAACCATGGCTCCAAGGGTGATATATCATGATGGACAATTTTTTTTAACCATGGCTCCAAGGGTGATATATCATGATGGACAATTTTTTTTAACCATGGCTCCAAGGGTGATATATCATGATGTCTACAAAAACATTGTCTCTTATGACATTTAGCAAGTTGTTTTGGATTTGGATCTTTTATTATGAAATTTTGACCTCTTCTACCAATGGAGTTGTCAATTTTGCTAGTTCTTGAGTCAACGGAGTTGGTAGGTGAATACGTGTTCTCAACTCATGAGGCTAAGACTATTCACCAAAATCTTGAGTTCTCTAGGTGAATGAGACAGGATTTATAAAACTAGTCCCACCAAGAATGCACAAAAATTTTGGTTATCATGATGGATATTCACTTCAAATATTTTAGTATGCTCTTTTATGAGTGGAACATACCCATCCCACCAAGCATGCCAAAACATCTTGGTTAGTACTATGGGTATTCACTTCGAATATTTTAGTATGACCTTCTATGGATGGGACATATCCCTCCCATCGAGCATGCCAAAAACATTTGGTTAGCATGGTGGGTATTCACTTTGAATATTTTAGTATACTCTTTTACAGGTGGGTTGGACCTATCCCACCAAGCATACCAAAAAATCTTGGTCTATAATATAAGTGGATGATATTCACCCTTGAATCTTGGCCAAGATTGGTAGACCTAAAATTGCTTCTACGTCAGCCTCCAGAGAAGGTTGGCTTCTTATAAAGCTTAACTAAATAAAATGGGGGTTAAGACAAGTTATAAATGTGAAAAGTAATCAGGGATAAGGGGATAGACATTAAAATAAAAAATTTTGGGATTCAACTAACAACAATGAGCTCAATTGCATAAGAGTATTGCACTCTTAGTCTAATTGAAGGCCTAACAAACTAGCTAACATACAATTTTGTAGGATATCATTTAAATCAATTTAAATATAACTTAGCATTTTAAATATCAAATAAAAAATCTAGATAGCTATCCAGTTTAGTAGAATAGGCTTTAATAGAATTCATAATTCATTTAATATAAATAAAAATGTGTAACAATATAACTCACATTAACACATCTTGCAACAATTTTTTGATAGAGGTCAAATAACACTTCAATTCTATTGAAAGACAACAGTCATCATACATCATACACAAATTATAAGTGCTAAATATTCAACCCTTTATTAGAGATACATTGAGTTATTTATAGATTTACATTACATTATGTTAGCTCTAATCATTATGGAAAGTTTTCTATAGGCCTAACATGGGCTAGTGCAAGGAGTGGGTGTCCTTTTTATCTTAGTTAGGCTTAACCATTTTGATTCCATTATGCGGATGTGGTCACTACTGATTTTCTCCATGAGACTAGCATCCACATGATTCTAATAAACCCTCAAAAACTCTAATAGCCACACATTTTTCCACTATGTTTTTTTGCAATTCCAACTCATCTAAGGTCCTAAATCATTCAAACAACTTTGGTCTAAGCATTTGATTAACACACATGAATGTGATCGATAGGGATAGGTCCAAAAACTCTTCACTAAATGTTGAGTATTATAGGCATAACCAAAATTTTATGTTCGATTGTGGTTGATGCCTTATAATT